>CM054793.1:2502500-3702500 GCA_028984075.1 Pieris mannii | reverse complement strand
ATAGATTGAACTGAGATTGGTTATAATCCGATGAGCAGACAGCTTACGAAGTAATTATTGATATTAATTATAAGCTGTGGTATTATAATAATTGACATAACCACGATTAGTCATTGATTTTATTATTCAGCACACTATCCTTATACATTAGTTAAATCACTCCTAAAATATTTAGATAAAGTTTGTATTAATAGTCCTGTCCCATTATTTAAAACGAAAATAAACATAAATGTAGCATTTTCTGTGATGACCATCTTATGATGAAAGAACATATGAAATCAGTAGTTCTTGTTTGTATTCGTTCCAAAAATACAAATGTACTCTATATAATAATAGTATAGATATGACATTTAGGGCCTGTTTCACAATGTATGGATAAAGTAACAAATAGCTATGCAACACATAAATTATTCGAAAGATAAAAGTTCCGAATAAGATACTTCGCATTTCATGACGAATAGCGCTATCTGACAGTCGTGAAACGCAACAATAGTGTTTATCATATCAATAAGTAACAAATAGCTTATTTGCAACTTATCCGGACATTTAAAAATATTCCTTAAATAAAAGTAGGTACAAATTATTTACTTGCAAAGCTTGTGAAGTTGTAGTTTAATATATTTTCGTTCTCTTTACATCCTAACGTGCGCCAATTAACTGGTATGTAAATCAAAAAAAATATATATATCAATGTATATCAAGGTACAGCAAATACCAAACAGTATACACACTCAATAGTATATGTACTGTGGTGTGTGTTTATATATAGGAATAGATAATAAACATTCTTAATAATAAACTATTGTTATAGGGCATGTTGTAACTCTACTATGTCCGATAGTCAGATATAAAAGAATTCTGGTAATTATTCCGTTCCCACCAACTAAGCCCCAGAATCATTACCTACTTACATTATCTGTAGCCTACCGCTTCATTGATATGTATGTTTATACCCTCATATCTAGGATACATGAAAGTCTAGTCTATAACGTATTCATTAGTTCTAAAACTAATTAAAACGTTAATTGAAATTATTGTCTATAATTGGACCAAAAGTGAGAAGACAAGGAGAGAAGACAGAGAACTACGACAAATTTAAATGTTAAAATTATAGCGGCAAAATATATACATAATACATTGGACACTCGCCATGCCCAAATAAAAAAATTGAGGTTTATCAAAGAGCGATGGAAAATTTACTAAATATGAACAAAAGAGATAGGGTTAAAAATATTTACATTAGAAACACGACAAAGATAGAGGCCGTTACATAGAGTATTCAAAGGACACGTGGAGATGGACAGGACACACCTTGCGAGGAGATGAGAAGTAGAGATTGAGTTGGTACCAATTGGAAAAAAGTTGGACAGTACAAGAGATGGGAAGAATTAAAACTAGTTGTAGACAAGGTTTGGTCAAGAGTGGGGTCTGCAAGTGGACTTAAGTTTGTTTTTAATTGCGTGTAAGTAAAAAAAACTTGTCCGAAATAAAAGGTTGTATTTATTTTATTGTTTAGGTATTAAATCCTCCGTATCCTAACTTGGCACTAATTTCACCTCTATTGTGACGCTGCCAACATCTAACTCGCCCCAAAATTTGTTTTCTATTGTGAACCGGGCAAAGTTTGCGTACCCGTCAATGAACTTGAATGAAAATTCAAAATTTCTATAACCCTTTTGAAAATCTTGTAATATAATACGATTCAACGCATGTGAAAGGTAATTTTGAGGAAATTTTGAAGATGTTGGAGTCTATTGTTAGGTTTATTATATTCTATGAAAAGAGTTTTCATATAAAACCTTTATTTTTGCTGCCATATGCGTCAATCAAGCAAGGCTGTGTGATATGAGTGTGATGACGATAATATTAAATAGGTATTTAATAAACGAAATCATAACACTTATTTTTCACTTTGTTTTATTTTATTTTAGAGTTAAAACTGGTTTTTGTTGTGTTTATACGTATTGCGTAATTCGGTTAATGCATATCTGTATTACATAATTTATCATTGAATTTGTTCGTGAATCAAATCAGTGACTATAGTTTTGGTAGAAAAATACAAACCATTTATATCAATTCTCTGGTTTAATAACGAACGCGTGGTCCGAAAATCAAAATACGCAGCTGCGTGACAATATTACACTTTCACGTTAATATGATTACGTTGTAATAGAAGATGGTTATGTCTACAATAAGTAGAAATGGCTAATCTGTAATAGCCGCAAAAACATTCGTGCGTTGTACGAGCATTGTGTTTCGCATACCGTACGACTTATTAGCTTTTATAAGCGTCGCTCTGCAAATCGCTTGGATAAAATAAGTTATAATGTCTTCGCATATTAACATGGAATGACCCTTTTTCTTTATGAAAGTAATATCATTTTTGTTCATCCAAAATATTGTACTTGTATAAATTTAAAAGGTCTAGAGGCTGTAAGTAACATTATGCTAATTTCAAAAAGTTCTCAGAATTCTCCTAATGAAAGAAATATACCAAGTATTGTTGTACTTCGTCGGATTGAGTACTTTTGGGCTAAATAAACTTGAAATAAACTAACCTAAGCCTTCGTTATCCTTCTAATGTATTATTTAGTTACAGTATATTTAGTTGTTATTTAGGTTTAGTATATATTGTGATAACTACGGGAGTCATCTGCTCAATGCTGAATATGTCCGATCGCAATGGAAGGCTATCTTACAGCTCTCCTTAAAAACTTGCAAACATTATGATCGTTCATATGGTGTCAAGAAGTTAGCTCAATATCTCTTTACATGATTTATTTAGCAAATCTTAATTTAAATAAAACCTTAATCGATATAAATGCTATTTTACATTATTTTCAAACCTCTTTCAGAGGGCTTTTCAGCAATCCTGTTTACATGACAGGACATATGTAATAACATATATTTTTAATTATATTCGTCAAAGATGTTTTATTTAAATTTACGTAAACCATTGACAACATGCCATTTCATGCTAAATTTATTTCGCTCAAGTTAATTGATATCTAGAACTCAATTTTATCCGTTTTTTCGTACTATTCCAAAATATTTCAAGACCGCTCAAATAACTTTTATTTTACAGATTGATGACATTCTGCTACCTGGCTGCCTTCAATTGGTGGCTACTTTTGTGTCCCTGGACCCTGAGTCATGATTGGCAGATGGGCTCTGTGCCTCTCATCACCAGCAGCTGGGATCCTCGGAACCTGCTTACTTGTGCTGCATTAGGCACTCTTCTTCTACTCTGTTATCGATGCTTTACAGATATGGAGGTATGGGATTAAAAATCGACACAAAAAAGGTTCTCTAAAAAAACAAATATTGATATATTTCATGCATGTTATGAAAATATCTACAATCCAATGGTTTTCTCTATTCATATGAGTTTTATGTATTTAATAATTTATTTTGACCCAGGTACAAAAGCACTGCCCAGTCTTCGTGGGTCTCCTTTTTCTGGTCATACCTTTCTTGCCTGCCAGTAATTTGTTGGTCACCGTTGGATTTGTCATCGCAGAACGTGTACTTTACATACCGAGGTAATTTTTCTTTACTGTACATCTCTATAATTAATCTAAATCTGCTTAACTGCTATAACCATCATGTTCAGAAAAGCTGTGTAAAAAGGCTTACTATAAAGTTAGTGATTATCTAGTTGATAAAAGGGCCTGGGACTAGTGCTGGGCAGGCTACTTCTAATTAATTTTCTATATTTGTTTTAAATATTGTAGAATTGTTTGATGATTTGCTTTTTTTTTTAAAGAGTACCGAGAGTTTTTTACGCCGGCTTTTTCTCTCTGCCTACACCCTCTGTCTTCTTTGCCGATGCGTAGGGATGCCAACAGGTTCGAATTTAATGACGTGGAATAAGTGATACCATTATGATCCTATGTTCCAAAATAAACGTATTTTATTTTATTTTTTTATTTTAAGGTATCTTATTTTTTCGTATGAATAGTGAATATAATTGTAAAAAAATGTGTTTGTAACATTCATTGTCTACCATATAATAGTGGAAGAATGTTTCGCTTCTTATGATATGTTTGAAGGAATTAATCTCTGGAATCAGTTTAGTAGAAAAATTGTTTCACTAATAATAATATTCATTATTCGTGTGCCAATCTTGATTGTGATGCATATTTGTGTTTACCTGTTTACACGCAAAGCCTTTTTTAGAGAGATGTGCTACGAAAAAATATTTATTTCAAAGAATATATACTTGTGAAGATAAACGGAAAATTCATTATATAATGAGAGCATATTTACGACTTGTTAAACTAATGAGGTATCTTGTTACTAGGGTAAAAATTGACCCCCCGAGGGTAAAGTAATAAAATACTCCATATATAATACTCGTTCGTTAGAACGGCTCACTTAAATCGAATTCTTAACGAAAACTTCACTGAACATGATTACGAAAAATCTTCTGGCTGATTAAATAAAATAAGGAATATTTTTATAATGTACATTAAACTTTTGTATCATCTAGATATTATAGAATATGGTTTAAAGAAATGTCTTGCACAGTAAAGCAACGTTCAGTGACGATACAAAAGAAAAGACGAATGTTCAGATAATTATTGTCAATTTTTCTGTTGTAATACATTTATTTCCTTAAATGTTAATCTATTTTGATTTTGTCACAGTGTTGGAAGTGTAATAATAACTGCGTACGGTGTCCAACTGATGTGGTATTCAAAACCGGGATCAAAAGTATTTCTGGTTGTCGGTCTGGTCGTACTAGCAGCCAGTGGAGTGGCCAGGACACACAGACGTAATGCGGACTGGCGCGACAGGGCCACATTATTACGGTGTGTAATACAAACATTTGTTATTTCATTTTTTTTTTTTTATTGATACTTTTACATCGGTATACATAATGTGACAAGCACTCATAGGCAAACATTAGATACACGAAGAGATCATACAAATATTAAACAATTACTTAACAAAACAAACATTAAAGTAATCAAAAAATTATTAATACAAAAAAACAAATAAAAATATTTAATTATTATTTAATATAATTAGGATATTATAAATCATTTATTTATTTTTTATCATTAAGTATATTAAAAAATAATTATAATCCAGTGGCGCTCCAAAGCTATATAGGTTTTATCATAGACAAGTAGGCGACATTCTTTTATCTGACAAATGTCGGATTTGAGACAATCTAGTTTCCTCACCGTGTTTTCGTTCATCGTCCAAGCGAGTATTAGATGTGAATCGAACCAACGACCTTTTGGAGGAGAGGCCCATGCTGAAACGACTAGGCGAACACTGTGTAGCGTATCGTAGATACGCACTAAAAATGTACATACTGTATGGTGTAGTATTTTCTATACGATTTTGATGTATGTGACAACATAAATACAGGACACTAAGAAAAGAATAAAACAGACGTCACTCAGGACAGACTTTTAAGATGAGTGAGCATGTATTTTTCCTTTGAGCGTTTCTATAAGAATATAAATTAATTACTGTTGTTTGTGAAGAAATTTATCAATTTACAAAGATAAAAATGGGTTGTGATTTATAAAAATATAGAACATCCTATAACTGTTTTTAGATAATTATAATACTGAAGCATGTGACACATATTGCAACGTAATTTTGATAAACTTTTGTTTGGTCAAATAACGTTTAACATATATGTTTAAACCACAATTGAATATGGTCAAAGTTTTAGTACTGTTCTGTACTTGTACTTTTACATAATAAATCATGTAGCGTAACAAAAAATTCAGGGAATTTGTAATGTATTTAACGTAATCACCCCAAATATTCAAGCTTAGTTTTAATTTGGAAACTCGCACTATCGTGATAAAAACCGCTTTAACTAGTTTATTGACATAAATTGCAGCTGGATCTGATATACAAAAATGCACTTAAAGTTTTATATTTCTTGGCGCAGAATACAAGGAATGATAAATCGGTTTACTTTAATGTGTATTGTTGTTAAGTTATAGTCAACCAACAAACTTTACAAACATATTGCGTGTAATTGTCATTTGTTTTTAAATTTACAGTTTAACTTTTTGAGTTTAAAGTTTTCTTTTCCATAACAATTACTACTTTTTATTTGTATCATGGGTATAGGTATTGCATTATAGTTTGTAATACATTTTTTACAATGTAAAAGTATATCAATCTCAATATATACATTCATACATATCTCATCTCAGTATACATTACATGAATTTACATTGGCGGATATAAGTTACGAATATATGAAAACGTAAAATTATATCAAAATAATTATAACACAACTACATGAGTTTAAATAATATGTTGAATAACTATTTGAGTTATAAACCCTTATTTGTACCTAAATATTTAATATTTATTCTAAATGTAAGTGTTCTACTGGTGGAATGAGGGTAGATATTTACTTACTGTTGTGCCTACCCTCTTAAAAATATGATGTAGCGATGCAATGGCCGCCATTGCAGTTATACACGTCATCAATCCAGGACCAGGCCTGTAGTCTGCGGCAACGTTTTACGTACTTCAGTCGTAGATGTACATTGCTTTACTATAGCCATGAATAAATATGTTATTTTTACATCCAGTGCGGACGTTGCAAGCCTGCCACAGAACGCCAAACTTCACTACAACTTGGCAAACTTTCTACGAGAAACAGAGCAGCCCGACTTTGCCATCAAGCATTATAAGGAAGCTTTGAGGTTTGTGAATGTCAATAACGTTTTTTACTGCTGATTTGTAAATTTCATATTATATGTCTCCAACAGAAAATCATTGTTTTTTTGCAAAATTGCAAAATTGCAAACGGGCAGGAGGCTCACCTGATGTTTTCTCGCGTTTCTATTCATTAGAGAGATACGTTTATAACCGTGCCAGTATAAATATACAAAATTGTAAATAATTGCTTGGATTTTTTTCCTTTTTGTCAACGGTGTATATTCTATGATTGATTTACTGATATCTATCACTGTCATGATCCATAAAATATAAGTTTTACGACTCGCCTTATTATTTATTTTAGATATTTTATGAGTCTCTCAAATATGATAACATTCTATCCTTTTTTATATATGATCCTGGTACTAAAATATTTATAAATATATACAGCCGTTCCGTACCGACGAAATCGTTCAAAACTACATATCTGAGATTTTGACTGAATGTAGTAAGTTGTAATTCCAATAAAGTTACACCCTTTTTTGTGGAATTCATAGTTAAAAAAATCGCATTTTCGTCTATGTTATTTATTTTTTACAGCAGTGTTCGTCGTTCCGGTCTGAATTTTCTTTCGATCATTACAATTAGCACTAGCTCCTACAGTGACGGCAAATATCAGTGTAATGACACCGGCTAGAACAAAAATGAATGACATTCTCAGACAGAAGGCTAAACACCTACTTAATCTGAAGCTAAGATAGGGTTGAAGCGTCATTAAATGATTTTTTTTTTTAAGTAAACAGGTTTTTATCACCGTCTAAACATATGATCACTGTACTTTTCTGGATTAAAGTACCCACACGTAGTTTATCTTTATTTATTACGACATTCTAACTTGTACAGTTCTGAGCTAGACAGGTATTGCATTGCAGTACTACGTGCTGCAGATACGCGTATGAAACTCGCAGAGAAATGTAATTTCTTGAAATTAACATATTTACATAGAGTAATTTACTTGCTCGAGAATATGCAGTAATATTTTCAGATGTCTTTTGATCAATAAATTAGTTTAATAATTAGTTATCATAATTTTGCTGTCGTAACTAGTAAATATATCAGGGATTGGAACTGTTTAGGTAAATTACCACTTTTTCATGGGGTTTAGGGTTATTCGAAGGCAGAGAGTGAGAGTTTTATATTAATATTTAACATGCTTTGTTAGGTATTTACTCTTGTATATTAAAACAAATTATTGTTTTAATATAAAATAATATAAACTAAAATATTTCAGTGTTATCAAGGCCTGTATTCTAGAACGTTTCAAGAGCTGTTAAACCATTTTTCTGTGTGAAGTTTGACATATTTGACAGTGTTGAAGCGGAGATTGTGACCTCTGATACGATCTTAAATATTCTAGTATTTTTTCTGGTTTATAGACTAATAAATTAGACAAGGTTACCTCAATTTTTTGCATTAAGCTTACACATTTCTTCCCAAGGTTGTGGCCAACATACGCAAGCGCCCACAACAACATTGGGACATTGGTGGCTGGCACAGACAACGCCGAGCACCATTTCCTACAAGCGATAAGATACAACAAACAACATGTCAACGCTCATTACAACTTGGGAAAGCTTTACAAGTATGTATTCCTTAATCTCGAGTACACAAGAGGCGTATAATTATAAATTTATGTATTTTAATCGACGAGGTCAGATGCTCTCTAACTGGAAATAATACTTTTGCCCCGGGAAAGGAATCAAGCACTGTCTGTATTTAGTTATTCGTCGAAAGTAGTTTTATAAATTAAAGTGGTTCCGTTTTAAAAACAAAATTAAGATAAAAACGAAGTAATGATACTGTTTCTTTAAAAAACCGCAAAGCTAACCATTTTCAAGAAACTACGAGAAAATTTACACAAATTTAAAATAAGTGTAATATTAGCAAACTTTTTAGAATCTCAGACAGCAAGTAGTAATCATTCTAAATATTTTCAACAAAGTTAAGGTAACTATGCTCAACGTTAAGCGAGCATTCCCAGTTAACTCTGATAGTTAAAAGCACGCCACAACTCCAGAACAATAGAAGCTTGTTAACTTTATTTCATAACATACATATAATATATGCTTATAACCTTAAGAGGTAAAAGTTCCATGTTCTTTCTGTGGCATCACGTTGAAATGATAAAATCTTACGTAATCATTACATAAACCTATTAAAACATTAGCATTCATCTCGACTTTAGACGTTTAAATAAAAGAATATGAAGAATCTAAAAGTATCTATAACATAAAATAAAAGTCAGCAGCAGTCATGGACTAGGGACTTTAGCCTGCGACTCTCATCCTTGAGGTCGTAGGTTCAGTTTCCCGGCTGTGCACAAATAGATTTTATTTCTATCTCCATTTAACATTCGCTCGAACGGTGAAGGAAAACATCGTGATAAAACCGGTTTGTCTTAGACTGAAAACGTCGACGGCGTGACAGGCCCAGGAGTCTGATCACATTATTATTTATTTATACTTTATTAGCTTATACAAAAACATACACATAACAAAAATAAAAAAAACAGTTTACAAAAGATATTAGGCAAAGGGCGGCCTTATCGCTTACAAGCGATTTCTTCCAGGCAACCCTAATGTAATATTATTAGATTAACAAATGATCTCTGAGGCCCAGACTTAAGAGGTCATGTAGTGCCCATGTACGCGATGTTGCGGTCAGCAAGAGACTGAAAGAGAAATTATAGAAGTTATTAATTAAAAACATTTTCTGACTGTAAATTTTCTTACAGAAAAACAGGTCGTATGGAGCAAGCTATAAGAATGTTGGAACGGTGTATCACGTTGCAGCCTCGATTTATTCAAGCTCACGTTGAACTGATGTCGTTGAAACCAGAAACAGAAAAATTGAGCATTTTGAGAAGACTGGTAGAGTTGGAGCCTAATAACTGGGAACATTATATTTTATATGGAAATTGGCTCAAGAATAAAGGTTTGTTCTGCGTGAATATTGTGTCTGATTCTAAATTGAAAGTATTAAAAAAAAGAAACACTCGTATAAAATATTGTGTTTTTTTTTTTAATTTATTTATTGTCTTAACTCAGTTAAGTATGAAAAGTATGATTTGTGGTAAAACAATTAATAAATTTGAAAGAGTGTAAGGCCTTAGCAAATTATATTACTTTAAAATTTTAAAAGATTATGAATATACTAAAGTTAACATTCACAGGTCTACTGGGCCCAGCATCCAAGTACTATTTAGAAGCAACAAGAGTAAGTATCCGGTCGAAGTCAATACAACGCTCAGTGCGGGCTGACCTCATCTCCTTAAGATCAACAGCACTGGTGTATCGAGCTTTAGGACAGAAGTCTAGAATTTTACAGCTTTTGACACGGTAAGGAAATTGCTATATCTACTATTTCATCCAGATGAACCTGCTTTTTCACTATCAAGATTTTGCACACACGAACAATATTCTAGCAATATACTCTTATTTTAGTACTAAATTTACTGCAGCATTGAGCTAGTGGCTTCACCTTGGGACTCTTTTCCCTAAAGTCCTAGGTTTGATCACCGGCTGAGCACCTATGGACTTTATATATGCGCATTTTATCATTCGTTCGAACGGTGAAGGAAAACATCGTGAGGAAACTGGATTGCTTTAGACACAAAAAGCCGACGGCGTGTGTGTGCGATTTATAATTTTGAACATAGAATAAGACAACGACAAATAATTGCATTCGCTATGACATTGATTTTCAATAAGCGTGGGCTACGGGTTGCTATTATGCGAACGATACTCCTGATAAATGAAGCCCGGAAACGCGTTAACAACGATATCATCAATCAATATCGGTTTAATGTTGGTTTTAAAAAGAAACGTGTGCTGGTTTAATGGGAGTTTCCTGTTGTAATTGGCTCTGTATCATTATTGAACATAATGCATGCCGATATTTTGGTTTCACGCGTTTAATTGATTTTTTGTGAGACTATTTCTAGACTAGACTTTAAATTGAATCGCTGTATAATCTTATACTGTCTATTATAAAATACAAATGTTTGTAAGACATACAAACCCATAGGCGATGTGCGAGTTTTTCTTGTTTTCTAATATCATCAAGATTTTCTGTTGACTTCTAAAGTACAATTGGAATTTGATTAGGGTTACCTTTTTAAAATACGGTTAATATGTAATGAACAAAATATCAATTATCGATTAGGTTTATCCGCTATTTTGCAGATGGCACACATGGCGAAGAGGGTGGCCTAGCAGCGCTGCCGCCCATATGTATTGGAGAGATTGGAGACTAAAGATGGAACTGGAGGGGAGAGTTCAGATCTATACCAAAGCTGTGAATCCTACCGTAAGTAAACTAATACATTCTATGCCATGTGAATTAGTTGTATATACATTGTTAACTCTTTTTAATTATATAAAATTTTAAACAAAAAAATTAGGGCGTGTTATAATGCCTTACGTACCGTGTTATTGGTTGAAATTCACGATCTTATCACTAATTATTACCAATCATTAGTTAATTACGTTAATATAATTTGTGTTCAGTTATATAATTATAAGTTAGTTAATAATATAATTAATTTTATATAATTTTAGATTATAATATGTATGTAGACTCTATGGAGACTGTCAATTATTTATTTAACAGGGTTTACAAACTTTTCGTACAGTCATATCAACAGGGAATATAATCTTTTTGACACACACTGATACATCTTTGGAGTAAAAACCCACTAAGCAAGGTTTTTTTTTACAGTTTTATTAAGTGCGTATACATGAATATCCATTATGTTAGTTCTAAATAAATCTGTCGATACTTATTTATCTATTATAAGCCGCAAAAAAACGTACCATTGTTATATGCTGTAACTCTTTGAAAGAACCTATTACTATAAATCATGTCTTTAATATTTAAAGTTAAGAAATGTTTTTTCTCGTCTTTCTATATACATTTACTAAGTGTATTTCCTTTTTCACAGAAATCAAAAACATGCTTTGACCACAAACACCTGGTAGTCGAAGCGGTTAAAGAAGACATTCCGATAAAAACCAAGAACAAAATTAAGAAACAATTAAGTGATTGTGAAAATGTTAACTGTGCATGCACTTCTTGTAATAAGAAAAACCTATATCTTTCAACTCAAATAAAGAATACACACAACAAATCCGAAATCGGACTAAAAGATAAAAAATGCAGACACAGAAAGGAAAACAAAGATAGCGATCTAATGCCGAAATTTGGTGCATTGACTGAACATATTCTAATGAAAACTTTTTAACGTGGACTTAAAGTAAATATGCTGACAATATCGCGAGGTTAATGTAGATAATGTTTTTGAGGTTAGGAATTTTATGAATAGCTCTTAAACTATATTAAACTTCGAAGACGGGAACTTCAAGGGAAGTTACTTATGTTGTATATCTGTAATCATTAAATCTAGGACATAACTGAACATATATTTAAATATTTTTAATCTTCATACTTTAAAAAATAATTCCTAAACATTAAACATTCCCGTTCTTTTATGATTATTCAATTATTATATTATTTTATTCATGAAATATCTAACCTCTGACAGATAGATAGCCAACTAATTTAGGTAAAGATTTTGTAGAGAAAGAAAAAGTATATTTTTGACAGACGGTTAAGCATAGACAATGCACGGTTTTTATGCTAGTTTAACTATTTGTATTTAACTCTTTCTCTTACTTCTCCTTTCAATAATAAATGTCATAATGTCTAGCAGAGTATTGCGAACTTCTTTGTACTTCACAGATTTTGTTTTGAATAATTTTATAGTGACTTAATTACTGACACGCCCATGATTTGATTGAGTGATTAAATATCGTGGTTATCAAATAAAATAAACTAACATTTTCTTACAATTCGAAAAAAGTTTGTATAAACTTATATAAAAAATGTATTAGAAATGTTAGTGCATCATTCATGGTTCTTTAAAAAACATTTAATTCTTCTTAAAAGTTGGTTGTAAGAAAAAGAGTTAAGTGAAGGAATTGATAATATGGGCCTGTTTCACAATGTCCGAATTAGTTCCAAATAAGCTATTTATTACTTATAGGTAGGATAAACAGTATTTTTGCGTTTCACGACTGTCAGATAGCGCGATTCGTCATTCAGTGAAGTTTCTTATTCGGAACTTTTATCTTCCGAATAATTTATGTGTTGCATAGCTATTTGGTACTTTATCCATACACTGTGAAACAGGCCCTTAGTATAGCATAAGCTTGGCTTTCAGCGCACGTCGGCCGAAAGCTTATACTTTTGTTATAACATATATTATATAAGTTGTATATACTAGGATAACAAGCAGCTGATAATGCTTTCAATGTAATAATAATAAACTTTTTCGACATATTACTTGTATTATTTCATATTCTACCCTTTGATCATCGTCAGAATAATTTATTACACTTGACCATTACGTAATAGGAATATATTACGTAATGGTTATAAAACAGCAACAGTGAAGTTTATTTATTTACCACTTGGTAGGCAAAGAGAGCTTAAAAATCGTCTTGTTAGACGTAGAATTTGTCTACTTAGTTTTTTATTTATATAGGAGTATATTAGGAGGCTCATCTGATGTTACGCGATACCACCGCCCATAAACGTATGTTGTCTGCCCTTTCATAATTGGTACGATCTTACCTTGGAGGACCCTAAGTCGGTTCCGTAGACTGATTAGTGGTGGTGCACGGCAAAGCCTTAAAACGCTCAGTTGTAAGAACGACGGACGTGTTCTGCCTTGACGTCGGATGATGACATTAGCAGATTATAATTTAAATAAAAAAAAATGTATTTTAGACTATGTCTCACTACCGTTTTTAAAAGCTATATAAAATAATATTATCGTTAAATTAATCATAGAAAAATAAGGGCGCATAAAGTGTCCAATGATTTCTATTCAGTTTTATTAATTTTCCTCGGATTTATTTTGACCTAAAAGGGACGCCGAAGGTGACCTTCTGAAAATAATACTCACAAGAAAATTACTGACGCAGTAATCTGACATTTATAAAGGTTAACCTTTATTGACTAGTTACTAATTAAGTCTTAAGAATAATTATAAACTTCTTAGCGTGTTTCATGAAGTTTCAATTTATTAGAGTGAAAATTGAGGTTACCCATTAACAGTAATGAAACTGGTTTTTTATAAGTTTTTGAATAATAAACCAGTTTTTGGTTTTGCGTTATAAACACCTTATGAAATAAAAACTTGACGATTAAAATGAGTGATGGAGAATGTCTTGCATGTTTTTCTGGTCCAATATACATTTTATATATTTATTTTCAAAATAAATAAATCAGTGGCGCTACAACCTTTTTAGGTCTGAGCCTCAGATTTCTGAATCTGTTTCATAATCATTTTTTTAAATCTAATAGACAAGTAGATGATCAGCCCTCCAGTGCCTGACACACGTCGTCGACTTTTTTGGTCAAAAACATGTCGGTTTCCTCACAGTGTTTTCCTTCACCGTTCGAGCAAATGCAAATAGAAAGAAAGTCCATTGGTGCCCCGGGATCGAACCTACGACTTCAGGTATGAGAGTCGCACGCTGAAGCCACTAGACCAACACTGCGCATAGGATAAGGATATTTAGATTGTTTAAAATATACATACTACTAATATATTAAATTTTGATTAGCTGCATAGTGTCAGTATCGAAATTCATTAGTTTGTTAATACAAATAAGCGACGCATCAAAAGAGTTGGTAAGAAAAATTTAATTTGTTCTTGGGCATTGTATACGTTGTACTGTTTTATATAACAAAGGGCTCCACGTAATGTATTTTTTAATATAAAATAGAAGTATATTAATTAATTAAAAAGAACTTCTTGCGTGTTTTTTTTTTATTTTGGACACGGGGCAAACGAGTATAGGTGGAATATGAAAATTGACAAATGAGATAACTGTGACAGCTGAAGTTATTGTTGTTAGCGAAAATCGTTTTCTCGAAGGATCTATTTAGGGTATTATATATAGGGTCTAAGACAACTGAGTCTAGATTTAGTAAAATTTTAATTACTATATGAATATATTTCATTTTTGATATGAATATATATGATTTTAAATGAAAATATATGATAATCGTCGCGATTAACCTAAAAGTATATAAATATAATTAACCCTTAGCACCACACGCTATTTCTGGCCACGCAACTACACATGTGGGGGAGCGTGGTCCCCCAAAAAGAAAAATTATATATCAGTGCAATTTTTATCACAAGACCAGTTTCTTTTTAACGAAATAAATAAAATGCACTTACTGAATATTATAACAGTATTTATTTATAAATTTAAACAAAAAAATAGACATTTCTAGTGTCATACAAAACAACTTACAAAAACTACTTAAAATTTTAAGAGGTAACTTTAGGAAGAAGTTGTGACTTAAAATTAGGGACAAAATATAAATTGAGTCTTTTTATGTAGTTACTCTAATCTTATTAATTACAAAACAAGCATTTAAATCTTTGAAAATACTCAAACGTCTAAAATCACAAGAGGAATGCACATAGTACCTAGCAAATATCAAAAATCAGTCAAGTTGAGGAACATTATTTCAGTCTCCATATTTTCTATGAAAATAATAATAATAGCCTAATTAAGGTTTTTTCTGACATTCGACAAGCCTCTAGCATCTTCTCTTGCAGATTTGAATATGCCCGTTAGAAACATCAACCCAATAAATGGCAAAATTTCGTCTCTATTGACATGGTAAGTGTAGGCTGAGTCAGATGTATGATTTTCTGAATAATTTGTGATTTTTTCATGCGTATGTTCTAAAATCAAATCAATCATATCTTGAGTAAATAGACAAGACCATGCTTCCAATGGAGACATTTCATTCTTGGCTTGTGCAGGGCCTCTCAGACCAGGCAAATGAACAATAATGTTATGAGCTGGCACCCGTGATCGTGACGGTGGTACTTTTTACCCTTTATATCTGTTTTTGCCATAATAAGCATTGCTGTTTTGGCGTTGTTCATCGTTGTCACTTGAGTCTTCGTTTTCAGAGATACTTTCCGCTTCTTCTTTACTCTCGGTATCGTGATCACTGATTTCAGACTACGCGTCACTCAAATCCGATAATGGTTCCGGAAAAATGTCCTCATTCTCATTTTCATCTAAGTCTAACTCGTTTAAGAGATTTTCTATCTGCTGGGGATTCAAACTTTTATCCATATTGCGCAACTAACCTTAAAAGAGGCAAATAAATAAGAAAGTGAAACTACAAATAAACTAACGTAATTACATTCGTGGGGGACTAGGCTCCCCCATCGACTCATACCTCTTAAACAAAGAACAGTAGCCAGGTGCGCATCAACTCCCCGCGAGAACTTGGGCGGCACTGAGAATACCCGAAAACTCAAGCGCATCGGGATTAAAGTACTTAAAATATTTCCTACAATCGGTGCGGTGGGGGACCTAGGTCCCCCACGTGTGGTGTTAAGGGTTAAAATGTACAACCTTGTGATAGCAATGGTTACCTTTATATTGCCACCGTAATAATTTACTTTCACTAGACGTAATATGAAACTAGATAAGCATTTAAATTAAAAACCAAGTGAAAAAGCCTTCAAACGGTTGCATGTCAAAGAACGATAACGCATAACTAAAAATCGGAAATGTCTTTGCCTCGTACGGCCCTCATTTATCATCACAGAATAAGCATTTAACTTTGTCTTTTCATCATTTCATTATGCGATTAAAACCGTATGACAGTTAACTTTCAGACGTGAAATCAGCAATCATAATGGAGTTTTTAGTGCAATTTGTTTCGAAACTTTGCAATAGCAACATTTTAAACTTATTCAATTCAAAAAATTCAATCTAATGTTTATTATGATAAAGGTGCTAAGACATATAGGAATTTAATTATAAATTAAGTTTTAAATGTATTACTTTATACAAAATGTTAGTAAATGCGACGTCAAATTTCTATTTTATTTTCTAAAATTTTTAATACTTAATTAATCTGCTATAAAGTTTTTTTAGAAGTAAGTATAACAACCAGTGACTACAACTTCCATGTTACGGCGTCAGATTTATGTGTGTATCGTAATAATTTATTCTTTCTTAACAGGCAAGGTCATTCTTCTGTGCCTGACACCGTCAATTTTTGATATTAAAGCTTGCTAGTTTACTATAAATGTTCCTTTACCGAAGTAGTAAGTGTCCATTATGCACATAAATAGAAAAGTGCATTAGTCTTGATTTGAAGGAACGACCTAAGGATTAGGGACCGCTCAAGGCAACAATGCTCATCTAGTAACGCAGCCTGTAATTTTTTTTAAGAACGCATTGTCTCCAGCACTCTGTAGATTTTTACTATTTAAGTGCAATAAAAACGTAGGTAGTGTGCACACCTCGATCTTTCACTTCGTCTCTCTATTTTTCCATACGAAGGGTGCCCAAGTATTTCCGAGTTTCTTTCTTCACTTATAAATCCATTATCCTAATTATTTACATTGCTTGATTATAAAGCAAGATACTATTATATTCAGCATTACACTAAGGATGAATTTGTCTTGAGTAATTGGGCTAACTATTTTACAGCTAACACATCTAAATGAGTTTACAAACAGTTTAATGTTACTTTAGTTCTGACTGTTTCAGAAGAAAAAAAATCATAATTTATTTGAATGTAATTTTATAGTTGGTACCAATTATATAAAAATAGAAAAGCCTATTTATTTCTAGCAAAGAACAAAGTAAACTTGATACTATTTATTATATATATTTTTTAAAGAAAAGTAAATTATTTTGCACAGGTGAAAACCTCCTCCAAGGGACTCCAAGTATCACGGTTATGGGTGAGTTGCATCCACCTTGCAATGTCTTCCGCCCATCTCGTGATCTTCTTCCCAATAGGGCCACCCCACCGGGTCACCCTGATAGTCCATTGATCGTCATAGAGTCTTGCTACATGCCCCGTTTAGTTTAACACATCAGTAGCTTAAGTAAAGTTTGAAGTTTCGATTTTTCTTTTTATCTTCTCTGTATATTTCCAAGTCTGGCATGAGGCAAGTTATACTCGTACCAATTACCACGACTTTAACCAAACCTACGTTATTTAATAATAAGAGAATTTGCTTAACTCTAATTTTAATTAACTTCGTAATACGTTTAAACTTCAAGGCGTAAAATAAATTAGAATTAAGATATTTAAATTAAGTCTTATTAAAATTTGTCTTTAGAAAATTTTCTCTTCTTTTCGAAATAGAGAAAATAATGTTATAACACAGATTCCCTAAGTAACTATCTTACTAGGTACTTGGAAACATTATAAAATTGACTTCATTACATAAATTCTGATAGAACATATAAAACTATTTCTACTGGCATATGCTTCCTTATAACTACGATATTTTCAGATTATTTAGTAGCTGACTCGAACCAACCTTTAAATTGAATACCTTTTAAAATAAAATTCCTCAAGGATTTTAAAAAAAATTTCCCATAGTGAGAAAGGTTTATTAACCCATTGAATACTTAATCAATGGACACAAAGTAATAGCTGGAAACCAAAAATTTTTACGGTGAATTTTAATTAAGTAAATATGAATATTTGAAAATAAGTATGAATGAATATTATTATGTTTATAAAAAAAATCATTTTTCGAACCCGAGTGGTCGGCATACAGAACATTGGGTGCCGAATACTGAAATCCGAGAGCTAGGAATGGCAATGTTTTAAAAAACATGAACAGACCACTCGCACGGATCCGAGTGGGCACCATGGCTACTCTGACCCCGCTCTACTCGGATCCGAGAAAAGAGCACTTAATGTGTGAATTCACGTAGGCAAAATTAAATTAAAATGATTAAAAGTATATCTAATCTTGAATATATTTTAATAACGCTGAATTTGCCTGAAAGTCTCTATTATATGTGATTTATATTCGTTAATGTTTAAAACTCAAGTTAATTCAAAATGAGTTTAATGCGTTATGTTATCTTCAATACTGGCGTCAAATTATTATAAATTTAGTAAACAAAAGGCAAAACTAGCATTTCTGTTACGACTGAGGCTTTCACTATGAAGCCTCATTGTCAGTTCAGCAATTAGCCTCCATTGTGTTGAATATGGGCGAAATAGACAATTAGATCTGTTCTATCTCAGATAGTTAATTTTGCCGACGTGAAACATTGTATTGTTTGAGTATTGTATTTTGTACATAATAAATGAAGATGATTGGCGTAAAACTTCGTCTGGAGACTGGATTAATCCATGTGACGATTCGTAGATAAACAGTATATCACCGAGCGAGGGGCACGGTCCGAGGTGCCGGTGTCAGGGTTCGGATGGTATCTGAAATTGATGCCGAGTTGTAAGGCACTTTCTTTATCGCAGGGGTTTTAAGGGAGCGAGCCACGTGGTCTATACAGTGCCAACACCTGGTCTTCAGGGCGGACCTTTCGCTTCCGGGTGTTATCTTATATCTTTAAACGAGCAATTCTTGTATATACATATATAATTGGAATCTCGGAATCTGCTCCAACGATTTTCATGAAATTTAGTATAAGGGGGGTTTCGGGGGCCATAAATCGATCTATCTAGGAATCTTTTCTAGAAAATGTCATTTTATTCGTGTTTTATTAACAAATTGTTATATTAGTCAAATAAAAACTTAAATATGAATATAATTATCTTTATTCGATAATTATATTCATATTTCATCATTTTATTACTATGTAATTCGTACTGAAATATAATTTCCACAAAACACAAATTATAAAAATAAATAAATACCGAGCAAAGCTAGGGCATCCAAGTACTATTATTTATAATCGGAATAGAGGTCAAATTTCCGGCTAAGAAAGCTGATCCCTTATCTATAAATATAAAAAAAGGGAGGACCAAGGTTCTTTATAAGTTATCAAAAAATATATAAACTAGCTATATGCCATTAATGTCACATCTAGTAAAAAAATAAAATTTAAACTTCATGTTTTGCTTGGTTGAATAATCGAGATTATTAAGTCTACCCACAATTTTTTGCTGTTTTGTTTTGTTTTTTTAATACGTACATACTGTGCACTCTTATTATTAATCTTAGTTTTACATATTGTCTCTCAGAAAGTGAATTACGTATGCAATTCTTATGAGAAATAAAGTTATTCTTAAACCAAAAAATATGTAATAAGAAATCATAAAAAAATATAACATTAAACAAAATGTAGAACGACAACTAGTTTTGTAGATTCTTTCGAAACAAGTATTTTTTCTTCTTTCCTGAAAAAATAATTTCAAATACATATAAGTGTAAGTAAAAGATTATATTTTAATTTAATTTTTATGTTACAAGAGGCAGACGGGCAGGAGGCTCACCTGATGTTAATTGACACCGCCGCCCATCGACACTTGCACTGCCAGAAGGCTCGAAAACGCACTGCCGGCTCTTTGAGAATCGGTATGAATATATTCGAAATTCAAATGAATCCGTTTAACGGAAGACAAACGATTGCTTTAATGTTCAGATTTGAAAGACATCCGCGCTTATACAGAAATGGAAATGCACTTAATGCATACGTAATCAAATTATGTCGGCGTGCGACTCGACTCGCCTACTATTAGACCGTAGTATCTTTTATTTGTAATTTTATACAACAATAAACAAGTGTATATGTACAACAACCAAATTATTTACTCAATCAATATCTAAGAAGATTTCTTTTTCTTAACTACACGTCTAGACATCAATAGACAAAAATATCATCTCAATTTAACACTCTCACTGTGTTACATTACAGTGTAACTCAGCCCTCAGTTCGCTGACTAATGAGGTGTATGACTTTACAATCGTACATTTTTAATGCGACTGCCCTTTGTGCAATGATTCCACACCATTCTAGAACTAAGCATATAGAATTTGTTTATTTATTAACACTTCGTTGCATGTACAATAATTAAATATAATTGACGTAACGAAATAAAACTGTCGGCCTTACCGCCTTCGAGCGATCTCTTCCAGGCAACCACTTATTTAGTAAAAACCATTAATGTTTTATAACGTACGGCTAATTATAATTTTAGTTTTAGTTAGTTATTAATATTCTGTTTTTTTTTTATTTTCTCTATATTAAGGTTATATAGATTAATAAAATATATTTTTTTTTATATAACTTCCGGTTATGCACTTCTTGCACTCATCATTTTTATTTATTTTTTTCTTTCTATTGCATCCCTTGTAATCATTATGTATTGTGTTATTTGTGTTTCTTTACAACGAAGTGTGAATAAATAAATAAAATAAATATAACACGCATTGCGTTTATCGTTAAGATCCTCATAATTACATCTACGATTGTTATTCATATGTTGTATATACATTTAACTATAGTTACGTGTGTATTGGTGTATATAATAGATATCACATATTGTTAAAATAATGGTGATTATCTTTCAATGATCAATGACCACTTCTTTAATCATCAATTTTTTTTTTATATAATAGGGGGCAAACGGGCAGGAGGCTCACCTGATGTTAAGTGATACCGCCGCCCATGGCACTCTCGATGCTAGAGGGCTTGCGAGTGCGTTGCCGGCCTTTTAAGAATTTGTACGCTCTTTTCTTGAAGGACCCTAAGTCGAGTTCGGAAATACTTCAGAGGGCAGCTGGTTCCACAAAGTGGTGGTGCGCGGCAAAAACTGCCTTGAAAATCGCGCAGTTGTGGTACGGCGGACGTCGAGGTGATATGGGTGGAATTTCATATTCTGCCTCGACGTCCGATGATGAAACTCAGCTGTAGGTATTAATCCGAACAACTCCTCTGAACACTCTCCATGGTAAATGCGGTAGAAGATGCAGACATGACCCCACATCTCTACGCAACGCCTAAGGATTTGGCAATAAGTTCGGAGAGTTTGTTGCCAGTACTTCTCTTTCGCTCTACTTTAAAATTAGAAGCATTTAATGTGTATTAAATTATTGTGAATTAATTGTTTTTTATTTAAATTTGTTTGTTTCTTATTACACTACTTTTACGTGTAATTTCTTCCAATCAACACATTTATTAACTGAATTACAGTGTTAAATCAATAATATTTAGCAGTTTTTCTAGGTTAATTGCGAGCTTAAGGTAAAATGTAGGAAGTTTTATGTTAGCGCAATATAATTTGACAGTTAAATACGACTTAAACTACTTTACCAAACATAGTTTAGCTTGGAGAGCTGCATAATATTGCATTTTATTGCCACCATTCAAAATACACATGAAGTGCGCAGTGTGTTTAACGTTCGCCTAACAGGATTTATGAAAACACTCGACTCGGTTAAAATGTAGTAAATCTAATAAATACATAAGTCCGCCAAATATATTTAAGGCCTGTTTCACAATGCCCGGATAAGTTCCAAATAAGCTATTTATTACTTATCTGTAGGATAAACAGTATTTTTGCGTTTCACGACTGTCAGATAGCGCTATTTGTCATGAAATGCGAAGTATCTTATTCGGAACTTTTATCTTTCGAATAATTTATGTGTTGCATAGCTATTTGACACTTTATCCATACATTGTGAAACAGGCCCTTAATGTAATAGTATTTATATATCAGTGCTATAATTTATTTAAATTTCAAGTGTAAACATAAAATTTTATTTAAAAATATACCGTTGTTGCCGCAGATGTAATATATTCTGATATGCACTTTCTTAAAGTTACAATCAAGTAGACAGGACAATTTCTGCCGATACTTTTATGTTCGATAATCAAACGCTCATTCCGAAAATGCGTCTCATAGCGGATTAACAATTCTATACAGATGTCAGGTGCGGTTTAAACAGTATATTTTTCTTCTTCGTAGTCATTACTAAATCCCTAACCGATACATCTACTGGCTAACTTCAACAGTGCATTAGGGAAATTGAGACCCATAATTGTCTTGATTTGGTAAGAACTAGGCAATCGAACCAAACTTCTCCTGCCAAATAAATCGCAATATGGTTTTTAGCAACCTCTCTGAATTCAATAAACTTCTTGATGTTACCCGGTACGAAAGTAAAAATTAAATTAAGATGTTTAATTGGAACCTATTTTTAATCAGTTTAGTCGCTGCATTTTTGTGAGGACATATTCAAATGGGCACAAAGTAGACTTTGATGTTGAGTAATTTCTCCGCTCACAAATCTTCTTCTAGAGCAGTGTTGGCCTAGTGGCTTAAGCGTGCGACTCTCATACCTGAGGTCGTAGGTTCGATCCCGCGCTGTGCACCAATGGACTTTCTTTCTATGTGCATTTAACATTTGCTCGAACTGTGAAGGAAAAACATCGTGAGAAAACCGACATGTCTTAGACCCAAAATAGTCAACGTAGCGTCAGTCACTGGAGGGTCACCTACTTGCCTCTTAGATTTAAAAATGATCATGAAACAGATTCAGAAATCTGAGGCCGGGACCTAAAAGAGGTTGTAGCGCCACTGATTTTTTTTATAAACCTTCGCAGCCATACAGCGAATGCGTTACCTGTATTTAAGAAATTGAAATTCTTCAATACAGAGCGTATTGAAGAACCCTATATGTTACTTCGGAATTTCTCCGACCGGTGGCCCAAATTGGTACTGGTGCGCGGCAAAATAAATTAAAAATGTTCAGTTGTGTTACGACGGAAATCGAGGTGAATTTTGAATTTCGCTTCGCAGTCCGTTGATGAAACGACATGTGGTAGACACATTTCAGCGTTTCACTGATCATTTTTTAGGTTATCTCTATATTGAGACTCCACCGAAAGTCCAAGAAACGAACCATGAAGATATTTTTATATAGTTTTTAATAAATAATAATAATAAAAAGTCTTTATTAATTTTAAGTACATTTTCTTTTCAAAGTGTAAGATTTGGAAACCCTTTTAAGTAAATAATACCTGTGGTTCCCCAGCTCTTCCATAAACAAACTTAATTACTTAAAATAATGACATTATTTAACCTATTTTTCTGAACCGTTTCCTTTTTATTTTTCTTTTTTGAACCGTCATAAAAAGGTCATCATCACACCTGAGTGCATGAGTAAGTGTGTGGGTGTAAATGTATGAGAGAGTGAATGAGTGAGTGAGTGAGTGAGTGAGTGAATGAGTAGGTAAGTGTATTTACTATAATGTTTGTGGACTATAATGTGGTACGAGTATCCAAATCTTATTTCATGATATTATTGATAAAATCTACTCTAGATAATTTTAAACTCACATATAATTAAGGCGTTTATTGAAAGTTCCTGCGGTCTTGAACATTGTATTGAACAAAAAATAGGTAAACATTAAAATAACGTTTTATAAATTTATTGAATGATATCGTTTAATATCCGATAACTGATAAGTGTAGATTATGTTACATTTAAAACACAATTTATGCTTTTATTAAAATATAATAGTAATTATAATATACCTAATAACTAACTTTAAAATTTAATCATTAAAATATATTATTAAAAGGAGTCCCTTTGGGCATGGTTCCGAAGAGACTGGCAGCGTTCCCAAATCAAATCTAATCAAAAAATCATTTATTCATATAGGTAACATAATGTACACTTATGAACGTCAAAAAAAAGGGAATATACATTAAATGATTCAATTTTACATTTACTGCCAGTTCTCAAATCAAGAGTGGAAGAGAAGAACTGGCAAAAAACTCTCCGCCACTCTTTTTGTGATGTCGACTAACCTTTTTGATATTTCCCTAAAAATCTTGACCCCACGGACCAAGGGTCGTCAAGGGGATCATATTGTCCTTTTATAAATAAATGTAAATGCTACATTATATAATTTATAGGTAAGACTTAAAAATAAGACATTCTTAGAAGGCAAAACCTGAGGTAGCCGATCACTGAGCAGATGGCTGTATCAAGTGAAAGACTCATCGTTCTCAAAACTAAACACTGTAATTAAAGAGGCATAGGGTGGAAATTCAAGTGTTCTGCTACATAGTTTCCTTGTTGACCATGGAGATCAGACGGCTACCGAGGTAAGAGAAATATTGTTGTTCCGGGAATCTATCCCAGGGATTCATACATTATCTGCCAAGTGCAAACTAGGCTAAGGAGGGTTAAGCTGGCCACTACGAACTAGTTAACATGAACATCTAAAAGTAATAGAAACAAATTTTGAGTATCAATTGACTCTTTGATATCGAAGTTAGGACAATAATTTAAAACGATGACTAAGCACATTTGTAATAAGAACTTTTCACCAAGTTGTTTCACGTAATACAAACGTGACTAAATTTCGTATAACGAAAGACTTGACACAAATGTCGGGTTTATTTTAATCTCATTACAAATTTCATTAATTTTAATTAAACAGAGAACATTCTCATTATATTATTTTCGAGTATGTTAAAACTTCTAAATCACTCTAAAACACCCCAATTCAAAAGTTCGTATTTCTGTTGATAATTTTAGTCACAATATCAGACTACAGACAATGGCATACTTAAATTAGTATTTATCCTGGATTAAGTTCGTTTAAAGAAAGAATGTCAGCACTTTTGAATGTATATTTTTATGTTTATAAATTATTACTCATTCCATATTCAGTATTAGAATGAAACATTAATAATAAAATACTGAAACTGTATAGAAAATCGTTTGAAAATCTATTATAAAACCTGCTGCCACTAGACATACTTGTACTTGTACAAACTAAAATTGAGCTTTACTATTTGTTGAGCAAACTGTTATAATTGTTGAAAGTTCCCTAAGTCACAATTTTTATAAGTAGGAGGTTGAATCTTGGACTATAGCACTATGCACAGACTATAGCGCACATAACAAAATGGCGTCTTCATAGTATTGCTTAATTCAGATTTAGTTTACTTCCTAGTGAAATATCACATAAGATTAGTTTTAGTATGTATTATTTAACATATTATGTTACCGCACAAGTGGTGTATACTTTACGATTTGTAATGACTGTAATCGTGTAAAAATGCCAAGTTGGTATAATTACACTCTGCCTAATATTAAAAGTTCATTAAACTATCGGATTTAAAAGTCTATGAAATCCTCTACTGCAGCTTTTGCTTTTCAAATCAAATCAAATCAAAATATCTTTATTCATTTAGGTAAACATGTACACTTATGAACGTCAAGAAAAACAAATTAAATTAACTGTAAATTTTTGCTCAGATATATTAAATAAATAAATAAAATAATAACATTGAGTAAGACCAAGCATTTAAAATTCCATGCCATTTAGGGACGCCACCGAAACCAAATAGTTGTTCCAGTTACGTTTCATTATGATGAATTCGAAAAACTAACTACGGTAAACTAATATCTAGATAAACTTAAATATTTTTTCTCCGATTTTATTTCTTTATCCTATTTACATCCGAATATTCATGACCTATTTTAAAAGGTGGACTAAAACCGCGCATTAAAAGTATGCATTTCTATCTGCATTTTGTAACAGTTTCTTTTTAGAGTCGAAACAGTTTGAAAATCAACGATAATTTTATGAAACAGCGACTCAAAAAAGAAAATGTACTGAGTAAAAAGCGGACTTGCAAATCAGTATAATTTTAACAGGGGATTTGCATTTTTGATTACAAAAATCGTAACGAGGGGTCGTCGGTATTTTAGCAAATTTTACGGACAGAATGCCTTTTCATCAAGTTCCGGTCTTGTATTTACGCGTATTGATTTTTTAAGTGCACAGCGTAGTTATTGCAAGCTCTATAAAATTAAAACTGAAACAACATCTGCACTTGAATTTAAAATACGTTTCACTTAGGTAGAAATGTCTTGATATTTAATTTACAATGTTATTTTTGAATTCCTTGGTGCAAATTATTAAGTAACGATTTAATACGACATAAAAAATTAGTGGCCCTACAGCCTTTTAGGTCTTCAGTGTTAAATTTTTATTCTGTGCTTGACACACGACATTTTCAGCATAAGACAGCATGATTTCTATGGCAGCCCGAATATTTGACCCTAACCAACGATACCTCATGGATGTACCTAAGGCATTTTAGTGAAGAAATTCTATAATAACAGGCTAGATACAATAACAACTATAAATGGATTGAATGAATTTCAAAGTTCGTTACAAAGAACGAGCCGTATTTAATTAGCAGTTATCTTAAAAGCGATTGATGATACCTTAATATTATTTTAATAATGCGCTTTTGTTCATAAACGTCCTAGTAAGAGACTTCTTGCAATCAACATGGATACTGATTTGTAACTTTACTACTTAGATTTGTTGAGTGTACACCTAGTGACTCTTCGGTAATGTAGAATACGAAAGTGCACCTGTATCAACCAGAATTTATGTTGTTTAAAACAGGCAATTTTTTAAGGTACTTATTGGCGGAAATCATTAGTAATGCGCGTATATATACTTTTTTTTTTATGAGGTGGAAATGCACCAATGCAGGCCCGCATCAAAAATGTCGAACTTGACGCGGGGACTGTGGGGCTGGATCTACACTCAAATCCCTCTACTATTCAGAGGGGTAGCGAGATCTCACCCACTAAAAACACCTCAGCCCATCACACGCCCTTAAGATGGGCCCTCGGGGTTCGCTAGGCATTCTACCCAAGGAAAAAAGGAATGTTGAATTACTGACCACTGTAATTACCATCCTCGGTTGTACGGTTTAAGCACTCGCCAGGTACCGTTCAACCCTATCAAAGGCCGAGAATAAATTTAAAACTTACTCTCGAACCGGGAATCGAACCCAGTACCCCTCTCCATAGCGGCCACATACAAAGACCGCTAGGCTATGAGGCCCTGCGCGTATCTATACTATTACGGTAGGTTAAGGAATACTATACATAATATAACATTTATATATATATATATATAGCGCCAATACAACTAGTTTACTGTCTCTTATTAAGTAATAATATGAAACACTAACTTGGCACTTAAAAAATACTCAAAGAAAACATTCCTTAAACATGATAATGCCTATAAAATATTTTTCAATTAAAGTTTTGCGTCTTTAGGCATCACCAGTTTGTGATGAAATGACACCAAAAATTGCAATAAAGTCAAACAGACTAAAGAATATTTTAATACAACTTAACAGAAATTATATCCCGTATATGGATATATTTTACTTATATGCAACGTAGCCGCTGGAGGATAGTATTTATATGTAAAAATTCTGGACCGCAATCTGCATCACAAGCGTGTGAACAATTTTTTTTACAACTCAACACCGATCCGCATATATTTTCATGAAGTTTTGCATTTTTGATGAACTACAAAAAGAAAAGCTCTCCTCAGCTTTTGATTTATATTTGTTAAGTTTTACCAGAATTTAATGTTAATAGTCTGTATTTACTTTGAGTTCGACTTTAAGAGTTTATGTGGTTTTTTAGTTTAGTAATGTTTGAGTATTTTTAGATAGACTGATCTTTCAGTTATAGGATGTGTTAGATTAGTTAATGAAATTTTTATGTTGATAATGGATTTAAGTCAACGACTGTAGTTAAAAAATATAAAAAAGGTGTGTGTTACGAACACGCTTACTTATATATGTAGACACATTTGAAGTTATACTTCTTTGGCGTAATAAGATAATCTTTTCAAAAATTGTATTCTACGTTTGTAGAAAAAACTAAAGTAACAATAGAAAAAGGTATTTAATACATTGAAGGTTTTATTATTAAAACACATTATCTAGTTAAATAAACGTTATTTAAATATCATAAAAAATTAAAATGTTGACTATAGCTAACTTCAGGGTATCAATTTTTGGGTCGGTGTGCGAGCGCATAGTAAAAATTCACTAATTTTCCCTAACGCGCCAAAACAAATATAATTTCAAACAACTGCGGAATCTCTTTCATGCTGAAATGCAGTGGAAATACGCACTCACCACATACCATTTTATCAAAAGATTATTAAATTTATAATATCCACAAATAAATATAATAGAACACTTTTTACTGTAAGAAAAACAGGAACATTTCAAACATTTAAACATTTTATTCAATGTATAAATAGATTCCAAAGCTTTAATGTAAATTTAAACAAAGTTATAATGATGATTTATATTAGAAAGACGAAAATATTCAATCCTCGGGGATCGCGCGGGATAATTAGAGTCGTTTTTCACAATGGGACGAATATAAAGCTTTGTCAAGAGTAGATTAAGGATTGGTGAAGAGCGTTCTTGCAGTAGAGGCATGGAGTTCCTTATGTTAGAATATCAGTTTTATTATTTGCCGTCTGACAGCTACGGGCATATCGTGATAAATAAATACGTATACCTTTTTATCAGGCCGCCTTTGTCTCTAAAATATTTTTACGTAGTTATAAGTAAACAACTCTACCTTTGGCAGTTAATTTTCAATTTAAACTTGAGTTTGTGAGAACAACTTTCTTAAGGTTATTTTGTCACGCATTAATTAAAAATTTTTTTTACAATTAATATTAACTAATTAACAGATACATTACCAATTTGTAATAAATAAATGTTATGTTATGAAATAATGTTTTATTTACGTAGAATAACTATTAAAATATCAATTTAATTTTTAAAACCAAACACCATATCAATCGTTACGCACAAATGTAACGTCTACGCACAGTGATAATTATTTCACGTATTAAAAACCATTGGATAATATACATAGGTACAAATGAAAAAAAAAATAATAATGCACAAATGCAACAAATAGAGGAACAAGCGATATATGGTATTAATTTATTTCGATTAATTTGTCTTTACGCATATGTTTCAATTTACTTAGAGTTTAATGGGTAGACTGCAGATCGTGTAGTCTTCGGTTGAAATATGGCAGACACATATTAAAAAAAAATATTTTAATTAATACGCTTGTGTCGAGAGTGTGAAATATTTTTATCGTGCGTAAAATGGCCTACGTTAAAGATGACGTTAAGATTATCCTAGTTGTAGTCAAAAAAGACTATATATTAATGTCACCGGATTTTATTAACAACGATTTAGTATGAATATTGTTTTACATACATACCTTGCGCATGCTACATTCTTACAGTGATTCTATGTTTTAGGTTCCTTTGAATCATGTTTCCTTTGAGATTTTGAAGTTTTTAGACTGAGTTATATGAGAGATGTTACGAACATACTGTGTAAACAGTATGAAAAGCTTTTAAAGAGTGGGAGAATGAATAGCTTAAATAACTCTATAGTACTAAACAACAAGAACTTTCTCACATCATGGTGCAACATGGTTCCGTAGATATTGTAAAATAAAATTATGGTAAATTAAAAATTTCAGATACTATAGATATAGTAATATCGATAATCGATGGCATGAAACAGACACAAAGCAAGTCTTCCTTCTATAGCTTAGTTTTAAGCTACAAGCGAGCGCTTGAAATCATCACACATACCTTCCAAAACTTCAATATATGACCGGGTATGTGTAGTAAAATTGACATATTGAATTTATTACTCCAAATAAGCCAAGCCAGATTTTTTTAGTCAATACGGATCCCTGGGTGCCAAGAGACGTTAATGAAAATGATTAGGCCTATTTACAATTTTCACGTCGCCCTCTGTTTCTAACTGCAATTAACGATATTCTATTTAAATGGAAATAAATTAGAGTTTCTACATCTTTATACCAGTAAAATGTTTCAGCCCCTTTTACATATAACAAATCACTCTGATTACACTGTTATCACGAAATTACAAATTTCATGACTGAGTAAAGACACTTAATGAATTTAAAGAAAACAATTTTTTACCAGATTGAAGCTATGTATTTTTACTGTAAACTTATAGTTATTTAACATTCGACGTTTCGCGTGGTTGTCACGGTGCGTGGTCACGGTGACTGAAGACAAAAGGTGTTGAATGTCAAACAAATGTCACACTGTAAAACACGCGAAACGTCGTATAAATTTAAAATTATTTTAAATAATTATAAGTTTACAATAAAAATACATAGCTTCAATCCGGTAAAAAAGAATTTCTTTTAATGTGTAAAAGCTATGATAATAAAAGAAAATACTACAATTAATGAATTTGGCGGATTTTTGCTAAAACTATTTTCACGTAAGTTTTGTTTAGACATAGTTCAAAATCGTTCTTACCCGAACTGGTTGTAAATGTAAATTTACAGTTAATTTAATTTGTTTTTCTTGACGTTCATAAGTGTACATGTTTATGAATAAAGATATTTTTGATTTGATTTGAAAACAAATTTATTTATTTCCAATTCACACTAATTTTTATTTTCAATTTGTAATAAATTATATAACATTAATTGTGACCTGGTTTATTATCTGCTTATTTACTTAATCAGTTGTACTATTGGAGAATAACAATACTCTCTCAGAGATGAAAAGTTAAAATACAATTCAATTAATAAACATTCGGGTCAAAGAAAATAACGTTTTATTTTCTCTTTGAGCGAGTTTTACGTCGAATTCTTTTAAGTAATCTAGACAATTAGCATAATTACTTAATTAGCTAAGATGAACTGTGAAGGGAGACGAAATGAGAAAAATTAAGAGCCGGAACAAAAATCTGTGGAGTTGGGTATACCATTTAACTTTTACAATACAGTTTCACTCATTATTTGTGGAACATTTGCTTACATGATAATATTCTCTCTTTTAAAATGTATTTAATATCGTACTCGTTTACAATTCGTTTAAGTTGTAGATTCGTTTACAATGAGTTGTAGGTAAGCTCAATTATTATGGAAAGAAAATTTACAATATTGCACAATTACTTACGTAGCGTCCTTCAAGAAAAAAGTGTACCTATTCTTATAGAGCCAGCAACGCACTCGCGAGCCCTCTGGCAATAAAAGTGTCCTCGGGCGTACGTATAACATACGAAATCGGTCTATTTTTTACTTCAACCACCACATTATTATTTTTTTTCATTTGGAAACGTTTAAGTCTGATTTTGAATATTTCACAGAAACACATGAAGATCGATTTTGTGCGTAGCATTGAAAGTCATAAAAATAAACAACGATGTTTCGAAGTCATTGTAAAACCTCGTGTTGGATTTTTGTTAAAATAAAGATAAATTTATTTGGCAGTGACACACCATCAAGCCGACTTGAATTATAGTCGGTGTGTGAGGGCCTCGTAAATATTTCACTTTTAAAAGAGGTCACAACTCACGGGGCAAAGAAAAAATATTATTTTAAAAGCCTCCGAGTTTGAAACGGATTCCTGTCATTCTTTTTTAGAGGAATGTCAAATACGTTTCGTCGAAAATTCCAGCTTAGTGTAAAATATTTATATTTGCTTACATATCATTTGAATACAATTGATGACTGAACTTTTTTTATACAACAGGGCAGAGGTTGTTATGTGATACCGTGTGACATCTAGCTAGCAAGAACATTGCCATCTAGCTAGCAAGTGCATTGTCAGCTTTTTAAGATTCTTTTCGGAAATTGGGTGGGTAGCTGCAATAGCGTGGCAAAAACTACCATGAGTGACGCTTAGTTGTGTAATGGATGTCAAGTTAATACGATGCATTCTACCATGACGACTGATGATGAAATTCAGGTGCAGATGTTAATCTAAACATCTCTACAGAACATTCTCCATGGTAAATGTGGTAGAAGATGCAGAGAGACCCCACATCTCTACGCAACGTCATACAACCTATCCGGTTATAATGACACAATAAACTTAAAACATACTTTATTATCAAAAGCTAAAATTTGCTTTAAAACATCATAAATTGTAATGACCTCTAAATGAGGTCCTGCTATCGCACTGTTACAACTCCTCAATGCATACCATATTGCTGACACATCCCGCTTTATACCCAAGTCATCATTTCTTCCCATGCAACAACAACCTCTCATTTTCCCATCATGTCAGTCGCTCTCCTAACTCTTATCCGAGCAGACATATTTTTAATTGTTCTATTTCGTGCTATTTCCATTGTGAATTTATAATATACCTATATCAAAATCAATAAATCTTTTTTTTAAAAAGATCCCAATCAATTACCGCGTAACAGCACGCTGTATTTGTCACCTAAACATTGTAAACCAATTTTTGTTTATTATCTTCTCTTTTTCTTTTATTAATTACTTAATGTCTTTTAGTAAAGTATTATAATATTATTGTAATGAATGTTGACGCTTCAGTGGTTGTAAATGATGACCAATTTCTCTTCTACCGTAACATAAACATTTGCGTATACAAAAAAATAATCTGTCTCAGGGTATAGTTCAGACGACTTAGCGCTATTAGTAAAGTATAACTTGCCCATACCTCAACCACTGTTCCGCCATGCGGAATGATTCGGGTATGAACAATTGATGCGGTATTTCTCTGATTACTGTACTTTTGTGTGTTCTTATATGATATGTTGAACATATGTCTTGACTATCAATCAAATCCCTATATAGAATAGTTGCTAAGTTAAACTACTGTTTACTCTGATACTGATTACATTAAAAACAAAGATGCGAAGGCATGTGGGCTACGGGACTTCACGTGGTTCGTATCCACAAAAAAAGAACCAAAAATTGCTGATGTGTTGGCGGTTAAAAAAGAGAATTGAGTCAAAGCACGTTCTTCTCGAATCACGAACTCACAGTAAAAGTTAGCTGGTTTTTTAGCCTTTTGTTTCACAGTTTAGTATGCAGCCAGTGTTGTAGCTAATTGCAGCTGGCGTGAATCCAGCCTAGCTAGACTAGTCACACTAGTCTTAATCAACTCATTCTACCTCTATATTCTACTGAAGAAATAAAATAAAATATTGTATTGTTAATAGCCATTTCAGATATATTCAAAAGTTCTAAATTCAAATTCAAATTTGGATTATATTCTAAAGAATACTCGATGATGGACACATTATTTCTTTTATTTTCGTGTATTGTGGTATTGTATTGTAATTAAACAAGGCAAATTCAAAAGGTCAAACAACTTTGGTATAGGAAGCATTCTAATACAAAAAAATCCGAAAACTGGTATGAAAATCGGCTTAAATACGTAAAACATATTGAAGAGGCTATGGGAAAAATAAAGTGTGAAATAAAGGTTAGTTTTCACAGAACGGGTCACACGGACAGCAAGCTCACCTGATGAGGTTGCTGTGTGGTCATGATAGAGAGTCTGGGCCCACGGGTACCAAGTCAACGGCTGAAGCGGGTTCTCAACTTTCGGATGTACCGTGCGCATACTCCAACTTGGTTGCGCCCCCCACGCTAGCGATACGACTATAATAATAATAATAAACGGAATTTCTATCGAGATAGACCTATTTGTTTATGCACTGGTTGAGTTCACAAGAATTGCTTACTTTATTGTTAGTTCTAACATCTAGGTATATGTATGTATTTATATTTATTGAATTTCTTTAAATGTAGGATAGTCGGTGAAGATATTATTGTGTCGTTCTATCGCATTAGTAGTAACTTTTAAGATATATCAATGATTTGGAAATAAATAAGTAAATGTTTAGTAACACAGCCGCTGTGAGGCTAGACACACACATTGGTTGAATACTTTGTGGGCCTTTTAAGGATCGTTATCCACTACAAAAAAAAAATACAGTCGTAGGCAGCAATGTCTAAATGAAACAACATTTCGCCAGCCAATTAACTTACACGAAACTCCAAACTAGCTTCGCCTATATGTTGTTAACTCGGCCTCAGAGTATTAAGATGAAACTTGCCATATTAAAGTTAGGCCAATAGTAACTAAATCTACATGAAAATTCATACAATAGGTGAGAGATGTGACATAAGTTACCAAAGCTTTTAATAAAACTCAACTTAAATTAATTATTGCAGTAAATAATTAATCTGTGTACTGATATTAGCTCTTTTTTAATGGTTTTTGAACAAAAATTCCCGCGCTTGGGCTCCTTGTTAGGTACAAGGAACTACCTGCTATGTGGCTGATTTAATTTTGAACTAATATTTATAGAATTATTTCCCAAGACTCTCCATACCAAACAAAACAATCTGCATGACAGATTTATGATTTTGCTGCCTTGTAACTTGTTACTTTGCTACGCCAGCTTGTGTAGTGGAAGAATAGATTACCAAATCATCAAAGTATCAAAAACATCATTCGCCTACATCCCTGTTTGATTGATTCAAACAGACAATCTAAATAAAAAAATCGAAAATAGGAGGACACCGATGAATACCATCTCGTAATTTTATGTATGGATTCACAAAGTATAAATTGTAAAAAATTGCAGAGTGAAATGAATACTTTCAATTAAGGTTGATTCCCGTTTCTCGTGATTAAATAATAAATCATTGATACGGTGTCGTGATATTGTAAAAACTCTGGAGTCACGCCAAAATCTCGTGTTTGCTTCCTACTGGTTCTCTTAATACTTGCGACTGCTATCTTTCTGAAAAACTGTTTTTCATAGGGAGAACTATTGTATAAAATTGTAAAATCTTTGTGTAGTCTAAAATTATTCGTAATTTGATATACCAAACGAAAAATTAAATCCTGAATCAGTAATGATGGCGGTCAAGATTTTATGATCAGATTTCACATATAACTCGACTTATATAACAAAATGTAGCGAAAAATGAGTTTTACTATCAAAAGAATAGAGGCTATTAAAGTGTGAGTGAATAAATGCTGGCTGGAAACAATTTATGTGTTTGTCTAAGTTGAGACTTTAGGGTCGTTACTTCGCTCAAGAGTTTAAGGTGCTGAAGTTTGCTTGAGTCGATACGGGATGTTTAAGTTGAACGTGTCATAAGTGTCGTTTCTAAACTTTTGAGATTTGAGTTGAGACTTTTTGGACAGAAGTTTCTTTGCACTATGGCGACTACGTTTACATTTTTATCACTTTAAGTTAATTTTAAATTTAGAACCAAAATCAATAAGGACGTCGAGAAAATATGTTTACGAAACATATGATAATATAACCATATGTTTTTCTTACTATAAATTTGATTAGAGCCTCTGCCATGCCCAAAGGGATCCGAATGAAAGTTAGAGGAGGGACTTTTGTTTCGCGGCATATTAATATAATAAATATCCTCAAAGCAACAACAGGGAAATGCTTACAATTATTTTTACTAAAATAAAACAAAAGGTTTCCATTTCGTCAACCGATTCTTTCAAACATTACCAAAGAATATAAAAGTCGTCATTTATCAAGTTACCAAAAAAAACATCTGTTGTTTTCCCTTTTCCATTTTCTTGTAAGGGAATTTCTCTGAGCATGAGGTTTATATAGAGTTTACCTAAAATTTATTTATATAAGGCAACAAACTCACTAATTCTATGTATTAACATTAATATATATATACAATTAAATTTTATTGTAGAAGGAATCGATATGGGAAAGAGAGCTTTTAACATATTTTACAGCGAGTAAAAGTTGCAAGACATACCTTTAAATTTGTTTAAATTTCCTATTTATCAATTTTTAATTAGTATTGTTATGTAGGCTAAGAATATTGTGAATACTGTGTATGTGTATACAATGCTAAAGCTTAACTAATGTCTAAAGCTCTTATATATTGTTTGTTATTAACTTACTATTTTGATAACCTTCTTAAGTAGATACTTCATTTGATTATTTTTAGTTTATTCTTTTAAAAGTAGACAGGTACACATAGAAATCTAAATAATACTTTATTTGTATGTATCAAAAATCCCGATTAGCTTAGTGTTTCCCAGACGTGTCGCCCAGCCAGGTCGCTCCTATCATATTTCTTGATTTCACTAGAATATGATGAGTCTGAATATTATTTAGTGCTTTAAGCCCTTTTGGCTTATTAAAAGGCAGAGGGAAATCTACGCTCTTCAAAACTTACATAGAAATATCCGTTCTATGCCTCATTCGTATGGGCCTTTAAATAACGTTGCAAGTTCAAAGTGTTTTAACTTGTCTTTGATATGAAGCAATTTCATAATCGAACATTCGTCTAGGGTTCTTAAAATCCAATTAATATGCAACAGAGGGCATTTGGCTATAAAGTTGCCACAGACTATCAGCACATAGGGCGTTAATAGCGTGAAGGTAAAAAATTTATTAATACAGTACAATTTCAAAACAAACAACGTACTATTTAAAAATAAAATAACTATAAAACATTCCAAATTCAAGTGATCACATTTAAAATTAAATAGCTATAAAAATTCCAAATTCAAATGATCATATTTAAAATTAAATAGATATGAAAATTCAAGATTCAAGTGATCACATTTAAAATTAAATAGCTATAAAAATTCCAAATTCAAGTGATCACATTTAAAATTAAATAGCTATAAAAATTCCAAATTAAAATGATCACATTTAAAATTAAATAGATATAAAAATTCCAGATTCAAGTGATCACATTTAAAATTAAATAGATATAAAACATTCCAAATTCAAATGATCACATTTAAAATTCCCCTAAACAACCGGCAATTTTTTTCACTATTCAAAAGTTGATTGACATGAAACAGCGGGACTTTCTTCTCATTAAATACTGAAAAGAACTTAATTGCTGGGGTTCCGAAGTGAATCAAAGGAATAAACCACCATTAAAGGGCTTTTAACGAACTTAGGGGAAGTTTTCTTAGACCTTTTGCACTCCATACCGCTAAACGGGTTTGTTATTTAGAACGCTAATACGCGAATGTTCTAGAATTTATAAAGATATTTTGCTTATTACCGTCTGTGATTGTGACTGACTATGCTAGCTATAATAATATATTTTTATTGTTGAGGTAATAATCCATTCAACTTAGCTGTCTATTACCTAAACATAACGTCCCAAAGTTATGGAACATGAAAGTACCTCAGATGATGATAGGGTATTTTACTGATAGAATAATTTTTTGCGCGAGTTCTGAAAAGATATAGGTTATCATCTATTTGTAAATAATAATTAATCAATCATTTGTTACGTAGAAACCAAGAAATTAAAATAACACAGTCGTTTTAATACTACGACGATAGAATATTATTATTAAAATAATAAACTTATAATAAATTCTTTACCTAGACACAAAAAATCATAACAGTATTTTATTTAAAAAAATATAACAGTAACATAATTAATCCAGTATCATATCTTAACAACCAAGTAATTTGTTTCCACAAACACGGCTCCTCTCCGCGCGCAGACGAAACTACAAAGCCTAAACTTATAGCTTGAGAGCTCTTTAAAAACACCAGCACAAGTTCCCACAATAGCCTTAAAGTTAGTCATAAAGTAGAATCCTTTACTAGTGCACTAACCTAGAGGAAAGTTAGACATTTAGCTCGTAATATGGCCGGAAATTGAATCTTGGAACTCGCTTCTGACTTTAACTTCAGCTGAATGTTTTACCGGTAATGGCTAATGCGTTTTGTTAGATTTATTGTAAAGATTTCATTTCTATATGTGAGGAATGTTTGTAACGTGCATGTGGCTTTTTTGAATTTATCCGGTTTGTACGTTTAACTCATAAGCTGTCTATGCTTCAGCGGTATTCACTTTTGCGTAGAAACCATTTTGTTGATCCTTAACACTTTTCACATTCGTAATTTAGCACTAAGCATGACTCCTGATTACCAAAAACAAATATATTTCACATACGGGAGTCATTCTCTTCTTTTTGTATATTATGTAATTCACTATTTGCAATTCTAGAATCTGTAAGATTAGCTTTTTAGTTTTATTTAGTTATTAATATTGTTTTTTTTTTTTTTTCTCTAGATTAAGGTTTTATAGATTAATATATATATATATTGTTTTTTATATAACTTCTGGTTATGCACTTCTTGCACTCATCATTTTTTTTTTATTTATTGTTTTCTTTTTTTTACTAGGGTTGCTTGGAAGAGATCGCTTGTTAACGATAAGGCCGCCCGTTGCATCCCTTGTAATTTATATGTATTGTGTTATTTGTGTTTCTTTCTAGCAACGAAGTGTGAATAAATAATAAATAAATAAATAAATTTCAAATCCGAATCATAGACTTCGTAAGAGTGTATACCACCGTAACTAAAAATATAATTTCAAATTTTCTATTAGATTTTAAATCTGGTGGAACACCACGTTAAGCCGTCGGACATGTGTCTCAGCTAAAGATATGAGAGTGGATATGTGTATCTAGAGTGAGTTGTCATATCTCCTGCGTACCTGCCAAATGTCATTGTCATTTACTGTCATTGTCAAATTGAAACAGCATTGCAAAATCAGAACATAAAAACAACTTTTGTACTAAGTATAAAAGATTTAGGTTAAATTTAAATTAAAGTAAATTGAAATTCGTTCCATGCGTGACTTCACGAATAATACAGAGATTTAAAATGAAGATTTGACAGTGACATTTTGACATATAACGGGCGCGAATATCCCGTGTGTTTTCTGAACTATTAAACAAACTCTTTTTAAATTTACTTTTATTGAATAATAAAATACTCAAGCGCAGTTTGAGATGTAGAAATTCTGTAAGTAGAGAATATAGGTGCAGTATAATTTTTGTAATAACTACAATATGTGCATTATATAACCATATTGTACAGTGCAATCAACCACATGATTATTTGTCAATTATTACCAGTAGATGTTTACCGGAACTTGATTAAACCAATTTGCAGTGTTAATTGCATTACAACATCATTATCGCGGACTATTCGTATGTCAACAGTGGTGGTAACCCATAAAGGCTGGTTGGATATAGACAACAGAGATGACATAACGTGACGTTATCAACAAGCTTACCGAGACTGAAAATTCAATGGAATAGTAGCACAACTCGGAATGTCATTTATTTTGCTCAACTATAACCATTAACTTTGTTACCCATGCGACCATCTTTCGGGGAACACTTCTTTTATGTTCCTTTTAAACGAATCAAAATGCAAAACATCTTTAAATACATGTGTTTAATAAATAAATATAATATTCATTTTGTGACTGCTAAATATTTATTCTTTATCAGGACTTTCGGTTTGACCCATACGACCTTGGAACTCAGCCTTAAACCCTTTTATTACATCACAATGGAAGAAAGTAAATTCTAATTGATTCTAATCAATGTTTAAAGATTTTTTTAAATTAACTCTCTCCATACCACTACTCTAAACTGTCTAATGAAAGAAATACTTGTAACAAGTTTCTAAATGTAATATGAAAACTGATAAATTTTATAAAATAATAATTTTAGAATTTGCCCAAAAAATCAATTATTATATATATAGGTATATATAGGTGTACAAATTGTACTTAACGTCAAAAACAGAAATGTGTATGAAATGCTTTTAATTTTGCATTTACTGCCAGTTCTTAAATCAAGGGCGTAGAACAGAAGAAAAGAACTGGCAATAAACTCTCCGCCACTCCTTTTAATCGGCAACGCTACTCATAGCCCATAAATCTATTATAGTCTTTCTCCAAATCACTTGATCAACAACAATAACTTCACACAGAATAATTGCATGGATTATTTAAACTACATGTTATTTAAACGTTCTAAAATAAAATGTAATTTATGTGCATAAGACATAACTTATGTAAGCTTTTATCAAATATAAACAGATTTTGTACCCATCAATCGTTGATCGCATCAACGTCGTAATAACCGAATTAGTAGGATTAATGACTCATTACGTGTTCTCGTCAGAAACGAATGGATCACTCAACGCAAATTGCTATTGCCGCCACTAACTACGATTGTGGATAGTCCTTGAATTCGATGTTCCAATTTCAATTACCTCCTAACTTATGTTATCCTAGTACTTCAAAGTTTAAGTTAACTTGTAGAGAAAATTAAAATAATCTTAAAACTAATTTTTTTTACTGCTATTTTTTATGCAAAAAGATGATAATAGAAATTCATGAAATATTTTTAATATTATTTTAAACAACAAGCTAGGTACAAATATTAGTTTTAAAATATTTTTTTTATTGGGTTTGGCTTCATTCTTTGATTTTTACATGTTTCGTGTGACAGATATTCACAAATGGCTTAACGCTGATATTTGAAATGCTTTTTAGTATAAATATTTTCAATAATAATATTTTTATTGCATTTATGTTTTTTTTTGTAAACATTTATGTATTAAGTCTGGCTTTTCGAGGTTTATACTTCTTAGAGGGTTAGGGATAATGATGACAGTTTTATTTTACGATGCGCGCGCACTCTGTAACCAAAAACCGACACCCTGAAGTGAGCTATAGTCAAAATTTTAGTTTTTTCTATCGTAGTTGTCGTTTATTTATTTATTTATCCTTTATTGCCTTATACAAAAACACACATAACAAAAAAAAAAAAAAAAAAAACAGTTACAAAAGATATAAGGCAAAGGGCGGCCTTATCGCTTACAAGCGATTTCTTCCAGGCAACCCTAATGAGAAACAACGTTAAAGAAACACCATCAGAGGGTAGAGTACAAAAAAAAATCAATTAACAAAAGCAACAAAAAGAACAAAAAACAAAAAACTTAAAACATGCGTTACTATAACTAATTGAATATAATAAAACAAAATCAAAGAAAAAATAGCAATAATAATAAATAAAAATAATTATAGACAAAAATTTAAAAGCAAATAAAAAGGTTAACCTATAAAAATAAATATATATAAGCAGAACTAATTACGAGGTAGAAAGAAAATGATCAAAAAGAAGCTTTTTAAATACATTTAAAGATTGCGCTCGTCTAATAACGATTGGTAGGGAATTCCATAGCAGGATACTCTGCACAGTAAAGGAGGAGTGATAGAATTCAGTTTTATGCGTAGGAGTTTCAAGAATTAGGTTGTCTAAGGAACGTAATTCAAAACTGCCGCCGGAGAGGAACATAAAATTTTGCTTTAAGTAAGTAGGGGTTTTAGGATTAAAAAGAATATTAAAGAGAAGTTGTAAAATGCGCATCTTACGCCGCAATCGAATGGGCAGCCAATTGAGCTTTCTTCGGAACTCCGAAATATGGTCAAATTTACGGAGTCCAAAAATGAATCTGATGCAAACATTTTGTAAGCGCTCTAACTTATCAAGCTGCAACTCAGTTAAATCAGGATAACATACATCAGCATAATCAAGAATAGAAAGTAAAAGAGAGTGAGCAAGAGAAATTTTAGTTGAGATAGGCAAAAAATTGCGTAACCTATTAAGTGCGTGAGAAGAAGAAAAAATCCTCCTGCTCAGTTCATTTATTTGGGGCTGCCAAGACAGGGTTTTATCCAAAGTAATGCCCAAATTCCTAACAGTGGAGCAAAACGAACAGCCGTACTATCTATAGTAATCTGGGGTAAAGTTGACCAATTTATTCTCATTATATACGATGCACTTCCGATGATAATAGACTGGCTCTTATAAGGGTTTATCTGAAGACCATACGATTTACTCCATTTCACAACTTTGTCTAAATCAAAGTCTGCCGTCAGAATAGCAGCCGGCAATTCATTAAAAGTAGACTGGTTGTAAATTTGAAGATCATCAGCATAAAGATGAGAGTTGGAAGAAAGTTGATTAGTAATAGAATTTATAAAGAGCGAAAAGAGAAGAGGAGAGAGGATACCACCCTGTGGTACGCCAGCAGAAACATGAGACCAAGAGGAAAAGCTGTCAGTTAATTTAATTCGTTGCTGACGTTCCGATAGATAGCTTTTAAACCAATTAATCACAGAAGGGGACATATTAATAGAACGGAGCAAAGCAAGAAGAACATCAATGTCTACCGAATTAAAGGCATTACTAAAGTCAAGCAAGGTAAGTATTGTGAGTTTTTTATTATCCATGCCACGTCTTATGTCATCTGTAATCTTAGTGAGAGCAGTAGCTGTACTGTGCCCAGGACGAAAACCGCATTGAACTGAATTAAGAAGGGAGTGTTCGTTGAGAAAGATTGCTAATTGCTGATGTAGAATACGTTCAAGAACCTTAGAAAGGAAACAAACGTAGAAAAATGCGAAAGATAACTTTTGAAGTGAAACTGCTTTATCGGCGTATGGGAGAAATTTTATAAGAAAACGTCACGTTTTTCGGTTACGCGCCATGTTGCTTTTTTATCGAAGTTTAGTATAGTGACGTAAAGAATATAATGTAATATATGATAATAATAACAACAATATATTAGTTTTGAAGTTTGGTTTGAAATAAGAATAACAATATATTAATTTGAAAGTGATAAAATAAAAAGACTTGTTCAAATTTAAGTGAATTTACAAGAAAAGTGAGAGTGATTTCGTTTTATAAATTCAACACGTATGAGCATGATTTTAATATTTATTTGAGGTTAACCTCACTTTTTGATTGTAAGTATCAGTGAATGTATATAAATCTGTTAAAATTAGCAAGTATTAATAAATATGACTGAAAAAATTGTTTTCCTTAAGGCTTAAGCCTTATCTACGCCATTTTTGTGAAGTTGCAAATAGTAGATAAATGATATGTCGTAAAGAAGTTTCACTTCTTACCTGTGTACTCTGGTACACACACATATTTTTTTATCTAAAGAAGAGATCTTGTTTATAAAAGAATTGTAACTTCTAAATCGTATAAATAGGTACTTACAATTTTTTTGTGAAATATTGCAAATGGGCTGGAGGCTTAAGTGATATTAAGCGTTATAACTGCCCATGGACACTCATATTGCTGGAAGGCTCGAAAGTGCGTTGCCGGATCTTTTCTAATCCTTAAGTCGAAATGATTCCAGAATACTTTAGTGCCTACTAACTGTCTTAAGAGACGCTCAAGAAAACGGAAGAATTACTTTCTATAAAAAAGGGAGATATTATAACTCCGTAATAGTTTTTAAAATATCAAGGACCAAATGCCGTTAAAAACAGTGGGTTTTCGTAACTCTACCCTCAGTTATTATTTATTTGGATATACAGTACAAATACGACCCTTACCAAGTTTTCTGTTGTATTCAGAGGGAAAATAAACAATATTTTGAATAGGGACATTGTGTAACCAATGCTTTATTCAAACAAAAAATATTGACTTCGCAGAATCGGAATTCTGTTAATATAATATATTTTTATTAACTAAAGTTACTGTTTGAAAATAAATAACTGTTTATTCATTATAATCGCCGTAGTTTGATGTGTTTGTTTTGGATAAGTCCACAAATCAACAAATATGTAGTGTTTCTTTTCATTAGTTCTGTGTTAACCGTAGTAGAACTTTAAAACTTATTCAGAGGAATAAAGAATTGGAGAAGTACGAATAAGCTTCTTCGTACCTTTTATCCATACCGACCCTATCCCCTCAATCATATCATAACCATATCAAGCATAACCCCTTTCCAACTGTTTAATCGTTTTTTTGTAATACTAATATTTTTAAATTGCAATCACATTATTTTTATTGTATTTCGGAACCTATTTGTGTCCTTTTGAATTCTTAAAATTGACTTTTTTATTATTTTAGATATTAATTTTGAATGCCTGGTATTGCCTATTCTATTTTTGTAGATTTCTTACTATGGTAAGTATCTATTTCTTTAGAAGGCTTGCCTGGAATAGATCGTCTGTTCGTGATAAGGCCGCTGCCCTTTCTGCTTATAAATTAATATTTAATATATGTACTGTGAATATAAAAATTATTAATAAATAATTAAACACAGTAGAATTATTTTTGTTTTTGTGGTTTCACCATTTACTTGTCTCGCATTGTATACGTATACATTTGCCGTTAAAGAAAAGGATTAAATTCTAAAGTTTTAGCAAGCCTTTAATTCAGAATGTTGTGTTGAATTCAAGAGTATTGTGTGCGATCAAATTTATTTATTCAGGACGCTAATAAATTAACTTAAGTTTAGTTTTGATTTTTTAAATATTTAAAATGAAAAAATCAGTGGCGGAACATCAACCAATTTAGGTGTAGGCGTCAGATTTCTGTATTTTGTCATGATCATTTCTCAATCTAATAGGCAAGTCGGTGATCAGCCTCGTGTACCTGAAACATGCAGTCGACTATTCTCTAGGGTCTAGGCAATCCGGCCTCACGATGGTTTCCTTCACATGAAAGAAAGTCCATTGGTACATAGCCGGGGATCGAACCCACTCGACTTCAGGGAGAGTCGCACGCTGAAACCACTACGCCACCCCTCATTTACGAGAAAACAATTTTTCAATTGCTCAAATTTTATATAATCGACGGACCAGACGCTCATAATTGTTTTAGCAATAACCCAAAAACGGTCCGTGGAAGTATTGTTGTTACAGAAATTCGTATTTCGAAAATATCAATTGAAAAACGACATAAAAACTAATATGATTGACCGCCCAACCGTCAAAAAGGCTCGAACAATTCTGATTGCGCAGCCCTTTCATAGATATACCGATTATGCTTACAATGGCTTACATCTATGGCGTTTTATGGAGCTTGTAATAGATTGGCAAGGCAGTATTTTCATAAAATAACTGGATTTTAACTCGTATGACGTAAATACATTTATCTTTGTATTAACGAGATGTTAGCATAGGATGTTATTTAAGTTGAATATATCGTTATTAATAGTATAACTAGACAGATAGGATAGTGATAAAGTTTGTTACTAACATTCCTTTAAATAACAAAAAGTGTGTAATGCGTGTGAGCTGTGTGTAGCTGGCACTGGCTCAGCATTTTGCTGAGGAGCAGAGTGTTCCACAGCGTTGTTCATTCAGCCAGATACTAGCAGCTAGTTTTCGCCTCAGTCGCAAAAAATAGAAAAATAATGTTTTTCTGCGAAGTATTAGTAGAAAGTAATGATGTCTTATGTAGTAAATAAAATAAATTAAAAATAAGAATGATTGTTAAGAAATAGATAAATAAATATTTTTGGGCGGTCTTAAAACTATGTTTTAGTTATACCTTACTTTTTACATGTTTCTTATATATTGTAGAGAGCCTGTTTTATTTGAGTTTTTCATAATTCATTAGCATTTGCATAATTCATTTATTTTATAAGTTCTAAAATAACGTATTTGCATAAAATTATACAAGAAAATATGTCATCACAAAAATTAATGAAACAAGCAACTACAAAATAAATATAATAATAATTAAAAAGTAATAATAACTAAAACTAAAAAAAATATCATTAAAGTTTTACTTATTATGAAAACTTAAACCCCATTAAGAGTATGTTAGTAATCAGTAATCAAATCAAAAATATTTGAAGTCAAGCTATAAATACTCTATCGTTCATACATTTTTGAAATTATAAACTTATTTTGTGTAATATCTAGCATGACCACCCATAATCGTAGTTCAAGCGAAATGGAACTAAATCAACAATTAAAGCAGCCTTCGTAAACCATAGCTTAAGTAGAATGAGAAGTTTATACCTTACTTAACTCATACTTAAGTCTTTAAAGCTTATTAAGGTTTCTTAACACCCTAAATGTAGCGATGTTAAGTGGACTAACTTAATCCTCTGTTTTAAATAACAAAAGATGTTTTATATATGGGCGCTTTGCATAATTAATAATGTGTTTTGGAAACCCGTTTGAGCTAATGATGATAAAATCCAGTGGCAACTAAAGAGTCATGCATTCAGATTTCAAAGCCCTGGTTAAAAGTAAATTAATTAATAAAGCTGTTTATAAATGTGAGGAATACTTAAATGATCCTAATCCTTGGCGATTGAAAAGAATGGCGGAAAGTTTCTTGCCAGTTCTTCTTGTCCGCTCTACGCCCTTGACTTGCGAACTGGTAGTAAATTAAAATTTACAATTTATTTAAATTTTGACGTTCATAAGTGTACTTGTTTACCTATAATATGAATAAAAATATATTTTTGTTTGTTTGTTATGGCATTCGTGTCATTGATCATGTACGAGCGAGTGTTACGCACATAGACAGAAAGTTAGTGCTGGGGTTCAAACCTATGATGTATTGATTGAGAGTCTCACTTTGAAGCTAACAACTGCTTTGTAGCTATTAGAATCTTTTTCTCATTTTTTTATATCCATATATTAGCTTATACAGAAAGCTCAAACTCAAATGTCTAGGAAATTTGTATGCGGAAAGAGAACCGACATGGCCGTTATGCGAATCAATCATCACCCTAGTCCAGCCATAAGTTCTGTTACAAATTAAAATGCATTTTTTAATGAAGTAATGTAATATTGTTAAAATGTATACCTACATAATTATTAACGAAATATTATATTCGAAATGGCAACCATTAGCTTTTTTGCAGGCCTTTAATCTGTGTGGCCACCAATAGATTTATGCTCTTTAAAGATTCTTTAAGAGACTCAATGTTGCCGTGTTGTTTAGAGCAGGTCATGTCCTCTAAATCTGACAATAATTTGAAGTCTAAATGCTTAAAGTCAGGACTATATGAGGGCCTACAGGGGGATGTCTACAACTGTTATAAAACCTAAATAAAATTTGTTTAACATCATACTAATTTTACCATTAAAATGATGGTGAGTTTCATGTTGACGTTCCATATGACGCGGGCCAAAGCCCAAAGTTCTTCACACCTAGAATCTTCCTATATGCTCACTGCGACCACTCCTAAGAGAAACCATTTCATAAAGAGTATTATAATTAACCACAGATGTAGACAATACAAGATCTAGGTAGTTTTGATTATTTAGAAAGGTGAATGATGTGTTTAGTTTATAACGTTATCGCTATCAGTATGTTAATGTTTTAACTTTGACTTGTTGTGAAATTGGTACTAAAAACATCGTAAGAGACTGCACCCTGGTCTTTTTTTTTAAAGTTTACTGTATATATTAATATATTATCAGTTTTTTATCACTGAAATAATTGATAACTTTTTCCAATGCGTTGCTACTACCAGACGACAGTACATTTGAATAAAAATATAAACCAATTTCGCTTTTCTAAGTTACTGTCCTCATTAAACTGTGGCAAGGTACACAAACTAATAAAGAGCATAATTCAATAGCGGCTGACAATATTGTTCCCGCACGTCTAATAAAATTATCATCGCGAGAAGTTTTAGCAGCGATTTACAAGGAAATCTGGCTTTATACTAAAACTTGTGTGGAATTAATTTTCATGAGTATTAGGACCTAGGGTTGTTACCTAACGATATGAGTGTCTTTTTAATATCGGATATATTCTTAAAATTCATTAAAAATAAGAATAGTATATAGACGAATTTAAATACTTGTATACTACCTGTACCTACAATTAAGGTAGCATATCTTACAAAAATAAATTAACTTAAGTGGAAATGGGCGGGGCACATGGCAAGAAAAGTGGAGCAAGAATGAACTACACTGGTGCCCAACGAAAAAGAGATCAGCCAAATTAAGGAAACATCTGGTGTTACATACCAGAGAGTGGCATAGTGCAGACATTGTCTGGATTTGGAGGAGGCTTTTGCCAAAAAATTGATGAAAATTTAAGGGTAAAATAATCTAAAATAAAACGCTCTTATTACAGCTGGTGCCTTGATACTATGTAACATCCAATTGTTATCCCGTAAAGTTGCATAAGCTTACATCAGCGCTACGGATACCAGGAAAACTACTTCAATGGTCTACGTCGGGATATCTATTGTTATTGGAAGTTGGAGTACGGAAGCAGTAGTCTAAGCCGATACATTGTCTTATCATCATCATCAATTTCTAATTTCGGTTTCAAAACTAATTATCGCTTGCGTTTAGATTTGTTATATGTATCGCGACACTTCGAGAAAATGCTGCCAGCATAAAATTAGATACAGCGACCAAACTTTTTCAATTAATGTAAGTCTCCTATTTATCCAATTATATTGTAAATATTCTATGTGTAAGTGTTATAGCGATGTGTTAATAATCTGACTAAGGTAAGAGAAATCTCGCCAACAATCGATCGCCCCAATTCATCTCCTTTTGACAAAATGTCAGGATGCCGCGTTGAAAAGGTAGAATGGCAGTTATGTTAAACCAACGTGGTTAAACTGATTTTGTATTTTTTAAGACGGATTATAAATTAATAACTTATTATAAGTAGGATTGACAAGAACATAAGCGACACTGAGTGTTAATTTTACATCAACTTGTTCGAGTATTCACCTATATGTAAAAATTCGGTTAGTATCTTTATTTTTTTATAATAATCTTTATTTATTTTCTCACAAAACTTCATACATGATAAGTTACAACTATTTATCACTGTATCTAAATAATTGTCATTCTTCTTTTGAGGGATAGTTATTAGTTAGAGACTGATGCCTGATAAAGTTTGAGCACCTGTGTTACAGGTCATCAGGCCTCCACCACTTCGGATCGACAAAAGATAATAAAAATAGACTATAGAGAATAGACAATTATGGTTATAGTAGGTTGTAACGTTAACAAAATAAACTTTAACTAAAAAAACTATATCTAAAATATAGTTTTAATGGCAGAAGCAACCCTAACGCAGTGTGCAAGCAGGATAAGTGGTTTTAACGCTTAATAATAAGCAAAGACACACGCTGGATTAAATTTCGGCAGCGCACTTAACAATGTTTACAGGGACGCTATATGGGCGTTAATTTAATATTACACCCGTTTATTTTACCAAATGTTATTCATTAGGTTTCACGTTTGAAACTTACATTTTAACTCCACTTCCATATACGCTTTTATAACACATTTGATTAGACCTTTTAACTCCAGGAAATAAATCATTAATTCCTTTTAAAAATATTAACCTATAATGCGCGGAGGTGATGAGAACTTGGAGAACCGGAGCATGATTGGTGACACAGAAGGCAAAGGATTGATTGTTCACCAATTAGCTGGACTCATCGTACTCATAAAAGAGTTGTCAAAAAAAAGTCAAAAATAATTTATTCATATAGATAACATAAGGTACACTTATGAACATCAAAAAAAGAGAAATATACAATAAATGAATCTCATTTTAGATTTACTGCCTGTTTTCAAATCAAGGGCGTAGAACGGAAGAGAAGAACTGGCAATAAACTCTCCACCACTCTTTTTAATCGCCAAGATTTTTTACACAATGTTTGTAAGGAGCTGCAACCATTACACTATGTTTCATGTGACATCTTGAGTAATAAAGAATAATAAAATAAATTAAAAACAAAACTACTGCTACTAGACAGAGACTGGTGAAAACACTATCTCCGCTACTGCCAATATTGGATGACTGAAGATAGGGAATTGAAGTGGAATAATGTGGTGTTATGATACTTAAGGAATTACTTTTGGGAGAGTGGTTATTGAGGGTAATTAAAAATAAAATATAATTACGCTTAATGAACATGCTTTTGTTATGTTAATAATATTAACGAAATACTATATTTGGTGAGAATATGTTACATGTTTCTTCCGTTTTTTAAGTCAGTTAAAAATTATTACACTGCATAAAGTGTAATCAAAGTAAACCGGTAACTATTTATTACCAAATAGTATGATGTTTTTCAAGTTTTTCAGTTTTAAATTTTGTCCGCTTAGCCTTAGTAAATTCTTAGGTTTTTTGAGTTCCACATTCCTTTGCTCATTCTGTTGTCAACTTTTATGTGATATCTTCAAATCTTTAAAAATGTTTTGAAGTCTGACATTGGATGTTATGTAATCATTTTGATGTGTATTATTTTTTGTGCTGGCTTCATATTTAATTTAATTTAACAAGAGATATTTATTAAATAATGTTTTTCAAGTTTTTCAGTTTTAGATTTTATCCGCTTAGCCTTAATTCTTAAGTTCTTTGAGTTCCACATTCCTTTGCTCATTCTGTTGTAAACTTTTATGTGACATATTCAAATCTTTTAAAATGTTTTGATGTAGTCTGACATTGGTTTTTATTTATTACATCAATTGTTTTGATGATTTTGATGACACACATTTTTTGTGCTGGTTTCATATCTTATCTTATATCTTTAAACGAGCAATTCTTGTATATATATATGTAATTGGAATCTCGGAATCGGCTCCAACGATTTTAATTAAATTTAGTATACGGGGGTTTCGGGGGCGATAAATCGATCTAGCTAGGAATCATTTCTAGAAAATTTCATTTTATTCGTTATCTATCACATTCATGATTTTTTCTTACAATTAATAACTTTAAAAAAACCAGTTCAATTTTTTTTATTATTCTGTCGGTAAGATCGAAAAATATTATTCATATTACATCATTTTATTAGTATGTTATTCGTAGTTAAATATAATTTACAAAAGACACGATTTATAAAAATAAAAAATACCGAGCATAGCTCGGTCATCCAGGTCCTTTAATTTAACAAGAGATATTTATTAACAAACAAAATATGGACAAGGTAATGCTAATAATCTTTACGTAACTTTAGGTAAATATTGTATTCGCACACAAAATTTTGTTTAATTTGAATGAATATTTTATTCGTATTACAGTCTTCAGTATGATGCAAAGTCAAGTCGGGTGGCTAGTTTTCAATAAATTATTGCATCGGAGATTCGCTCTGCGTTCACAAAAGAGCATTTCAGGCAAAATATTTACGTACAAAGAATCTTTTTGAATGCTAAAGCGTCAGTTACGGCGGTCTCAGGGCGGTTTACAAAAGGAATTCTTCATACTTTGATATCTGATGTGCAACGGATCGTGTCTATTTTCGAAATTATGCAGTTTCGTGAAAGTAAACCGAGAAGAATCTATCTATTTATTTCTAATTACCTCGCATATTACATAAGTGTTACACTCATCGACGGAATCTAGACTTTTTTCGTAGTTGCCACGCAATTTCTCTCGCTCATTATAATACATATCGACCTATCCGTAGAACAGAGTCCTATCTGCAGGATTGATACTTTTCAGTATAGGCAAGAGAAGTTTTTGACTTGTGTAATTCTTAAACAGTGAGACTTGAGATTTTGATTTTTTGGTATGATATGACAACACCCCAGCCTAGGTAAATGCTATGTAGTGTATATTTCTTATCCTCTTATTTCACGAGATAGTGAGTTCCATATAAACATAGGACGTTTTATGGCGGAAGAGCGGGTGCCCGTAGTGAACATTGTACGTTTTTTTACGGAGATGTATGAATTAAGTGACGTTCTATATTAACATGGGTAATTTTTTGTTGGAATTACCCATCCCTTATGAGTCCTATGTAAATAAATATATTAACATTTTTAAACATAATGTTCGCCATATTATGATGACTTCCCTCCCATGTAACTAAATAAAAAATAAAAAAATTATTAAAAATAGTTTATTAGTTATAAAATCTTAAAATAGATATGTAAACTATTAAAAGGCATCACTTTGAACGGCATCACATCACAGGTACGGTAGGTACTTAATAGTATAGTCTAAAACTACAGATAGGTACAGATCTATGTACCTATAAGAAAATTACAGGAGACGCGTATGGAGAAATTTAAACTTAGTTATATAATCAACCGTATGTTCAAACAAACATACTTAATAGAGAGTATTAATAACAATAAAATTTTACGTAAGAAACTAATTTTAAGTAAAACTATTTTTGTGGCGCAACATTTAAAACCTAAATGACATTTCGTATCACAGACACTGTCCCCTTCAATTTGGGTGTGTCCTTTCTGTAAGAAGCAGTGTATTATGCATATATTGAACTTTTCTGCTGCGTACATTGAAAATACAAAGCGGTTACGATTTTGGCCAGCACAATTGTCTGACCAATAGCGAAACTCTTTGACCCCACGGTCAACATTAGCCTGAAAAAATCCTAGAAGACAACTCCTGACCTCATTTGCGCCACGATTTGCCACAGATTCATCCCAAATATAGCAAACGGCCTTCCTTTTACCCATGTCAAAAACTGTGAAGTTAAATGAAGAAAACTTAATTAAAAATATGTTATATATTGCCATGAGGACGCTGCAATACATTTTAAAAATCAAACACAGCAGCAACCATGTTTCCATTTGACTCCTCAGCGTCTTTCTTATCTTGGCCTTTTAAGTTCCTTGCGACCTTCTTATTAGTCTGGTGTTGTTGAAAAGTTTCTTTTTCTTGGTCTGTTGGATTATTATTTTATCAATCGAAAAACGTGACATTTGTCGCACTAATCCTTTTTGGGAATATGAAAAGCTAGATTGAAGTTTAAGTTGACAATGTCACGATATTGGCGTTTCTTTGTAGCCTTAGAGATGTATTTCTCGGGGTCGAACCATTCAAGATACAATTTGAACATTTTGGCGATACTTGTCTCCATGTAGGTAGAGCTTTTGGCTATTCTTGCGTATATAATGCGATTCAACTGGGACAAATGTCCTTGGAAATTAAATGAACATGGTCACAAACACTTTGTTTCATTGCGTCATCTATAACAATCTTATGATTATGGTGGCGACTCCGTCTTTCCTCTTCTAAAATAGCACTTCCATCGTACTTCTTCCATGCATTTTTTAAGATACGAGTTGAAACGGCAAGAGTATTAATAGACAATGTTTGGCATACTTCGGTTTTCTCGCAGTAAGATTCGCTAGAACCTGTGATCAGCGCCATATAATAAAAAGTATGCTTTCTATTATTAGGAGTGTCTTGACTCAGGTATCTTTACTTCTTCATTTTGTCGGAATATTTGATGATGAAATTCCACTGCTTGATATCCCAGTTGCCAAAATTTTGTGAAGCATTCCAACCGCCGTTGGTGAGATATTTTATTAGGACATTTGTAACGGTATACCTGACGGCCACATCGTTTTTTCGTCTACGGCTTTTCCTTTTATCGTGACATATTTCTTACCTAAGTTCTTAAGGCATTTGCGTTTAAGGTCTGTCCATTCTTTTGGGCACCTCTTACGTTTTCTCGTCGTTTTAGGATTTACGGTGGGATCGCTTATGTGCGAAGAAGAAGGTGAATTCGTGGTGCTAAAAGACGACGAAGAAATATCTGTGATAATAAGTCTGCATGATTAGAACAGAATGAGCTATCGCAAATCGAATGAATATAAGTAGGAGATGGCATAGGAGTTGGCAGTGACAATTCTCGAAACTAGAAGGCACTTGCATAGAAAATGTGCTAGGTTGATTTCTGTAAACACCTTTGGCAGACGGATCAGACACATTTGGTATGAAGCTATCACAAGTAATTTCTTCGGTCAGGTAATATCTTCATGCAGAAATTCTTCCCATATATCAGCTAGTTCTTGACTGATTTTTTTTTCACCGGAGGGCAAAGGCGAGCTTTGTTTGTCTAATGTCGTTGTCATCAGCGTTCAGAGGTGTAGTATAAAAAAATACTGTATAGTATTATTATAGCTATTCATATAACATTATTAAGAAATGAAGTTAACAAACCTTAAATAAAATATCGTTATAATATTGTTATTTAACGATATTTTTAAATGAACAACGTCCTAACTGTTGTCATTATCCCAGTAACAACGTCCTATCTTAATATCAAACCAAGAAATCATATTACAGATTACGTAGAAAAAGGTCCTATATTCATATGACACGCTTAAAATACCAAAAATGTTCGTATAAAATCGTCCTTATGTTTCATAAGACTTCTACTTTTTACTATTTATTATTACAGAAAGAATGAATACTCTGTGACTTAGCATTATGCCAATTGCTTTTTCGCATGATTTTCTCACTACAGATGCTTTTCTATACCTCTCCGGCAAGAAACGTCCTATATTAAAATCAATCACCCACAACGCTTTACTGAGTCAAAAATGCAATATTAAAGCAATACAGATATGATGTTTGTTAATATAAGAATTTATTAGTGTGTATCGCGAAATAATACAGCTGAAATCGTCAATATACCAGTATTTACACTTTTTTTTCGTATAATCAGCAGGAAAATTTGAAAATGGTGCACTAAGTTCCGGCCTTTCTGCATCAGTTTTTTGTAGCATATCTAATATTTTCTTTGAACGTGACATCTTTAAAAATATGTTTTTACATGCAAAGCAGTTAATTTATTTTGTATATCAAACCAAAAAAAAATCTGAGTGCATAACTCAAATACACCTCTCTCCACCGAACAGCGGCCGGAGTGACAAGCGGACGGGGCGTCGGCGCAGCCGTCGCTTTCCGCGTGCCGTCGCTTGATCACTTCGTGCGTTTTTATACGGAATTAATGTCAGATAGTACGTTATACGATTCTATATCTCCGAAACTAAACAAGATACGAAAATTCTAAAAACATACGTCTGTAGAGTTTGTATTCCTTATCTCGTTTAGCTATTAAACTCATTTTTGCTCCATGATCACATCGGACTCTGTTCTACGGATAGGTCGATATCTGTTAAGGTTGCATATTGGCCGTATTATATTAGTAGGCCATATTATAAATAATATTACGGTCTGCGATCGTATATAACGGCTGATTTGTATCCGCGCACATCGTGTCGTAATCGCGTGTTATTATACTGGTTTAATTTCTAATTTGTATTAAACTTATAAATTTATGTGTAGTCACATCATTACCATATCCTTTATTCAAGTAAAGAGCGTAAAAATTCTTAAAAGGCCGGCAATGCACTCGCGACCCCTCTGGCATTGCAAGTGTCCACGGGCGTCGGTATCACTTAACATCAGGTGAGCCCGTTTGCACTTTGTTCTATAAAAAAATAAATATATACGTATTTTGTAATAATTCGAAGTTTGAAAATATTAAATAACACCTATGAAGGCATTAAAACAGTAGTTCGTAAGTTAATTTCGATAAAAAAGCACAAATGCTATATATGTTAACACCAATCTGTGGTTGCTTTGAACGCCGAATCATCAACCGGAAATCCCATCAACAATCAAGCGCGAAATTCAAATAAAAGATCTATATTTTCGTCACATACATATTTACCAATGAATAATACATTAGAGCGATATTCAGAGGATTTCTTAGGAATGTTAATCAGACGAATATTGGGGCGTTTATTGAAAATATCATAGACGAGACGTGAATTGATTTTATATAACACTAGTGACCCGCCCCAGCTTCGTACGGGTGCAATGCTGATGAAAAGCAGGTTTTTATGATGTATTGTTATTTCCGTCGCTGGAAAGCTCCGATAATATACGCGTTCGATCGCTGATAAATAAGCTGTAATGGTCTGAATAGATCTATATTAAATGAGCAATGTATTCAAGGTATTTAATTAGTTAAGGATTAATGCTGTATTGGTTAAAAGCGCTTCGAAAATTAGCCATTATTTGTCGTAAAAAGTAAATGACAAAAAAGTTATTGTGGGTTATCGACAAAAAAAAGTTATTGTGAGTTATCCATAAGAGATAGACATATACCATCACGGACTTTTATGTTGACCTTTTCAATGTGTACAATACTTAGTACATTATTTTGATAAAACTCGTAGGGTTCAGCCTGCGTTTGCAATGTAAGCGGAAAAAATGTAATTATTTACGACATCACATTAGAAACCTCAAAAATAACAGTACTTCTCCACTATTTAATGGATTGTATTATACATATAAACCTTCTTCTTCAATCACTCTATCTATTAAAATAAACCACATCAAAATCCGTTGCGTAGTTTCAAAGATTTAAGCATACAAAGGGACATAGGGACAGAGAAAGCGACTTTGTTTTATACTATGTAGTGATTGGTCACGTTACATCAAGAAACAGTTATTAAAAATAAATATTTGTGTCCTTAGTTAAATATAGTGTTCAATTAAAAACGCACAATAAATATTTAGGTGGGTATTTGAAATGAACTATTCTATTAACGTATATTTTTTATAAAATCTATCATAATATACAACGACCACTGTGGGCCTCGCCTCGTCCATTCCTGAAATAAGCTATACATATATAAATCTATTGTTTCGTAATAGTTTGAACCTTTATGTATATATTATGTATCCCATCATTAGCTTATCTATTTTAATTGTAATTCTTTTTGTTATATATTATTTAGGTTAGCTATAGGAGTACGAAAAAATAATTCAATTCATTTTTTTACGAAATTACAATTTTCACGACTACTTTACTATTTAGTGTTGTGTAGACAAACTAGCTCGAATTCTATATACATATCTATATAAATATGTATGTATGTTTCAAACAGGCTTAAGCATCACTTGTATTTCTTTGACATTTTTTTTGATACTCATTTTTTATTAATGGTACTAAGCGTTAATCACTAAAAGATAACGGTCTATTAAGGAATTATTAGCATATTTTACTAATTGTATAACCAATAGTATACAAATGAAGCAGTGTAGGTCTGGTCTCGTCACACTGCCTTGGTCATTGAGGTAGCTATACCCCAGACTGCGCCAAAGACTGCACTATTTTTCCACTCGTCAGTGAAGGAAAATATCGTGAGGAAACCAGTATTAGATCCAAAATCGACAGCAATTGTATGGCACAGGTGGCGATCATCAACTAACTTATAAGAAAAAACAAAAGAACATTAAACAGATACAGAAATTCATGGATTGTTGCGCCATTGGTTTTTCTTTTTAGTATAAATAGGTAAAAGTCTTTGTGAAAAGAGATTCTAAAGATCACTTTTAGTCTAACCACGTTTATCTTTGTCTAAACTTTGATGTCACCAAGCATACATTTATTCAAATAATCTAAGACAGTATCAGTTTTAAACAGTTGAATCCGCGCAGCTTTATAAATATCTTGGGCATTTTGAGTGCACATTTCTTTTGTTATTCTGTCAACTTTTATGTCGTATGCATTTACATTTTCAAATGTTTGAGAATGTTATCTAGATATGATTCATTTAAATCATAAATTAATATTTATAATTTATTTTTTATATTTTTAACATGTTCGACTGCGTGCTCTTTTCTTGAAAGCCTTTAGGAAAGAGCATACCCATACTTAAAAGACTCGCAAGCCTTCTGGCAGTGCGAGTGTCCATCGTAACACCAAACATCGAATTCAAAATATCATATTTATGTATATACTACGATTATTTGTAAGGATATTTTAGTTAAACTAAATATGCTAATTTTAATATGTAAGTATTACTATTTGTTTGACCATTAAAATTATATTTAAAGTAAAGTAAATTGGGGCTCAGTCTATGCCTTCCAACCAAAATATTTACATTTTCATTAAAACTTTGAACCTAGGTCAGCAAATAGGTAACAGTGAAAATTAAAAAGTTTAAAAAAAAAACGGCCTAATGTAAGGAGAAGTAACCTCCGTTCCTCTCTACACATCGTCGCATTCGATGGGAATATCAATGGGCCCATTCTTCCTTAGGGGTCTCTATTATGACATTTTCGTACACTTTCACCGCATCTTCAGGGCTCTTAAAGGGAATATCTCAAATTTTATCTTTAGTTCTTGGGAATAAATGAAAGTCGCAAGGCGCACTTTTGCAAAGTGCGCTGAAGCATTATCGTGTTGAATGAGGATACTGCTCCGAGGGCGCTACTGTCGAATTTTCTCCAAGACAAAAGGCAAACAGCGATTGACATACAAGTTTGCAGTAACTGGCCATCTTCTAACACTGAAACTGTCGCGAGACCTTTCCGAATAAAGGGTGAGGCAATCATCTTTTTTCCTTGACTTCTTTTTTTCTTTACCTTAGTTGGCCAATCCTCGAAAGGAAACATGCTGATAGGTCACTCTCTTCCCACACGCGGAACATCATTTAGATTGCTACTTCCACGATTAAACTCGTTACACCAATTGTAAATAATGGCTCTATATGGGGCTTCAGTAAGAAATGCTAATCGCAGCATCTCATAGCTTTGTTGTTGAGTAAGCCCACAACGAAAGTCATAAATCATTGATCGAAAGTTGTCTCACGTTAGGTTCATTATCACGTGTAACAAGCGTTTTAGATTTGCCGCCAATTCACAAAAACAAATGACAAATGAATGCAATATACTACATTAAGTTACCAAAGAGTTCTAAAATTGAAATTAAAAAAAAATCCATTAGCAATGTTTCTAACTGGCCAGTTCTAAAGTGGTTCTTCAGTGATACCCACGTGTGCGCATTTAGCAATGCATACATTAGTTATCTAAGTAGGTAATCTCAAGATCTGAAATTAAGGGTGTGAAACGATCGAAAAGGATTTTCTTGTATTATAAGTTACATTCAAAACCAATCAATAGTTTTATACTTGTAGCTGAAATGAACTTAACTGCCTTTTGCCTGTTACGTAAGAATTTACCAAAAGACAGTCATAACATTAGAATTCTTCTGTACTTTACCCCGTTTCCAGAATCCTATCAGATACTGCATTAGAATCATTACATCTATTATGCAAGAGCCGAGAACACGATGCGAACACGGTACAAAAAGTGCTCACATAAAACCTAACAACGCCTACATAACCATTTGTACGCGAACTCGTTTAAAATTGAAATAAAAAGGGAAGTGGCTTCGAACAAGCTTTGAACGGACTACTATTACAAATTCTATTGATTTTTTACACGTAATAGTTACTCAGTTGTATCTATTTATATAATTATACACATGTAGTGTAGTTCTCAGGCGAAATTCTGAAAAGTATTTGAATGCCCAGTGCAGATTAACTTCCGAATTTGTTTTGATATTATCTTTCGTTGTTATTCAGTCTTCAATTCCTCCAAATGATTAAATGTAACCTAACTTACAAAGACAGTAATGTAAAGAAATTAAAATATGTGTTATTAGTATTAAGAATAACTTGTAGTATTTATATCGTCTATAACTTTTGATCAATTTGTCATCATGTTCTTACTAAAACGACAGTAGTTTTCAAATTTTATTAAATAAATAAATGTTAACCTTTAAACAAAAAAACTCTTAGTTGAAACAGAACTCTTAGTTCAGAAATCAAAAACCGGTACTAGATATGCTGTGATATCCGTATAATCGGTATAACTATGCAAGACCACTTTTTAATACAACTATCTACCTGCTTTGACCGATTGCTATGGGCTTTTAGTGTACACTCGGTAGCGAGTTTTGCGAGCGTTTCGCCTTTCTGTGAAGACTATAATAATATAAATAAAAATTGCGATTAATCGGTGTAATTATCAAGACAATTCCTACAACTATTTAGATACTTTATCTTTAAATCATCAGATTTACAACACTAACATTAACTATTTACACGTATTGCAGCGATGACTTTCAACTCCCATTGTTATTTCTAAACATTTTATTCTATCAATGGATTTTCTATTCTATCATCCACAAAATAGGGTCTGAATTGTTTTAATAAATACGTTATGAATTCTAGATGAAGTTATTCGTACTGTGAATTTAACATTCCGTTTGTATCGCGGTCCGGGCGGACTTCAGGCAAAGTGCAGTAGTATGAGAAATTAAAACACAGTTTTATATAAGACATGAAACCCTGACTGTCCAATAGTTTGTGTACTTTGAAAATTAACATCGTGCAGTAACCGGCGTATTGAGGCCCTAATTCGATGTGTCAGAGACACATCGTTTCAATGTTTGCAAGAACACTCATTTCAGTTATTTTAATTACCGGTCATTAGCGTTGTCTAGCCGGTGCATACCAAGTCGAAAAATTACTAGTAATGGGGACCTTTGGGTTACACGTCATGGTTCGCTACAGCCATGAAGGGACGCACTCACATCCCATTAACCAATTAATAACTTAATAGGAGAATGCGTCAGCATCCCTTCTTTTGAGCGCTTTAAACCCCACTGAAACGTCTGCGAGGCCAGAATGACACAACGCGCTGCATGGTCGAACAGCGACACTGTGGTCTTCTACGGCGAATGTTGGCGGGATGGAAGTATTTGGCCCTCTACCTCTTCTTCATAGCCTCGCAGAATCTCTGAAAGGTTTTCCATGCGCATTCACTGACCGTGATTATAACTGCTACTCTCCGCTATCTACCATCACGGATGCTGCTTTTACACCATAGAATAATAGAATTCATGTCATAAAATAATCGATCCAAGTCAAAAATATATCTAAGCATCTGTTCATAGCTACTTTGTTAGGAACATTGGGCACTTGAGTGTCTCAAGACGTCGATTTCAAAAAGGTATTATATTTTATAAAACATGGTAGAGATAAACTGGTTGTAATTAGGTAAGTACCTGCGTAAAATACTATGTCACTTTTCATTATCCTAATTTAAGATATTCATAAAATATTTTAAAAGAAACCTCAAATTTTAAAATATACGTATTCAAAAAGAATTATTATTATACATAGACAATATAATGAAAAAAACGATGCCAAAGCAGGCGCACAATACGTAAACACAAGTAAAACATAGGCAGAACTCATTTGAAACTCTACGAAAGGAATAAAGCGGTGGGAGCGACTATTATAAGTTCACCAGTTTTTAAACGCGATGCCTCGTTTACTAGAACTATTCAACTAGAAAATATTTTGTTTTCTGAGACGGAACTCCACTAGCTAAACTGAATACTACATTACAATACCGTAAACAGAATATAATATATGCGTTATATTATATTTAATTTATAGTATATAACAATGTAATATGATTTATTTACAAATTCGATTTAGGGTCCTTCAAGAAAAGAGCGTACCAATTCTTAAAAGGCCGGCAACGCACTCACGAGCCCTCTGGCATTGAGAGTGTCCATGGGTGGCGGTATCACTTAACATCAGGTGAGCCTCCTGCCCGTTTGCCCCCTGTTCTATAAAAAAATATATATATACTTTATTAATTTCTCGCTTCCTATCAAAGTAGCGAAGACTCCTTTTAGGGTTTAATCATTATGGTGAACCCACCAAAAACCTTAAACTTCAGATCCTACCTATAGGGCTTCGTTCTTAAGTGCAGATAATAAATATAATATATATTCACTACTCATAAGTACAACTAAGGGTTAGGTTCTTTGTTCTCGCCTTTTCATATATTTAGATACTCTAGACACTTAATATATACATTTAATAACATATACATTTAAAAACATATCAGACATCTGAGACGATTACTGTTAAAGAAGCATTATTTATCCAAATGCTTCATCACAAAACTATTTGCATGTTGCATCCACAAAAATTACACTAATCGAAAAGTGATAGTTCAATAGTATTCATGATGTCATCTATAGCAATTCATTTAATTTAATGGGGCACTTATAAACTTGCAATTTTATTAAAGTGATGAAGAAGAATGAAGATGATGAAGTCAATTTTTCCCTTGCCTGTTGTGTGTGAGACCTATGTGATGTTTTTGTATGTTTATCGTATCAAGTGCTTTTAGCGCGCTAAATTTACATAATACATAACATTTGTCAATCCATCTGAGTATCAATATATGATTAAAGAAAGCATTCAATATTAAACAGATAATTGTTGATGCCAATGTAAGTCGCAATAATGAACATTATAATATTACATACGCCATATAATTATGCTCCAGACGTAAATAGAACTAAATTGACTAGCTGCCAGTGTTGTAACCAGTGTAAACGGGGCAGGCAGATGCGGGCGTTGCGTTTACATACTATTTCCTCTACTTTGCCGCCTTCCTACTTGGAATGCAGCATTTTCGTGTTTTGAATATACTATGTCGTTGTTACGTCTGATTCAGTATTTGTGATTTGTAAGCTTCTTTGAAATTGTCTCAGTAAATGTGCTCTATGTGATATTACGTACATTTTCTCCATTGTCTTGAATTTTGTATGAGCCGATTGTATCTATTTGGTGAGAGCTTTACGTAAACATTTTTTTATTTTACGTCTGAAATTCGTTGCTGTATTTGTGTTGTCTTTATTTGCTTAGTCCATTGAATAACGAGTTTTGGGTAATGAATTGGAAAACCTTTAGAAATAAAAACGTATTCTCCTCAAATTATAGCAAAAACATATCTTTTATACTAATAAATAATTATTATTGTACTCTAGATTACCAGTTTTCGTATTTAGTTTGAAAGTAATTCAGAGTAGAACTTTCGTTTTTTACTTATAATTAATTTTTAAATACTGGGTATCTTTAAAAATTTGCTGGGTGCAGTCATCAGAAGAAATTAAAACCATTAGTAAATCCTAAATTTAAATTATTGATTACAATGGTCATAAATCAACTTTACTTATTCTCTAAGGTGTCGTCACTTAATTAAGCAAATAAACAATAACATAAATCAAAATGTAACATTAACGGTTTAAATTTAATAGAGCTTTCATGAGTGGTCATAAATTTATTACTGAAATATGAATTAAATTTCTAGATGCGATTTCGATATAAAATTTATTTTGTTTCGATATAAAAGATGTATGTCAGTTTCATAACCACCTATGCAGCAGGGGATGAACCTATCTCTGTTGGAAGGTTGTATTTTTGGGGTCAGACCCTCAGAATTGAGTAACACGAAGTATATCTCCCATACTCTCAAGATCCATTGTATTTGTGACGTACACGTTACACTTAGCACGACTGGTCCAAATCCTTACAATTTTCGCTTTCACATTCTCTGTGTTTAATTTCATTAAATATTAATATGTGAACTCATAATAGCATATTTATACAAAACTATTAGACCACAGTTAGACTTTCAATACACGACCGGTTGTCAAAGTGTCACAGCTAACACTAATATATTTAGGTCTATTCTAGTTCTCTATACTGAGATGCGCTTGCAACCAAAAGGCCCGTAATAGCCACTCGGCGTTTTTCGGGCTCGTTTATCACTCGCGACGTTTCACTATTAATGCTCCCAACTTGGATCCCATTTTTAATTCTCGAATCGAATTTACGATATCTAGAAACTTAATAATCTGAATTAAATTTCAAACGTTCTCTTATAACTCCTATAAAGATATTATGGTATTATCGCGTTACTGACGACAATCCAATAAATAATAATAAATAAATCAGGCGTTACAACCTATTTAGGTCTAGAGCTCAGATTTCTGTATCTGTTTCATGATCATCTGTCAATTTAATAGCCAAGTAGGTGATCAGCCTCCTGTGCCTTCCACACGCCGCCAATTTTTTATACACTCATAAAATGAATATTACAATTTATGAGTGTGAGAAAAACTAAAGAGCTCATTTTGGCTTCAATTGTGTGATGATTGCAAAATGTATATTTACCTTAACTAATGTTACGTTACATAGCTCACAGCTGAACTGTATTTTTTAATGTTTTTTTTTGTTACAGGAGGCAGATAGGCAGGAGGCTCACCTGATGTTAAGTGACACTACCGCCCATGGACATTCGCACTGCCAGAAGGCTCGCAAGCGCTGCCGGCCTTTTGAGAATCAGAAATAAATCGGTTTGGAAATATAACCTATTTTACACCGGTTATATTCGTTACAAACATAAAATAAAACAAAAACATGTGTTTTTCTTTTGATAATATTTTTATAGTAACAAATACTATATTATTGTGTGAGACGGTTAATAGTTTTAGATGTTATAAATAATGTCAACTGTGTCGTGCAATTTTAATTGGATTTTCTTATTTTCTGGACAGATAAAGATAGAATACCTTTAAAGGAACAAGATACTGATAACAAAGCTTTGTTAATTAGTCAAAGGCGTAACAAAACAAAGTATAAAATTACGGAGAGTATTAATAAATGGATTAATTTAAGGTTAATTATCTTGGAAAAGCGATTTATAATATATACATTGGAAAGTTTATTAAATCTTTAACTAGACCAAAATCAATTAACCCTTGGTCTTACTTCAGATTTTTGTATCTGATGTATATGTGATTGTTTAAAACAAGAGCATACTCCTCCCTCAAAAGCCAGCACTAAAATGGGTGTCCATGGGCTGATGATTGGCCTTTTTAAACGTCCCGTAAACTCGTTCTTTCCCTATCCTATAAAAAACTGTTATTCAATTGTTATTTCCTTAAAGCAAGCAGATGATCTTCTGTTTACACAGCGTCGATTTCTGGGTGTATTTATTGAACGTGCGAGCGAATGTTAAATGTACACACAAATTCCATTTGCGCACAGCCGAGACTCAAACGAACGACCTCAGGCTCTTGCTTTGCAAAAAAATTTTTTAAATGCATTTATTACTTTGACACGTAATATGAGATTTAACGCTTCATTTATTTAAATTTAAATTTCTTTAGTTTAAATTATTATTTTTCGCGGTGCGTGTTTTTTAATGCCAAAGAAAGCAATCAAACCGGCAGCTAAAAAGTTTTATAACTTTAAATCAAGTGATAACCTCCGCCTATGGATCAGTATCCGTTGTGTAATGCCGGGGGCTAGTGGCTGTAGTGAGTGAGTTTCAGGGACGTTCTTTGGGTACGTTCTTTTCTTGAAAGCTCCTCCTCAGGAAGTGTATGGCAAGTGCCTAAAATCTTCCAATAGCAATACTGATCCCTACGTTTATGTATGCAACTTCGGAGTTATCTTCAAATCCATAGGCGCTAATGTCACAACATTAGTTGGAATCGCAGTTACCATCGCTATTGAGAGCTTCAGATCAACGACCACTTAAATGTAGTTACTTTCATAATTAAACAGATTACAGACACATATAATCATGTTATTCAGCATTATATCTGCATTAATTATGTAACTATACATTTAATACGTATTTAACAACTAAATATTACATTAAAACATGTAAACTTGTCATTATTCTTAATCCTTTACTCACAAGTTCATTTGGGATATCTTTCACAGTTTTAAAACGAAAATATATTACTATAAAAGAAACCCGAAAAAAAAGCGTGATTTACGAATTCAATACAATAAATCCCGTTGAAACGAGTCCAAAACATACATTTAAGCGGAATTACTAAAGTTGCCCAATATCGTTGAGAAATTATCGCGATACGAAACAAAACCCACAAATTGTTAGAAAAACTTGAGAGAAAGCAACTCGTTACAATAACAGCACTGTTAAGTCGCGGCCACAATAAAATGTCCGAGACAGTTTAGCACTTAAGCTGTGGCCACGCGAATGGCGATAAAATATTATACTTATTATGTCTAAATCAAAAGATTATTGTAGAAATGGAAACACAGCAGTGACATTTTAAATTAAGTCCGATATTAAAACTTTTATAATGATTAATGTAGTCCAAGAAAATCGACATTTATATAATATATAAAATCAATTACTCACCAAAACTTTACATCTATTCATTATGGTTATGTGAAAAGATTCAAATACAAAGCGCGAATTTGCGCACGGAAACTAATTTACAAGGCACATATAATACCATAAAAACCTACATCATTCACCAAATTATGTATTTAATAAAAAATATTCAGATAACCATAAAAAATACCCAAAGGTGATGTAGTTAAAAACCAGTGGACCCTTGGTATTGGACCTCAGATTTCTGTATCTGGACCAAGACAGAAAAGAGAATACTGCTCCCTTAAAGGCATACTCATTACTCACCCAGGCCGCCTTTGAGTATACTCTCTTTTTGGTTATCTATTTTAAGGGGTGTCATAAAACATTGGTTGTGATGTCGAACATTTTTGGTCGTCTCGTAGGCTTGACAAAAAAAATATTCCCCAAAACTACCACATGTTTAGTGGCCTCGACAAAGTTGCGTATGTAATGAAAAAAGTATAGTCGTTGAGTGTGGTCGCGTGAAACGGCCAGTTTTGTTGCTATTTCACACTTATGTTACCGGCACATGCGACACACGGCTGCCACCATTACCCAATAACGGAAGCTCGTTAACACCCCTGTTCATGTTCATATTTCGCCACTTTTTAGGGTTGAAACGTGTTTATCGTTTTGCAGAATTTTTAAAATTGGCACAAACTATACCAACTTTAATATAATTTCGTATATAACTTTAAATTATAAAATACATTTACAAACTTTATAAAAGTTGATATGAGTTTTAAGTTCAATGTATTTATTTTATTTATTGCTAATCCCCGACGCTTCCGATGCCTAATCAATAAAATTAGTTTTCCTAATCCTATTATATATTTCAATATTCAACAGCGATTAGGGACTGCCATCTGTCGATTTCTGTCCCTATGCTTTTGAATGACGTGTGCCATTGCAAAAAACATTCAGGAACAATCTGTCGCTCCTCGATATTTTAAGTAAATGATCAGGGTATTCTTTTTATTGGTTAACTTACTATTTCCGGACTAATCCCCATACTCCCCACGTCCACTGTAATCCCCTGGCGCAGAGAATTGGATTTCCCCGAAAAAGAACACAGCTTATTTATGCTTCTAACTGAATGAATAAATAATAAACACGCACTATGCTTATGCTGAAGACTCGCTATGGTGGTGGTTGAATGTTGTTGCAATATACAAAATACATGATGAAAATAATATATATGTGTCTGTGTGTCAGATATTATAAGACGGCCGACCCGAGGACTTAACTTATAGGGGTGCGGGACAAAATATTGTGGCCCTTTTTCCGACCACTGAATCTTTTATTCCCTTATTTAGCCGGTAAAGGGCCTGTTTATTTCGGCACATGAAAAATAGACGATTATTGGTTTATTTGAAATTCGATTTTATTTTATTGAATATATTTTTATCAGTCATCATATTTTGCAATGGCTCATCTGATGTAGAGTGATATCGCCCATGGACACGCTCAATGATAGAGAATAGTGAGTGTTACCTTTTATGATTTGGTACGTCTACGAGCCTAGTCGAATCGGTTCCGAAATACTTCTGTTGGCAGCTGGTTCCATAACGTGTTGGTACGCACAAATACTGCCTTATAAACGAAAAACTCCTCTGAATACTCTCCATGGTGCAAATGGTTTGTCGTAGTTTGTACCTCTTAAAACGATCATTAATAATTTATAGGCTACAATAATTTATATTAAATTCACTACACTTCAATGTGTAAAAAACATTTCCATTGATTATTAATACAGTTACTTGTTATATATTACAGCTAATAAGATTACACTCTCACCGGACATAGCAATTAAAATGACATGTAGAAAACTAAAGTAAAAAACAAAGGTTTGAACCCCGTGGCAGCAGCATCTTCTTACGATACTTACGGTGTGAGGAAAGCACAGAGAAATCACCGATACTATCTACCCGTCGGCAATTTAAATTTTTAAATAGGGCCTGTGCTCCAAAAAAGGCAATATCTTCAAAGTTGGACCAAAGACTAGTTTCTTGCCGTTTATTACTTTCCGCCTGCTCTAGTCTGTGCCAGCTTAAATTAGTTAAAAATCTCTTTGCATTAGACAAGTGACAATAATAAGGAAATAAAATAGTGTTGCAATATTTTAAACAAAAGGAATGAGTTTAATATATCATCTATTTTACATAATCACATACATAATATAATAATATGATCCATAGATTAATATAAGCTATTAACGCTGCAGATAATACGAGAGTGTAAAATTACATTATATATAACAACGTTACCTTGTTTATGTTATAACATATATATAAAAAGAGAAAATATAAGCGCACTCCTTAGTTTTTTTATTTTTTATTGAACAGGGGGCAAACGGGCAGGAGGCTCACCTGATGTTAAGTGATACCGCCGCCCATGAAGTTGAGCGAAGTTTCTTATATTGCCAAAATACCTTTAAATACTGCCATTAAAATAACTTCAAAAATTAAGGGCACACTTCCGAATTGAAGAATAAACCGTGACATTTTGAGAGAATCTTGAAACTATTTTCATATTAGCATATACAAAATGAGCAATGCTGTAATATAAATCATTTATCATCGTGAAACGGAGCGAACAATTAACAAACAATAAACGGTATTCAATGCAGATATTTTCCATTACCGCTTACAATAGACCATATTTATTATTAACTCGACAAAGGAATAAAATAAATACACAGCTACAAAGCTTCCCATCTCAGAATCGACGGGAGCGGGGATGGAATGTAAACTGCAATTTTCTTTCATATAAACTCTATAACTTCGTCCGGAATGAACTAGCATATTGTTAGAATACCTTCTTACAAAGTATTAAACAAATTGCATCTCAGCTTTGCGTTGGTATTTTCATAATTCTGGTATTTGCTGAATGAGAAATAGGAGGTTGCATTGTAGTTCCCGCAGTATTTTTTTATCTGGAAAGCACTGACCAAGGGAAATATTTTTTGTAAAAATATATTACCTACGTATTCAGAAGAAATCTCTTAAATAACAAAACTTGAAGAGTTCTCTGTCGTCCGTTACATGTACTAGATTGGAAAACTTGTGATTAATTTAAATATCATTTTTCATTTCTTTAATTATCTTGACGCTCATAATGTTGATACGTAACAAAGATATTTTAATATTTTCTTAAGTAACTGTCAAAACTTGTTAAAACTGGGTATGACTCATTTGGACTACCCAATGGCCAATATTTTGCACTAAATGTTTCGCCTTGAGATGGCTATACAGTCTGTTCTACCTCTCAAAACATCTTCCAGCATTGGTCAGGTCGTATTTTCTTTAAAAGTAATTCAGATCCTGGAAGCGTTCCCTGGTGCTAAGTGGAGCTCTCAAATTCTCCTTCATCAACAGTCCAACCAGCAGTTCAGTATAATTTCTGTACCTAACCGTTTCCTTAGTTCTGCAGCAGACTAGACAGTTTTGGGACAGGTTTGCGAAGACAGACATGTTCTTTTTTTAATTTTTATGTAATAATATTTGTTAGTAATTTAAAGTAGTATATATAGTGTAATTATTGTAAGGAATCTATGCTGAAAATAAATAACTATATGTAAGATTGGATTATATTAAAAAAGTTTGTTTGTTCATAGGTCTTAAATATTCCATGTTTACAGTCAACTAAGCCAATACACAAGCCGTTTATATAAATTTCTACATATTTAAATAAACCAAAATTCAATTTATGAAAAAAGTTGTTTCAGAAACAATGTTTTCAATACTCGAAGGGATGGATCTAGCGTAAACAGAGTACCGTCAGCAAATATTTGCGATAACTATTGTATATCGGTTCGATCGAGTGTCGATCAATTTTGACTGTTTGTTTTGTTGACGGTGCAGTTTACCAGTGCTTATCGTGTTAACGTTGAAAATACTAACATGGTGATTATGTTTACCTCTCTCTTGTCTTTAGAATTCGTAATGTGTTAAAGATTTTGAATTCACAGTAAATTTAAATGGGTGCATTCACCATTGTAAATTAACATTTATAGCAGTGGTATCTTATTTGCCCTTTTACGTTCGTTCGTACGTTCCTTTCTGATGAGACCCGTTCGTTAGTACAAACAGAAACTTTAAAACGGGCCAGCGTACTTTCTAGCCTGGTAATATTCGACTAGGATACTAAAGTATAACTTAATATATCGAAACAAAAAATATATTCTCAGATATAATCTAGTTGCTGGGTAGAGGACGAATAGTCGTTTGTTGAATCATTAAATCCGCTAATGAAGGAGAAACAATTAAGACTCAGGCCTTTGATAATCGTAACCAAATATTCAATTATTATTTCTTCATTTAACCAGTTAGTATCTATAAGGTTTTTATTACCAACTATATAAGTTATAGATTAAACATAGTAATAATTAAAACAAAATAGTGTATTTTATAGTAAAATAATACTTCTCTCTAAACTTAGAAAAATCTAGAAACATGAATTTCCCGCAAATGAAAATAATATAAGGACATCCTCTAGCTTCCGGGAAGTCGTGGAAATACAAAATATTACGTGCGAGATAAAATAAAAACATCCCATCTCCGCTAAGAAAGTGCAGCTTAGGTCTGAATGGAAAATAGATGAGAAACAAAGTTCCTTGCTTTGATAAATTACGCGTCGAATGCAGATGCAGTTCCACTGTTTATTATTTCGTTTGTGACTGTTTTTGTTGATTAGCAAAAAGCTGGTTGGCACGAGACGCGAGATAATTTATTTGGTAAATAGAAGCCTTAACACTACTCATGTTGTATGCTAACAATTAACTGTGATTGTATCGATTCCTTAATTTAGGTCTATATATTTAAAAGTTTTTGATCTAATTTAAATCTTTCATTATCTTGTTTTCTTTTTGACGTGACAACCTCTTTTAATTCGATGGAGACGGCTGCACGCACTAAAAAACATAACTCATGCAGCGTTACCTTGTGACGCGTCGTTACCTCTGATGCGTTCAATTTAAAGCTTGAAGTGCAAGCGTATTTACGTACAAACAAATGTAACTTGAACAATTCAATTGTGATTTCCATTTATCTCCTCTATATCCATACAGAATATCTATCAAACAAATAAAATTAAGATTTTCTTTTGAACAACCATTCCATCAATATTTTCTTATGACGTTGTCAGGTTCAACTATCGTCAGTAAACCGACTTTACAGAGAACCGATTTTTTAAATTGCATGATAGACCTTTGGATTTTTCTGAATATGACTATCAATGAACGTATTTACGGCTTAACATGGCTTAACCACGCTCTGCTACCAAAAAATTATGTATCACAAAGAACGGTTCGGTGGCCGTACCGTTCTACCGTATTCGTACCGTATACGTAATCTTATACTAAATAAGTCCTGAGTACATACCTCAAGATGCGGCTCCTTATTAGGACGAAAGGCACAAAATGACGTCAGCCGTAAGGATGTGGAGAAATTGTTAGTTTGGGAACAAAAAGAGGTTAGACTGATGCTATACCTTGCCTTACAATAATAGTTCACACAACACACACAAAAGCACTCACTATAAGTCTTAATAGAGGACATAACCCTAGTTGTGCACGATTGTACAATAAAGATAAACTTCAAAAGTCGTAAAGAAAAAAACTTCTAACAGCTGATCACTTACTTAACTATAAAACTAACGAAAAAGATATTAAATGAAGCTTGAGGGACTTGCCCAAGAGGCACAAGAGAGGGTGCATCACTGGATTGTTGTTTTCAGCTTTTCAACAAGTCAAAGCAAAAGTAATCTAACCTCATTTGTTTCCAAGAGATAAGTAAGCATCTTTATTGGACCCGTCATTTCTTTACTTTGTACCATAAATCCGTATGCTAATAAGGCCCGAATTGTCCCAAACATTACAATATAACCACTGTCCTAGTAATATTCCTGCACAGGCCTAATAGATCCTCAATCTCTGTTGGATATTAAGTTTCCGTAGATATCACAATGAAATAATAAGCTCTGAGCATGTTAGTTAGCGGAGCGATGTTACATTAATTCTCCGTCTGGGAAAATTCAATATAAGATAATAAATAAAAACTGTATATTTGATTGTTTTGATATGGTTTTAATAATATATTGTTATCTAATATCAGTCTGCCTGTTTTTAATTTTAAACATTAATTTATCATATACCAAGTGGGCCAATATTCAAGAAATCTATTTTCTTGTCTTGAAAATAATTATCCATTGTTACACATCTGTTGCTTACCTTCGGCCTGGAGTTATAAGACTACTAAATATATCGCATCAACTTGCACTACCACTACTATAACTTATTCATAAGATAGTTAGTTTATCTTTAGTTCTACTGTAACCTAGCCCTAATTAAGTTAAGAAACAGTAACAGTCTAACATGAATAGAAAGTCCAATAAACTTTTGAAACTTTTGTTAAGATTTGGACTTCAACCGCTTCGCTCATGAACTGGTCCTCCGTACCGAGAACGCACATAACACGTATCCGGAAATCGTCATCGAGAGGGTCTGATCGTTTCACCACAGATAGCGACATGATGAGGAAATTATGGCAATCATAGAACGGGGGCTGTCATTAATCCTTGTTTACAAATTACTTTAAACAGGAAATTCTATTTTAATTGAAATCTCTAATATTAATCCGTTGAAAATAATAAAGTTTTTTTGACTTGACAACGTTTTATAATTCGATGAAGCCGACTCGCACGCACGCACGAAAAAACATGACGCATGCGGAGTTACCTCGCTCTTGACGCAAGCGGCGTTACCTCGATCTAAGGCGTTCCATTTAAGGCTTGAAGTGCAAGCGAGAGAGCGACAAACGACCACAATCGGCCTCTGCGTTTGACAGCATTCCTTTGTTTTAAAATATTCATATTATTGTATTTATGCGTACAAATAAATGTAATTTAATCAATTCAATTGTGATTTTCATTTACTTCCTACCATTCCATCAATATTTTCTAATAACGTTGTCACGTTCAACTGTCGTATGTAAACCGACTTTACAGGCAAACGATTTTTTTTAAAACATATGCTTTGGAGCCGCCACAATATTTATAAAGTCACAGCTATTTTAAGCACATCAATGTTCTCTTGCAGTCTAAAAATATCTTGTCATTATCAGATTGTCGTATCGTCCATTGAAGTTTCGGCACAATAATGTGAGGATATTACAGTAATGTATAAAATAGATCACGGCAACCGTTGTATGGACAAGAGAACTTTGACATAAGTTATACGCGTATGACATACACCTCTTAAAGTAACTGGTTGTTACTTTAAGAGGTGTAATAAGACATAATTGTCTTGCAACGTTTTAGTTGCAAGACAATTATGTCTTATTAGTCACCAGACATGTGGAGTTTCAAGCTTATTATATGTTGTTCTTTAATTATTATATCGAATAAGGTTTGTAGCAATGAAATTACTTAGTCGATAGTTATATTAAGTTATTAGTTTCAAATTGGGGTACGATTTTCCATCACAAGTATACTTATTGCTTAGTGAGAGGTCTAGAACATGAATGACGTAGTGATGGACTTGTTAGAGTGACTAGTCTAATAAATATATTTTGTTAAGTATTTTCCAGTTTGCGTTTCCACCACACCAACTTCTATCTATGTAAGAAAGATTATGTATACAATAAATAAATAAGATAAAAACATTTATTTATAGTACATTGCGCTGTCTTATCGAATGACACCTGTCCTCCATTGGATATATAATAAAAGCTTTTCATGTGGCCAAAGTAAACAGTGAAACATTTCGCTAGTAATACAAACTTTCATATTAAATCCTTATAAATAGAAGCATATCAAAGCGTAATTAACCTTTGCATTAATATGAAACAAATATTCTGATATCAGATTTTACACATTAAAAAAATCAGTGGCGCTACAACCTCTTTAAATCTTGGCCTCAGATTTCTGAATCTATTTCATGGTCATTTTTAAATCTAATAGGCAAGTAGGTGATTAGCCTCCAGTGCCTGACACACGTCGTCGACTTTTTGGGTCTAAGATATGTCGGTTTCCTCACGATGTTTTCCTTCACCGTTCGAGCAAATGATAAATGCGCACATAGAAAGAAAGTCCATTGGTGCACAGCCCGGGATTGAACCTACGACCTCAGGTATAAGAGTCGCACGCTGAATCCTCTAGGCCAACACTGCTCATCCTTTTTAGATTTTACACATATTCTAAAAGTATAAGTTAGTCTCAACAACTCATTATAACCTTTTTATCAATCACGTATCGATCTATCCAGCTCGATTTCTGAAAACAAATACTCTGTTTTTAACTAGTTACTAAAGGTTTTTTACAGAACAGGGGCTGCTCACAACGCCAGAAGGCAATCCTACCTATATATTTATATTTATTTATTTATTTATTAACACTTCGTTGCTAGAAAGAAACACAAATAACACACATTTATACTACACTACCGGCCCTTTAAGAATAAATACGCTGTTGTCTTTTGTATTGATTTACCCTAATTTGAATGGAATCAGAATCTATATCGTGGTAGATATGAGTATAATTAATTTATTTTATATATATTGTATTTAAAGTTTATGCTCTGAACCTTTATGTAGTTGGTTACAACTTAATTATACGTAACATTGTACGCTAGGATCGTTGGCCTTGTCTATGTATAAAGATCGACAAGGCCAACAATAATTTATAAAAATTACAACCTATATGTGTGTTCTAGAAATATACATAAAATTAAATTTCGAACTACCGTGCACAATTGGTACAGAAATTCGCAAAGAGTAGTAAGTAAAACTATAGCTCTTCTAACTTATGGCGCCGCTATCGAATAGCGGAAGTCCAACAAAGCTTACGACTCGGACAATGGTCACCACTTCCTGTACAGTTCACAAAGCTTACCCGCTCATCTATCTGTACATTATTATTACGTTTAATAACTGCATGATGCAAATCTCTTCAGTTCACTAAATACTTTTTATCATAGTGGTTCTGTATTTTACGAAACAAAGATTTTTTTCTTTAGCCTCTCTTCAATTCAAAACCGAAAAATAACAATCAAATAAACAGTGTTTACAATTTCCTTAATAGACTTCTCCTATTCAAAATTAATAGACAATTAAAACAAATTTAAAAAGTGTGGCCCCTGTGGCAGTGTACCTTTAATGCTGGCAGCATTTCCTCGCTGCATTTGTAAACATCACAACAACATAAATCTTTAATAAACACCTGTGCACTTGAACCCCACAGCTTTCACTCTTTTGCTGCTCCAAAGGGAACAAAATAGAAGTTGGAGGAAAGACAATTTGAGCCTATTATGAGTTTATTATTTTCCGCCTACTCTGCAGCCGCACCAGCTTTTTGCTTGTCCGAAGGATACGAGAAGGAGCTGACGCGTACAAGTAGCATGCCATACCAAAGCACGTCCCATCCTCCAATGAATGATATCTTAGTTGCTTGCCATCGTCTCTAGCGATGCCTGTTGGCTCCAAAATGGCTGGAACATTGACGAAGACAAGAGAGCGGCGTATGATGTTGTTGAGCGCGGCGTAGGAAAAATGTTTTTGTATGTATATACACTCTTTTGGTAATGGAGGCCATGGCGTCCAAGAACACTTACTTCAAAGCCACAGGGACCTTATGGCTGATGAAAATGCGTAGTCCAAATATAAAATATTGAACGTTATTATGAGAAAGAATATTGCTAATTTCCAAGACATTAATGGACCATGAATTTTTTTGGACTGTCGCTAACCATGAAAACGAATGAACAAGTTCGGTTAAGAATGTATTAAATAATCCGTTAATGAATTAATTACAATAATGTCAGCGTTGGATAACATAACATTCTCCCATTGACAATTTACTCATAAACACTACAAAATGAAATTCCGAATTTCATAAACTGAGATCAATCGACGGCTGGAGAAATTAATCCAGTCAATTCAGGCAAGGCGCATAGACGCGTAAATTTCGCCAGCTTTCCTCTTATCAACCGCTTCGGTGTGCAGGGTGTATAAATCCACAGAACTCATGAGCCTCGACAACGTACAAAATGTAGATATATAATAAAAAACTGTTGTATATTAAGTATTTTGTAGACTTATTATAATTAACTATAAAATACAGGGTGACTTATGTTCTAATAAATGTATGAACCTCTCTCTTTAGGATGATGTATAATTTCTCTGTTTCCTTTGAGATGAATTAACGTATTATTATACATCAACTTCAATCTGAAAATTTGCAATTCTCCAATAGAGAATGTGACCCAACCATCAGCACTTTATTCATCCTTAATTATTTGTTAATCGGCGCAATATTTCCAAACAAAAATAAAAACTACTACTTATTACTGAATTAATTTCGTGGGTCCTCCAATATTATGACTTATTTTTGCCCATAAGCTTATTGACCGCAGCCCGGAGATGCCACAAATAGTCAAGACGGAGAAATTCCTTCGTGCCCTAACATAATATTCGAGCCGGGCTTGCTAACCACAATACCGTGTTCCATTCCAATAAAATACTCAATTAATTTGATTCACAAAATATGTCAGCTATTCAAATTATTATCATAGATGCAGTCAACTACAAAATACTTAAAATATATAGGATTCGATAGAAAAAAAAAGAAAATATAACCTCTTTTGATAATTAGTAACTAGTATTGACAGGTACGTTGTTTAAGTTGTTATATAATAAGATAATACAAAAAGATAATGCGTATCTATACTATCTACTTAGGTATTTATTTATATATACATTCTAAAACAAATGCCTGTATGCCTAAAAAATTCAAAAACATATGACATCACAAATTTTACACACTTATACACATCAATTACATTAGAACTTAAGCAATATATCAAAAGAAAAAACTAAGGAAACGACCACAAAATAAACAAAAATAAAAAAATATAAAACAAAACAAATTATTAATTATAATAAATAATAACTAAAACTAAAAGATAAAAATAACAGTAATAAACAAACCACATTAAGATTTAAGAGCCTGCAAAACAAAGTTACTGTATGTTGGTAGACTGTTATAAAATACATCAATATTTTCATCAATCTCTCAATCATACCTAGGTAACTAAGTATAAATATTAGTCTAAAATAGTTAAGCAACATTTTTAAATGACAACATAGAATTAGCTACAAGCTAATATTATGGTGTTTCTTATATACATTTATAACTGTCCAAGACTGGTTTCTTATAAAACTAAAATAAATCAGTCACGCTGCAACCTTTTTCAGGTCTCAGATTTCTGAATACGTTCCATGATCATTCGTAAAAAGGCGGTCAGCCTCCTTTGCCACACACCGTCGACATTTTACGTCTAAACAAGCCGGCTTGCCATCAGTCATATACACAAGAGAACCAGAACCAATCCTTAGTCTTAGTGCTTAGACAAGTATGTGATCAGCCTTCTGTGTCGCACATTATTTTCTAAATCTAAAATGTATTCATATTACATCGGCAATAAGGAAAATACAAACTAAAATAAATAAAACCGATAAATAAATAGAAGCGATAAACAAAATCAAACAAATAAACATAATTAAACAAAAGAAGCATTCCCCAACCCGGCTGGTCCCCGTGGGGAATTAGACCACAACCCCCCAAATGTACCACCTTAAATGTAAAAATGGGGGAGGCCTTTGCCAGTGGGCTCCAAACAACCAAAATGTATTACACTGGTTTGCTTACATTATTTTATCCATACTAATAATTTCATCATACAATTATTAAAAAAAAAATCCAGCAAACGAAGTCACGTGTATTAATTTGTTTTCATACCTAATTATCTTGTTAGCTGAGTAAGCTAAACATGTTCGCAATCCGTTGACTCGTGTACCATTAATCTCAGTCTGAAAATGCTCGAACGCATGTTTTGTGTTCTCTTAGCGAGAAATATTAAAAACATGTTCATCTATAGGCGGTTATATATTAGTCCAGTAATACATTGAATGATTCAAAAATGTTATTAGTATGTCACTATTACAATATTTATTAAACGCTTGAATGTGTATGGCTTGTGTTACGCGATCCGTAGTATCTTACGAATACGCTGATGTAATTCGGACAAACAGTTATTGCGTTCCGTTTAGTTCCAAATACAAATCGTTGATCTTATTCGATTATGTCTGCTAGAAGTTGTAAAAACTACACTTTGACTAAGGACTCATATGTTTGTTATTGATGGTAGCAACAAACTCGACTTGTCTTGTTTTTGTGTTCTAAACTCACCCTTACAATGCGTAATATGAACAAGATTAATAGCGGATCGCAAGATCAAATCATTAAGAATGATTTATCGATACAACATTTAAATAACCATAAGTACATACGTATGAAGATACTCTTGTCTGGAAGAGTCTTTGTAAAAAGATGTGATTAATCATTTCCTTAAGTGTGTATAACATTTTGTTACAGTTTAATTTTTGTTACGTTTAATTATGTAACAAACAACAAAATATTACATATTATATCACATATTAAATTACCGCATATAATATATTCATAATATAATTGTTCAATCCGTATTTTGTCACATTATTAAAGCCGTGTCAGAGAAAACTTCTAGCTCCTATAATAAATATCCTAGTTGATTCTAAGCCATTTAAATCGGTCATCAATTTGGAAACAGATGTTTGTTTATAGATGTATTCCTAAAAGGAAATCAATAGATCGGTATTTCAGCTGATATTTTTTTGGCTTGTTTTAAAATGACATTTTTAGTTTTAGATTAAAGATTTGATTGAAAATGTATAGCCATTTTCCTTACTAAGCATTTCTTGAATCTAAATAAAAAATTACAAAATATTATTTAACTAGTTTAATTTAATGTAAAATGTATGGTTAAAAGTTGGTTTACATATTTAAAGTAGTTACCATATGCAACGACTTGTAGAGTTTTTTTTAGAATTCATTTTATATATATTATATATGGCGTTATGTTATGAAATCAAGTAATTTATTTTAAAGATATACCTTCGTCTAATGCTTACCAAGATAATGTTAACTAGAAACACATCCGATTGGTTTTTACTGACTGAGCCTCTAAATAAATTTCGGCATTTTTAATCACGATCCGATAATTTCGTACAAAAAATAAACACATTAAAAACACGCCTTTGATCACTGAGCGGTATTATCTTTTGTAAATTATAACAGGCTTAAAACTTTTTCCTATTAACTTTCTGTTTAAAAGGTTTCTCCTGGATGTTTTTTGTTGACCACAGCGCCGAATTAGATCCATTAGAAGTTTGACATGTACTTAGACGTCCATTAGGTCTAACGATTCGACAGAATCGGGAAAAACAACGAAATTTACTTGGAAAATAGAGTTTTCTTTATGAATGTCTGTCGAAATATTATTATACAATTTTTATTTCTAAAATCTATAATGTACGTCTTTTACTTGTTAGACGGACATAGTTTTGATAAATCCTCGTTACACGTGCCTAGTCTAACATTACTCTTACAAGAATTTATATTACGTTACAATAAGAAGGCTATAACCTTATTAATTCTACAAAGGCAATTGAAATCGTGGCCTACTTGATAACTTGAAAATGGTTAAAAAGCATCCAAAATTTCACAATCCAATCGAAAAACAATTTAATGAGATCACACGCTACCATTACTTCTTATTTCTTCTATTATTTTCAAGTAAGATACCAATCTTCTGGCATGTATTGAACCTTATTTTCTTATCCCCACCAATTGATTTCACATGCAATGGGAATGTGAGCAAGAATTTATGCCCGTGCCGAGAGCCTTTGTGGGACAGGAGCGTGTTTCAAGAGACGATGCAAACGAAATTTGGAATTCACTGTGAAAATTCTTGGTGGATAAGTTTCTCGCATAGTATGAATTTTGTTGGCCTTCTAATTGGAGCATTGGTTTTTGGATTTTTGTCTGACAGGTACATATTTATACTAACTCGAATGTATTGGCGAGGAAAAAAGTAATACTTTATTTTTAATAAAAACATTCATCAAAACTAAAACCTTGTTAACATTGTTTATGCAATTCATGTTGCCACCATGGCTTGGAAGTTTTCGGTTCGATTATCGACGAAATAACAAATGTTTGGATGATCCTCTTGAACTGCTCAATGAATCAATCACAGTAAAGGAAACTGCATGCATGACGGTAATACATACGAATTAAATAAATTTCAGATTCGGACGACTTTCAATGTTCAATACCTCCTGTTTAATATTAGCAGTATCCGGATGTCTACTAAGCTTTATGCCAACGATCGAAGTTTTCTCATTCATACGTAGCTTGGAAGGGATTGGTTGTGGTGGAGCAATCATAACCGCATTTGTCCTATGCATAGAATACTGCAACCTAACACATAGGGAAGTCATTACCGCATTATTTCACATCCCTTCAAACATCAGCCACGTAACGTTATCTGGAATTTCTTATATCTTCCGTGATTTTGACGATTTTCAACTGGCCATATCCATACCCGTCTTCTTTTTCTTGTGTACTTGGTGGTTGATAATGGAATCACCGAAATGGTTGATGGACAACTATAAAGTGGATCGAGCGGTAGCTGTAATGGAAAAAATCGGGAAAATGTGCGTATAAGGTTTATTTAAGAGTAGTCAGCTTTATTATACCTAACTAATGTTACAATATATCAAACCTTACTTTCGCAGAAATGGAAGACCATGTGAGAATGTACGAGAAGAGATTGAGCAATATTTATCGCATCGCAGTGATACAGCTAAAACGCAAATAAAGTTCTGGCATATATTTAAGCACAAACAGCTATCTATAAATCTTGGCTGTATGTCTGTCGTATACTTTCTCTGCGGTATGGGGTACTATGGAGTGTCACAATACATTGGTAAAATGAGTGGTGATATCCACATAAACGTTGCAATATCTGGAATGTTATTACTACCTGGTACATTATCCTCAATATTTCTATTACATTGGTTAAATAGACGAACATTTTTAATGATAACAATATTCTTCTCAGGATTTTTTATGATTCTAGTTGTATGTGTTCCGTTAAAGCTACACATTTTAAGAGTTATTTTAGCTTGTATTTGTAACTGCTTCTTCTTTACATCATTCATAATTGTTTTTCTTTATGGTGTTGAGCTTTTTCCAACATCAATAAGGAACTCTGTGCTTGGTTTTTTATCTGTTTTGTCAAGAATCGGACAGATATCAGCTCCATTGATAAATTCATTACCAGAGACAGCATCAGGACTTGTATTTGGTGGGCTTGCTTTAATTGGTACTGTACTGTGTTATTTTTTACCCGAAACAAAGGATTCGGAACTACCGTCATCATTGGATGACACAAAGATTTTAACCAGGCGAAGAATTAGTTTGGTTGAAGATGATTTATCTACTACAAATGTACCATTGGCAATTATTGATTAATGTTTTAAATAAATTTATTTTAAAAAGGACTTTCTTTAAGGCACGGACAATTTAATAAATAGATCGGATTTTATTTCGTAGCGTTGCAATACAATTTTTTTTACTTTTCATAAATTAATTCCATGAATACGTATAATTTTGAAATCTGCCTTGAACATCAAAGTCTGATTTATTTTAAACCTCACCAGTGCCCTATAGGATGCAAACTCTCAAACCTGAGGTTGTGCCTTCGTATCACAACTGTGCAGAGTTGTAATGGAATCTTATTAAGTGCGCATTCACCCAAAAAATATTTTTTATACTAAAATATATTTTAAAAATACATATTAAAAATGTTTATTTCCAATAAAGGTTTTTAAAATGTATTTCGAATATATGGCCTAATTAGACCATCAAAAATGTCGAAGATTGAATGCACAACCTGTAAGTTAAAATTGAAAAGCCAAAGTTCCAATTTAATTAATAATATCACGCTACCACTTTATTTCCAGAGTTATAAAGTACTTTTGACAAAATTGTTGAACAAGCCGATAAAAAACAAGTTTTGCGACACAGTTATTTTCAATAAGCTCCTTAACACCGAGATAATGAAAAAAGTTTTTATTACCACAATATCGGTGTTCCGTTTCAACTTGGAGCAATAAGTGGCTAAGAAATGGTTTACTTCTGTCTCAACTTTCTAAATCTTTATTTCATATTTATTCCTTATATTTTTTTTTAATTGATAAAGTTTGCCAACGCTCGGCACACTGATACATTGGTAAAAACAAACACAAAATACAATTTTTAATCTGACAAGCACTTAGAGGCAAACATGACATTCATTTAGAGCACATACAAATATTAATCGAAACAATTATTAAACAAAACAAAAATTACACAAAAAATCTATTTTAAAGTGTGAGGGGAGCAACTATGGATATCCAGACCTAGCTTGTTTATCAGAATGCTTAATCTGGATATCGGAGAGCTTTGACCGAAACGCGTTCTATTTTAATTTAATTAAATTTCGAATGCTATTTTAATTTATGACAACTATTTCAAAATAATTTATTGAATCGAATGTCGTAAATTGTTCTAGTTTTATTTATGAAACTAATACTATAAACTATACAACCATAAATTTTGCGTTTTCTGCGAATTAAAGCCGATATACATATTAATCAAATGACTTGGCTGGTGACACACATAGTGGACCTGCTAGCACATAACATCTTAACGTGTCAGCATCTACTAATAGACTTCTCCCTGAATTTTAAGTATTGCCGTTTTAACACGCACTGCAACCAACGTTTTCCCACCACGCCACGTCCCGGCTACCAAATTATGTTAACCAGACATGTATAAAAATATGTTCGCCTAAAAAGATATACAGAATAATTTAAAATTATTTGCAAAATCCTGCGAATTTTATTAATCAGTTTAGGTTATTCGTCTTAAAGTTGATAGCAGGTATATTAATTTCCGTTGTATCAAGTAAAGCTTGATGGGATCCCTATAATCTCGGCCGGACTGCTAGTGAATGGTAAATTAACTCTTCTAGAGGTTATTATTATTATCGGCAATATATTTGGCTTATTTTACCAAATAAATACGGCCACATTAGTTGAAGTTTGATATCGATATATCAGATAGTTTGAAATTCGGACACGACGGAAAATTCGGTCTCGTAAAATTCGCTCCTGCACCTGATTTATAGATGCATTAATCGATTGACATATACGTCTTCTAGCGCCCGAACCCAAAAATTAATCCACAATCTCAGATTGAAAACAATCTGAGATCAGACCGTGGCAGTCTATCGTTCTCCTATGTAATATTAATCCGTCGATTGGCACACTACTTATCAATATTTTGATGAAGTTCTCTTTCTCGGATTGTCAACAATGGATTGAGATAGGTTAATGGGTCTGGGCGTAGGTCTGTGGGAGTTACACACTGTAAAAATCTGAGAATAATTTGTGTTTCTGTTTTATTCGTTTTAAGCTATCGTAGTTACAATTCATTATCCCAATAACAAATACGACTAGTATCAACTACTTGTCGTGTAAATTATAAAGCTTAGTTACTTCAATATATATCTAATTCACTAACATATTAAAAGGTAATTCGGATTAATTTTGTGCTTAAGTACCGAGAAGCTTAATTTAAATCGTGACCGGACTCCAATAAGCGAGATTAACATTTTTTCAGAACTGTTTACCCTAATTAGTATTTCATTGAGCAAATTATAAATCGCTTTCCAATATTCAAAGAAATTTGACTTTGGTATGTAGAGCACTGGCAGCCACATTAGTGTTGGCCTAGTGACTTATGCGTGCGCCACTCAACCCTAAGTTAGTGCGTTTGAATCACGGCCGTGCCACCGTGTGCACCAATGGTCTCTTCTATATGCACATATAATTCTTGCTGGTACGGTGAAGGATAACCTCGTGGTATGCATTAGACCAAAAGAATCGGCGCCGTATATAAGGCACAAATCATCTATGTGACTATTAAAATTAACTATTAAAGAAAACAGATCTGAGGCTTAAACCTAAAGATTGTAGCACTACATTATAAATAAATTAACAGTTATTAATTGGTTTATTCTATTCTTAATTTAAATTTAATAATTACAGGAACCAAACGTTTACTTAATATATTCTATTTATGGTATTGGTAGTTATTAGCAATGCTCGTCTCTGGTTTAAGTTTTTACGTACAATTTGCCCTAATTAGCTGTAAAGCCATCTTTTAAATGATGAATTTTTATTCCGTAGTTGTAAGTTCTCCGTTTGTCTTAGCTGCAATAAAACTACTCGCACTATATTGTTTGTAATTAAAACTAAATTTATCCTATTACATTACTGATTGAGTCAACACTGTTTATATTTGACCTCTTTAAAAAGCAGCAACGATTAGAATTAAATAAGTTAATCGGCTAGCATTGGAACTTCTTAACAAAGGTTTCTTCTTAGATTAGGTAATCACATGTCATCTAACATCGAAACCTATACCTATACCAAAATAGTTCTCATTTTGTAGCTCTGATGTCCTAAAGATAGACGTGAGAAACTCTCAACGGAGAAAATAATACAGCTATTAGTAAATATAAGTAATATTCTCTTGTGTAGCCAAGTGCACATTTCAAGGATCGTCATGCTCACTCAAATGTCATTGCTTGTGGCGGCGTCCATGCGTCGGGTTGTCTCTCTCCCTAAAATATGGCGAGGGGGCCGATGGCTGGCCATGCGTCATACTCGTGAACGGGTGCTACTTGTGGTGACTGGTCGTACTTGAATTCGTGTATGCGGTGATATTAGTTGTTTACTACTACGTATTTGCGTGTTGTTCTCACGAGTGTGTTAGTGCGTGCTCCTATTTCACCATGCCTCCTGCTGATAGAGGACAAATCTTTGTTTTTAATTTATTTTTTTATTCTTTATTACTCAATATGTCATATGGAACATGGTGTAGTGGTTGCAGCTCCTTACAAGCATTGTGTAAAAAAAACTTGGCGATTAAAAAGAGTGGAGTTTATTGCCAGTTCTTCTCTTCCGTTCTACGCCCTTGATTTGAGAACTGGCAGTAAATGTAAAATTAAATTCATTTAATATTTCTTTTTTTTGACGTTCATAAGTATACATTGTTACCTACATGAATAAATAAATTTTGAATTTTGAAGGCAGTCTTTAGCTTCCAACTATTCTATAGAAAAAGTCAGTAAACGGCACTCTCTAAATATTAAGCAAAATTTTAAAGTTGGTAAAAATATTTTTTAAATAAATTCCTCTAAGTATACAAATGTACATAACATACGTCTGCATGAGATAAATGTTCCAATGAAAATTCTCAATTCAAAAGTAATAAGACGCTGTAAGCAGAATTCATAATGGGGTTAAGCTAGCGGTCGACTGACGAATTGCAGAGGGTTCTTGGTAGTGTGGTTGTAAGACTTACATCTTAAACATAAGCGTTTGCTTTGGGAACTACTAGATTTACTCTGTGAGAAACAGCAAAACTGAATCTCACTCGCTATATTTTTACAAGCTCTTAAAATATTTTTATTTTCTTGAACTCAAATCAATAGCAATACTTTTAATCTTATTTATATACAATAAACTTTTTACTCGTTTTGAAAATATTTATAAAAATTAAACGTCGTTTTCTCAATCATTTTGAGTTTTTTAAATAGTTAATAAAATAGATATTTCTGTTTATCCATCGGATACATTAAATATTTTTAAGAATGACTTGAAATATAAATTTCTATAAATGAATGGCTTTGGTGATGTATGATCAAAAGGATCATTCTTCTGTGCTTTTCATAACAATTATGGGTAAAACAACAAATTTCAATGAACAAATCTTATATCTTTAAACGAGCAATTCTTGTATATATATAATATAATGAGTGACGCAAACAGAAAAAACAGAAGAAAAAAACAAATGAATGACGGTTATCGAAGTATTTACTAATTTATTTAGCTATACAAATTTGAATTCGGAATTCCTTACCAAAGAGGAGAACATCATGATAAAAGTGGCCAGTACGAAATACGTCAATTTCATATGTAAGGACCTAATATTTATGTTAGCTTTTCACCCGACTACTTTTATTAGAGAGTTACTGTTTTAAGGAATATTTCACAATTTGAATGTTATGCATAGAAGCTATGTACCTTTTTAGTCAATAAAACAAAGTATTTATAGTAAAATGTATTACAAACTAACATTAAATTAAAACATTAATTTTACATGAGATCTTTGTTATGAATAAAACTCAAGGCAAACAAAAACATTATTTACATTTTGCTGTTGGGCATTCCAGGAAGATATTAAAATTATTAGAATTACATATAATTGCAAAGTAAATAATATACTATTAGCATTTATTGTACGAGTTGTGAGATCAGCTTTGCTAAAGTCGACACGCCAAGTTAATTTCAACAAAGTTTCCTAACAAGCTTTTACTTGATCTAGACAAAGGTAAGACTAGACAACGAAAATTACATGAACCATTAACTATACGTCAATTATGAAGACCCACACAACGTCAATGCATAGGCAAAAAAATCTTTCTAGTGACGATGTGTTGCTAACACTAATCAAATTCCATTGCTCAGTTTCATTAAAAACAATTGACGACTATTGTCAGGGGGCGACAACGACGATTTTGTTTGTAATTAAAACGTGCTGATAATACTTAAAGTAAAATAAATCAACCTTATTCAATCATTCACTAGCATAAACATAATTTGACCAGACAAGCGAGTTACATAAATAAGATAATACAAAACATGCGATTAGAATGTGATCCAACTGGCGATCAACGATGAAATTGACATACTATGCATAATAGAACGTCCGATCGTTTTTTGTTTTGCAGTAATCGCCCATTTCTACTTTTTAGTATCCACTTTTACAGTTCTTCAACAGATTCGCTGGTTTTTGCACCTTAGTTACAGAAAGCCAAAGAATTTGTTATCTAAGTTAGTTATGTTCTAAAATTGTATGAACAATTATAGGCCTGTGATGAGTCCACACTCGCGCACCACTTGCTCTGCAGACACGGGGTTTAGGAACACTGAAAGTTGAAAATATATTTTTTATAAATTTGATTAGAAAAATACAAACACTCAACGTATCTACTTATAGTCGCAAAGAGGGATTGTATGATAAATAAAAAAAAAAGTTTAATAATTTACAGTGTAACACTGAAACGAATTTATGATAAATAATTTCGTTCCCCATGTTCCATTTTCTTTTTATTTCACACACACACACATATACAAGACACATTAAATACACCATCATTTTAGTTGGCAATACACAAATGACACGAGTGCCTAAAAATTATACAACCAACCACCACAGTGATGCAGATTAAAAAATACACACATTAAGCACATGGAATACTCTGTTTTCCCTTTATTACTCACACATTTTACTCCATATTCAAATAGGAGCTTTTTTCTGTGTAAACCAAAACATAGAAGCCTAGCTTTAAGCATAAGATTTATTTATTTTAAGACAGGAGACCCATCATAATACAAAGTCCCACTATCCAAATAAAGAAACTTGAACGAGTACGTGTTTCTTTATTTGGATAGTTTGTAAATTTAATTTAAACAACACCACTCGTAAAAGCAGTAACTTACTTGCCCCTCCATTGAATATGTCTTGATCAGGAATTATACTCGCCGCGGCAATAGCGGCCTCGTCTAGTACGATCACCTGAAAAATATGTTCCACATTTTTAGTAAAAGTAAATAAACAATCTCACAATAGAGAGTGGGATACTAGACATTTGTTGCATTGGTCATTGCTCTATCGATATTTTAAATGAATAGAAATAATATTTTGTCAAAACTTCTGTAGCGGAAATAAACACCATTAAATTTAATAATCTAGAAAAGATAAGTTCTAGAAATAAAAATATCTTAAACCTTAAAAAAAAGTCAGTGATACGCTTTCTTTTGTAAGTAGCTTTTTATTTATTAACATAACAGACAATTGATAGTCTAGTCCTCAAACACTATCTAACTTTGTTGCTGCAATCAAAGTCTAAAAATATTAAGTAAAATTACCTTGGGGCACTCAATTATATGAGCTTCCAATCGCTCAGTCTTCTCTTGCTCTCTCCTCTGTGGCAGCAAGTCTATTGCATTGGCAGCTAACGACCAAAGATGACCAGCTCCTTGTGACGCCCGCGCACCCTTGCGGAAGTGAGGGTTGATTGACAAGTTGTGCCGAACCGAGTTTTTCCAACGCTCATCATTCGCTTTGTAGAAAGGAAAGTGATCACTGTAAATTTAAATATATATAAAACCTTTACGAAGGAACATGCTTGTGGGTTATAATTTAGTTCCGTTTTATATTCTAAAAAATATATAATTTAAAAATCTATATGTGATAATAAATCATTTAAATGAATATGTTGTTATTCTTTCAAGTAAATAAACATACATAGTACATTACATATCGTAACATCCAAATACCAAGAAACCTAAAACTTAAATCATATTTTACTTAGATCCTCTTATCGCTTCTTATTTAGTACCCAATTAATACCACCATTAATGCTTTCTTAAAACTATTTGTATACGTAGAGATCCCCTCATGTCAAACCCTACCCAGCCCCGCGATCAGTGTCAAACCGCAAGACGGTCCCACGCTGTGACGGGTACGGCACGATCGATTTTGCTCAATGGGGCAAGGGCCGATTTGTCTATTAACCGTAACAATCGAGGGTTGATCCCACCTGTAACAGCTGTTTTAATGGTTAAGGGATCAGTATAAGTTAACTTTTTACAACTTAAAATTTTTAGGTAGCAAATAAATTCTAGATAAGTCAGACGCGCAAAAATTAAAACATATATTTTTATTTTTCTAGAGGTAAGTTCCGGTTATGTATGACTAATTTTATAAATTATTTTCGATATTATAAGCCTTTGTTATTTATGGGAAATAGTGGTATTCCAACAATTAAACAAGTATTAAAAATGATCTAATAGGTAGAAATCTAACAATTATTGTATATATAAAATAATGTTTGTAAATATTTTTCGCATAAAACAATAATGTTATAAACGTTAGCATTATCTGTAACGGTTAGTCAACGCTAAACAATATAGTTAATTCTCTAATCGAATTTAACAACAAGATTACCGATTCGTAATCAGTTGTGATAAAGTGAGCTAAGCGGATTTGTATGGATATTAAATCTTTTATTAATTTATTATCTATGTTTGAACTAGTTGTTATCTATAAACATCGATTACTATGTCAACATAAACTATGTCAACGAAATAAATAATAATCTTTCCCATATGTTATATATAAATCAGAATTCTTATTATTATATTATGATACAAGTATGAAAGGTTTTCGAGTTAAAAATTCAAATGCCAGTTTCTATTCTTTCGATATGAGGTAAATGAGTGGTTGCCTGGAAGAGATCGCTCGAAAGCGATAAGGCCGCCAGTTGCCCTCGTTTTCATTTACTGATGTTCCATTTTTATATTGTAATGTAACGAAGTGTAAATGTGTTAAGAAATAAATTAATTAAATATTTCATGGCTAGTAAATCAATCTATATACAAAACATTTAACAAAATAATAACAAAACTGATTTTAAAATTGTATGCAATAATATTAACTTCACAATTTATTTGCTTCTTGAATCGTATTACATAAAACAAAACTAGCCATTCTCGCTAACTCAGCCAGAGTTACAATTTAGTAAATTAGTTCCATTTGTCAGTTTAACAAGAACTGACCTGCTCAAAACCTAATAAATGAGGTTAAGAACCCATCAATTATTCATAATGGTGTCAAAATGTATTTTTCATTTTGACAAAGAGATCGCAAGCCATCACCCCTCACAATGAAAATGTAAAATGTAATAAAAAGCCTACAAAAGAACTGAAAACCTGCAGTGTAATCGTGTTATCATTGTGTTATACCCGAATGCTTGAAAATAACGATTTCGAGCTGAAATTTAGGATTTTTATATTTGTCCGAATATCAGATATCAGTATAAATCTTATAAGCAGATTTTATATTTTTAAGACAATGATCTTCGAGTCTTTGATGTAGTGGTGTAACAACCGATTCTTAAACATTCATTTGATCTCCAGCTGTGCATCGAGAGAATTTTCATTTGTGCAATGAATACTTATTCGTACGGTGATCGAAAAAGTCATATGGAAACTATAATGACTAAGGCCCAATCGCCTAATTCCATAAAAAGAAAAATGATGTACCTTTAATAGATGCATTAATGTGACCATCATGATTAATTGAAGGATAACGAGGCGTTGTAAAAAATCAAATAAATATAAAACTTTTACTTTGCTCTGGTAGTAGGCTAACACAAATGAATCACATTTGGATGATACACCAATGATTATTTCTTAATGGTTCCCTTAAATAAATTTAAATATTTTAAGCCATTTTGAAGCCAACGTGATATATCTATGTGGCCATGGCTGTAGCCACATATTGTAATACATACACATGAAAACACCAGTTTAATTATAAAATCAGACAATAACTTATTATTTCAATACTAAGAATTACGTCAAGAATAAACATATTATTGAATTATTTCTCTTAATTATAAAAAATGAAAACTCACGAAATCCATTGATAAATTCCCGAGACTGTAAGCTCCCCTCTTTCTCTCAAAGCTCTCTCGATTAGTTCGGGATATGTGTACGGTGGTTTCTTTACAGTCAGAGGTTCCTCAACGCGCACCTCATCTTCAGGCACCTTTACATTAACAAGCGCGTCCAGTCGAAAATTAAGGAGCCAAGCCAAACTAGCGCAGTCATTATCATCGTCAGGAATCTTTGATAATTTTCTCCTGCGCCATTTCGCTTTATCGCCGACCGTTCTGGTTGCCATCACTGACAGAAAGCGAATCACGGGGGTTCAAATGCGGCGTGCCAGCCAGTACTATCGCCACAGATAACCTCCGTGGTAACGAAAGAGGCCATGCTCGAAAAAGTTTGCATATATTTGAGCCTTAAAATAAAATATGTATAATAATAAATTTAAAACATTATTTAATTGCTTTAAGGTAAATTTATGTGTTGAGTTTTCTACTTTAGCAAAAAAAAGTTTAAATAGCATTTAAAATCATTTCTATCATCATCATTCTAGTATCATCCATCTCATCTGCCTGTCCTATCCTGAATAATTTTGTTATCGATAATTAAAAGATTCAGCCACGGACCTGCCTATTTAAAAGTAATAATAAAAAAAATCTCCAGTATTGGTTCATATTATTAATCTTGAGAAGCCTTAGAGAAGAATTCTAGGTTTATAATTCAAATAAGATAAAACTTTAAAATTCTATCCACAGTTCAAAAACGAAGGTTGATTGTTATTGAGATTGGACGTTAGAGAATTCCTATCAATATTCAATCCGTTTAAACATTCCATGCATTCTAAACCATATACTATACGTTTCATTAAAGGCAATCTTTTAAATTTGTTTACAAACTTCAGTACAGTTAGTATATCGATGTTGAAAATTTTGTATGACGTCATACTACTTGCGGTTCAAATAGTCCAAAACCAAGTTATATCTTAAATCGTATTATCTTTATACATATTAGTTGTGTTTCTGCACGAGCTGCTCTGAATAAACTGCATACATCCTGTGGGCGAAGGTTCGATCCCCATCTGTGTGTATTTTGCTATATGCAGATTCACCACTCGCTCGTACGTCGAACGTAATACCAAGAGGAAGCCGGCAAGTTTGGGCAAAAGTCAGCTGCGTATGTCTAGTAAGAAAAATAAATGAACACGAAACGCATGCAAAAATCTGAGGCTCAGATCTAGAACCATTTTTATTCATGTTACGTGCGTGTTTACTGAATTCCTATACACCGGGTCTGTACATCGAGAGAAAAAACGTATATGGCGAGAGAACGAGGTATTTGCTACCGCGGCTATTAATAGTCTACCCAAACAGATATTAGATAGCCTAACGCTAACCATCATAAACTCTATATTAAAATATCTACTTTGTATTGTCTTTTATTAACATAACTTTTACACATTTAAAGAAAAACACTTTTTTACGGATTATAGTTATGTATTATTGTATTTAAACTTATAATTATTTAGACATAATTTTAAATTTAAACCGACGTTTCGCGTGCTTTACAGCGTGCGTGGTCACGGTGAACGTCGGTTTAAATTTAAAATTATGTCTAAATAATTATAAGTTTAAATACAATAATACATAACTATAATCCGTAAAAAAGTGTTTTTCTTTAAATATCTACTTTTATATACATTTGTCGCGCTCCTACACAAGACTGCTATAGTAACATTAATACAAACCACAGCGGTTTTCTAATGTAACATACTGTGATATATTATATTATGTTGTAAAATAAAGGAGAATATGAAATATGTCATGATGTCAATTATGCACTTTAAACTCATTACTTCTTTTATAAAACGAATCGTGCAGAGAACAAAATTGTTCTGGACTTGTCAAACTCGATTAGCGAATTTACCACATTTTGGGCTACATTGAATACAAAAGCCGTTGTCTAAACAAACAAAATATTTTATAGGGATATTTAATGTTCCCATATAACCTGAACTATCAAAACAACTTATTTATAATCAGAAGAAAATTAAACATATATTTCTTATTAGCTTCAAATTGTTTAAAAAATTTTTTACGCATCGTTGGGAAAATGATCGGTCATTCTAGGCATTTTAAAGTTTAATGATAGCAAAAACAAAACAAAACCTTTAAAATTTAAAATCAGATCTTTAGATCACGACCGTGTTTCAGTTTCACGACCACTGACAATCAGCGCCCTCTGTTCGTCTTTTGTTTTACGTCAGTGTTTTAGCTATTAGCTATAAACTCACAGGCCAGTCTGTCTGGGGATTAAGCAAACCGCCAATCGCCAAAGCGCGAGTTTTGACTTTGAAAAAAAGAAATAAAAGTCGTCCATTGAACAGTGATCGTGAAAAAATCCATGAAATCCCCTCGCTGGCGCAAATTGGAAAAGTAATTGAATCGAACAATATTCGCAGTGGAATGGACACTGACGTGGAAAATCATTACTATTTTCATACAGGGCCAATCACTACAATTATATTCATGTTTATAATCAATGTCTACAGTATTCGTTATATTGGATTTCACTCTATCGTTTGTGGTTTATTTTTTTGAAATACGTGTGTTCGAATAATTCATAAGTTAAAATTTCCATTGATAAATTTCCATGAATCCAGTGTCCATACGATGGTCTATTGAGAGGTTTTCGGCAGGATAATTTTATCTACAACATTCTATGGTCCGAATTCCTTAACAGTAATCACCAATAAAATCAATTGTCAAATCTTATTTTGAGCATTATCAAACATGTCTTACATCAATAAAACCAGGCATTTTTTAGAAATGTTTTCAATTTTATTTGAAACCGTATACGTTTTACAATATTTAACTAAACATATAAATTTAAAAGAATACATTTTTAGTATTGTCTTTTATTAACTTTGTGGAACCAGCTGCCGACTGAAGTATTTCCGAACCAATTCGACTTAGGGTCCTTCAAGAAAAGAGCGTACCAATTCTTAAAAGGCCGGCAACGCACTCGCGAGCCCTCTGGCTTTGAGAGTGTCCATGGGCGGCGGTATCATTTAACATCAGGGGAGCCTCCTGCCCGTTTGACTCCTGTTCTATAAAAAAAAAAATTAACATAGCTTTTACACATTTAAAGATAACACTTTTTACAGGGACTCTGGGGAAATAATAATAATAATAATAATAAAATTTTTATTGTTTCTCAAATTTTTAACATCATTAAATGAGTATGAGACAACCCCCGTAAGTAGTCAAGAGACACTTGTGTTGGGGTTGGCTCGCTACTTCCCTTAACTAAACAAACTTTAACTAAATCTAAATCTAAATTAACTTAATCTATAACATTATTTAAATTACAGTTTATTTACATGATTACAATTTACCTATTCAAATCGAAGATATACTACTAATCTATGAATGCGTGTATGTGTGTGTATGTGTGCATGTGTGTGCTGTGTGTGAGCGAGTGTGCACGCTGTCAAGTTCATAATTCGGCCCGTCTCAAACTAGCGAATTCGCACCAAAATGTGCTCAGTTTCCTCGTATGTTAGAGTTCTCAGCCACCCTGCTACAACCTTTTTACAATCATACAAAACTCTATGATGAAGTCGGAGTTTAGAGTTCAATTGGTTGTAAATATATGCAGACTGACTCACGTACTGACGGCTGGCAAAATTTGAATGGACCATTACGGAGCGGGCCACATTATCACTCCGTCTTCTATCCTGGCTAGCAGAATTAAAAGGAACACATTTATGCAGATATAAGGTGACATTTAGAAGATATAATTGCCTTACCGATAACAATCCATATAATACAGATAATATAACTTTTTCTATAGCTGTGTCTGTTTCTTACTTTCATACTTTTTGGCATTCAACACCTTTTGTCTTCTGTCACCCTGACCACGCACGCGAATCATCGTAAAATTTTATATATATATATATACATATAATGATAACTAAACTTTTCATAACGGCATACGGTAAAAACCTATATTTACAATTCATCATGCTGACTGTTGAAAGTACATTAATTGTAAACAACACATAATTTATACGCCTTTAAAATACAGTATTATAGCAATTTACCACATTTCATAGACTAGATGCGATAACAAATATTATATTCGTTAACTACGGTTGTGACCACAGATGTGAAATAACAGTTCAATTATAATTTGAATTACATCCCTGTGGTAACACCAAATGTTAAAATACATTTGACAAAATTATTCAATTTTGGTGTATCCATTTGTGGTTTGACTCCAAGTTGTCATAATGCGGAATGAAAAGTTCTGCATGTTTGTCTAGCATATTTTATCAAAATATAACTTGAATTTGAAATATAATGAGGAGATGATGTGTCTACTTTAGAATCGTGGACGCGTGTCAGGCACCACAGTCGGACATATTTGCCGATAATGAATGAAATGTGTAAAAAGCCAAGGCTCTAATGCCACTGGACCTCCTTTAAATAAATAATAATATCACTAATAAATAACTTGTATAGTTCGCTAATTTCCGATTAATTTTTTACATTAGCCTTAATTGAAACTATTTTCGAAAGGAAAATCGCATTGCAATCCCAGGTAATTGAATTGCATCTCGATACATTTTGTTGTGTACTCAAGAATTTCTTAGCTTTTGTAGCTCAATTAAGGTTAGAAAATGTTAATAAAAGTTAATAACGTATTTGTTCCCGTTTTTTACTATTTTAGTATAAAAAATGGTATCCATGGTTTCAATTACCTAAGTACACATTTTTAAGGCGAAATTATTTTTATACACTGTACCTGCCTTAACTTTTGTTTCACAATATCTTCTTAATTTGAATAGATTTGTCGTGACCTGCAGGACCACACCCAATTAATAAATGCGTAACCGACTCTACCTAGAAAGTAAATTGTAAAAGTATTAAGTTTATATCAAATGCTATTTGAAAAATAACAGTAACACGAAAAATCATCCAGGTAATAAGTTATTATATTAAATAAGTATTGTAATTGTTCGCCTTTATCGGAATTAATTTTTTTCTAAAACGCAATTGGTGATTGCTGTGTGTCTCCTGGTTAAATATATATATATATATATATATATATATATAGCGGCTTGATCCTTTGGTGTTGTGTAGAGATGTGGGGTCACTTGCATCTTCTACCGCATTTACCATGGAGAGCGTTCAAAGGGTTCGGATTAATACCTGCAGCTGAGTTTCATTATCGGACGTCGAGGCAGAATACGAAATTCCACCCATATCACCTCAACGTCCGCTGTTCCACAACTGCGCATTTTTTCAAGGCAGTTTTTGCTGCGCACCACCACTTTGTGGAACCAGCTGCCGACCGAAGTGTTTCCGAACTAATTCGACTTAGGGTACCAATTCTTAAAAGACCGGCAACGCCCTCGCGAACCCTCTGGCATTGAGTCCATGGGTGGCGGTATCATTTAACAATAGGTCAGCCTCCTGCCCGTTTGCCCCCTGTTCTATTAAAAAAAAAGTTAAATATAAAATCAATAAGTGCAGTGCCGCGATTCGATTGCACAGCCCCAGACACATGATATCAATCAAATTCAATAATAATAATATAATTTTTTTGCCTCATCACAATATTCCATTTTACAATATACCTACTACTAGCATTGACAATCTTTGTTAGAGGCTTAGTATATGTAGTAACAGGTCACTAACCTTCCATTAGAGGAAGCTAAACTAAAGTAATAAATCAAATTTAATCAAACTGATAATTATATATTTTATTTATATTTTCATATATTTGTTTTTTTATAAACGTTGAGTTGTTTAAACCTGATTAATTTACGTCTGTATAAATATGTGTTTATCGTGAATGTAAAAACATAATTAGAAGCTAAGTTGTAGGAAATATTTACCTGAAAACCCTTGAAAGATGAATTACAAGAAAAACGGGTAACTGTGACGTCCCTGCGCAGGTGCCCGAACCGAAACATATTGCAAAAACCCTCCTTTGTGTGTGGGACTAAAATGCTTACATAGTCCATTATCTCTTACTATAGGGTGAAGTGATAATGAAAGTGGTATTTTTATAGCCTACGACCATTAGATACCATAAATTCGACTAACTACAGTTTGGTCGTGAAAATACCCTCATTATTGTCTTACGCTAACAGTTTATAATATTAATATTTCAATTTAATATAAATTAGCTATACGCCTTTACGTAAAAAATTTTCATATTAGAGATAAAAGTATCACTAAGGGTAAAATTATTGATATCGGTACAGTAGTTTTTTATATATTATTATTTATAAACACAAAAATACATGGATTTATTAATATGGATTTCCTGGGTTAAATTTATTTCCTAGTTTTTTTTTATAAATGTGGATAACTTTTTGGCGGGATCGGGGATCACAAAGCATGTGGTAGACAAATAGTATCAACTAGTTTAAGACTATTGGAATTCTTTCTACAAAATTTCAAGTGTTTCGGTATTATAAAATTCCACAGACAGTTCATAATGCTCACTTCCCTAGAACTACGCTTACATATAATTAATCTATGACACGTTTTAGATACGTTTCTATATCCAGTGCACATGCGTGCATTTGAGTGTTAATATCATTTGCCTTGAAAGCAATGCGGTTCGGTTCATTTACTTGTCTTTGAGTGCATTATCTTTGGGCGCAGCGCAATAGAGTATTAATTATTAAATTGACGTATAATATGAAATACTAATAAGGTGTAGATATGGATAGCTTGGTGTAAGTTATTATATTTTGAAGGCGTGTGTTTGTTGAGAACTCTTAATTATTATCGCTATATTTTGTAATGTAGTCTTCGTCAATTCAAGAGAAAAGTTTTAAGGATAAAAAATTAAAAATTTTAAACTCCTCACAATTTGTACCCACAGAGATTTACTGTCGAAAATTAGGGCTAGGTATAACTGAGGTTTGCTTCCTTTTAAACAAACTTTCTATCTCCATTACTATATGGACTTAAGCAAAAACGGAGGGGTTTTTTAAACATTTACAGGCTATCGGAGGAGAGAGTGACGATAAACATAACTAGGCCCATAGTAAGGAGGTGTGTCGGTAGTCTTAAAATTAGAGATAGATGGCAGAATTAAAAATTATAAAACAAATTACTAACATTACTGATACATGTACATGTGTAGTGATAAATATACACTAACATTCCAAAAAAATGCCACGTAGCAAATTAGATTAAAATTAATAAAGCTTTATTATTTATAACTTCCGTAGTTAATATAATGTTTTTGATATACGGGAGTGCTAAGTCTAAGTTGAATCTCTTTTCCTGTATTCACGTATGTTGAATTACCATCAATGGTTTATAACTAATAAATAAAATATTGAATCGCAGAATATTGGCTAAGCTCAAAACTTGAACTTTTTAACTTGTTTAGTACTTAGGTTACTATTCCAGAAAGGGAATAGTCCCTATGGGATATCATAGTAAAATGTTGTATATGTTGGTATGTAGCAAATCACAAATAACATAGTTGGTATGTAGGTACGTAACGTAAGAAGTACGGGGGGTAGGTAGTTTTAAAAAACTATTATTTATAAATAATGATTTGTCTCATAAAGTTATTATTACTATACTTAATAATATTCTTATTTATATATTCTTATGTAGCAGTTCCGATTTCAAGGATCGTCATTCTCACTTAAATGTCTTTGCTTGTAACGGCATACATGCGTCGGGTTGTCTCTCTCCCTAAAATATGGCGAAGGGGCCGATGGCTGGCCATGCGTCATACTCGTGAACGGGTGCTACTTGTGGTGACTGGTCGGACTTGAATTCGTGTATGCAGTTATTTTAGTTATTTTGACTATGTATTTGAGTGTTGTTTCTGCCTATTACTGCCGATAATCCTCTTTCTGCGTTTTCAAGTAAATCTTTGATTTTATTAATTAACTATTAATTTATTAAGATGTCATTTAATATGTATTTCTTGATTGACGTTCCTAAGTGTACATTCATATCATACCTAAATGAATACACGAATTTGAATTAATAATATATTTTTTCTTTTTTGCACTTCTCTGTATACTTTTCAAGCTTGCGTTGCTTGAATGAGACAATAAAATCGCTCGCTTATCTTGGTAAATTCACCCACTTATAAGAAAGGTTGCCCATGGGCCAGCTATTTTTTTAAGGAATTGCGTGCTTCGTGCTGTTTTTAAAATTACCATTTATGTAGAATTACGATTAATTTATTAATTAAATTTTAATTAAGATTGGTGTGAATCCGGTTCCGGCTGTCTAACTGATAACATGTATGCTAACGTCGTCCGCGGATTTTATTCGTAAAATAGTGTTATAAAGTGACATTTTTGTGCTGTGAAACGTGGAAACATTAAAACAATATTCATTTCCCACTACTTATAAAAGAATACAGTGAGAGTGCTAAAATTCGTGCAATAATTGTTGAAAAGACATCTCGAAATTGTAACCTAAAATTAGTCACGGTCATAGACTCGTCTCAGCTTAATACCAACATTACGCCAGTGTGACAGTGACTTAACAGTGACATTGCCAACAGCAGTGTTGCTACTCAAGAAAAATAAACAAAAAAACTTGTGATACCACACAAGAAACGAAATTTCCCTAGTCATGGACAAAAACATGGAATTACTTCTAAACAAACTTGATGAGAAATTTAAAAATCAAACCGAACTCATAACACACTCCGTAACTAAGAGCGTCATGGAAGCTTTGGACGAGAAAATGAAAACTATCATGGAGGAAAATACTAAACTAAAGGATAAAATTTCAGAACTTGAATTAAAACTCAAAAGAGCAGATATAGAAAAGAGAAAAAACAATCTTGTCTTTTTTGGAATCAACGAAAATATTAAACTCGAAACGGAATTAGTGGATTTTATCAAAGAAATAATTGTGAGTATGGGAGTTCATATGGATAGCCAAGAAATATGCAAAGTGTATAGAATTGGGCAGAAAACTGAGAATAAAAACCGTCCAGTGGTAACCACCATCACAACTCAATGGAAAAAACATCTCATACTGAAAAATAAGCCTAATCTTCCACAAGACGTCAACATAAAAGAAGACTACCCCAAAGAAATCCTAGACAAATGCAAACAATTACAGCCACAGGTAGAAGAAGAAATAAAGAAGGGAAATATCGCCTATATAAAATACGACAGGCTCATTGACTCACCAAAGGCACAATCAGATAAGAAAACTAACAAGAAAGCAACACTGTACAACCCACCACCCATACAACCCAAAACACATAGTAGAGAAACCATAAGACCAAACATACTAAACTATGTAGAAAGAACAAGTTATGATTCGCAAATAAATCTCTCAAAAAACTAAATGTGCCCCCGGACCACCGGAATCAAATGATAAATACACCAACAATTAATTATATACACAAACAATCAAAAAAATGTCTTCCACCACGGCTAGTCCCCGCGGAAGATCTAGACCATCACCCTCTAACAAGAATAAAAAACAAAAGGAATGAAAACAAGTTATACATAGCAACATTAAATACCAGAACCTTACGAACGCCAGAGTCTTTATTAGAACTTGAAGAAGCATTAAAGGAACTAAAATGGGATATTTTAGGAATTAGTGAAATGAGAAGATCAGGAGAATGTATTGAAGAGCACCAGAACTTTGTATTATTCAACAAAGGAGATATCGAAGGACAAGGAGGGGTCGGATTCATAGTTAAAAAGCACTTAAAAGAATACATAATAGAATTCATTGGAATTAATGACCGAACTGCCATTCTCAACATCAAACTACCTAGCTTCAAAAAGACCTGGACAATTATCCAAGCCTATGCTCCTACGGAGCAAGCAGATGAATCAAAACATGAATCTTTTTACAACGACCTATCGCAAGCTGTTATAAGTAATTACTCAAAAAACATAATTACACTAATGGGAGATTTTAATGCGCAAGTGGGAATAAAAGAATGTAAAGAAGAGTATGTGTTAGGGAACTTTGGCTACGGCAAAAGAAGCAAAAATGGGCAAAGACTGGTTGAATTCTTATTAGAACACAATCTAACCCTCTTAAATAGTTTTTTTAAGAAAAACAATAACAGCAAATGGACCTGGATCTCTCCAGGCGGAAATCATAGAAACGAAATAGACTATATTATAAGCACCCACCCAAAGCTATTTACAAACACAGCAGTCATATCGAATTTAAACTTTAATACCGACCACCGCATGGTAAGGGCGTCACTCAAGACTACACCACCCAAAAGATCCAGAAAGTTTGCAATACATAACACACTCCCGACCTGCAGTACAGAACCCAACAAAAAAATTCAGAATTCCTTGTCAATACTCAGCAAAGAACTACTGGAAACCGATTCAATAGATGTAAAAACAAGTTACAATAAACTTCAAATCAAAATTACTTGTCAAAGAGACCATAAAAAGGCACAACATAAATATAATTTAAGCTATTCAACACTACAACTTATCAAAAATAGAAAAAGTTTATTTGACTGCAAATTAAGGAAACAGAACATACAAAAAATAACTGATTTAAGCAAAAAAATTAAAGAAGGCATCAAAAAGGATAGGAAGGTCAAAAGATTGCAAACCCTAGAAAAACATATAGCGAGGACAGGAGGAACTAGAAAAGCTTTAAAAGAACTCCGAGATTCAAACCAATGGATTCCGAGTTTGAAAAACAACCAAAAAAACGTAACAAGTCGTAAGAACATAAATAAAATAGCTACAAAATTCTACCGCGAACTATATTCCAACCAAGACAAAACTACACATATAAGTCGAGAAATCCTTAATTATAATCAGCTCTTAAAGTACCCAGAACCTGATATACTACCCAGCGAAACAAGGAAAGCCATACTAAGCCAAAAGTTAGGTAAATCACCAGGCCCTGATAAAATCACTAACGAGCTATTGAGAGGAACCATAGAAGAACTGGTCCCCATTTTAACTATTATCTTCAACGGCATCCTGAGATCGGGACAGGTTCCAGAACAATGGGAGACATCCCACATCATTCTCATACATAAGAAAGGACAAAAAGACGACATAGGGAACTACAGACCAATAAGTCTGATGTCTAACATATATAAAATTTTCTCCAAAATTATTTTAAATCGAATAAGCAACACACTTGATGAAAATCAACCGAAGGAACAAGCTGGCTTTAGGAAGAACTTCTCCACGATAGATCACATTCACACGGTGAAACAGATTATGGAAAAATACAATGAGTACAACAAACCGCTATATATGGCTTTCATCGATTACTCTAAGGCTTTTGACAGCATTAGCCACACAGCCATATGGGGAAGCTTACGAAACCAGGGAATCCAGTCAGTGTACATAAACACCATTAAAAACATTTACTCCAACAGCAAGGCTAGAGTACAACTGGAAACCTTAGGTGACACATTCCAATTAAAAAGAGGAGTCAGACAGGGCGACCCGATGTCGCCAAAGTTGTTCTCGGCGGTGCTGGAAAATATATTTCGTAAACTTATCTGGGACCAACATGGATTAAATATAGACGGTCAAAAATTAAACCATCTTAGATTTGCTGACGATATTGTTTTGTTTGAAGAAAAACCAGAGATCCTAGAAAAAATGATACAAGATCTAAATAAAGAGAGCGAAAAAGTGGGCCTATCTATGAATATAAATAAAACGAAGCTATTAACGAATTCAAACAAATATGAAATAAAAATTAAGAACCAACCTGTTGAATATGTAGATGAATATATCTATTTAGGACAAATCATTTCACATACAGACACAACTACAAAAGAAATCAAAAGACGAATAGCTAACGGATGGAAAAGATATTGGTCACTGAAAGAGATCATGAAATCCATAGACCTCAATATTGGTATCAAAAGGAAGGTCTTCAATACCTGCGTTCTTCCATGTATTTCATATGGTTGTGAAACCTGGGCTCTTACGAAACATCATAGAAACATGCTGGAACACTGCCAAAGAGCTATGGAACGAAGTATGATAGGTATAAAAAAACAAGATAAGATAAGAAACACCGTCATAAGAAGTAAGACAAAATTCATAGATGTACTTACTAGAACAGATAGTTTGAAGTGGAGATGGACTGGGCACATGCTGCGCGGTAAACAAGAGAAGTGGAGCAACATCATATCAAACTGGTACCCTAGAGATGGGAGAAGGAACAGAGGGAGACAAAGCAGGAGATGGGAGGACGAATTAAAACTAACGGCAGGCCCAAAATGGAGAAGGGTTGCTAGAGACAGATTACAATGGAAATTGTTAGAGGAGGCCTTTGCCAAGAGGCACACTGAACTAAGAGACATTTTATAAATAAACAGACACCACAATACAAAGAAAGCAGTTCAGGAAATGAGGCTTATTATTATTATTATTAATTAAGATTGGTGTAAATGTTTGGATTATTAAAGTGGTGGAAAGAAACCACATTTCATCGTTGTTTTTATTGATTTCCTGATTTCTTTCAAGTTGTTGGATACTGCATTATTTATCTTTTATAGTTTTAAAAGGGCTAAGGTACGAGTAGGAATAATAATAAGATCGTAAAACCATAAGTGACTTTTAAAACCCTTTCCCTTTCCAAGTCCATTACATTTTAGTACTAAGAGACTTCGCGTATATTCTAGTAAATCGATAGGCACAAAGGCGTGGTGAAGCTTCTAACGCTTTTATCCAACCTCAATTCTTTACTCTAAACAAATTACACGTTGCAAACCTTTGGTTCAAAGGTTTTGAATAATGTAATTAGTTAGCTACATTGAGGTATTTTAAAATAGTTTTAACAAAGCATTTAAACTGAAGTCTTTAAAAATATAAGTTCAAGTCACTCATTTAGAAAATCGTAGTTTACTAAATAATATGTTTAAGAAAAGAAATATTAATTAACGAAAAACATTTAGATACATCGTATACGTGGGTCACACTGAAAATGTTTAGAACTGGCCAGAAACATTGCAAATGAAAACTTTTTTGAATTTCAATTTTAGAACTGTTTGGTAACCTGGTTCTATTGAATTCATTTGTCATTTGTTTTTGTGAATTGGCGGAAAATCTAAAACTCTTGTTACACGTGAAAATGAACCTAACACAAGAAAATTCGGTTAATTCGGCTTACTCAACAAAGCTATTATATGCTGTGATTAGCTTTTCTTAGTTAATCTTTCTTCATGTCCTAGCCCCATCTCGTGCCACTATGTACAATTGACCTATAATATTTTGACACTTTATTAATTTTATTAAAAATCAAAAGTCTTTAGTTCTTTTTAGGCGTCTTATATAAAGGAGTTGGATTGCCGCAAGATTCACAGGTTTACGTAGGCTATTTAAGGACCGATCTAGTCGCCAAACTCCAAAAAAGTACATTATTTCTTTCCAGTTATCGTCATCATAACTTGAACAAGGGTGAATGGAAAAAATATATGGTGGAGTTAAGTAGTTTATGTATCCATTTAGACAGATCGATGTCAGATAAAAACTGTTTCGCCGTTTTAGGACTGTATCCAAAATACTCGGACACTTTCTGGAAGTGGACACTTTCATTTTAATGTGCCATAACGTACAATGCACCATGCACATTGTACCGAAGCACCAAATTCTGAAACCGTTTTATGATTTCAAAATTAATTTCACAGCCCCAGATGAATGCCATATATGTCAACACAGGCATTATCACCTGTTTATAAATAAGCGATTTGTTTTGAATTGACAGTGCCAATTACCTTCCTATCCTATTATCTAATACAATATGAACCAATAAATGTTGATAACACCTGCCTATACCTTGTATTAGGCAGGTAAGAAGTTAATATTTGCGGTGGAACTCTCTCGGAATATTGATAGTACAAGTGACAAGGGTTCAACACCAGCACTGTCTGGAATATCGAATGTTATTATATTAACCGAGCTCTGATCGTTTCCTTCGTATACTAATAAGTGTGGACGGCGTGTATTAACATGAAATATGTCATTATCCAGAAATATTTCCTTTTTGATAATACGTGTACATTATTCCACAAAGTGTAACCAGCTGCCCACTGAAGTATTTCCGAACCAATTCGACTTAAAGTTCTTCAAGAAAAGAGCGTATCAATTCTTAAAAGGCCGGCAACGCACTCGGGAGCCCTCTGCCATTAATAGTGTCCATAAGCGGCGGTATCTCTAAACAGGTGAGCCTCCTGCCCGTTTGGCCCCTGTTCTATAAGAAAAAAAAACGTACAGAATTGGGGCAAACGGGCAAGCTCATCTGATGTTATGTGATACCATGGAAACTCTCGAGAAGACACGCGAGTGTGTTGCCGAAAAAAAAACCCTAGTGTTAATGTACGAAAGTTGTCAACACTCGCTGAACAAAGCCTGGGGACGTAAAAGGTTGATGGAGAGTCTATCGCCAGTTATTAACATTTCCTTCTTGATTTCAAAACTGGCAGTAAATGTATTTTTTTATAAGTGTACTTAAAGTAACCTATTTTGATTATGATTTATTGCAAGACATGAATATGTTGTCAGCCAACGAAGACAATTGATTTTGTCTTCTAAGAGCCTGTTTCACAATGTCCGGATAAGTTCCTAATAAGCTATTTATTACTTATTGGTAGGATAAACAGTATTTTTGCGTTTCACGACTGTCAGATAGCGCTATTCGTCATGAAATGCCAAGTATCTTATTCGGAGCTTTTATCTTTCGAATAATTTATGTATTGCATAGCTATTTGGTACTTTATCCATACATTGTGAATAAATATATTAGTATACTTTTAAGTCGGTGATCAATCTTCTATACATTCTAGCGTATTTAAAATCAAGGGGACCTTATACATAGGTACAGTAGATCATGTAAACGAAGATGTTATTTTGGAGTTCTATCGAATTAGTAGTAACTTTTAAGATATAATAATGTAGTGTAAGCTATAATTATAATTTATAATATATTAATAAACACATACATACACAAAGTTTTTTAATCAAATTTTATTTACAATTTTAGTAGTTAGCCTAATAATTTGGCATGCAATTCCCACATCAGTGATCGTATATTAGTCATAAAAAACAACGTAGGAATGCATGCCTTAGGTGAAAAGTCTATCAGTACTCGGCCGAAATACTTGGTTGCGCCAAATTCGCATTTTACCTTAATGGTTGCTCAATATACCTATCCATCCTTAATGTCCTATCCTATAAGGCACTAGTACCGGAACGGGCCGTAGGTGACGCGCGATAATGCGTCGACATTTTAAGAAAAAAGGGAGTTGAGCAGCGGGTCGTTTTAATTTGGTCGCCTCGCAATTAGTTTGATATTTGTGCGTACACCGCACGCTGGCACCGCTTTATTTAAACTTTATCTTTTAAAGTAATTGTTTGTCATAACAATTATATGCAGTGCTTAATATTAGTACAGTGTTTTAATATATATATCGTTACATACTTTTCGATGTTTGTGATAAAAATTAGTGGGAAGAAGCCACATCCAGCCACACCACACCTTTCTTTCTTTCTCCAATATTTAACCCAAATATTGAGCAACCAGACTTAAAAAATAACTAACTAACCTAACCTTAAAAAAGTCTTCTATAAACAAAATTAGAAATGTATGGCCTTTTTTGACCTAAAGAGATACACCGCAGTACTTATTCAATTACTTTAAATTAAAGACTGGAAAAAAAATAAAGATTGAATTATTAATGTTTATCACATTTAAATGTCATAAATAGCGGCATGCAACCGTGCCCTAGAATCTAGTGTGTCCAATAAATGCCTTTAAACCTATAATTAGCTATTTGTTCATGACAGGTCATTTATTTCACAATACGAAATATGATTTATTAATAAGTTCAAAGATAATACTATACGATATTATTTTATATATTAGTATACTCCCTCAAAGGACGGCAACTTAAATAGGTTTCCATGGATACTGCCCTCATACTCATCATATCGGCATCCCCGTTTGCCCCATACCTTATAATAAAAAGAACGATAATGTTCTTTCCGATGTTTAGTTAAAATACGATCACGCAGCTTATTATAATTAACTATAATAAGCTGCGTGTATATAACAGCATATTTAAAACTGCAATAAAATGGTATTACAATAAATGTCACCATTATATATCAGTATTTCATAAAGGCCAGTTCTTACTAGCCAAAAAAAAAGGGGTCACCCTCAATTGGACGTGTTCATACTACATGTATGTATGTATGTCGACTCTGTTTCCGCACTTAGACGCTCAATAGGTCTGTTGTGCTTGAAGTCCTGGCTAACTAAGCCAGCCTAACTCCTTCCAAAAGCACAGAAGCTTCCTGGGCACTTCGCAGGCTTTACGGAGCGAATACACCCACATACTATATAAGAGGTTCTTGAAATAAATAATATGCAATAAATTTATTTTAATTGTGTTATTCGTAAATGTTTCAAGCAATAAATTAGGCTTCATTATTTAAAATATATAACTGTCCGTTACTAGGTTTTCACTATTAAAAATTATTATCAACATCACAAAGTCCATATCAGAGCTATAAAATGTATCGAAATCTCATTGGAGTTCCACCCTGTACATAATAACCTCTTGCGAGCTGCCTTAATATCTCTCAAGTGGCTTTGAAATGCAACCTTCCTTTTGTGCTAATTGTGAACAGATCTTATGTGTAGCATTAGCATTCTAAAATATAAGCATATTTTGTATTATCGACTTGATTCTGAATATTTACTGACAATTTATCGGGTTATAATTTAATTATTCAAATCTGCGACATAAAGAAGTTATAGCATATTATATTGCGACCTACAAGTTATTGGTAAATAAAGAGTTTAAATAGAATAAGCTTACTTTTACATGCGTAAAGTAATAAAGATATGGCAATTAATATGTTGCTAGTATGTAATAGGGGTCTTTGATTCTCTTATTTGGAGATTACGTCAACAGCAATTATTTACTTTTTGCACAAATCACCCAAACATTGTCTATACTCAAAAACGTAATGCTTTTTCGTGTATCCCTACCAAAACATAAAACGTTTATGTACTGTTATCATCGAGATCTTTGCTTATTTTTGCTGATAAGAGGAGGGGGGATAAATTGCAATAAATCTGCTAACGGCCCTTAAGTACGTTAATATATATTATAAGTTGCTAGTAATTAAAACTGTACATATTATAATCCCAAATAAAATTCCAAGAAATCAGCTTAGAATAAAGCAAAAACTCCTTGCAAAATAATTCAGTTTCTAAATATATTATACAAGGATAAATTAAGAGACGCCTCGGCGTTGCTTTGAGGACCAAGAAGCTGTTTAATTAAAATCTAAATGGATTTACTCTAAATTCATGAACCCTATGTGTACAAAGGTATTATTCTTTTGTAAGCTAAAATAATATATTAATATGCAAATATATCCTGTGAAAAACTTAAATTTTCATATTTAAATATTTATTAGGAAAATTTTGTGGCGTATAAAACCTTCGTTAACTAACCTCCTTTGTATCTTTTTGCTATATTGTCTGTGTATTAGGAATAGTTTAGACGTAAAAATGTTATTACTATTAATAGTTAAATAATTTTTCTAATCTTATATTTTATTGTATACTTGAAACTATATATTAGTTTCAAGTATATAACTATATATAATATATAGTTATATACTTGAAACTATATAACTATAAATATTATTCATACATTATTTTACTTTGAGGAATTACATAAAATTGTGTTATAAAAATATATGTATATATAGCATTTGTGGTGGGGAAATATGCACATTTTAGAAGAACGTAAAACTTAAAACTAGTCGACTTTATAACGCGATAAATAAAATAAAAATAAATCAGTAGCGCTACAACCTCTTTAGGTCTTGGCCTCAGATTTCTGAATCTGTTTCATGATCATTTTTTTAAATCTAATAGGCAAGAAGGTGATCAGCCTCAAGTGCCTGCCACACGCCGTCAACTTTTTGGGTCTAAGACATGTCGGTTTCCTCACGATGTTTTCCTTCACCGTTCGAGAAAATGTTAAATGCGCACATAGAATGAAACTCCATTGGTGCACAGCCGGGGATCGAACCTACAACCTCAGGTTTGAGAGTCGCACGCTGAAGCCACTAGGCCAACACTGCTCGCATATCTAAACGATAATATTATTTAAATGTTGTTAACATTAATATACTTAATGCACTCTTAACGCAGTACTAAAACGATTAGCGATACCAGAAACGAAACTCACAGCTTTTTTTCTAGAATACGAAGGCTGGTTTGACGCAAATATATAAATTCAGCACCTAATAATGGAATACTTAAATTTGAATACTGTATTTATGCAGTATCCAAATTTATTTTGGCAAAATAATTTGCTATTAAGTTTACAGTAGACACGATTCTTATTGTATTATTCCACGAATTCATTCATTGTAAACAAAATAACTTCATTTAGTGTAAAGTGGACGCAAATCTTAAATTATTGGAAAACTAAGAACGTTTAAGTATTATCGACCTTATATTCTTCCATTGCTTCTAGACCACGCAGATTCTACGAAATTATGCAAATACACTATTAAATTGATTGAAAATTAATTTTCATCGTAATAACAAAGTATTTAGTAGTATAATAAACACACTTTGTAGGAGTACAATATAATTTAAATGGATCCTATTGTAAATTAGCTACAATAACCCTCGCGATTATTTAACGGATCATTTTGATGAGAAACAAGATGGCCGACCATTAATTTTAAATGACTATCTCGTGCCATTAAAACGAGAAAGACACGGAACATTCAAAATAATTAATTACACCTTTGAGATTACGAGCCCTGATATTTGAAAGGTTATTGCGTAACGTGAAGCGTTTATTGCAATTCTTACTTGCTTTATATAAGATATCTCTTTAAAGCCTCAACAGCGGAATAGTTGGCTTCGATGTAGCCTCAAAATTACATGAAAGGCACAAAACATGACGTCGTTCCTGACGTCGTGAGGAGGCTAGCTCTAGCCATTTTCTATATGATTATCCAGTACACTGTGTATTAGTTCAATTGGAATACCTTTATTCGCTTTATACTACGGGCATATAAATAATAATTGGCCTTTTGTTTTTTGTTCATCAACATTGAAAAAGTACATTTGTGAAATTAATTGTATATTGGATTAAGCTCAAACACAAAAATATGTTTTATGTTAGCATTAAAGATTAATTTTTAAATATGAAAAAAATGTACTGATTCTTTGTTACAATAAAGAATTATCCTTTACTACCTAGATAATACTGAAAATGTTTAAAATAAAAAAAACCGGCTTAATGTAGAAAGTTGCCAACAGTTTTATTGTTTTTTGAAATAATCTCCGTTCAAAATACGTTTATTTTGGAACATAAGATTATAATGGTATCACTTCCTGGTTCCTCTCTAAACAAGGTCGCATTCGATGGAAACACTGAGAAAAGCAGTGGACGATTACGGGTCTCTTCTATGGCATTTTAGTAAAGCGAATACCTCGAATTTTATCTTATGTTCTTGGGAATAAATGAAGGTCGTAGGGCATCAGGACTGTATGGCGAATGACTCATTATCTCAACACCTGCCATAGCCCATTTTGCGGAGTGAGCTGAAGCATTGTCGAGGTGAAGGAGGATTCTGCCTCAAGGGCGCTGCTGTCGAATTTTTTCCAAGCCAACAGGCAAACAGGGACTGACATACCAGTCTGCAGTCTGCGACGGCGAAGGAAACCGCAGGCCCGTCGCGTAGACGCGCAAGGCGCTCACTAAATCCTCGCCACCTAATAAGTGCCTAAGCGGGGAGCAGTGGTCCATGCGTTTAAGAGAAGGGATGATGACACATCCCTGCAAGTACTGGACCCGATCTCGAATAGCTATTTGTAAATGCGTATGGGCTGGTCTGTGAAATATGCTTGCTGTGTCAAGCATCCTCACAAACCAACAATGGGCGTGAAGAGGCGGACGCAACCGCCACATCGCATGTCGGGAAGCGGATAAGGGTCTGCTGTTAACGCATTCCGCATAAGGCGATAGTTGGTGGCGCCTCGGAGTTTTAGTGGGTATGCATAATAGCGAGTCCCACATAACCCGTCTGCACCAAGCAGTTGCGCCGCGGAAGGATGTGCGCAATGCATTTCCCCAAGTAAAAAAAAAACAGTCTACAGGAACTGTCCTTCCATCTTCTTGCACAAACTGTCGCGAAATGACCTTTCCGATCAAGGAATGAGACAATGATTTTTTTTTCTTGACCAAGAGGAAGGAAGGAAGACCTTCCTTTATTTAGTTGGCCAATCCTTGAAACCTCTACTGATGATTGTCTTTTGGTTTCTGGTTCGTAGCAATATATCCAGCTTTCATCACCTGTGACGATGTCAAATACAGCATTTGATTCACCGTCGTTGAACTTATCCACTTTACGACACCAGTCCATGCGAAGGTGTTTCTGGTCGTCAGTTAAAGTATGGGATGGGGAATACATCTGGTACAAAGCTTCCTGACACTTGTGTGAATGTTCGTGTAATATTATTTCAACTTGACTCATACCAATGCTAAACCTTGGCTTGCCCATATCTGTTAATAGGTCATACTCTTATCTTCCTATATCATGCATAACAGCACTGATGATATCTTCAGTAGTTAAAGGACGTCCCTCACGCAGATAATCATTGCGATTGCTACATCCAGGCTTAAACTTGTTAAACCAAATATAAATAGTGGCATGAGATGGGGCTTCATTAAGAAATGCCAATCGCAGCCTATCATAGCTTTGTTGTTGAGTAAGGCTACAACAGGTCAAAATAAATCATTGACCGAATTGTCACGTGTAACAATAGTTTTAGAGTTGCCGCCAATTCACAAAAACAAATGACAAATGAATGCATTAGGTTACCAAAGAATTCTAAAATTAAAATTCATTAGCAATTATTCTAACTGGCCAGGTCTAAACATTTTCAGTGTTACCCATATATAAGTGTTTTCATGTATTTATGGATTCCTTGAAGTTTAAATGCATAAGTGCGATGTTTCATTTCATGGTGATTAATTTAATATTCCTTTTCTTTTGGCAACCTTTGGGTTACCATAAATTGAAAATTTTTGTAATAAACAGATCTTTTATATTGTACGCTTTTTTATCCAAGCCTAACACGCCTATGTGGATGGATGTAATCTGAAAACACCAGTCTTCGAAATTTTTGTTACACGTTTTTATTTTTTTATTCTCATATTATATTAAATGTTTAGTACAGTTGAATATGTACCGTGAAGTATTTAGTCACCCATAACACAGGGATGTTTCTATTGCGCAGCGTCTGTTAGAGCAACCATGTATTTTATCAAATAGTAATATTATTAAGAGGCAATTCTTTCAAGACGCGTTGTCGCCCTATTGGGCGCTGTCGTTTTGGTAAAAGTTTAAAATGGGGTTGGGCATTATCATAAATATTGATAACACACAGTAATGTAAAGAATATGAAAATGAATTATGTAGTTGAAATGTTGTGCAAACTAACTGTTGTGGTCTCTTATTCTGGCAGAAGGACCAGTGCTGTGAAACATTTCTACTGGTAACATAATGCTGAGCCAGACTGCAACCACAACACACATTACACACATAAAATGTGCCTTATTCTTTTTTTCACATTTTTTTTTATTTTTATTTTTTACTACTATTGTAATGAAATGTATAAAATTATAAAATGTACCTTTTTTGCGAGCAATACAATTTAAGAGCATAACACGGATGAAAGCAGTACAAATACAATTTTAAGTCGCCACGTCATATGAAGATAAATAGAATCGGTTTCAAGCGGATCCGAGGGGTTTTTGCAACGTCAAGTAAGATCCACATAAAATATGACGGGACAAAAACTGAATTAATGGATGCAAATGTCTCTTATATTAATTACATTCACTTGTGCGACTGACGGTTTATATTTTTTGAGCTTTTCTACTGAATCCGCTGCTGATTTATTAAATTTAATTGACGACAAAGTGTTATTAATGCCGTTTACATTTAAAAACAGAATAAGATCTGCAAATTTTTCGTTTTGTTTTTAATTAATTTAGTAATATTAATTTATTTTATAACTAGCGGTTGTTTGGTTGAAGTTTAAATAAATAACCTTGATACCGACTGTAGCGCCATCTGCCGATATGATTTGTGAATCTAAACCATCCAGTGCGACACCCAAACACATATGAAATATTCATATAAATCAGTTCCGTGATATACTCACTATAATATAATAATATTGCAATAAATTTATAGAAGACACCATTAATTTGCTATCGTAATAAAATTACTGTCAGATATTTTAATATTCTAATATTCCGCTAATAATAAATAAGTAAATCTAATATTGTTTTTTGTCTTTCATAAGATGTCATCTCCTAACAATGATTAACAGAACAAAAACAGAAATAGAAATATGGATAAATTATTATAAATGTACTATATAGATTTATCGTTTGTACGAAGTTACATACAATAATCATTAATTAGTATTGCTTCGTTTGCTTAAATATTTTCGATAGATATGAAGAGCTTGCGTTTATAAATGGGAATTAAATATCTTGAGTTAAATGACATTACTAAATTAACAAACTTGCCGTCCCGTTATCATTTTGCTTCCGTCCGCGATTTCGCGCACGTAGATTTCGTAAATAAATTTTGATAAGATGATGACTTTTTCTAGATGTGCTAATATCACTTGCTCCTTTATAACAAACGTGTAGAAACCGGCATGTATTTAAAAAAAAAGTACATGTGTCAGACACAAAACGCTGATTCTCTTGTCTATAAAATGCTTACTTCCGGTCAAAGCTCACCGATATCCGGATTATGCATTCTGATAAACGAGCTAGGTCTGATTATCCATAGTTGCTCACCTCACACATTAAAATCGTTTTTGTGGTTCTTTTACCAATGTTACAGCGCCGGCAACCTTTTGTGAATATGGAAAAAAGTAACTGAAATGTAGTAGTGATTAACGATAAATAATAAAATTAATCGAAAAGATTTTATTTAAATAAATAAATAATTAGTAAATACTATCACCGTCGTATATGATTTGAAAACACCAAAAATAATATTTATTTATTCGCCCTGTTTAATTGTACTGTTACGAAACACACTGTTAAAAATACTAGAATATACAACTTGAACATAGTTATCGATTTTTATACCACCTAGACCTTTACGATGTCGAATTTAGGTGTTGGTGTGCGCGCGCATCGTAAAAATTCAGTCATCATTTTTCTCCATCGCGCCAAAAGAAGTATAACTTCAAAAATGATTTATATGATGCAATCAAGCCCAAAATAAAAAATTATCTGGATTAGATAGACACTGGTTTATTATTACGTACAACTTCAATGAACTCCACCTAAGGATTACCACTACTAACAAAACATATTTTTTTTATAGAACAGGGGGCAAACGGGCAGGAGGCTCACCTGATGTTAAGTGATACCGCCGCCCATGGATACTCTCAATGCCAGAGGGCTTGCGAGTGCGTAGCCGGCCTTTTAAGAATTGGTACCCTCTTTTCTTGAAGGACCCTAAGTAAAATTGGTACAATTTCATCTGAACCGTGGCTATTGAGTGAAATCGAACTTAATTTTTCGTAGTAATTAAGCAATTACTCCAGTAACAATATCTAATGGAATATCGGCCGGTTAGCTTAATGGTGTGTTAAATTAATGCCCGTCCGTTTTTGACGTTTTTCGATTAACTCGTTATTAATAATCTCGATTCGATAATCTTTTGTGGTATTCCCTTTGTAAGTCCTATTACTTAAAGAATTAATATACTCAATTAGTATTTCTTTGATATATTGTAAGCCATTCTTTGGAAACTGTATGTAATGGTACAATAATAGTATACTTCAATACTTAAATATAATAACGAAAGATTTGTGGTTATATTTGTTACTGGACTTAGCTACTTTCAACATTAGAATGCTTTTTAAAGGAATTGATGTAATATGGGCACATATTACATCCCGCGATATGGATGGATATGGAGTCTGTGGGGCTCAAAGGACAGAGGGCTATTCAAAGGGGTAGCGAAACCCTTCCCTCTAAAAACACCTCAGTTCTCAAACACCCTTACGATCGCCAAAGTATCCAAGGGACCCGCAAAAATCATTACAATGTTAAACTATCCTTAGTATTAAAAAAATAAATCTGTGGCGCTACAACCTCTTTAGGTCATGGCCTCAGATTTCTGAATCTGCTTCATGATCATTTTTAAAACTAATAGGCAAGTAGGTGATCAGCCCTCCAGTGCCTGACGCACGCCGTTGACTTTTTGGGTCTAAGACAAGTCGGTTTCCTCACGATGTTTTCCTTCACCGTTCGAGCAAATGTTAAATGCGCACATAGAAAGAAACTCCATTGGTGCACAGCCGGGAAGCGAACCTACGACCTCAGGATGAGAGTCGCACGATGAGGCCATTAGGCCAACACTGCTCATCTCATCCTCAGTATTACAATTTATATTATATCGTAAAAAACGGAGCAGTTTAGCCAATTATTTAACGGTACGACTCTTATCCCTGAGGTAGTAGGTTCGATCCATGACTGTGCACTACTACACTTGCTTTAGATGAAAAAGCTTTCAATAGGCAAGTAGCCGATTGAAAATAACCACGAAACTGATCCAGAAATTTGAATCTATAGCCTGAAAGCTGCTACGGTTCTTTATTAATCGAATTTACATTGAGTTTTTGTGAATGGCTCTTTACAGCTGTAAACTATTGCCCAAAAGTTTATGATAGGTTGCTATTCTTGCAGAGGTTTATATATATATTAATATATTTATTGAAGCTAACTATCATGGTAAATTGGTTAGTACTGTGTTGGTTGGAATATTGATCCAATTGTAACATTTATACGTTTTTAAAACATTATGCAAAATTTACATACATCATTTTCACACGAAAAGCGAGGAGAAATGCATATAAGCATGGACAAATCGATACTTAATCCTTATCAAAAGTTGAATGATATTTAAACTAAAATAAAAACATATATAGTAATGTCCACAAAATTCATCAATTTGTTCAATAGTGGAAATATTTTATTTTACGACACATGGACATTTTCTAAATAAATCATATCTATGCAAATTAACATTAGATTGCCAATTGTCTTAGACTTTTATTTATAATTGAATTGGTTTTCTACTTTAACCTATAATGCAGCTAACTTCAGTGCAGTTTTTAGATTCGAGAGCGGCAAGCTTCACTCGCATTTATTATAAGGAACGCAGACATTATCTCCACCATCTTTACTATACATTTTAATTAAACGCGTTAATTAGATACGTACTCAGTATCATCAGCAACATGTAAGGATATCAAAGGAATACAGGTAGCACTTAATTGACAGAGATTACCTGCAACTGAAAGCCAGCCGTAGTCAGAATAGGACATTTGTCGAATATTTGAATATTTGTCGTTTCGGAGGCCAAGACACTCTTTGGGTGCTAGCAGTGAGTGAGTGAGGGATGTAAAGATATATTTAAAAAAAATAGCTTATAAAACAGTGTACCATAAAGAACAGTTCACACGGACGTTGATACAATTTCTATTAACTACAAATATTAAGTCCAGAACACTTAACTCGACATATCATTGCCGAAAAGGCACACAGTTTTCAGTAAATGCAAACAATTGATATATGAGTTTACAGTAAACACCTCACGAAATATACATAGGCAAATATGCAAGAGAGTCTAAAAAATAATCTTAAACCGTATCAAACGGCTTACCCTAAACAAAATTTTTTTATCAGGCCAATAAAAAATACTTTTGAAAAAATTTGCCTTATCATCCTTATTACGTTGGTAACACTGAAAGTATTTAGAACTGGCCAGTTAGAAACATTGCTAATGAAAACTTTTTTGAATTTCAAATTTAGAACTCTTCGATAACCTAATGTAGTAGGTATATTACATTCGATTGCCATTTGTTTTTGTGACTTGGCGGCAAATCTAAAACTTACACGTAAAAATGAACCTAACGCGTGAAAATTTTCGGGCCATGATTTATTATGACTTTCGTTGTGGGCTTACTTAACAACAAAGCTATTGTAGACTGCGATTAGCATTTCTTAATGAAGCCCCATCTCGTGCCACTATTTCCAATTGGTGTAACAAGTTTAAAGGTGGACGAAGAAGTCTCAATGATGATTTGCGTGAGGGTCGTCCTTTAACAGCGACTTAAGATAGCATCATTTGCTATGCAACGCATGATAGAGGAAGATAAGAGAGTGACCGACCAGCAGGTTCGAGCAAGGCTAGGCATTGGTATGAGTCAAGTTCATAAAATATTATACTAATATTTAGGCGTGAGGAACCTTTCTACTTTGGATATATTGCTACGAACCCGAAACCAAAAGACAATCAGCTCAGAGTTTCCTTTCGAGGACCAGCCTACTAAAGTGACGAATGGAAGAAGTCAAGGAAAACACATGATTGCCACATTCTTTGATCGGACAGTTGTGCTAGAAAGCAAAACGGACTATTGAATATTAGACTATGACAGGTATCAAGTCATCCGCCAAACAGTCCTGACCTGGCGCCCTGCGACTTTCATTTATTCCCAAAGATACAATTCGGGTTATTCGCGAGCCCTGAAAATGCAGTGAAAGCGTACGAAAAATCATAGAAGAGACCTCTAAGGAAGAACGGGCCCAGTGCATTTCTCAGTGGTTTTATCGAATGTGTAGAAAGGAACAAAGATTACTTTGAAAAACAAACGTATTGGCAACTTTCTACATTAAGCCGTGTTTCATTTTCTAAACATTTGCAGTGGTACCTAGGTACTTTGAACTAAACCAGCTATTAGTTTTTAAAACATGAATTTTTATATCTATACATCTACATGCTTGTCTTGCTCTAAATGATATATTTATTTCACACATAATTTTTTAAATAAATGTAAGTACGAATGGTATAATTGACATAAATAAATACTTAACCTTACAAGATTTAAACAAAAAATTTTATGTAGATTTGCTAAAAGCTTAATGACAAGCAAATATAGTAGATTTAATGCTCTCTATTTTCAATAATTTTCCAATAATTTCATATAAAAGTTGTTTGGAAGGGCCATAAAAGTTTCAAAATACTTTCAGTTACTAGGAGTTCTAGCTACACGTCGATCAGATTAACTCACTGTGTTAAATTTTCGTTTAATTATTTTAACTTATCCAAACGATATTTTTTATATTGGATGGCATCGGATGTCAACTGTGAAAGAGCCTGTAAAAACATTTTATAATAGATCAATAATTTATTATTGTTGGATGTTACATATTGTTATTTAGTTTACAAAAACTTCTTCAACGGATATAAAAACGTATTTTTTACATTATACACTTAATGTAGAGTTATGTAAACCCCAGAGCGGTTGCTTTTCTTTCTTAACGAATACGTATGACAAAACAGCGAGGATGTGCTCCATTTTCCACAGAGAGCAAAGTTTTTAAATTTATTTTAGTGTTATTTTTAATTGGCCTACTACGTACTGAAAGTCTTAAGGGGGATAGTGTGTTACCCGAGTGTACTTTAGGAACTGGGATTAGTACCTATGGGATATGTGCGACGGCGAAGGCCTAGGTTATTTGCGATACCAAAGGCAAGAACCAGTCTGTTGCACAGATCCCCGTTATCCAGGACGTTGCGCTTACTAAATGTTGTCTCCGAAATTATCGACATATTTGTATGTTCGCGGAGTGAATTCACAGTAGCGATATTGTGTAAATTATGTGTCTAATTTTTATGTACATTATAATATTTTATTAAATGTTTCTCCACATTGTCGTATTGGCATAGGCTGTAAAGATAATGTGTGTATGTCTGAAATAAATAAATAAAATACATACAATTATTTTGTACAGCTTATATATGAGGAAAAGAGTGCTGGAATCAAATATTATATTAAGAATAGCATGAATCGATCCTGACCCAACTCTGCCCATGGGCTCGACTGTCTTCTATATGCCAACAGCAAATTATATCATATTTCGGCCATACAATGCGCAAACGCGATAAGAACTTGGAGAAACTGATCGTGACACAGAACGTTAATGATCACGTGGCTGTTCACCAACCATAGAGAAAGACTCATCGTCCTCAAAACTGTAGACTTTAGTAAAAGACGCGGAAACAGATAGTCCGCTCCAGATGTTTCCCTGCTGACCAAGACGCTCAGACATGAGATACAGACCAAAGAGAGAGGTTCTCCAATAAGTATTTATTCTATATGATTCTTTTCAGAGGCCCAGAGGTACAAACTAAATTTCCAACTAAACTTTGCACTAATTATCGTAAGTAACATATATGTCGCCGCCAACTAGCTCAATTAGCCGTTCACTTAACAGCCTAGCCTTTTAAATAAACGGCGCCGTTTAACTAACGGCCTGTAAGTTGTTCAGCTAGTTGATCAAACATCTAGGCAAAGACTTGGATCGATGACATAAAACCCCACGACGCACTACCACCAAAGGGAATAAAATCAAAGCAGGCTTTCGTATCTCAGGAGTCTCACACTGCGAACGAATAAAGATAGTGTCAGAGGCAACATTCAGTAAGCGCAAAGCGTCTTTGTTATCGAGATCTGTTCAGCAGGCTGGTTCTGGTATCGCGAACAACCTTGGTCTTCGTCGTCGCAAATATCCCCTAGGTACAAAGAAACTGAGTTCTTGAACAACACTTGGGTTGCAGTACTTATATAGTAGTTGTAGTTCTCCAGTTCCCTAGTTCTCAGTTATTAGTTTTTGAAATAGGTTTACATACGCACAGTTGGTAAGCTAGCATAACACTAGCGATATTGAAGCCTGTTAATTAGGTTCATGTAGGTTGAGTGGCATTTCCTCAGACGATCAGAATACAGCCGAACAGTTTTACGAGCGTTAATGGCTTTGGTTTATTGCGTCATTAAACAGATTGAAAGAGTAATCAATACAAAAAATTATTACACAGTTAGATAATAAGATACATATAATTTTGTGGACAGCACTGCTACTACGGCCCCGCTCCACTCGGATCCGAGAAAAGAGCACTCAATGTGTAAAATAATAAAATATTGATTTTGAACAGGGGGCAAACGGGCAGGAGGCTCACCAGATGTTAAGTGATACCACCGCCCAAGGACACTCTTAATGACAGAGGGCTCGCGAGTGCGTTGCCGGCCTTTTAAGAATTGGTACCCTCTTTTCTTGAAGGACTCTAAGTCGCATTGGTTTTATGATTTCAAATCAAAATCAAATCAAATCAAAATTTATTTATTCAGCTTAGATGCGACTTAACGCATGCTTATGAATGTCAAAAACGTTTACAAAATTCGCGAAAGAGCAAAACTACGCCATCCGTTCGCAAGACTACCAGGAGGTCTTGTTCTGAGAAGAACGGGCAAGAAATTCAGCAAGTTTTATCCTCCCTTTACATACAATAATTCAAAAGAAAATGTCATAAACCACAACGTCATTTAAGTTACATAAGTAAAAATAAAATAAAATCTGTTCTGTGATTTACCACATTCACCATTACATTACATTCCATTACATTACATTACATTCCATTACATTACATTACATTACATTCCATTACATTACATTACATTCCATTACATTACATTACATTCACAACACTTCCAAGAGAACAAAGCAAATTATAACAATATAATTATACCTAATGCCAAGCGTTTTTATCTTCTAGGTAAGCATTAACTGTGTAGTAACCTTTACACATTAAGGTTTTTTTAATATGTGTTTTGAATCTGTTGAGAGGCAGTTCCAATATTTCACTAGGAATCATGTTATAGCAGCGTACACTTAGGCCTATAAATGAAGTGTTTATTTTCTGCAACCTGTAAGACGGCTGGAAAAGTTTTCCCTTATTTCTTGTATTCCTATTGTGAATGTCACTGTTCTTTAAAAGAGAACTAATATTACTACGCACAAAAACTATACAGTTGTAGATATATTGTGACGGTACCGTCAAAATACTGATTTCCTTGAATAAGTTTCTAAGTGAAGTGCCTGGTTTCAAGCAATAGATTGACCTAATAGCACGTTTTTGCAAGATAAAAATAGATTGAATATCTGCTGCCTTGCCCCATAAAAGAATTCCATACGACATAACGCTGTGAAAGTAACTAAAATATACTATTCGGGCAGTTTCCTCGTCTGTGAGTTGCCTAATTTTTCTAATAGCGTATGTCGCAGAACTAAGCTTGTCTGAAAGTTTAGTGATATGCTGACGCCATTGAAGTTTTTGGTCTATTGTAATGCCTAGAAATACCGTAGAATCAACTAAATTTAGTTTTTCATTGTTTAGTTTAAGCTCCATGGTTGTAGTTTTAACATTAGGTAAAGTAAATCTTATGCATTTTGTTTTTGTGGCATTTAATTGTAAATTATTTGCAGAAAACCAGGACAATATTTTAGAAAGTGCGTTGTTCACATCGTCACAATTTGTCTTATATCTATTTACTTTAAAAATCAATGACGTGTCATCAGCAAATAATACAATATCACATAAGAGCTTTGCATAAGTAGGCAAATCGTTAATATATATAATGAATAAAAATGGTCCCAATATTGATCCTTGCGGGACTCCCATTTTAATATGTGATCCCGAAGATTTAGTTCCATTTATATCAACTTTAGTTGTTCGACAACTTAGGTAAGAGGTTATTAAGTTAAGAGCTACATTTTTTATACCGTAGTGGTCAAGTTTGCAAAGCAGAGTCTCATGATGAACACAATCAAACGCCTTGGACAAATCACAGAAAACTCCCAGTACATCTTGAGTTTTCTCCCATGCATCAAATATATGTCGTAACAGAGCTATTCCAGCATCGGTAGTGGAGCGACCAAACCGTAAAACCGTATTGTGCGTTGTGTAGAAGATTGTTTGTATTAAAGAAATTAATTAGTTGTTCTAGTATAATTTTTTCAAAAATCTTACTTAGAGTTGGCAGTATTGAGATGGGTCTAAAATTCGAGGGATCTGTCCTGCATCCAGATTTAAATAAAGGTATTATTTTACTATGCTTCATTAAATCTGGAAAATTTCCTTCATCAATACAATTGTTAAAAATATACGCAAGATCTTGGGCAATAATATCAATAATGTCCTTAATAACATGTACAGAAACATCCCACAAGTCTCCAGAATGTTTTAATTTTAAGGATTTAAAAGTTTTAACTACATCACCAGCGCTAACGTGCTTAAACTGAAAATTTAATTTGCATTCTGGTACGTAAGTTTTAAGAAAACTAATAGCCTCTTTAGGAGAGGAATTAAGAGAAGATGTAGTAATTATAGGTATGTTTGTAAAAAAATCTTCAAAAATATCAGCAATCTCCGAGCTTTCAACAATAATCTTATCATCTACCTTTAAAAGGAATGAATTATTACGGGATTTAAGGTTTCCTGTTTCTCTATTTATGACATTCCAAGTAGTTTTGATTTTATTACTTGAATTCCTTATTTTCTCACGTATATGCAAGGCCTTTGTATATTTACAAACTTTTCTAAAAGTTTTGGAATAATTTCTGACATATTCTATAAACACTGCGTTGTGATTATATTTTTTTAATGCATATAATTCATAAAGCCTATTCCTACTCTTATAAATACCACTGGTGGCCCAGTCATCAAACTTGATTTTTTTGTTACACTTTACAGTCTTTATTGGGTAAATTAAATCAAACTCATTTTGAATAACATTAAACAATCTTTCGTATTGACTCTCCGAATTATTTAGAATAGAGTAATCTATTGAACAAACCTTGGAATTAACGTTATGCCTAAAACTTTCCATGCGACTTTTTGTGAAGGGGCGATATTTAACGTGCTTGGCTTCATCAAATATTTTATCAGAGAAGCCAACAATCAGACCACAATGGTCAGATGTAAGGTTTGTTATTACTGATTTAGAAACAGGTTTGTCCCTCGAAAATATGTTATCTAAACAAGTCGCTGAATGGGAGGTGATTCTAGTTGATTCAGAGAATTGGTTTACTAAATTGAAACATTTAAAAATTGAAATAAATCTAGTGCTTACTGAAGTACTTTCAAGTATGTTTATATTAAAGTCTCCGCAAATAATGACCGATTTTCGTTTACTAGTCAGTCTTTTAAGTACATCTTCCATTACTGACTCAAATTTGTAGTAATCCCCGGAAGGGGGCCGGTACACGCATACTATAACATAATTCTCCAGTTCTACACAAGATAATTCAATAACACATTCAATTGATAGACTTACAATATCCTTACGATCTTTGTATTTGACAGTACTATTTACTAATATTAATGAACCACCACGAATAGAACTACTTCTCATGAATATGCTACACAATTGGAAGTTGTCAATGACAACAGCTTCATAACTTCTTAGCCAATGTTCCGTAATGCAAATAACTTCAATTTCGCGACTTTTTGTAAACAGTTCTAATTCTAATTCCTTGCCAGCCAAACCTTGTACATTTTGATAAACAATATTTAATAAAACTGGCTTGGCTTTTGTCTTATGTTCTAGTTTAAATTTGTAAAAGGTACATTTTTCATGACTGTTTTACTATATGTCACAGATACCTTTTTATTATACTCACAATCATATTTCTTTGTCACTGTGACAGTTTCTTTAAAATTATATGCTAACAGCTTAGCAATTTGTTTTTTTATTTTATAAGGAAGATACAATGTATCTTTGGTCAGTGTAAATTTAGTAACAAACTTGTTACAATCAAAATATAAAAATACGTCACTATGACGACATGTCAGATGGTGTATAAATTGATTTAAAATATAAATCTGTTGATTAAATTTATAATCCATATTGCTTGCATATGGAAAAGAACAAAGTGTTATTTTACATTTTTTTTCTCTGCCAAATTCCAAAAGTTTAGTGATAGCTTGAATAATGTGGGTTTTTTTAATCCCAATACTGTCACCACACAATACTATTAATTTAGAGCTGCTACCTACAGAATGATAATGTAATATTTTATCTACCATTCCTGGGTAAGATATTCCAGGTAAACAAATATTAAGGACATTTTGAGATAACTCATATCCCAGTAACTGTCCCAGCCCTTGCCCCAATCTATCTGAAAATATGTATGTATTAGTTCTTTGAGTGTTTGAACTGCTTGTAGGAGAAAACTCTGGCACGGGGGACTTTGGTGATGAATTATCTCTGTTCAACTGTGAAGGAACTTGGTCATTATAAATTAACTTATTACTTTGCTCAGTAGCACAAGTACAATGCTTACTAGTGAGAGATGCATACCTCTCAGTACTATAATTACATAAATCAATCATGTCATGCCTTGCAGATACTTGGTAATCTATAATTTGTTTAAACATAACATGATGATTATGACACATATTATTTATACATTGCTCCAGTTGATTAATTTTAATATTTAATTGTTTGTTAATGTTCTCATATGAACATTGACTTTTAATTACATTTTCTTTACAAGTTTTCCATTTCTGTTTTAATAATGTATGTTGTTGTCTTAGTAATAAGTGATGTTTGAAATGATTTTTCCTTTTAATTAATTTGTTGGTTTTTTTAATAAATTTATTAAGCCGGACATATTTTTTAATTCTTTTCCTACTTATAAATAAGGAACCAATTGGGTTTGACTTATTGCACCCACTATCAATATTGTTACATTGTTCATTTACAATACCTGGATCACAGCTGTTTAACTCACTGAACAAGCTCTGAGAGGAATCAGCTTCTATGGCAACCTTATTTTCAAGTATTTGCACAGTTTTATGTGCCTCTGACAAACTTAATTCCAAGTCACTGATGCGATTCAAAGCCTGCTCATGAGTATCATAGCACTGTTTGTAAGAGTCAACAATATCCTGTAAATGCACACACTGATCCACAATATCTGAATATTTAATATGTATTTCAGATAGTTCACATTTAAGTTCAGTGTTTTTCTTAACCATATTTTGAATTTCCCATTCACTATCCTCGCGTTCTTGCAGCAATCTATTATTGAGTTCCTGCAATTTCTTCTGCTCCAACAAAGCCTGCTTCAGTCTCATTTCAATATCTTTAGTTGTAGCTTTGCGAGTCATCATTTTGTGGTGTTATTGTTTTCTAGACAGATGGGAAAAAATTGTTCGATCACGACTAACTAATCACAGTGTTATTTGTTTACAATTTATTATGTAAAACTATCACTTAAAATATCCCGTATTCCGTTTTTTAACCTACTTATGCACTAATTCTATTTTTAATTTAAAAAAATATACAGAGGTAACGTTAACCGTTCCGCGGTACCCACCACCCAAGATTAGAAGATCAATTTGTTATAAGAACAATATTAAACAGGTTGGAAACCAGTATCCCAATACCGTCACAACTGTAATCTTATTTATTGTTGTAAATGTTATACGGGAGAAAAATAAATAAATAATTATTATTATATAAATAATTAGTAAAGTTTTCGAACCGAGGCGATAGAAAAAACCATTTGCATTGCTAATCATATGCTGAAACATTGTCTATTCCATTTTATATATGAAGTATACTTGCCGTGCTGTTGAACTTGTGTGATGAATTTTAGGTCATAGGATTGGAAATTAGAAAGAAGATTTAATCAACTTTAAATCTCGTAATTAATTGTTGTTGGGAAGTTCTCTTAAGCACCTGAAGTGAACTGCTGTACATGAAAGTTTCATAATACTTTAAGTATCAGGTGAATTACGGATAATAATTATAGACACCACTGAATTTTAAATTTTTTATTACATATATCAAAATATAATAACGGTTTTTACAACTGTGTGTCTGTAATTCATTCGGAACCTTGCCTAAAGGGACTCCTTTTAATAATATTTTTTAATTTTTAAATTTTAATATTAGTTATTCGGTATATTTATATGTATTATGTTATTTGTTTTTAATAAAGATATCTTTTTATATTAATTCAAATGTCAAAATAAGGTATATATAATCTAATATTTACGTCTTTAATACAATTAGCCATTTAATGATGAATTTATATTATTTTTTCACACACCATTATTTATTACTCATATAGACATCAGCCCCTCACGAAGATGGTCAATACGTGCAGCATTTAAACCCCTAAAATGCAATATTTTGAAGAGGCAAATAAACTGTATTATATAATTTTTGAAACGATTCATTAAGAATATCTTAATATCGTAATGAACCGTTTTTGAAAAATATTACATATGTTTTATATTACACGAAGCAGGGATATGTCGCTAGTACTCCACATTATATATCAGTATATATCTACATAGAAAAATTATTGTTATAATGTCGCGGAAGCTAGTTTCTACATCACTTTATATTTTGATATATCAATAAATCGAACATAATGCAGTTCATATGATAAAGGAAATTGTTTCTGTGTAAGTATAATGTATAATATGGAGGATAGAAAGAACGGCAATAATAAAACCATTCATTTACTAAAAGTATTTCCGAAACAATTCAATTTAGGGTCTTACAAGAAAAGAGCACACCAATTTCTTAAAGGTCGGCAGTGCACTTGTGTGCCTTCTGTTTATGTGAGTGTCCATGGGCGGCGGTATATCTTAAGATCCCCGTTTGCCTGCTATTACATCAATAACAACTTGATTTTGAAGTAGAGACTCTTGGGCCCAGGGCCAAGATAAAATCTAAAGGCGGCACGGTTTTAGATTTTATGTTGGCGCTTGGTAGATAGTACCGGTAATGTCAGTCGTAATACAGTGACGAAATGTTGCCAGTATTAAACGTACACACTGTCACAGGAACTATAGTTTTCTAGATATCAATTTCTAATTATTATTATAAAGTACGTGAAAAGTGTAGATTAGAGTAATTTTTCCAATAAATTATTTTGTACATCAGATTTTTTTTTAATTAAATTATTTTTGACGCCTGTTGTAATATCGTCATAATTACGTTAATATTTATATGTATGTGTACAGTGCAGGCCTAATAGCTTCAGCGTGTGACTCTCATAGTAGTTTAGAACCCAACCTGGGTTCCAATAACTTTTAATAATCTGTAGTACTCAAAAATATCTCTAAAAATCACCTGGTGCTTCAAAATTTTAGTCTCAAATCTCTGTTCTGTGTGGCTTTATAATAGGCAAGTATGTGACCAACCTTCTGTGCCTGACAAAGCCATCTTTTGAGTATAAACTATAACGCATGCCGGCTTCCCTTCGTGGTACGCGCGAGTGGTAAAAGCGTACAAAGTGAGAGAGTCCAATGTGCCCAGCCGGGGAATGAATCAACGACTATAGGCATGAGAGTTATAGACTAAAACGACAAGGCTAAATATGCTTAAATGTAAAGATTAACAAATAACATCACATCTCTTTTAAAGCTAAGATTAAGATAAGATTAAGATTAAGATTTTAATCTTATTAAAGTTTTCTCTCAGTGTGAAATTATTGTTTTACATATCAACTTAAATTCTTCTGACCATTGCACTTTAGACTTGCGTACGTACCTTATATATAAATGGATATTCTAAACAATACAATGCTGTCCGAAGTCAGGCACGATATAATTCGCATCGTCCATCTTGCCTGGCACTCAATATGAACACAATGCAACGGTGGCACATAACATGAAATTCAGTAATTACGTCCTGCCATGAGTCATCGTATCATTCCTGGGGCGAACTTATGCTGTTAGTAAATCACATTGATTTGTGTTTACGTTTTGGCTGAGTATTTCCGAACCAAGTCAACAAAGAGCGTACCAATTCTTAAAACCGCCAACGCAAATGCGAGCCTTCTTGCAATGAGATATTACATAAGGTGTTTCTGCCTGTTTGTTGCATATTATTTTGAAAAAAATTTATAACACAAAATAAAAAAATATGTAATATAAACTAAGAAAGTGAATTACTCACACTAGGATCCTCTGTGTGCTGCTAGTCGTATGCATTTGCTATATTTATTATTATATATATTTTTTTAGAGGCTCACCTGATGTTAAGTGATACCGCCGCCCATAGACACTCTCAACGCCAGAGGGCTCACGAGTGTGTTGCCGGCCTTTTAAGAATTGGTACGCTTTTTTTTTGAAGGACCCTAAATCGAATTGGTTCGGGAATACTTCAGTGGGCAGCTGGTTCCACAAAGTGGTAAATGTACTTGAAGTATAAAATTCTACATAAGTCTTACTATCATTTAACAATTGCTTAAATATAGTTTTGGTTTGTGCATAAGGCATGTTTAAGATGTTGCTTAAGATTGTTAGTGAATCTATAAAAAATTGTTTTTATTCAGTGATTAAAGATGAAAGGGCACATAAAACAGCAATATAAAAATATGAAGGGAAAGAAATTGCGTGATTTGTAAAATGTTTAATGTAGGTTAGGTCGAATTTGTGGTACAAGTCATACTGACACAGTAATAACAATATTATATAGAGGTACTAAATCGTACTAAAAACAGTGCAATTATACACAATTTCTGAATAATGGATTTTTATAAATACACTCCAGCCTTAACAGGTGACTCTGAACAATAAGTACTTACAGACGAAACAACAAAAAACAAACATATGAAATTACATAATAAAAAATTAAAGAAATGAACTACTATAGGTATTAACAAATAATATAACTTTTGCTAGTTCACTCTTCGGAGTGTGTTCTTAATACACTGAATCATATGTGCCCTTTTCAGAAGGGTAATCCTAGCTGTGGGCACGTGAAGTGACGGCTTTCTGACGTACCCATCAGGCACATTGATGCTTTGGTACTGAACTGAAGTACTGCAGAATTACTGTCCTTGCCATGTAACAACTTTATTAAGTACATCACAAGCGCGAATTCTCGGCGTACTCTAAGCTCGTTGTAGCCCACAGAACCAATAATGTTGGATACATGATTGAATAAAAAGAGTGCTCATCGTACGTCCTTAAATACATGCCTCAACACGTCATATAAAGAACTAACTATAGTCAATACATATAATATTCATGTATTGACTTCATTTTCATTTTCTTTATCAACAAATTTAATTCTGTTTTTCTTTTTCTTTTTTTTTATGTTTAACACTAAAAATGTTTGAAATGTTTACCTTCTTGTTATATTTATAAAAAAAATGAACTATTTATGAAGATTTATAATTGGCCCACAATGTTATATATATATTCATCTATTTTTGTATTATGCTGTAAATCTTCTGAATAAATAAATAAATAAATAATAAATAACTAACTATAGTAAATAAAACACATTAAACTATAACAGCGGCGGTTGATTTAAAACGCATTAATAAACCATTTAGAATGCATGAGGTAATTATTGCTTAAGCTAAGTACATTATAAAGAAAAAGTTCAAAAAAATTATCTTGTATATAAAAATCTATATAACTTTAATAGTACCAAATAATTTACATTTATATGTAATTAATTTACATATATATTACATAAAATAATTTCCGCATTTAAAATAAATGTGTTTGCAAACGTTTACTAATTATGATAATGTGTATTTTTTAATAAAATACATAATTTGTATTTCAATTAAACTATGCACTTCGCTAGTCCACCTTCAGACCTTGCCTGTTGATAAGAGCAACAAACCTAACGTCAGATCAGAACATATGATTGAATAGATTAATAATAATAAGTAAGAGAAAGTTATAACCTCTACCTTATCGCGTCGGAACAGTGATGAGGAAGATCCATCTTCGTGACATTGATTAAAGATGTATTTAGAATATATTGTGTGCAGGTAAATGCACAAGATCTTGAGTTTTTAATCAAAAATTAACACAAATAACGATGAAAAACTATTTCCTAAGTTTAAACACTTAAGATTCATAGAGTAAATTTTAGAAACGAGACAGCGTAAACTGTATTTTCCATGTCAAAATCTAATACGTCTTTATGTATAGCGTAAAATTTTGCGATAAGTTTGACGCGCATGACAAACAATTAATGTGTACTTGTGTACGGTAGTCATAATAATGTCTATAGCGAGTACTTTAAATACACTTAGTTTACTTAGGCTATAATTAATAATATAACTATATGACAAGATTATAACCATTCCGGATAATTTATTAGTGATTATAGAATCCTTAAAATTACGATTTAAAAAAATACTGGAGTTTCTTCGAGTAGGTTTTTACACGGGGGGTCCATATGTCTGTTTTTTTTAATTACTAATTGTTAATATTCTGTTTGTATTTTTATAGACTTAAATACAGTTTTCTTATTATTACCGTCAAGATACCGCCAAAACGCTTCGCTAGGCAAAATAGAGGCTGTCCCTATATCGTATCATAACCGTAAACGTTATCATTCTTAAACACTTATACACTATATTTCGATTAAAAGCAATCTCCAACGAAATTAAACTCCAAAATAATGTTGGGATTACATAGGCGAAGACAATACTTACAACCATAGTATGGTTATTGGACAATAACGTCTATGGTTTATAACCATAGATACCAAATGATGATTTGCTTTTTTTTTTAAAAGAGTACCGAGAGTTTTTTACGTCGGCTTTTTCTCTCGGCCAACCCCCCTTTGTCTTCTTTGCCGATGAGTAGGGATGCCAACAGGCTCGATTTTGGTGACGTGGAATAAGTGATACTCTTATGATCCTATGTTCCAAAATAAACGTATTTTATTTTTTTATTTTCAAATATAGAGGTTATTGTCTAATCGCTTAATCTGTGTACGTAGTACGTATAACGACGTTCATACGTCAGTCTATATTTTTAACTATGGATTTTTGTTGTTTTTACTAACACTTTTAAAAGTTCGTACGGCTCTTAATATAAGAGATGGGTGAACAATAACCTGGACAAACTAATTCTGATTGTGCAAGGCAAAAGGCCGCGGGGTAGAACTCCTATCATACCAGTGACCAAGCCACAATTCTCGCGGATCTCCCTTTAACAGCTGAGAGAAGCTATAGAACGAACGAGAGAGATATAACTAGCAGGGCAGCAGGCACCTTAGTGACACGACCTTCTGAAAAATACGGCTGAAAAGAAAGCTTTTGTTACTCGCAACACTGTTTTTCGTACTGTCATAGAATTAGTTAAGAAATGTTATAGCTTTGCGGAGTCATAATGGTAGTATGCACTTTTTTTGTGCAACAATTTTTAAAAACAATTTTATTTATACAGTCAGAGATGAATAGAAATAATTAAGCGTTCAACTAAAGTTAAAGATCACAATACAATTCATCTGAGCTCTTGAGTAATGAAAAATAATAATTGTTTCGGACCATGAATATGAATCGCCATCTTATTTTTGATCATGGTAAACTGTTTAATGGTCGTCGTACACTTAATAAAATAAAAAAAATTGTTTAAAATATCATGTATCGTGTTTACAATTTCCTTAATATAAATGAAAATAATAAAAAAATAATGAAAAGAAAATTAAAACACATTTAAAAAGTTTGGTCCCTTTGGCCAGTATACCTTTAACGTTAGCAGCATTTCCTCGCTGTATTGCGATACTTATTGTTTAGGCGTAGAAAGCACCAGCTCTGTGGATACTGTCTCGCCCAAGAGTCTAAAGGGAACAAAATCGAAGTTATAGAAAATACTCTTGACACGTATAACCAAGATATGGTAACAACCGTCTTAAGTTATAAGGATCGCAATATTTATATTAATATGTTAATGTAAAGAATATAAATAAAAACTATTAAAATCAGTAAAAGATTATTTTATGTAGTTATTTTGTAAAAATACTTTAACTGTGTTGTTGGGATAAAAAAAAGATTACTCTTTTAGCTACGTTTTTTCTTATACAACAGGGGGCAAACGGGCAGGATGGCACTTGATGATAAGTGATACAGCCGCCCATGGACACTCTCAATGCCAGAGGGCTCATAATCATATTTTACTCAAATAATATTTATTTATTAATAAATATCTATTTTTTTTTTGCATTTCGTCGTAACTTTTACTTATACTTTTTGTCATGTGTATTCCATTTTTGTCTATGTATTAAAAAGTAAAAAAAAATTAGCGATATAATAATTACTCAACCATATTTCTATCATCAACAAAGTTTTTATTAAAATAAAAAAAATACGTTTATTTTGGAACATAGGATCATAAGAGTATTATTATAAATGAACAAATTATGCTCGCAGTTACTGTAAGCATACCCTAAATTATTGTACATTACGAATGTCTATCTTATTTGCCAGGATAAATGACTCCGCCGTTAATGTCCCGGGGTATAATGAGAATGAATGTTCTTTACAGCACTCTATTAATTGCTTTTATGACATTCTTCGGAAAACAACATTTAATATTCATTTTTTCATTAATATGCCGTCCGTATTGAATTAAGGCAATACTTAACATCTTGTATTTAAAACGTAGGGAAAACGCGACTCGTTATTGTTCAGTGTTTATCGATATAAAAAAAAAACAAAAAACGTTGCGTTATAATATTTTTAGGTCTCAATCTCAGATTTCTGTATCTGTTTAATGATCATGTGTCTATCTAATAGGCAAGCAGATGATCAGCCTCCTGTGCCTGACCGATGCCGACGACTTTTTACGTCTAAGGCAGCCGGGTTTTTACGCAGCGCTAACTAGATCCATTAAACTGGCGGAATTTACAAGAATTACATTAATAATTAAATATAAAATGCTTTAGGTTTGATGTTTTCTTTATAATGTTTTTACCAATAAAAACTAGTATTCAGTTACTGTTAAAATAGGAAATAAATAAATAAACTTACCTACAATCGATTTGTATAATTTAACACGCAAAAATTACTACGGGTTACAATCATGGTACGTTACTGAATGAAGCCATTTTACAACTGAATTTAAAATGATTTAGCTTTTTTAGTCATTAATAAAATAGTTTTTAAAACGATGTCAAAATTCATTGATGCACTGCAGTGATAGCCGTTATCAAATTTTGGGTTCAACGGTTTCCTTACTTTACTTTCAGCGGCTGCTTCTAACAAAAACAAAAGCAAAAAAAAATGTATATATATGTGTGTGCGTGTGTATACTATTGTAAGCGACTACCGTATATAGTTTTATTCCTTACCCATATCCCTGAGTTCAGCAGTCCTCACGGTTCGGCCTATGGGTACGATTCAAGAGCATAAAGGAAAATGGGATAGCAACCTATCGTTATTAGACGCTAGGGCACTGGCTGTTTGCTAAGAAAAATGCGACATTCCTTTAATAAAAATAAATAAATAATCCTGTATGGGGCCTTCCATTCTCATTCTTTAATCATTTTATTTTATACGACAGAAATTTTTGGAATTGTGTCATGCCGGTTTCCACACGTTGTTCTCCTTCGCTGAACGACATTGTCTTTTGCTTCACTTCTGTGTTTCGAAGCTACTATCTGAGACCAACACTGCATTGATCATTTGTTGTTCAGATTTCATTTTGAACATCAACCAACTGCTGACATGTATCACGTGTGTTCCAAATCTTAACAGCTGAAGATGCGCAATACACCATTATTTCACTTGTGTATGTAATTAGTATTTAAGATAATGTCTTTGAATATTAAATTAGAATTGAATATTGATCTGTCTTCCTCATTTCTCGCTTCCTCTCAAAGGGGCGAAGAATACTTCAAACCCTTAATTGCTTGCCCGGTGACTTTGAGATAATCCCACCGCCTCGATCTCGACCTTTGATCCTACCCGTAGGGCTCCGTCTGTTACCTTAGGGCTTATGGTGCAGAAATCCTGAAACTATTTATATATTCACTATTTATGTGTACATTTGTAGGGCTTAGGGATCTATAGGATTGATAGGTTCTTACGTCTCACCCTCTCACATATTTAGTTATCTATTGCAGCTTGCTCATACATACAGTATACTATACAGATACTCCTGACATTCAATACATATCAATTTTAAACATACATTACACAGTCCACTGACTAGGAAGCACTAGGATACACTGGTAATGAATATTTTAGATTTGATATATTTGTGGAATTATTACAATATATACTCCGGCGTTACTGTAGTATTTTTAATTGGATACACTAAAGACGAGTGCTCAGAGTGCTTGTGTAGGATTTAATTGAAATATTATTTAATTAATTATTAAAATTTTAACACGCGAATTGTACGTGTATCTTCCTGCATTATTATTTTGGTGCAACTTTCGTTCAATGTTTTTTTTCTACTCTCTCCGTCACATATAATAAAAGATAATTGCGTCATTCATTATCGCTTTTAATTGACTAATCGCCTTTGTTACAAAATATGTGGCAACATTCAGTAGTAAAACGTCTCAGAGGTCGTATAGTAAGCACTTGAAACTAAGTTGAGACAAACACACAGGTATATACACAAAATCCACAAGCACCCCAGTCGTCTTTACACGCTGTATTTTATTCCGGATGCAATTTCCGTCTGTTTGTTTAGAGTTTCATTGTTTAGGATTGTTTGTCTTGTCTATAGTTTTCCGGCTGTGGCTCTATGGGATATATGTAGGAATGTTTCGAGTTAAAATTGCCAACTTGCGATGCGATTAATGTCAAAATTTGTTCAAACAAGAAAATTCAACAGGATATTAATATTCTAGTAATTAATTTGATTTTAGACAATCTGGATTAGGATAAATTATAAAATAATTGTATTACTTACTTATTCTAGTATTAAAATCACCGATAATAAATTTTTTATTGGAAAAAAATCCATTTTTTTTTTAAATAATTTCGAGTCATTCTACTCCTTTCTTGCCCCAAGGCCTCCAAACCTCTAAATCTTGGATTGCAAAAGTTACATATCAAAAGAATTGCCAGTAAAGATAAGTAAACATGCCTTACCCTATCGGGATTTCATAATAAGACGTTATTTTATAATTCATTTTCACATCGATTAAAAAAAAAACAAATAAATAAATTTAATAAAGAAACATGCTTATAACATACTCATCTCGTGTCTCGTATTATTTACATATGATATTTATATTAGGTCCTTACATATGAAATTGGCGTAGTTCGTACTGGCCACTTTAATCACGATGTTCTCCTCTTTGGTAAGGAATTTCAAATTCAAATTTGTACAGCTACATTTTAGTCATGTATTTATGCTTCGATGACCATCATTCTTTTGTTTTTTTCTTCTGTTTTTTTCTGTTTGCGTCACTCATTTTACAAAATGGAAAACTTAAAGTATCGCATTATTTACGAGTACGAGTTCCGCCGTGGAACTAGTGCTGCGGAAACGACTCGAAGGGTGAATGATGTGTATGGCGGTCATGTTGCAAAAGAATACACAGTTCCAGTTCGTTTTTGGTTCCAACGTTATCGTTCTGGAAATTTCGACCTGCAGAACAAGCATCGTAGACGGCCTGAGACCCAAGTTGATATCCGGATCCATCGCAAACCACGTCCGAGTTAGCAGCAGGCTGCGGTGTGAGTGATAAAACTGTTTTAATTCAAGGTAAATATGGGTACCTTACGAATTGACTGAAGCAAACCGGCGAACGCGCGTCGACTGCTGCGTTAGATTACTGAACCGGCACAATAATGAAGGTATTTTAAACCGAATCATTACTTGTGATGAAAAATGCAAGTGAAAAAATTTAACTCTGATGGGGCAGTCCAAATCACTTTCACAGATTTTATTGATTCCCGTCCGACTGTTTTTTTTAGTAAAGGGATCTATGAACTACCTATGAGATGGCAAAAGTGCTTAGAACTATGGTACATACTTTGATTAATTAAATATATTATATTTCAAAATATTCGACTTTTTGTTCCTCCCTTACAAAACGCCAATTTCATATGTAAGGACCTAATATTATAATAACATTAATTAAAATCGTGCAACGGTGTGCGATAAATCAGTGTAAATGATAATATCTTAGCCGCAAATATTGTATAGTAGCAATGCATCTCGGTTTCACTTACATAGATACCAATTTCGTGGAAGTGGAAAGTCTTTTTTTTATACAACAGGGGCTAACGGGCAGCTCTCACCTGATGATAATTGACACCGCCCTCTATTGGCACTCTCAATGTCAGAAGGCTCGCGAGTGCGTTGTCGGTTTTCTATTAAGTCAAGTCAAGTAATGGATATATTTTTGTTGTTATAAAAGTTTTATTTTACTTAGTGTATAAATACTTCTTTTCCGATTAATAGTAATCTAATCTATATACAGAATTTACATTAACTTGAATTTAAAAACATTTTTTAAATTCGTGACATCATTTACGTAGAATGTCAGACGTCTGATTGTCCTTATTTAAACACGAGTGATGTTTGTAAAAAAAATAAAATTAAAGGTTATTTCACTGATTACTTTGATGTTGGAAATACTTTACTTACTTACTTACCTACTTTGATGCGCCTAGAATTCGAACGTAACCTCTCAAAACCAATTTGATGATGAAGTTAACTAATTTTTTTTAATAAGCCTCCGATGAAGTCTAAAGCACGAAAAATAGTAAGCGACTTTAAAATGTTCTAAAAGTTATAAAAAGCGGACCCGACAGACGTCGTGATATTTCAAGCGATTATGATATGAAACAAAGCTTGAAAGTAGCTTCTGCAGCGCAATCTGCCGGATTGATTTGTAAATCTATACCAACCGCCAGCTAAACGCGTACTAAGAAAATCAATTCGGTCCAGCTGTTTAAAAGGACTTCAGTGACATACACACGTACAGTGGAATTATAAATATAATGGAATATTGATTATATAAAAAAAAAATCAAATTGTTCCAATACATGTTGTTTACGGATCTTAAGAAATTCCTTCCCAGAATGTCACGGAATAAAAACCTTAATGCTCCGATTCTAATAATATTCTCAGTCTAATGATTATTCAATAAGCAGTTTTTAGTACAACCTTTTATGGATCGGACGTTTTTTTCCGAGACTTCGATGATTGTATATACGTGCGACTGATTTCAATTCTTATATCATTGCGTTACGGTACACATTTCTGAGTTCTGTCATAGGTTTCAGATGTCGGCTCGCCTATGTATATTCTTACTAAGTTGTGTACAGTGTATGGATGTTGAATGTGAAAAAAGATTTTATCGTTTATAAATAGTTAAAGTGATTTAAAACATGTCACCGATATTAAAACAAGTAAGTGCCAGTTTAAATATGTAACAATATTGTACAATTTAACAAGTGTTTTCTTTGTATACTTTATTCTTATCCACGAACTGTTCGTATAAAAATTGCTTATCACAGTACAATGTTAATTATGAATAGTACGCTAGAACTAAACTATGTTCACAAAAGTCACGATTAGGATTATAATTACTATAATGAAATGTTCTCAATAATAATCGTAATAATGACAGTTAATAAAAAAGTTTATTCCCACCATTATTTTTTCTTCTAATGGAAGGTTTTGTAAAATAAAGACATCATATATCTTATATCTTTAAACGAGCAATTCTTGTATACCTATATATATATATATATATATATATATAATTGGAATCTCGCAATCGGCTTCAACGATTTTCATGAAATTTAGTATAAAGTTTCTGGGGTCATAAATCGATCTAGCTAGGAATCATTTCTAGAAAATGTAATTTTATTCGTGTAGTGTGTTAGACATAGAATTGCTCGTTTTAAGATGTCAGTCAAATAAAAATTTAAACATGAATATAATTATCTTTATTCGATAATTATATTCATATTTCATCATTTTATTGTATTTTTTCATTTTGTATGTAATTCGTACTGAAATATAATTTCCAAAAAACACAATTTATAAAAATAAATAAATACAGAGCAAAGCTCGGGCATCCAGGTACTTACTTTCAAAAACTATACAATTTAGATCGTAATAGCATACATTCAAGGTCTTACCACAAATACCTGTCCTTACCGAACAGATACGATATATAATGTATTTATCAACTTTATGAAGTTGGATACTAAGGTATATTTAAAAACCTCGGATGGTACTCATACGCCTGCCCAGCTCAAGAACCGTTCATCAGTCTGTTCTGCTCCACGGGAGAAGTCGCTAAACAGTTTTGGTAGGCCAAAAAAATAAGTATTTAAAATAAATAAGCCATAGGATAGAAAACTATCTATAATTTACAAATTCAGTTTATTGCCAGTTCTTCTCTTCTTCTTTCTTCTTGATTTGACTGGCAGTAAATGCCGACGTTGTTCATAAGTGTTTTTTTTTCACCTATATAAATAAAGATATCTATATATTTAACCAATTACTTTATCTCTTGTAATAATGATCTTATTAAAGTTGCCCATTAAATATCATAATAAAAATTACTCCTACTTTATGAAATGAAAGTCAAAGTCAAAAATCATTTATTCATATGGCTAACATAATGTACACTTATGAACGTCAAAAAAATGAGAGGTAAAGTCACTAATGCTAGACACTTTAAGGAAAACACTTTGTTCATATGACAATAACTATATATTTATCAAACAAAACAATCACAGTTTTTTTTATATGAATGCCTCGTATCTTAGAAATTTATGTTAAGTAATAAAATTCCAATAATCAACATACGTTTAATTTTTATTTATTTTTATATATATATTGTTTTAGTCACCAATAGATAACATCACAAAAAAAGAAAATCACCTTAAGTAGACAGACAAATGCACTAATAGTATAATATTTAATTAATACAGTTGGAGTTTTAAGAGCATCAGCGTGCTTGATATACTTAATTAACTTAGATATAATTTCTTATCCATCAACTTCTAAGGCCCTATCAAATTTGTACTTAATTCTGTCACCAGTTATAATCATATTTGGTACATCAAGGACTAGTTTCGTCATTTTTTTCTGAGGCAATATATTTGTCCAGGAATTTAAGGCCCATTTCCAGTTCTTTAATTTTTGCCATTTTTCGTAATGCCATTTCATCTGTTGGTGATTCATCTGATGCACAGCACACTTCATCAGGATTCCAGGGTGAGAGTCCACCCGTTTTGAAACATCTCAGGTAATAATGTACTTTAAGTACTTTGTTTAGCAAAGGACAAAAATTAACTTTTCCCAAAATGGGGGAATCAATGTTTTCTAAACGCCAAGACTGTACGGCAGTTTTCCAGGCGCTCTTTAAGTTTCTGAATAGCTACATCCATGGGCTGTAAGAGATTAGTGGCATTAGGAAAGAGAGCAATTAGGATTAGATATGTGATGTGTGCCCATCCATAAAAAGTATGACAGGTTTTTGAATGCCATTGTCATTCAACCATTTATCAAATATATTGTAGATATATTCATAAAATGTCTCCATCGTCATCCAACCATTGTCGGACCGTCCAATACCCCAAGTCACTGGAATAGACAAGCTCAATTCTCTTGGTATTCTTAAATACTTAAAAATAACAATGGGTGGTAAAACTTGACCTGCAGCATTATCACCTAAAAGAACTGTGAAACATTCTTTTTCGTCCGAGTTGCTGGTACACCGATTTTTTTGCCTTAAGCTGCCAGTACCTTGTTTCCTTTCGGGTTCAAAAAAATGCAGTCTCAGCCATATTAAAAATTCGATCAGGTTCAACCAAAATATTTGTGTAATTGTTTTCTTCAAGATAGGTGCTGACTTCTTTAAACCATTTTTTTATCTGTGACATTGTGACTGAAGCTCTGGATGAAGTTAAATTTTGAGGCTGTCTAGGAATAAGCTCTGGGTGCTGTTTTATAAAACTGCTGTACCATCTTTTACCAGGCCCTCCCATCTTAAAAGGAGTTTCTAAATTCAAATCATCAACTTTTTTTTCACACTATCTTGTTAATTATCTTTGCCTATTGGGAATCCTTGTTTCACCATTGCTTTTGCCCACTTTACAAGCAAAGCTTCAGTATCATCTGACGTGTAGCATGTTCTTCCCATTTTTCGTTTCATTAGTGTCTTACCCTTTACTTTATTCAGCAGAGTTACCCTAGGTACTCCAATTTTTTTGGCGCAGTTGACGTCGGAACTCCTCATCTGCATTCTTGAATAGCAGCTTCCATATCAGCCTTAGAGTAACGAAACATCTGTCCTTTTATTAGCGGCATAATTATCAGTCTAGAACATTAGAACCAATAATTGACATCATGTATATCCCAATAATAGACACCATGTCTACCTTTAGTAAAAATGATCTAAAATTGTTGATATCTCTACAGTAATCTTTTCATTAGGAATAGAGTTCAAAATCGTTCTGAACCTGAAATAAAAGTATAATATCTTGAAACACCAATGGATGACACGCCTGTCATCTATTAGATATTTATTATTTTTGGAACTAATAGTAGACATATCATAATTTGTCAGAAAAAATAATAGCAAACACAAGACAATCACGTTTATCACTATCCCAACTTATCATTGATACGTTGACAAATGAGTAAAAAGTATTTTTTAAATAAATATCGATTCAAAACTCACCTTCAAATTTCGGCGTCCTTAAACTCAAAAATAAGAAATGGCGGAACGCGTGCTCACTAGGTTACCTGATTTACAAGGACTGAAGCCATTTGGCAATTTCGTTTAGAAGCTGTTGGGAGTTTTTGAGAACTATTCAGAGATAGTGCTAGGTGTCCTACGATATTGTAATAAGAGTCATTTTATTAAAATTGTTTTTAATACAACAAATTTTTTTCGAAGGTGTCATCCTTTAGGTCACTGTCTGGCATTACTGACTTTACCTCATTAAATGCTTCTAATTTCAAATAAATATAAATATAATAAATGCTTCGAAAAATAGTAATGATGTCTTTCTACAGTTTAGAAGATAGCAAATTTACTCAAATGAAACTGCTTATATTTCATATTTTAGTTTATGTTATTATATTTTAATTAACCGTAAACCGCCCTACCCACGTCTATAGTTAAATTTCATTGTTTTAGTGAACATGGCTGTTATTTAATATTATATTTAAATATAATTGCTATTAATTTTATAATAACTATAGCCACTAAACCCTATTAATAAATGACGGTAATTGAGTTATTATATTTCCCTAATTTTATCACAACCATTTATCATTGATGTATCATGAATAAAAATTATTTATAACAAAATTTTCCATGGAATATTACTTGAACAGAAATATAGTATTATAAAATACCGTACAAACCCAATTTTCTTATAAAATGACTAACTTGGCTGTGAAGTTCTGATACTGCAATGGGGCATGAAGCACAATTTGTAAATTCATGGAACTCCATAGCTTTTATTAATCCAAAACGACAATAAATTTTTTTTGACATAAAAATCTTTTTTTTTTGACAAAAAAAGCGCAATATTTAGACCCTTATTATAATTTCAGTATAACAAATAATTATCGAACTACTTAATTATGTGGAATCGATATAATAAACCATAAATTTATATTAACTTTATCATAAATTAATTGAATTTGTTTCATTATGTATTACTTATTTATATTTAATATATTAATTAATTATATTTATAGCTATAAATAGGTTATGTTTGATCCGGTGTGAGTGTCTTAGTTCATCCATAATCGTAGTCGGTTGAGAAAAAACGATTAAACGGAAACGTTTCTTACGAACGTTGTCTTAACGATTGCGTTCAAGCGATCTGTCTGGCTGTTTACGATAAGCTCAAAAATCACAACACTGCATTTATTGCGGATATAAAGAATGATTGATGATGAAAGTATAGATAGGTATATCGTTTCTTATGTTACCTATACGGATCACGATTGCCCTAAGACCCTGCCTGCTGTGACCTGGCGAGGCGCTAGTTTCTAACAACTATCCCTACATGTAATAAGTTCATAGCAATAAATTATTATTATTTGTCAATAACGCGCTATGGAGGATTGTTCGTAACACTAACTACAACTTTAACAATAATATTATAATCAATAACTTAAGTTATTTCCGAAATGTGAACCAAGTTTTTAATTTTCAGATATTCGTATCGGCATCTCCCCAGTTAGCAGCAATCTCGGCGGGCGGTCTCATTGGATATCCCAGTGTTCTCTTGCAGCAGTTCAAAAGCAATGATAGTTCTATAATTGTTGATGTCCATACTGCATCGTGGATTGGTATGTATCAAGTTTTTTTCAAACTCTGTTTAGGCTCGAGTTAAAAAGACGCCTTCATCATTCACTTCGTTTTTTCCCTCCCTCAACTGGAGTTTCCGTACTGCCCTTCAGGCAATTAACTACCTCACGGCCGAAGCCAAGATCCGAGTCTCGCAGGAGACTCCCTTGTACTAGTTGTGGGAAAAAGCCTAATTCCAAAAATAGCTGACAATCCCTTCAGGCCAATAGCGAGATTGAAAACTATGGGCCTCAATTCAGTTGAGTGGTCGTACCAAGCAGAAACCTTTACATAGCAACAAATAATTGTTACAATTACTGTTATAAAATGTTCTGTATAAAATGTTTAAATATCAATTATAGGTAATCTATTCAGTATTTTTGGATGTTTATTACCTGCATAAAATTTAATCCTAAAGATTCATATTTTATTTGTTATTAAAACTTTACTGTCACGTATATAGTGAAATAGATAAATTATAAGAAAATCATTCGTTTGAGAAAACACTGCATCATTCAAATTCGATAAACGTAAACGCAATTAAAACATTTTTGCTGCCATTTAACAAAAATGTCATTTTCACATTCGGCTGGATGTACAATAAAAATGACAGAATTTATGTAGTTCTCGGGAAATGCACTTTTATAAAAGAAATCGCTACTATTAATACGAGGGTTCAAATTGTACAGAATTATTACATCACTATTACTAAAAATATATGTGCAATTGGTTTTGTATAATAATTACGAATTGATTTGTTTAAGTAGTGTAAAATTTCTGCAGATTCATTATGAGATTTTATCTATTCCAAAATAGTGTTTTAAAAAATTTAATATTTTTCTATTTCAGCATCGGTACATGGATTAGCTGGTGTTCCAAGTCTCTTCATTCCCTATATCATGCAACAATATGGAAGAAAGTTTGGCTTCCACATTTGCTGCCTCCTAGTCATTCTCGGCTGGATCATCATATACTTTGCAAGAACTGCTACAACAATCATCGTTGGGGAGTCCTTCCAAGGCCTTGGCGCTAAAAGCCTCTTGGTTGTCAGCTATTTGACAATCGGTGAAATGGTTGATCCAAAATACAGAAATATTCTAATGCTGTTTTATAATATAAACCAAACTGTTGGTGTGACTCTCGTACATGTTATGGGCAAGTTTTTTCATTGGAAAACCATTAGCTTGACCATGATCATGCCAATTGCAACTGGTTTCTTACTGAGCTGTTCATGGCCGGAGTCACCAGCGTGGTTAGCTTTAAAAGGCAGGTTTGATGAGTGTAAGAAATCTTTTATATGGCTGCGCGGAACAGACGAAGATGCAATCACAGAAATGAATGCCCTGTTGGATTCTCAAATAAGTAATATAAATAACAAACCAAAGAAAACTAATACAATCGATGCGCTAAAAGAAATTTGGGGTAACATCACGAGCAGAGACTTTTATTTACCAAGTTTTCATATGTTTATGTTATTATCTGTTTATTACTGGAGTGGGAATTTAGTGTTTCTTGTGTATGCTATGAATATGGTAGAGAATGTGACTAAAAATGAGGAGTCCGCTTATATAGGGATGGTTGTTATGGACTGTGTTACGCTATTAGGCAATGCTACAGCATATATATTCTTTAAGTATTACAATAACAAACCTGTGCTATTATTTAGTGGTATAGGAAGTGCTGTATTTCTTCTAGCATCGTCGATTGTGTCATACCTACAATTCCTGGAAATCGTATCGGATGACTCGCTATTATGTTTGTACTTCTTGATAGGATTTATGATAGCTTCTAGTTTAGGAATTTACACTACACCCTATGTGATGTCATCAGAAATAATGCCTTTACAACATAGAGGTATGGGTGGTTCATTGATGGTTATAATTATTTGTTCGTCCTATAGCTTTACTCTCAAAATAGCACCCTACTTGGTTATGTATTTGAAACTACACGGAACTTTTCTTTTGTATTCAGTAACGTTAAGTGTATGCCTAATTTGGGTATGGAAATTTGTTCCCGAGACAAAAAATAGAACTTTACAAAGTATAGAAGAAAATTACATAGATAAGACTAAAACAGAATGTGTAGAACCTCAACCAGAGAGTCAAGCAAATTTAAATGTAAGGCTGGTATTAATTGAAAAGCCCCAAGAATCAAACGATATTCTCCATACAGTAGTACCAGCTGAGGTAATCAAGAGCCTTCTGGAACATAAGGAATGTATTAGTTAAACTATGTGTTAGTTAAATCGAACTATCTGTGATACGTTTTTGTTATAATATTGCCGGCAATTAGTGGCAAGATGTGAATTTCAAGTGAAATATATGTAACATCAAAGGAGTTAATAATAAAAATAATAAATAATTTTATATGGCTTATTTTGATGTAACTAAAATGTTTTCCTATGAATATTACAATATAGCATACTTAGTATATTTAACTAAAGATAACATGTAAATTACTATTAATTAATTCAAGTAACAACATATTCCACTTTTAGCTTTCTAAATGTTTATCTTTTTTTAATATCTTATTGTACTTTCTCTCGCCTTTAATTAAATTAAATAATATTGCCTGCTTTTAAAAATATTGTTATCTATTAATCTTATATATTAATTATTATAATCTAGTACAACTTTTTGACGGTCTTCTCCCCTGCTGTCTCCCATAGGCTCCAGAGACTTTTTTCCTATCCTTAAACTGTGTTTGTATTGTACTGTATTATTTTTTTTAACGCTATTATATAGGTATTGTTTTTTGAGTTATAAATAGTATAAGCAACTTATTTTTAATTGTTTATTAAATTCATTAACCGTTTTTATTTGGTATAAACTAATTTACTAATCATTCCTGTTGTGTCTTTAAGATGCTTATAAATGGCAAACCCGGGATTTGAAACCAAAGCTACAGTTGAACGTACTAGCCGATGGACTATTAAGGCAGTGTAATAAAAATAAACTGAGTTAACTGGTGTGTATTTTTCAAGCAATATCAGTTTAATTACTGTCGAGTCAACATTTGTACAGCTCTTCGGTTCGGAGACAATTATTGTCTACGATCACTGTCTCAAATAAATAACGTTGATTAATTTTAAACTTTTGTTTTATAATAAATAGAGTGCTATGAAAAATGAATTTACAATATTATATTAAAAATACGACAGAAAACAACTGCAAAAGTAATTATTGATATTATTTAGGGCCGTTTTTGAGAGTCCCTGGATAGTAAAAGTGTTTTAGTTTTACAGTAATTATTTACAGCTACGGATAAGGTCTGTATAAGATATTCTAGTATTATTGTATGACGTATATGAATTGAAACAAACATATTATACTCAAATTATATACTATGTTTTGTTTGATTAACTTAAATACTTTTCAAATAATTAAATAAATCTTATACCAAATAATCAAGCCTAATCAGTATTCTAAAAATAAACATCAATTAAAGTTTATAATAACTTTAACAAGAACTTAAAACAAAAGATCATATTTTTCCTGCAGGCGTTAATTTTTATTATTAGGACCTTTAGCATTTTCGCCATTATACCTTCGAACCTTAAAATATAAGGGTCATGAATAATTCCTCTTTTAGCTGTCTTCAAAGGGTTTTAAATAGAAATTGGTAGTTGCGAGTTGCTGTATCAATATTGCATGAGGAAACTGTGGCGAGTGCACGTTCAAATAACGAATTTTGGACGTCTTATTTTCATTGGCTCTAGAATTTAGGATTTTATTGAAAATCGGTAAAGTATGGATGAGAATAAATGTATGTACATATTTTAGTTTTAAACGTAGTGGTTCATATCGTGCGTTGGAAACCCTTTGCATAGTTATTTTAAACTGACACTTACAAATAAGTAAAAATCTTAATCAAAATTCTATTATTCAGTTTGGATGCGTTTTAGAGCATGCTTATGAATGTTAAAAATGTTTACAAAATTCGCGAAAGAGCAAGACTACGCCATCCAATAAAATCCAGTAAAATGTACTAAAGTAAAAAAATGCTTTCTAATAAGATGTATTTTGAGATTTTAAATAATTAGTTGCTAGCTTGAGGTTATCTCCTTCATACGACAGGTTTTTCAATAAGTCAGTGTGCACGACGCCGACGCCGATCAGAGAGCATTTGAAATTTAAATAAAAACGTATTGCCTTATTATAGTATATTAAGACGTTTTCATCTCAATTCGACAGCTCGAGAGGCACAAACAATGACAAAATATGTAGTACCACGTTGTTGAGAACTTAAAATATTTTTCATATCATTTGAAATATCCTACCTAGAATTCAAATATTCTGGCAATTCGCGTAAAGATCGCTTTAAGATCTACAGTGGTACAATATGGTCGCCCAGGGTATGCTTTTATAAATTTTATAGCATTTTCAAGTTGACGCAATTGCACAATTTAAAATGCATAGTGTCACGGAAGGAATTCGATTATATAGAAGAGAGTACGAACTATTTTTCAGTCTTAAGGCAGTCTTGAAATTGTATGATCATGAACTATCGTTTTTTCATTTGTCTAATCCTGACTTGTGATTGCATCTTTTCTTCGTTAATTAAGTGATCAGGTTTCTGTGTCGTCGTTTTGGGTTCCAAACATAAAGGTCTCGAATCTTGGCTGGATGGATGGATTACCGTAAACCAAATGTTAATTTCACACATTGACAGGAAATAAAATTGGTGTAACGCTGTGATTGCAACATAATTAAAGACAATCTTCAAAACACTAATTGGTTCACGTAGAATTAAAAAAAGGTATCTGAATTAAAATAACTTACTTTAATTTATCAGACGCATCAATTCGATCTATACCTACAAAGTACCTACAAAGGTATTAGTTACTTTAGTTTATGTATAATTATGCTTTCAAACTAACTGAGTTAGGTCATCAGTAGACAAAAATATCCCCTTATATTATTTTGTATAATTTTTGAGTGATACCAGTTTTCCCGCATTGGTTCCGTCGTACCTTAACTTAGATAATTTATTTTTTTAAATAAAAAATAATTTAGTGGGACGAGTTAGTTCTAGTGATTCAATTTGAGATAAAATATTTAACATATAAGTGTAGAAAATACATATATGGCAAGCAGTCCTAAAATTTCGATACATTGCCCAAACTCATTTGCTGCTAGCCATATAACAAAGATCCGTAATATGCAAACTCCGCAACTTACAAACGTACTTAGTAATTACGCTTTGTAATTAAAAGGCTACTTCAAAGCAAAAAGCTTAATCGCCCCGCCTAATGAGTCTACCGGAGACTGCATAAACAAAACTTGATTAAACTTCCACTAAAGTAGGTAGTTGGTTAAGACCGCCAGGAAAAACTTGTGCAACAAAATTATAATGCACGTAAACAAATGTTTTTACATTGTTCAGACTTAACGTTTAAGATAGCGATGGTATTTCTTAATGTATTTTGTTAGCTAAAACTTTATTAAAACCAGTGGCGCAACTTATAAATAACAACGCATTTTATAAATAAGTTTCTCTGTCACTGGCATGCACTCACGCGTCGTGTTGCAGTTTGTTGAAAAAAAAACAAAAATATGATTTTTTTAAATTACTATTTAAAAAACTTTGCCACGAAATTAAGTATTAAGTTTATACAGCAGTTTTTTTTAATATTTCATACAAATGAATAAACACAAATTATATTTATTTTTGCTTTCGAAGGCACGTCCTATGGGATGATTAACGTACAATAAGCAATGCAACTTATGCAATACATAAAAACCTTTATATTCATATAAAGTTTATGCACATTCATGCGAATTCGTCGTCCATGCTGGAGACGCGTTCACGAGACTATGATTCAATGACCATGAGTCCATGACCATGATTACCATGACATGATGACCGTGATTCGAGACCATGATTTCTGAAAAACAATAGTATTGTCGCGTTATATAAATATTGCAATAAAAACATATTTATACATAAAATAATTAAAAAGTATTATTTCAACGTAAGGTAAACTAACGACAATAGAAAATTATTTCCAGACAAAGCCGAAATCATCGTAAAGCGTGGTATGATCAAAATATAATAAATACAATTTAAATTAGGATACAATGTTTAATAATGTATATTATGTTTGTATAATATGTATTATCTAATTTTGAACTATAAGCGTTTTTATTTATCAGGCTTATAAATTCTAACAATTGAAATAATATTTTACATACATTGTATAGATAAAGAATAAAATTGTCAATCGATTTACTGAATCGTTATGCGCGCTACAGTTTTATTTGTTAAAACCTCCGGCGATCGGTGGTATATCATATTTACGTTCAGCGCAGTCCGGTGCTGCCATAAACGTCATCGCGCGAACTAAACGGGCCCACTGGGGGTGCTCTGTAAGCCATCGTTTGAGCCCGCTCCAAGTTACACACTTTTAACACTCGAATCGGTATCGACCGAAGTCTAAATCACTCTACCATGTGTGGCTCTTCGTGATGGTCATGTCAATAATGATCTGGCATTGCACTACTATGTAAGTTTTAATGGCGATACCGTCATAATTATATACATTTTCAATGTAGATCTCTCAATCGCATATCTATTTTAGAAATGTAGTTTTATAAGGAAAGGACGAAGGGTAGGAGAAATTGTACCACCTCCTCCTCTTGATTGATTTTTAGTGAAGTCATATTGTTTCTATAATATAAACATTACTAACATTGTTTACAATTATCAACTGATCGCATCCATCTATCATGAAAAATTATAAATAAAAATAGAACAACAAATACGTATTTCATTTCACAATGGTCACACTGTTTACTTTAGTCCATAGCAAGAAAACAACGCGCATGTGCTCGGGATCTACCGACTCTCTTTCTCTCCTACTTTCTACCTTCGTGTATCTTTCTCTCTCCCTCTTGCGTTAGAATATTAGACGTTACGTTGTCAACGCTCGCGCTGGCCTGTAACAGGTATACTACGCGCATGCGTTCGAGTGCCACGCATTCACTCTCGCTCTGTCTCTTTCTTTTTCCCCTCTCCAGGAGCATTGAACGTTTCACGCAACAGTCCTTTCATAGCCCTTCCATGGTGCCATTAAACGTTTAACGCAACCTTGTTTGAAGGCGCATTAGAAGTCTCACTTCAAAAATCTTGACTCAAGAATTACTGAATTACAGTCTACCAAGGATCTATCATTTTACAAGTCTGACGTTTGTCCTCATTGTTTAATGGTCCTGTTAACAGAAATCTGTCTCAATAAAGCTGTGTTAAAAAAGACTGGGAGGACATTTTCAGAAACTCCATAGAAACCTTTTGCTCGTTTATTTTGCAGCAAAATTGCCGTTTTAATTATTGACTATTGATATAATTATTTTGCCTTGTTAAATTCTTACCCAATTGCTTTTAATGTATTTACATTGTATATTCGCAATTCTCCGCGGACATCATTCACATACGACATCTTTGATACAAAAAGTCCCCACGGGGGTTGTGTGTTGATATACTGGATTATGAGGAATCGTCCTATAACTTTCTATAACATTTTTACATATGCTTTTATCGTCTTTATTTTTACATGTGTGATATTTAAAAGTAAAATTAAATAAAAATCAAGATGACCTACTTGGCTTTAAAAATTACAATGAAACGTTAAAAGCACACGCACAGTTTTATTGTTAGGTTTAGAATCCAGTCTTAAGCAACTTGAGTAAAAACTAGTTAGCGTTCAGTCTTAACTCTGAATCTAACTCTGAGCTCTTGTGGCTTGTACCATACCGAAAATATGCAGTGTCCACTATCAAAAATTCACTTTACTATAATGCGGGTGCATCGTTAATAATTCAACCCAGCCGATGCGTTTTAATCGAAAATAACTTACAGATAATATCCGTTTATACAGAGCTTAACAATTTATATATCCAATACATTAACGTTTCATCCTCTCTCGTATCACGAAAATTATGTTATTTTAATAGTTTAATTTCCATTATTGACAGACAGACCGAAATGATAATAATCCGTAGATTGAAACTTTGTTATTGGATAGCTGGATATTTACTGTAGTAACACTTGCAATGTTTTAATTTTGTAAACTAAATTCTTGCGTGTTTTAAAATAACTGGCTTTTAACCATTTGTCACCAAAAGATAGGGTGGTTCTTACCTCTGAAAGGAAGGAATTTTATCATTATATCATGTATATTGACTGAATTAAAACGATTATTATGAAAGATGACGCAAAAAATCGTTTTATAAAAGCAATAGCCTTCACAGGATTTTTGACCGCACATACTAACGAGTACAACGATTTGTAGCGTAATATAGGTGATATTATACGGCTACAATCTCTTCAATGGCGTCATATTCTGTAACGCGCTAAGTTATTTTAAATGTTATGGATATATACAAGTTACAACTACTTGACCTTAGTTTAGCCACCGTCTTTGGGACAGTCAGTGGTTAGACAGAATATTGCTTTTAGATCTGGAAGAGCAGCACCTTCTTCCACCTTCCTTCCACAGGGTCATCTTTCTTAAACTATTGCGTTCTATTATTAAAAATAAAACCTACATTTGTTGATTACAAAGATATCATTTTTTCATAACATAAAATAATTTCCTTAAAATAAACAATTCTTAGAGTAAGAAAATCTCCAAACCAATGAGTACCAAATGAAGATTACACTTGACGTTTTGGGAAACAGAGTTTACCTCTAAATTAATATTAAGCCGATACTCGAGAGGCAATGCCGCTAGATGCTCGTTCGGGCGGATTTTAAAAGTTCAGCATCCCGCCAAACGGTTCTACAAAACATGGCGGCGGACAGTGTTGCTATTGTAAAAAGGGTTATGATTTATGAAAACTGCCCATAGAATCTGAATTTATAATTCTACCAAACACAAGCAATAAAACAGTGTTGTTTATAAAAAAATTAAATACACATCCATTATATTTTACAAAATTGTGTTATCTATTTTTAATCATCTTTTTTAGATTTGAATTGTTTCTAATAAAACACATTAAAACTATTTCCCCATAAGAAGGTTTTACTATTACATTGAGTAATAAAAGCTATATTCATTTCCAAAATATAAAGGATACGAAATATAAAACTTCCTCGTGGAATGATTATGAATGCATATTTTTAATGCCTGTTCAAGTGTGGAATCGTGTCTCTCAAGGGATTGGTTGCACTGTTCCATGATTAAAACTGGGAATCCCCTTTGTATTACGCTGAAATTATCGCTTTTATTTACATTCACCTGGAGAATTGGGGTTTTTACACTGCGTTTGTTAATACTGAATTTATTTCAGTAGATTTTGTGTGGCTTTGTGAAATGGAGATGACAATACTTACTACCAAATCAAACCATCATACGCACCTTTCTACAGACGAAATAATTTTGAGTACTTTTAACGAACTTGTTTTTTAGTATAAAAGGCTGTTCTCAGCCGTATTATTTAATGTAAGGTGCCTGTTGCCCTGCTAGTGATATATCTATATTTTGTTTGTCTATAGCTTCCCTTAGCGCAGCTGTTACGGCGAGACCCGAGTGTTTCGTAAATTGGTCACACCAGCGTGTTTCTGAACTTCCCCGCGGCCTTTTACTTTCCACCTTACCGATAACAACCACTTTGTCGTTGTTATATAAGGCTCATACAAAAAAAAATTAAAGTAAGATGTAGTCAGGCTAATGTAGTCGATTTTACCATCAACCTACTGTAGGTTTTATGTGTAAGTCATTACATTTTTCAATAAAATTTCCACTTTACATTTAAACAAATGGCTTCGTATTTATTGTTTTGGCGTTATTTAAGTTAAACGGTAAAGAAGGTAATTTATGAATATTGTGGTTTGTTACAAGTTATTATTTACGGGAACTGTAAATGGAAATATTAATTATTAAGTATAAAGGGTGCTTAAGTAGAATTTATTTCAGTGGCAATGGCTTCATTGGCGGATCAGCGGAAAAGTTCTGATTACAATATTGATGAGAATACAATTCAATCAAACATATGAGCTCTTGAATATTCACTCATATCACAGATATACAGTTTATGGAGAGAACGAACCATCGTTTATTATTTCTTTAGAATACGTATATTTTTCTACTAAATGGAATGTTATATTTTGATTACAAGCGGTTTAAAGATTGTAGGTTTATTAAGGGATATTAAATTACTAATGAACATGACTTCAATTTTTTTTTTACAAACTGTTATCAAAATATCTATTATTAAAAAAAACACTTCTTTATCGGATTTAAGCTATGTATTATTATAAACTTATAATTGTTTAACATAATTTTAAATTAATCCGACAATTCGCGTGCTTTACAGCTTGCAGGGTCACGGTGACTGAAGACAAAAGTTATGAATGTCAAAAAAGTATCACAGCTGTAGAAAAAGTTGTATAATACATACACAGCTACAATTCTGTAAAAAAGTGTTTTATAGGTAAAAGCTATGTTAATAAAAGAAAATACTATATCTATTATTTATTATATTGCACTTGTATATTATCGTAACACGACGCCCAAAATACCATAAACGCAAATGAGGAAGATAATTTTAAAGGTGGAATGGAATAATGGAAACAGCAGAAGAAGAGAGTGAATCAGTGCAGACAAGAATGACGGGATTTAGAGGAAAACAGGGCGCACAGATACCTATAAAGAATGAGAGGAAATATAAATGTGTTTACGTGTAAAAGTATCTGAAATATCGTATACTAAATACATTTTTAAACGTCTTCCTCATATTTTCTTGTTACAATTTTGCCTTCAATATTAATTTTACTCAAGCTTACATAAAGGCAGAGGCTAAGCAAAATGTAAATCTGTCTAAGTTCAAGAATACTTCACTTGCAAAATCCATTATTATAATTGTCAGATTGAGCCCATACTGAATAGTAATAGATTAAAATACTTCACGTCCAATGTACTTTTAGAAATCATTTTTATTTACTATTACTTCTTGATTTAAATTTTACTTTATATAGCAAACTAGCTGTTCGTTTCACAAAATAAATTTAATTTATACTTTAGCCTCAATAACACGTGGTTATCATGATATTGAATTGTAGCTTATATAACACGTTTGTCACTTTACCACAGCAGTGCCAACTATTGATTACATACTCAATCCAGTCGAAAAGTATCGACATCTGTTAAAATCTTTTGGAATTAACAGATAATTGTGACTGTCAAATAAACAAATAATTTTATTTTATTAATAATATTAGATCTAAGCTATCCTATCTCTTAAGTTGGACCAGACTGCTTACGGTGTGCACATTTAATTTAAAATCGGTTAAGTAGTTTAGGAGTCCATCGCGGACAAACATCGTGACAGGAGATTTAAATATATTAAGATAAAGAGTAGTGTCTTAAGCGTATGATGGTCGATGAAAAAGCTATACTTTTATGTGTCCTTATTCTTATGTTGTCGGCATGACAAGAAATCGGTGTGTGTACAGAAGACTGATCAGCTAGTTAAATAAAAAAAAAAAAAAAAAAAAAAGTGTATACAAAGTATAACCCTTACTCTTCGCCTCAGATGTACCACATTTTATTTTTATAGAGAAAAGAGATTTAATACAAGAAATTCTAACATCGAACTAAACTGTGCCTATTATCTTTTTGGTGGTCGGTTATAAACTTCCAAGAAGTTCTTTAGTCGTAAAGTTTCAGTTTGGAGTAATCAACCCGTCAAGCCCAAATTCATATAAACCACGAGCCTGTATAATACCGAATAAGCTAACAGCTACAAGCCACGCCCAAGATATAAACACTACGAACATTAACATAGGGTTGTCACATACACCCGTAGGGTTGCTACACACTACGCTGAAGTGATTTCATAATAATTCAATAGTACAAAACCTCTCGGGCAGAGGTATAAAACTTTAGGTGACTTTAATGGTTTTCCAAGACATAAAATATCGACGTCCTAAAATACTTGACATACAATAAGTGTTTAGTGTAAAGTCAACAAATGGTTATAGTAATATTTGTCGAAAAACTTTTTTTTAATATTATAAATAAACTAGCTGCCCCCGTGAACTTCGTTTCTCCTTAATGAGATTTTACTGAGTCTATGCTATCCCAGAGACTGTTCGGTTTTTCGGAATGAAATCTTTTTCGGTTGTTCTGTGAATATTTCTCTGTATAAACCTTAGAGTTCAAGTCATAAGTTTTTAATTAACAAATAAAAATAGGTAGATCGTAGAGGGTTGAAAATTTAGTGTTGTATGTATTTTTTAATGCTATACTTATCATAAAAAAAAATAATTTATCCAGAATTGAAAAAAAAAATTAAGTGTAGATTACCCTTAACATTTAGGGGGATGAAAAAGACCCCTCCGACCTACCCAATATGCACACAAAATTTCATGAGAATCGGGAAAGCCGTTTCGGAGGAGTTTAACCACCTGATTTAACATTGGTGCCAGACAACACGGTAAAAAAATTAAATTCCTTATAACTAAATGAAATCTTACAAAACCGAGATAAATAATGAAAACATTTTTAAACCTTATACAAAATATTGCGCTCTAGAGAGGTATTTACACTGTATTTTATATATCGTGTATTTGTAACTCACTCACTGACTGGCCAATCAGGGGGCAAACGGGCTCCTGTTCTATAAAAAAAAAGCAGTAATAGAAGCGTTACATTTTAAATACAATTAGTGTTTAGTGTAAAAATCTAAAATAAAATAGCAATTTTGGTCCAGCTTTAGATGCACCAACTGTACAGAAATGATATGGTACACTCTAAGACGTTGTTAGGTTAGTTAACTACGTAAAATTTTAATCTTGAATTAGGTAAGGACTGAATAAATCAACCGACTTGTTATTACATAGATCTCATAATGTTTTTTTTTTAAAGTTATGGTTTTGTTGTCGCCATATACAAAATGTTACAGAAACGTGTGGAAATACCTTTTCTACGAATTGTAATAATTGCATTCGCCGCGAGCTGCCGTTAGTCGCACGAATTTGCATGACTAATGAATGAAGAGCTTTTTTCTCTTCAACTTTGTTCCCTTCTGTACGTTTATTTTGGATAATTAATAGGAATATTTTGTTTTGTAATGAATTGGTGCTCTATTTCATTAAGGCCATCTAAATAGAAGCGAAGCAATTTAACGAGTACTATTCGGTTAACCTAGTGAAATTTAGAAATGTATTTTCAATTTTGATTCTTATTAAATTATTCTTAAAAAATATATACTAAATAAATTTTAATACTAAGAGAAGAAAATATTATTTAGATTTAAATTATTTATGATATAAGACATCGTATGCCGATTCAGTAGTGGTTCATGCATGCTTCGAGGCGTAAGTCTAGCTGCTAGTGGGTTATTACATGTGGTACCCACTTATCTTGTTTTTTGTTATTATGGCAATGACAGCAAATGTAGATTGACTTGGACTCGCTTGCACGGTTACCTTTAATTCGTCGGTGTCGACAATGGTTACCGACCATCCGCAAGGGACGTTCAACAATCTAAGACTTCCCAGATTTAAAACGATTGAACGAAAAATAGACCATGTTGTTATCGCAAGCAGTGTCAGTAGTCTCGTTACACGCCGTGAATGCGTCGTGATGTTTGTGCAGCGGTATTTCCACGTAGGAACATATATCCGAAAATTTCACGAATTTCCAATTTATCCTATGCGCCAAAAAATACCGCTATTTCACAAAAACAAAAAACTATCAAAAACCAATGACTGAATTTGAAATTAAATTAACACGGCTTTCGAATAAAGTTTATTTGAATTCCGGATTGTGCGCATAAATAAAACCAGTATGGTTTATAGGGCCTTTAATTACCAATTTTTTTTATTAAAGACCTATTGTAAACGTGTTTAACACTGCATACGGAAGAATTAAATTAAATAAAAGTAATTAAAATATACAAAATTGCAATAGCAGGAATTACGAAGCTTATGTGTATAACTTCTACAATAACTATAGACACACATAAATTCTCTTTAGTTCATCATAGTTGTGTCTTAAATAAAATAAAATCATAATAAAACTTTTTTGGCACAGGGAGCTGGGTGAAATTCGCCCCCAGCTGAAGTCCATTGTCCATTCAAGGGTGACGGGTTACCAAATTCTACTTTAGCCACACCTACAGCAGTCGAGGCTTCCTAATAATACCAATGCATACATATGTACAGATAAAGGCTTCTAATATTTATTCAGTTAGACTTGCATCCAATACAGTCTTATGTACATACCATCGCAATAGATAGATTTAGAATGTGTATTTGATGTCTGCAGGGTATATTCGCTGTTCCTAAATGCTTGTGACAGGCGGAGCGCCTTGGTTTGACGTACAACAAGATTGCGTGAATTTACTACCAATATATTAGTTTTGTGGTTGTTGACGTATATACTTAAATAAGATTAATATCTCGGCAAGGATCATTTGGAGATAAAACTTTAATCCCTACTAATATTATAAATGCGAAAGTAACTCTGTCTGTCTGTCTGTCTGTTACCTTTTCACGCCTTAACCGCTGAACCGATTTTGATGAATTTTGGTATAGAGATAGATGGAACCTTGGAAAAGGACAAAGGCAACCTTTTATCCCGATCCCGATCCCGATCCCGTAATTATGCGAGTGATAGATAACGCAGGGTGCAGTTATGTATCGTATATGCCTACTAAATGAATTTTGGTATAGAGATAGATGGAACCTTGGGGAAAGACATAGACAGTCTGTCTGTTTCGTTTTCACGCCTAAACCGCTGAACCGATTTTGATGAATTTTGGTATAGAGATAGATGGAACCTTGGGAAAGGACATCTTTACTTTTTATCCCGATCCCGATCCCGGAATTATGCGGGTGAAAACGCGGGGTGCAGTTATGTATCGCATAATTCAAATACTCCTAGCCAGCTTTTAGAATACTTTCTTCCTGACATGTCCATCAGGCCCATCGGCCTATACACTATGAATGTGTGAGTGTGACGATGCATGGTGTGGTGTGGCGGGGCTGGCGGGCGCGGGCGCGCTGCGCGGCGCGGCGGCAAAGACGTGCGGGGGACGCGGATGGCTCGGTGGGAGGAGTGTAGATGACAAAGTATGCTTACCCGAACGGGCAGACACGTGAGGGCAGACGTCGTTGGCGGACGCATGCGATATCTACAATTTTGAGCTGCAACGTATTCGCTTTCTTTACGTTTTCATTGGTGTTTGGGGTTTCTTGGATAAGCATTTTGTGTTATTTACTTAGTTGTTTTGGTTGTTATTATTAGTTTAGCATAAGTTAGTAGTAGGTAGAATTATAGTTAATAGGTAAAATAAATACTTTAATTCATTTTTTAGGATAGGTATAAAATTGTAGTAGATTAGTAGGCAGGTTTTTCTAAGTTTTTTCACATTTAGTAAGTAGTTACGGTACCTAAGAAGGTCAGTATAGTTTTTATTGAGTATTAATAGGTAAGTAATGTTGTTTTGTGAATAAAATAGTTCCAGTAGTTTCGCATATAATTTTATCGATTCATTTTGTTTTTATTCCATGTGGATAGTATATTTTTTTTAACATTTAGTTTTAGTTTAGCAATTCGTTTTGTTTTTGTTTTATTTCATGTGTATAAGTACCTACCTTAAGTATAGTTTCGTACTCAGTACCTTTAACTAAATTTTTTTGTCAGCTAAAGAATTTTTTTTTGCATAAGTACTTACCTGTTTTTATTACTTTAGGTAGGTAACTGGTTAAGTAATATGCCTCGCAAGCGTAAATCTAATTTAGCGCGTAGCTCTAAAAGAGCTCGAACTGCGCAAGTAGCTAGATCCCAAGAATCTGAGGAGCAGACTCAGGCCCGGCAGATTTTAGATGCTGAGCGACACGCAACGCAAAGTGCTGCCGAGACCTATGAACAAACTCAGGCCCGGCAGATTTTAGATGCTGAGCGACACGCAACGCAAAGAGCTGCCGAGACCTATGAACAAACTCAGGCCCGGCAGATTTTAGATGCTGAGCGACACGCAACGCAAAGAGCTGCCGAGACCTATGAACAGACTCAGGCCCGGCAGATTTTAGATGCTGAGCGACACGCAACGCAAAGAGCTGCCGAAACCTATGAACAGACTCAGGCCCGGCAGATTATAGATGCTGAGCGACACGCAACGCAAAGAGCTGCCGAGACCTATGAACAGACTCAGGCCCGGCAGATTTTAGATGCTGAGCGACACGCATCATTGATAGCTGCAGAGATGCCAGAAGAATCCCAAAGACGACGTGTGTTAAATGCTGAACGGCAGTCAGAAAGGAGAAATGCGTTTACAATGTATACATGGGGAGCATTCCACAATGCTGCTTTTGATTATGACCCATCGATTGAGTATAATAACCATCGATTACTTCTCATAGGTGGAATGGATAAAAAATGTATACATTGTGAAGCACTCAAGTGGAAAGAAGAAACTCCGGGTATGTGTTGTTCTGGTGGCAAGGTTTCAATTCCAATACTTGGAGAACCAGAGGAACCATTAAAGTCTTTACTTTTAGGTGATAACAACGAATCGCGGCGTTTTTTAATCAAAATAAGGAAATATAATTAATGCTTTCAAATGACGTCATTTGGTGTAGAAAATGAGGTGGTTATGCCTGGGTTTTCATCTACTTTTACAATCCAAGGTCAAATCTATCATAGGATTGGTTCTTTGCTTCCTACAAATAATGAGCAACCAAAATTTTTACAGATTTATTTTATGGGAAATGAAAACGACGAGGTTGACCGCAGGTGTCAAAACATTCAATTAGTAGAAAAGGATATTGTCTTAAAGATTCAGAGAATGTTGCATGAACATAACCGCCTAATAAACACTTTCACAACAGCCTTAGAAAGAATGCCGGGAGATGATTATAAGTTGGTGATTCACCCAGATCGTACACCAAGTGGGGAACACGAAAGACGATATAATGCACCTTTAATAAATGAAGTCGCAGCCATGGTTTGTGGTGAACAGTTTGCTTCCCGTGATATAGTTTTACATGCCCGTGATAACACACTAACTAGGGTGCCGGATACACATAAATTTTACGATGCGTTACAATATCCGCTAATATTTAGCAAAGGGCAAGAAGGGTATCACTTTCAAATTCCACAAGTCGATCCTGTAACTGGCCTGCCCTTGCCTAACAAAAAGGTATCATGTATGGACTTTTATGCCTTTCATATCATGATTAGAGAAAATGATTTTAATATTATATCACGATGCAGGCAACTGGCCAATCAGTTTTATGTTGATATGTACGTTAAGGTAGAAAGTGAACGATTACGATACATAACATTAAATCAAACTAAATTAAGAGCAGAAAATTATATCCACCTTCAAGACGCAGTAGCGAATGACGCTAATCTAAATCCAAATGATATTGGTAGAATGATAATTTTACCGTCTTCATTTGTAAATAGTCCGAGGTACTTACACGAATATACTCAGGATGCGTTTGCTTATGTACGTACATATGGTCGCCCTGACTTATTCGTTACGTTTACTTGCAACCCAGCATGGCCGGAAATAGTAAATGAATTAATGCCGGGTCAAAGCGCGATTGATAGGCATGATGTAGTCGCAAGAGTTTTTAGGTTGAAAGTTAAAAAACTTATGTCTGTTATTTCCAAAGGCAGAATATTTGGAGAAGTGATCTGCTTTATGTATTCCATAGAGTGGCAGAAGCGTGGCCTACCACGTGTCCACATATTATTGTGGTTAAAAGACAAGTTGAGACCCGATCAAATTGATAATATTATCAGCGCAGAAATACCCGATCCAAGCACTGACAAGACACTTCATGATATTATAGTTAAAAACATGATTCATGGTCCATGTGGACCTGAAAATCCTCAGTGCCCTTGCATGAAAGATGGAAAATGCACAAAGAAATTTCCTCGCAAATTACACAAAGACACTGTCCACAGTGAAAACGGATACCCACTCTATCGTGGAAGAGCACCAGCAGACGGAGGTCGAACGGCATCTGTGAAACTACGAAATGGGAGTTACGTCACTATTGATAATAGTTGGGTGGTCCCTTATTCCGCTATTCTATTAAAAATATTTAACGCCCATATAAATGTTGAGGCTTGCAGTTCAGTGCGCGCTATCAAATATATCTGCAAATATATTAACAAAGGCAGTGACCAAGCTATTTTCAATTTTAGGAGCACAGAGCTTGCAAATCGCGTAAATGAAGTACATACATATCAATCTGGTCGTTATATTAGCAGCAACGAAGCCGTGTGGCGGTTATTAGGGTTCCCGTTGCACGAAAGGCACCCCACCGTTACACATCTAAGTGTACACTTAGAGAACGGTGAACGAGTTTATTTTACAGAAGATAATTTCCACGAGCGACTATCTACTCGACCAAAAACCACCCTTACAGCTTTTTTTGAACTTTGCATAAGAGATGAGTTTGCAAGAACTCTTATGTATGCTGAGGTACCGAGATATTACACATGGGACGCAACCAGAAAAACTTGGAAACGCCGAATTCAAGGAACTTCGGTTCAGAACTGGCCTGGTGTCAAATCTGGAGATGCCTTAGGACGGGTTTACACAGTCCATGTTACTAACATGGAATGTTTTTGTTTAAGGATGCTTCTACACCATGTGCGTGGGCCAACCTCTTTCAATGATCTCAAAAAATACAACAATCAAGAATTTTCAACATTTCGAGAGGCATGTGAGGCAAGAGGATTATTGGAGGATGACAATCATTGGAATATAACACTGGAAGAGGCTGCACAATGTAGATCAGCGGCCAAGGTGAGAATGCTTTTTGCTATACTAATAGCGACATGTGGGCTTTCAAACCCTCAACAACTGTGGGAAAGGTACAAAATTCAAATGGCCGACGATATTTTACACAGAGTACAACATCATAATCCAAACGTTACATACAATGATTTCATTTTTAATGAAGCCCTAACAAAGATAGAAGACCAAGTCATAACTATAACTGGGAAAGATTTGTCAGATTTTGGGTTGAGCAGGCCGCAAAGAACTGGGGAAGTTTGCAGTGATATAATAAGAGAATTGAGTTACGATGCTGCTTTTTTACAACAACAAATAACTGAGTCTGTTCCGCGTCTAAACCCAGAACAAAGATTAGTTTTTGAGAATGTTGTGCAAAAAATCGAAAGTGGCGAAGGTGGTTTATTCTTTTTGGATGCGCCAGGAGGCACGGGTAAAACATTTCTTTTAAATTTACTTTTAGCCCAAATTCGTAAAGATAAAGGAGTTGCTGTTGCTGTAGCTTCTTCTGGAATAGCAGCTACGTTACTTAATGGTGGCCGAACGGCACATTCAGTACTTAAACTGCCATTGAACTTAGCTCATGAGGAAATGCCAGTTTGTAACATTAATAAAAATAGTGACCGTGGACGAATGTTACAGCAATGTAAGCTGTTGGTTTGGGATGAATGTACCATGTCCCACAAAAGAGCGATAGAAGCACTAGATCGGACCATAAAAGATATTAAGAGTAACCAAAGTATCATGGGTGGTATGGTGGTACTTTTAGCTGGCGATTTTAGACAGACTCTGCCGGTAATTACTAGAGGCACGCCGGCAGATGAAATAAATGCATGTTTAAAAGCGTCTCCATTATGGGTGCATGTAAAAAATTTTTGTCTGACTACAAATATGCGAGTACAACTGCACAGTGATACACAATTGGTGCAATATGCGGATGCTCTTCTGAAAATCGGAGAAGACCGTATGGAAACAAATAGTGACGGAATGATTACATTGAATCGTGAATTTTGTAATGTTGTCTGTAACATGGATGACTTAAAGAACAACGTCTATCCCGATCTTGCAACCAATATGAAGAACAGACAATGGCTGTGCGAAAGGGCAATTTTAGCACCGACAAACGAAGTAGTGGGGCAGATCAACGAACAAATCATGTCAGATGTGGAAGGTGATTTTGTTGAGTATCTGTCCGTAGACAATGTCATGGACACTGAGCAAGTGACATCGTTCCCTGTAGAATTTCTTAACTCCTTAGAATTATCGGGGGTGCCTTCCCATAAGTTGAGGCTAAAAGTAGGTGTCCCGGTCCTGTTGATGCGAAATCTTGACGCACCAAGAATGTGTAATGGCACACGTCTACAAATTACACAACTGGGACGCAATATTGTGAGAGCAATAATTATGACAGGAACAGCAAAGGGAGAAGAAGTGTTAATTCCCCGTATTCCAATAATCCCTACCGATTTGCCATTCCAATTCAAAAGAGTACAATTTCCCCTGAAAGCAGCATTCGCTATGACGATAAACAAAGCTCAAGGACAGACACTCAAAGTAGCTGGTGTTCATTTAGAAAAAAACTGTTTCTCCCATGGGCAACTGTATGTGGCGTGCTCACGAGTATCGAGTCCACAAAACCTACATGTTTTGACCAAAGAAGGAAAAACAAAAAATGTCGTATACAAAAACGTATTAAACTAAGTTAAGTCAGGGATCAGGGTCAGGAAAAGTCTACCTATGTTAATCTCAATAATTCAATGTGCCGGCTTCATTAGAATCGTTTCATTATAGTTTCAGAGCCTATTCAGTCCAAACAAATTTACACGAAGTAGTAGTTCTACGCAGACGAAGTCGCGGGTAACAGCTAGTATTATATATTTGTTTAATAATCTATTAAGAAGCTATAAGTATTAAACTTTACAGATAATGATTACAATTAATTGAACTTTTTTCAATACATAAAAATTACAAACTTGCACAAAATGCGTTAATAATTTTTGTTAATAAGTTTTTTTCAGTTATAACAAATAAAATTGACCAGTGAAACTTTTTTTGACAAAAAAATTCAAATAATGTTATTTTTTATTCAGTCGCAAGTGATCGTTTCCGTTTTCTATAATACGTCGAGGCAGAATACGAAATTCCACCCGTATCACCTCGACAACTGCGCGTTTTCAAAGCAGTTTTTGTCGCGCACCACCACTTTGTGGAACCAGCTGCCCACTGAAGCATTTCAGAACCAATTTAACTTAGGGTCCTTCAAGAAAAGAGCGTACAGATTCTAAAAAAGCCGGAAACGCACTCGCGAGCCCTCTGGTATTGAGAATGTCCATGGACGGCGGTATCACTTAACATCAGGTGAGCAACCGGCAGGTTTAGCCCCTGTTCTATAAAAAAAATTACTAAGCTTACTTATATGAGTAACGTTTTCTAGAGTAGTTCAAACTTTATATGCTACGCTCGCAAAAGAAAGTAGGTAGACCAAAGTATAACTTCCAGTAACAAATTTATTTCGGTTCCGAAATTTGGAAGGCCTGTAACAAAAAAGGCGTCACTGTAGATATGCTAATTTAAAATAAAAATTATATTAAACGCTGGAAAGTTGAGTAAAACCTTTTATAATTCCAATCTATTTAATACAAATAAGTCAACCACATAATTTTATGCCAAATCAATAATTGTACAAGCTCGGATTTCCCAAGGGCAAAGGGAAAATGATTTAGTTTGGTTTGACCGGCTAAGACGGCCTAAGTTATACCCCGGAGACAACCCTAGTCTCCTTAATAATAATTATCGTTTTATGTAGTTCCGTAGACCCTCGATCAACTTATTTATGACAATGATAAAAATATGTCCTATAGTATATAACTAGTTTCACAGATACTCGTAAGTGTTAAGTTTTACACACACAAACAATATATCATTTATGATGCAATCTATGACTAGCCTAATTTAAACGCGTCTATACTAAAATTTTTAATTCGATTCCAGATTTGACAACTTCAGTGTTGCAACGTTATGAAAAGTACTAAATAGTGACGTTGCGAAATTATTCGATATGGAAATGGAATATTTCCGGATGGATTCCTCTGGTTTATAGTAGTATATCTAAACAACTACTACTTTAATAGAAACTAATTAATTAATATTTCTGAACGGATATTTAGTTATGACGATTAATTTTATTAAGGTTCATTACTTTTTCAGTAACAGTGAAAGCTTTTCGTGGACGTTTTTTTCTTGGGGACAAGAAAACATCGACGTCTTTTTGTGATGTACTTGGCTGAGGATCCATTTTGATGGAAAACCAAAGCAAATAGATTCACTCAAAGTTCACAAGAAACTATAATAATAAAAACCAAAATATTAATTTAAAAAAATGCAGCGATTACTAATTAATAAATAATTGTGTATTTATTTAAATAAAAATCAATAATTTAGTCTGTAATTGGCACACCAATATTATGATTAATACTGCTTGTCAAATTATGTCCAAAAAGGTACTCAAGAAAAGTTATGTCATATTATAAGAAAGAGATTTAGATTTCACAACGTTTACTGCCTGTTTGCCTGCATACAAAACTTACTATAGACATATAAAGAGAGCGATATGACCTTTGGTCCGTGGGGTCCTAGCGCTATAAGACTTTTAAATGAAACTGGCAAAAGGTTAGTCCACATCATAGGAGACGGAAGAACTGGCAGCTACATCGGACAAAGAATTAGTTTAGCTATTCTGCTAGTATCTTCGAATCCTTGCCTAAAAGGACGCCTTTTAATAATATATTTTAGTTATTGTATGTTATTGTATTTTTGATGTAAATTAATTGACATAAATAGAGATAAATACAGAATTTTACAAAAAAGAGAACTGCTCCGCAAAGATCGGGGAATAAATCTTTACAGAAATTTAAAGGTATACGCATATTTTATTTGCAAACTTTCGCTTATCTCGAAAACTCCAAAGAAACATCATAAAACAAGTATAAACCCGCAAGAGGGCTCTCTCAATCAAGCGAGGGTCTGTCGCGTTATGATTAGCAGTTTGTCACCGCTCCGCATTCGGCACACGTGCTGATAATCAAGAAACTTGGCCGGCGACGTCAGCCAACGTGACGCCCATTCCGCCAATATGCGACGTGCTTGCGGTCCCGTGATGAATAGACAGTTTCGCTAAGCTTTCTACTTTATTTTGCAAGCTTTTAAAAAAAGAAACGCAATATTTTCAATGTTTATATCCATTACTGACTAACATCCGAATGTAAAAACCTTATCCCTTATCAGTAATCATCACTTAGTACTTTATCATTCATCATCATCATCATTTGCATACTATACTACTGATATCGCCGCCCACACTTACATTTCCAGGGGACGTGCGTTGCCGGGATTTTAACATTTCTTTTTCTTGAAGGATCTGAAGTCGAATTGGTTCGAAAATACATCGATGGGCCACTGATAACGGATGTGATATACTTACGTGTCAAACTTTTACCTATGTGCCAAATTATATATTATTTTAAGGGAAGAAGAAGTAATAATGGACATTTGGGTTATGTGACAGGATTTTTTATTGCCTTATATTTGTTCACAATACTAAGTTCTTCAAAGACTCTTAAAAAGTCTCTAGGGATAACTAAGTCCCCCTAGATATGTCGTAGGCCCCACTCGGAGTTAATAACACTAAAGAAGCGCCTCCGAGACAATCACGGCTTTTGATCTCAGCCTCGTGACGTGACCGGAATCCCTGATCGATATTGATCCGATACAGTACTGATGGCTAATAGTTTCGATTGTATTTATCCAAAAGTAAATGATACTTGAGTCTTATGGTTCATTTATACATTTCATTTGCGTATAAAATAATATACAGTCAAAGTACGACTTTCAAGGTCAAAGGCAAAAATCATTCGTATCGGTAACACATTGTACACTTCGTGAACGTCAAAAAAATATATATTATACGCTTCCTATTTTACATTTACTGCCAGTTCTCAAATCAAGGGCGTACAACGGATGAGAAGAACTGGCAAGAAACTCTCCGCCGCTGTTTTCAATCGCCAAGTATTTTGTTTTTTGTTTCTTACACAACGTTTGTAAGGAGCTGCAACCATTACACCATAGTTCCACGTGATATCTTAAGTAATAAATAATAATAATATAAATTAAAAACAAACATTTGTCTCGGATGGTCAAAGATCCTCTTTCAGTAAAGGCATGGTGAAATAGGAGTACGCACTTACACTCCCGTGGGGACAACCCACAGATCGCTCTTATACCGCGTTTGCACAACAAATATCGGTTTAATGTCAGCCGCAATACCCCACAAAATAAAACCATTATTATCGTTAACCGAGTCTATAATATAATAAATTCGCTTAAATCCGTTAAATTACTTTTTGAGTTATAAAACTACAACATACATTCTAATTCTTTCTTATCTTTTATTGATGATAAACTGTTATCATCATTTCTTTTATCTTAAATATCTAGAATACACAGGCTTTCAATAAATTTTCGCTACACGTAATTCAGTTACAGGCTCCAGAAATGGGATACAGTACAGGACTCAGTACAGGATTTTAGCTGTAACGTAATTTCTGATTGGCAATATAATTGTAATATGTCGCCAAGCAATTAAATTCAGTTATCTAAGTATTAGAATCGCAGATGTTTCCTAGTATTGAAAATATTGAAGCTCTTATTTGCAACATTATATAAACATATTTTTACCGTTTGCTTTAAGGTAAAAGATTTTAAGAAGGAAGTGGTTATTATTACAAAATAACTTCAAAGATTTTAGTATGATTTCTATCAAATCAGAACAAAACTGAACAGAAGGCTCACAGCCGATGCTCGGGCGAGTGGCACATCCGGTAGTGACGTCACAGGCAGATGTAGCGAGCACTTCCGGCCGGCCACTTCCGCTCCACGGAAACACCTCGCCCACGTATTTCACGAAATAATACTGAAATTGACTCGCTTAAATGGTTTTTACTGCTTACACACCTCTTTCTTTATATATTCATTTTTTCCACGTTTATTCAAAAAATACGCCTTATTTTCTGAAAAGATATGATATAAACATTACAACACATTAGCAGGAAAAGTCTAGTACATTATTATTAGTAAATACTAGATATAATATATTACTCTCAATTTGTGGCAGGCTATGTGAAATGCACTGTGCCGTAAGTCTACTAATAATTTAACATATAAAAACTTTTTTTTTAAAGAGGTAAAAATGTGCTGACGCATCATGGATTAAGCTTGACGCGGGGACTGTGGGGCTGGATCTATACTCAAATCCCTCTGCTATTCAGGAGGTAGCAAGACCCTACCCACTGAAATCACCTCAGCCCTTCATGCGCCATTAATATGGGCCGTCGGGGTTCGCCAGGCATTCTACCCAAGGAATTAAAAAACCTACAGCAAATTTACTCGACATAACATACTTTCTAATAGTAAATATGTTATTTGATATATAGGCCGCGTCAATATAAGAAGTCACTTGTAATTATTTTTCATCTAGCAACATAATACACATTACTTTGTTTAAAATAACCGACTACGTATATAAATAAAGTTTCTTTTCTAGATTTCTCTAGAAAACTATCTATAAAGTCCATTTAGCATATCCAATCGGACCAGGCTACTTCGAGTAACAGAGAAAACATACATTATATACCGCGAACCACGTTTTATTAATTTAGTTAAAAATGTCTAGCAAATACAACGTGCTTAAAATGGCTAGATATATTTCTGTTTTAATCTTAAATTCTTAATTATCCTAAAAGCGTAAAAAGCTTAACGAAGCATGTTAAAACTCTAAAATTTAAAACTAAATAACTTTTAATATACATTGAAAAGCCAGACCAACATAAATATACAATAAAATTAAACTGACCAAATTATAGCCTAAACGAAAACCATAATTCAAAGCTGTCCTGTAGCCATTCCATTTTAAATTATTTTGAAGTTAAAAATGAATGGTATCGTAGTTCATACTCCACCGGTCACAGAAATAACGCAAACTAAATGAACTTTTATTTTTTTGCATTTTTTTCCAAATAGCAACCCACCGTTATTAATTCAATTAATTTCGGTTGACTAAGACTGGTTCAATTCCTGATTTATACCTAGATTAAAAATAACGCTTTATTAAGCTGTGCTTTCTCTATGGCACGTAAATGAACTTTTTCGATTAATGTTCATTGTATGGTATGTTTGATCCATTTAATTTCATCTGTTGAAGTTTAATTAGTCTAATGTTTTCTTCTTAAAATTCTCATGTTCATAATTTAAAATAAACGAGACAAATCAATCTTTAACTAAACTAATTTAGTTTAGCCTAAGCTTAGGCTTAGTTTAGGTAAGCCTAAGCTTATGGTGTATTTACCGACTCTAAATAAATCAAAAAATCAAAAAATCATTTATTCATATAGGTAACATAATATACACTTATGAACGTCAAAATATACTTTAAATTATTCTAATTTTACATTTACTGCCAGTTCTCAAATCAAGGGCGTAGAACGGAAGAGAAGAACTGGCAATAAACTCTCCGCCACTCTTTTTAATCGCCAAGTTTTTTACACAATGTTTGTAAGGAGCTGCAACCATTACACCATGTTCCATATGACATATCGAGTAATAAAGTATAATAAAATAAATTAAAAACAATGATTTGTCCTCTATCAGCAGGAGGCATGGTGAAATAGGAGCACGCACTTACATACTCGTGAGAACAACACGCAAATATACCGCAATATATCACTGTATCATAAACTATATTGTGTAGCATACATAGCGATTCTTAAACCTCGAGTCATGTGTTCCTATACCAGTTCTACGATACTAGTTCATCATGTGATCAATCCTGTTCATACGATGCAGGTGTAGAAAGTTATCTTAAATTCCGATTAAAAACTTTCATGGAATCCGTGCCATACAAGGTTTTATCATAATTATTAATAGACACAATTAGCAGCTGTAAGAAAACACTTAAAGAACATACAATGGTGGTAGGACGCATTCCCTAGAGTGAAACCACGAAAACAAAAACAAACGCCTTAATATTTAATCCTCAGATCACTGTATCCGTTTTGTGATGATTTTTGTCATAGTCGAGGTGATCAGCCGTCTGATCCTGACTAACGCCGTCTTTTTTAGCCTAAGGCAGGCCGATGCTTTGCTTCCGTACAAGCGAGTTATAAAATTCACACACAGACACAGAGTACACACGAACCTAGGTCAAGGATGAAAGTGTCAAGCTAGAAGGCCAACATTGGTTCCTCTTTAGTCATGATGTAACCGAATACACAGCCATAAAGCAATTAGTATTCAATACATAACTTCGCCGGTGACAATTAGTTTTGATACTTTGAAAGTAATCGAGACGGTGTTAGGATAATACGCCAAGTTCGACCTTAAAGTTTGACACTTTGACAGCCCCGTTTGACAGTATGACAAGTACTGATCTGAAATTATCTAAGTAATCTCACTAATTAGATTTTAATTTTTAATGCTTTTATATTAGCTACTAATGTATTAGCTTTAATTTGTGTTTCGCGAATGCAGTATGAATCTTTACGCAACTCACTACGGATTTGACTCAGTAAATGAAAAATCAAGTTGTTGGGGAAAATTAATTTATCTATTAATCAGTCCTGCTAATCAAAATTCCTTTATTATTATTAATACATATACATTTATAAATATTAATATAATTAAATGCTTCTAACAAACAAAATCATTTTTTACATATTTTATAATTAGATGATATTATTAAAGGAATAACACACTAACAAAGGCCGTCTAATAATCTACGGACATAGATTAAATACACACGTCTACTATTTTTAGTAGTTTCTTTATTTAAAAGACTTTTGACACTGAGGAAAAGCCAGATAAGTCTTTCAACTAAAAAAAGATCTTAACAAAACGTGCTCAAATTCCCGAATCGCGAAAAAATTATACATTCCAGTAAGCACTTTCTACTTCCACCGATCAAGATGTGGATTATCTAAATCTTTAGATTATCACTTTCCCCCCATTTACTGATACCCTGTAATGGATCAGTGCCATAAGTACCTCTGTAACTTGTGGGAGATATTTACATTAAAAACTCTTTGACCTTTCTTATAGGTCAAGTTTATTCTGAAACAATTTCTCTAGGAATTTTTGTATTAAAACCGGCCTACTAAAATTCTCTTAAAATACAGCTTACGATCATTTATATTATAAACTAGCTACCCACGCGAACTTCATTTCGCCTTAATAATATGATTTTTAAACATAGTCTTTTACAAATTTTCTCTCCGCAAAATCCTCCTTCAGAGTAATAAAAAAAAATCTCGAATTGGCTCAACCGTCTTCGAGGTTTGCGCTTAGCAACATTATTTTATGTATAGATTTGATCTGATAAATAAATTCTATATAACCAAAGGCTTCCTTTAAGTTGGGATTCTTTTTTGTTAATTTATGTGAGACATGCAATTGTTTGACCTCCACTTAGTTCGTTTTACTACTGATATATACACAATACATCATCGTCGAAGCCCAAGCAAGTAAGCTTACTCAATTATGCAACACTGATATGGTTGCAAGTGCAAAGGTTATTATCACCTGCCAATCTAAAACAATTTGATCTCCCAAGAATTGAACTCTAGATTATATGTACAATGACGCCATAAATGTGTACTATTCCAAAAAGTACATGAAGCTCGCTAAATTTAATATTCTATTTATAGTCGGCAACGCACTCGCGAGTCTGTCATTGAGTCCATGGGCGGTATCACTTAAAATCAGATGAGCCTCCTGTTCGGTTGTTCTATAAAAAAACTTCAATTTTAGTGCTTCTCTATTTCAAAAATAGTTATTTCCTGTTTGAAAACAGAAGTGGTTAATTAAAACAGAAATATATTGCAATTAAAATACAGTTGAAAAATGAGACGTGACTAACATAAAATTCATTAAAAGCGTCGTTAAAGTGTAGACAGCTTCTAATTAATGCAGTGAAATGTTAATTCGAAATAGATATTCTGCAATAATTTATCAAAAATAAAACGCGAGGGTTGTCAGTCTGGATAAAGCAAAAACAAAACACCATCAGATTGCGATGGAAGCGTCGCGTTGTTCTGAATTTTTATGTCCGGTCACGAACTTGGAATTTTAATAGAACTACATTAGGTTGCTACAAACAACTGCCTCTAAGGGTTTTTATACACGGGCGGTATATTAGCCAATTAGTTAACATTATGTCAATATAAAAATATAAATTAGTAGGCGTAGATTATATGTGAATTAACTAGAACAAACTTCATATATTAATAATATAAAGTCTTTTTGCCAAAAGCCTCGTCCAAATACCGTCCTTCCTGTCTGCACTGTGTCCCTCTCTGCCATGTACCTGCTGTTTCTTTAAGGTCAGTCTACCTACTAAATTGTCTTCCTCTTTTATGGTACCTTGGGCACCAGTTAAGTACTTTTGTAAAAAAGTAAAACATGCTAGTATCACTCTTAAAACCAAAGTAATCTTTCGTCTCTATTTGTCGAATTGTGTTAACCCTGTAATTAAAAAAGGAATTTTGTACAAGGCACTAGCAATTGGAGCAATAGAATTTGTTATAACTATATATTTCGACTCTAAATAAACTTGTAAATAAATATTTTACAAATGTGATAAGAAACGGGGGACTTATGAGACGGGGGACCCCTCACGTAAGTGGCTACATCAGTCCTCTCGCAACAAAATCGTATGGAAAATGAATTAAAAAAAGATCTCTATGTATTCTAAACTCCTAACTCAGAAAATTTAAATCAGTCTTTTAGCACTCCTTTGGGTAAAGTAATGCTAAAAGACTGATTTATTATTACTATACATATATTGTAATGTTATGATTGATCAAAAGTTAATTTTAAACTTGAACGAAGAAACTGTTTTATTTGCATAATATCATGAATTCCGGACGTTTAATAAACAACGTGCCTGGAACAATTTAACAAAATTTATTAATTGTATCCACAACGGAGCGTTTTTCAATGAATGTTTTAGCACTTTGTGGAACCAGCTGCCCACTGAAGTATTTTCGCACCAATTCGACTTAGGGTCCTTCAAGAAAAGAGCCTACCAATTCTTAAACGGCCGGCAATGCATTCACGATCCCTCTGGCATTGAGAGTGTCCATGGGCGGTGGTGGCACTTAGATGAGCCTCCTGTCCATTTGCCCCTGTTCTATAAAAAAATGTAACTGTATAATAACGCGCTCATTGTTCATAGTCATGATTCTATTTCTCTGTAAACAAAAATTACAAATAGCCCATTCAGTTTGAAAGACGCCTATAATTCATAGGTGGTAGACTTTTACCTTTGTTTAATATAGATATCTAGAATGTTTAATAACATTTAATGAGATCGAGACACTTTATACACACTTAACGCAAATCATATCAAATATGTAAATGTCGTTCGTGAATAATATACCTTAAAACAATATTTTCGGTCACCCGTTTTGAGCAAAAAATAAAACGTCAGCATTAGGGAAACATCTGAGGTGCCGGGTAAAAGGGTTGGCGATGCCTAACAAAATATGTCTTTGTACACAATATGGCTCTATGCGGGACTTAGGGTGAATAATTAGGTACCAGATTTTATATATTCTTTTTATTTATATTCGCAAATTGGATACATAATAAAATTGAACACTGGTTTCAGTGATGAAGTGGAGGCAAGAAGAGTTAAAGATTTCTGTAATCAAAGGCTTGTATATCAAACCTACATTCGTCCCTGTTTGTTTCTATGATTTAAAAATGAGGACATACAGACATATAAAATCAATCATGATGCTTTTATGATCCGAAATTACGATACCAGTTAATATTACACCGGTTCAGTTTCACGCAGTGGGCGTTGACAGTTAACGTAGATGAACTGCTGTCAAAGTTAATCTGACTATTGACGTTTAAGTGTGATTTATATTTGTATTTCGCATTCAGATCATAGACGTAACTTCATGTTATAATCTGTTAAAGGAAAAAAGCTTACGGTCATAACGACAATTCTAAAAAAACGATACTACTGATAAAACAATCTTGGTTATAATTCTACAACTACAGTAAAAGATTGTAGCGTATCGTAGATACGCACTAAAAATGTACGTACTATATTGTGTAATATTTTCTATAAGATGTTGATGTATGGGGCAACATAAATACAGGACACTAAGAAAATAAGAAAATAGATGTCACTCAGAACAGACTTTAAAGACGAGTGAAGATATGTTTTTTTCCTTAAGCGTTTCTATAGGAATATAAATTAATTACTGTTGTTTGTGAAGAATAAACTAATTAACAAACATAAAAACGGGTTGTGTTTTATAAGAAGATAGACTATCCAATAAGATCTTTTATTTTTAAATGATTTTTTCTTTACTCTATCTACAATTAAATAACTAACTTTAGCTCACATAGAACATTGGTTAATCCAATATCCAATACTGTATAGGAATTGTTTAGAAATACTGCTTTAAAATTTTTCAACGCGTTTTATTTGTTGTTGTTTAACGCCCAAACCCAATATTGTATCCACAATCTCAGATAGAATACAATCTGAGATTGTGGATTGTCGTGACAGTCGATCGATCGACCAAATCCTAAGAAGACAATCCATTTTTGGCGACGTATAGAATGCAATCTCTTCCCTCTGTCGTTCAAAACCTATTCACATTGTTTCACCCGTCAAACAAACTGTAAAAAATTTAAGATATTGGTACAGCTGTCATTTTCATACAAAGGTCTACAGATACCGATCCGACCTACCATGGATAGCTTGTATCGACAGATGGATATTATAATCCGTCGATTTGCTATACACACTTTTTACAACATTTGGATTAAGATGTCTATCTCAGATGGTCAAAAGTAGATTGAGATGGGCTAAATAGGGGTTTGGGCGTAAAACAAGCGTCAAGAATAATCTAAGCCACTACTGTCCCCATGAGAATGTAAGTGCGTGCAGGAGCACGTGAAATAGGTATTTCACCACCATGCCTACTACTGATAGAGGCCAAATATTTGTTTTTTTTTATTAATGAACTATTAATTACTGAACAAGTCACGTGGAACGTGGTGAAATGGTTGCACATACATTGTGTAGAGAGACGGAGAATTTGGAGTTTTTCTCGAAAAGTACAAGCATTCAATACTTGTACAACATTTAATAATTGTTGTAATGTACTTCTTTATTGACGTTGATAAGTGAGCATTGTGTTACCTAAATAAATAAATTATTTTGATTTTATATTTCTTAAATGTAAATAAAACTTACATTTAAGAAATATTAGTAACAAAATAATAAAAAATATAGTAGCTCCGAAAATCGGTTAATTATTCAAGCACAGCGCGGAAGAAATGTGAAATAAAAGAGTTTAAAACCCGCCATTCCGACAATCGCTAGTTTATTTACAAGCCAGATTGCGCGGTGTCTTTTCAAAATATTTCCGAATTATTTTTGAGTAAAACAGAATAAAATTCTGAATAAATACCAGCTGAGAATTCTGATGCTTATGAACAATACAATTCCTGGGAAAAGTATTGATATTTTGTTGCGACTAATAAATAAAAAAGTGTTAACCCACTACGCATATTTTTAATATAGATTTAAAAAATGACTCCATAAATCGTATAAATTGTTTTTTAACAACAATGACATAAATAATTAATATTTAGGAAAAGTTTTTGTTCGTATTCCTTCCTGTGGGTAGCGGAACAAGGTATTGGGACTATATTTCTTTCATTAACGTTTAATCAAGGCTAGATCAAGCATAGGAACTGAGCACTCCATTACTAAATTGCTTCAGTACAATTCATTTATTTTACATAAACTGATTAATTTTAACTGTTACTATGATTCATTCTTTCAAGTCAGACCCTGGCGTTCTTTTGTTTAGAATGGAATTATTGAGGAATGATAGTGTATTGTTACTCCAACCTGAAGCGGAATCCTTGACTACGCTAAGCTCCCAGATCGAGTCGTAGAGTTCTAGACATCCTTAGCGGCTGGAATAAATTGTTAGGGTGTTTTTCAGGGTATGTCGTCATTATAGTGATTTGGAAGCGTAGTTTGGAAATATCGCTACAGAATCTAGCTGTAGGCCTGAAAGGCCTGCACAGCTCAGGTCGGGCAAAAACTACTGCTCGTGCCCGTGCGCATGTAACTAACACTGCTGCTTTTATGTTCTATGCCCTGTTCCGACTCGACATTGTTCAGATGAACGACGTAAATTTGTATGTAACAGTATGGTTCAACTGAGCATGGGACTCACACGCCATCAAGTTTTTTTTTTTTTTCAGAGAACAGGGCAGGAGGCTCACCTGATGTTAAGTGATACCGCCGCTCATGGACGCTCTCAATGCCAGAGCGCTCGCGAGTGCGTTGCCGGCCTTTTAAGAATTGGACTTTCTTTATAGCATATGCGCACTTATGTATAATTTTTTTAGAACATGTTCATGTTTCAGTAATTTAATAAAATTGTGAAGACTGTAATTAAATATGAAAAGCTAACATTATTTATTTTGATAATTTCATATTACATTATTCTGGTGTATAAGATTTAATTATGTAATATAATGATATACATTATTACGATAAACTAACTCTTTGAAATATGTTATTTGATATTAAAAGCGTGTATCAAAGCGTGGGAATATTTGAGGGATAGAAAATGCTAGGGCGTACGTGGCTCGAGACGCGGTTTCCATAGCTTACCACTTGGGGTAACCAAACGTTTTGCACAGATAGGATATTTTATTTAAATGTTTATAACTAAGCTACAGCTTTTTAGTAATAGATAAATAGAAATAAAGCCAAAGAAAATTACGACTTTCACAGTAGTTGATAATTCTACAACATCCTTATATTATTACATTTTAACTATTTTAAAGATTATCGGTCTTGCTAATAAAAAAATTATCAATATAAATGTGTTCAAGGTGATAGTTATCCAAGGAATACAACTTGTATAGGGCATAAACACCTCTATGACCAATAATCGATTAGTATGGGTTGAATAACTAAATATATAACATTTGCCTGGTGAGGTGTAGGTGAGAAAGTGCAACGTGTTAGTGAGTGTCTGCGTTTATATAGGGTTTCAAAAGTCCATTCTGCTTTCTTATTGCTGCTATACATTCAAGAACACGCATTTCGAGAAACTATGGAATGATCGAGTAATCGTCTGTATGATAATGGTCAAAGCACACATATTAAATCGAAAAGGGATCATCACCGTATCGCCAATCGCCTCGCTGTCAACCAGGTGTCAACCTAATGTATACTCGTTTCCAAAGCTTATCAGCAGCTCCTGTACTTCAACTTCGGCTACGTCTAGGGGACGCCGCAAAAGGCTTTAAATAAATGAATTGATTTATTAAGCAGCATTATTATTATTTTAGAATCACACTAAACCAGTATGTATGCTGTCTGTTATTTTACTACAAAATACAAGAAAATAAAATCTTTTGCCTGGAAGTCTCATTTTCTTTTACCCGTTTCATTGATTTTTTAAAGTTATTATTATATTAAAATTCGCTTAAAATACAGCGAAATTATTAAAACAAAATATTATTTAACCTTTTAGATGACTAAAAGGACCATTATGTAATGGTCACACTAGTCGCACGTGATCATAGTCCAGAACCGCCGTCTCAGCGACTGCAGTGCTGAATATTTTTCTATTTTCCACTACGTGTCAATGCAATCTATATACTGTCGTATTAAGTTAAAAGTTTAAACCACCAAGCTTTTATAACATATAAAAACCATCCGTATCATCTCGACGTCCGTCGTGCCACAACGACATTTTCTAAGGCAGTTTTTGCCGCGCAGCACTACTATGTGGAACCAGGAAAAGAACCAGGAGCGTAACAATTCTTGAAAGGCCGGCGACGCAATTCTTGAAACGCACATGCGAGGCAATGAGAGTGTCCATGGGCGGCGGTTTCACTTAACATCAGGTGAGCCTCCTATACTTTTGCCTCTTATTGTACTCCTATATGTTCAAAGTACACCGTCCGAGAAAATTAATTAAGCATAGGAAAGAACCCTTAGCTCCATAAAATATTTATTAATCACTCTAAAGATGATAAAATCCATGGTCTTGCACGAAAAGAGTTCACATATATCCGTGAACTGTTGAGTTGTGGTTACTGTCAGTTGTGAGTTTCAATGTCAAATCCAATGCTAAATCGTTCAAACATCTGAGGCTTATAATAGTGGATTAGCGCTAAGTATGACTTCCTTACATCAAAAATGTAAGTAGTATTATCTTTTATTAACATAACTTTTACACATTTAAAGAAAAACACTTTCTTAACTGATTTTCTACAGCTGTGTTAATGTTTTGACATTGAACACCTTTTGTCTTCAGTCACCGTGACCACGCACGCTGTAAAGCACGCGAAACGTCGGTTAAATTTAAAATTGTGTTTAAATAATTATAAGTTTACAATAATACATAACTTCAATCCGTTAAAAAAGTGTTTTTCTGTAAATGTATTAGGTGTTATATTTTTGTGTACAACTAGACAATAGCCTCTTGTCAATAGACAAGTCAGGTGTATTTTTTCAGCTATAGAGGCAACAGCTCACACAGCTAGAATGATGGACATACTAAAAGCGTCGTTTCCGGGAAAAATGATAAGCTGCATAGAGCCATATTGTGGTCCCGTGATCTCCTTACTTAAACCCCATATGACTTTTTCATGGAGTTATCAAAGAGTGAATTGTGTACGCGCGCAGATTGCAAACGGCTCGCGAGTTGCACATTTGCGACGCATTCGCCAGATGTGGACGCACCCTTATATATTCATTGTATTCATAATGGTCATTTGTATTTTCTAATGGGCAAGTAGGTGATTAAGCTTCTAGAACACACGTCGTCGACTACAAGGTCCAAGGTAAGCTGGTTTAGGATGTCCTTACAAGCCAGTGTTAACTGTGCACAGAGAAAAGGCAGTGGCAAGGCATTACTGCACAGCCAGCCTTTGAAGCTATGATCCAAGGCATATACAATGTTGATATTGATACATTAAAATAAAATATTTTATTAATAGAAATAAAAAATCTAAATGCTGAAAATACCAAACTCAATATTCTAAGTACATTAAACATGTAAGCCTTACCACCGCTAGTTGGATTTTCTATCCTTCAAATACAAAGGATAAGTTAGACATTTTGTATCCTTTGTATGTAGAAGCACAGATTAATATTGCAACCGACTCGCAGGTGTGAGCCGAGCCAAATTGAAAATAGCTGCCGACGGTATTTTTCACACGTTACGACACGAAGCCGTTACGACTACCATTTACGACAGTATCATCAGATAAGTCTATGTCTACCTAAATTTTTTATTTTATGTTTCATGACTACATGTCAATGTAATAGCCAAGGTAGGTGATAATTTTCCCGTGTTACACACAATCGACTTTTAGTGTCTACGAGCCGGTTACCTCGCAATGTTTTCCTTTACCGTTGGAGCAAATGTTAAATGCGCGCATAGAGCAAGTCTATTGGTGCACAAGCGTTAATCAAACCTATGTCCTTAGAGACAAGATTTATTTCACCGACTACTACAGTTCATTTTTCATTGATATTATAAAATACTTCTTATATTTGTCGAAGCAATGGTGATTCGGTCAGATTATATATTCAAATATGTCACATTTATTAGTATATACGAGATAGATATTGATTTGTAATATTGCTAATAAATTTCTAACTATAATAGTTTTAGACCATTTTGACAATGTTAACTTATAAGCTGATAGTAGGGCCATTGATTAATAGATGATATTGTGTGGTAAATTTCGTGTAATCATATTTGATTTTTATTTCTTTGTTAATTGAAAACTATATATTAAACAAATCATCTTGAGCCTTGTTGAAGTTTGCCTTGTATTTAGTTACTTCAAATCTAAGTTTATGTATGATTAAAATTATACGTTCAAATATTATGACGATGGTAGTAAATGTAAATTTAGAATCAATTTAACATCGTTCATAAGTGTACTTGGTTACCTATATGAATAAAGTTATTTTGAGTTTAAGTTTATAACAATTAGTAGCTTATTTCTTATTCTTAAACTTGACAAAGACGATAACAGTAGAGTCCATAACGATGTATACATTGTTTACTTTTTATTATATTTATAAATGGGCTACAGCTGTATTAACTGTTCTGACCGATACATATAATTTTGTTGTATATTATACATAAAATATAAGCCCGTCTTGCTATTGTATTCATTTCAAGGATCCTTCTGAGTACTAAGAATTCGTTCGAATAAACGCAACTATCGTTAAGCGTGAAGGCCCTCAGCGCAGCGGCTGTGTACGCTGCAGGGTGCTGTAACGTCTCGCAATTACATATCCGCAATCGACTGGGAATTCCCGATTAGAAACAAACATGGAAATTGGCCCCCAGTTTGTCCATTCATAACTCTTGCTGACGACGTTCCAGTTATTCAATTAATTTCGCATTCTCTGGAGAGATATTAGGTATTTACAACAATATATTCACAAATGTTCGATGAAATAATTATTTATATTTGAAATAATTTTGGCCTCGTTAAAATAAAACTGGTGCTACTAATTTTCTTGGGCCTCATATTTCTGTATCTATTCTGAGCTTTATATACATTTGACACAAAATTCTATATACGTTAAACAAGCATAATTAAGGTGCGTTGACGCGGTCGTAGAGAGCAATATCTCTACGACCTAGCTCCAGACGTATATTTTTATAAGTCATTTTCCAGTATGTTGGCTTTCGATAGTGTTTTTTTTTTATAGAACAGGGGGCAAACGGGCAGGAGGCTCACCTGATGTTAATTGATATCACCGCCCATGGATATGGGCGATCGATGCTAGAGGGCTCGCGAGTGCGTTGCTGGCCTTTAAGAATTTGTACGCTCTTTTCTTGAAGGACCCTAAGTCGGATTGGTTCGGAAATATTTCTGTGGGCAGCTGGTTCCACAAGGTAGTGGTGCGCGGCAAAAACTGCCTTGAAAAACGCGCAGTTGTGGAACGGCGGACGTCGAGGTGATACGGGTGGAATTTCGTATTCTGCCTCGACGTCCGATGATGAAACTCAGCTGCAGTTAATAATTTATATTTATATTTAGATAACATATATAATTATGAACATTATACAAGCGAAGTCCAATAAGTTTTACAGCCGCACTCTTAGTTCTAAATAAATCATGACTCTGAGTACAGTTGTTACCTTTAGTGAAAGTTTTCAATATTTAATGTTATTTACAAACTATTGCGCAATAAAATTATTAATTAGTAGCTCAAGTAGTTTTAATAGGGTGATTTTTTTATAGTCAATAGTCAAATCTACTTGAGACACAAATGGCAGAGAATACTTTAAGAGAATTACAGAGAATATTACAGAGAATACTTTAATTTTGTGACCGATTTCGATCTCGGAATTAAAGGCTCAAAAAGATTTAAAATTATGTTTACAATTAGTAAATAATTTATTTTAAAGATAAGCAATTTAATAAATAATGTCTTCGACTGTTAGGCTGGTTTTAGTGTCACGCCGACCGCACGTGCACCGTCGGCGCTCATAGATCAGCGCGTAGTTTATCAGCGCTGAGGCTCAGCGTGGCTCGTTTCAGTATCGTATTGACGCTGACGACGTCTGCTCCGTTCGACACTAAAGCGCTCACTGAAAGCAGCGGCGCTCTAGCGGTCGTCAGCGCTGATAGCTACGCGGCGTCGACGCGCGACGCGTACGGCCTCGCAGCCATCAGCGCTGACCACCGTGCGCTGATAGCTACGCGTCATTCAAAAACGCTTCCTGGAAGTTCATATATCTCGACCATCAGCTCCGACGGTGCGCGTGCGGTCGGCGTGACACTAAAAGCAGCCTAAAACTATGTTTCAATTAAATCTTCTCAAGACTAATGACCGAACAAATCATTGAATAATAACATAAAAACTTGACATTTGTTTACGTGTTTGCTGTCATGGTAGGTGGTGCAACGCCATCTTGCTCACAGAAACGTTATGGCGGGTTGAAATAATGAATGCTTTTAAATTTTAAGGACTTACCAATTCTCATAATTAAAAATAACATTTTGTCCATGAATTTTTAGTCACTTATTAAAATGGAATATTTTTTGAAATTTTGTTAAATACTTTATGATATCAATTGCAGAATCAGAGAAATTGAGAAAACCCTATAAATATTGTGTAAAATAAACAATTAAATTCATTGGTGAACCATTAAAACTATTACTCATTCATCAATGTGGTTATATTAACTACCATAGAATAGAGTTTAATTTGTAAATTAACTAATTCGTTTATAGTACAATATATACATTCCAATGTCCATGTACAATAAGAGACAAAATACAAAAAAAAATATTATTCGAACTAATAGTCACAGTTAAAAATTTACTCGGGCGTCTGCGAGCGTACTACTCAACTAAAATAGCGAAGCCTCTTAAATACAAAATAACTCCACGATTGTGACATCAGCGGTAAAAGGGATGTAATTTGGGTTTTATTCTTTGATTACATAAATATCTAACAAATAGAAAACACAAATAGGTGCATGGTTATTGAAGACAGTAGAAGTAACAAGAAGTAGGTTAGCTTGGTGATTGATAATTGCATTTGGCAGCTACCTATTTCATGATTCATGCTAGCGATGATAGAGGAATACTTTTTTAAATACTTGGACTTCGTAACTCCAATGAAAGCAGATTCCAAAGCTCGCTTTACAGAAACTGTCTAGTGCTTATTAATTTAAAACGTAACCGAAACTATACACATATTGAAATAGTACTAATATTTTAATTAAATATATTAAGTTTTCAATGTCTCTAATACTTATTTTCCCGAAACGTCGTCATGAAGGTCATGCGCTCACAGCCCATTGTCTTTCTTGCCTATTGCTTCTGCTTCCTTAACATTATCGGGAAGGGAGTCATCTGATATATCAGGGACCAAAAGTGTTACAAATGCAGCAAAAAGAGCGGCTGATCCAAAGACGAATGCTGGCAGACCACTCCAGTAGACCAGCTGAAAGGAAAAATTATTGTTATAAAATGGTAAATAAAACCTGTTCCATTATCTTAGTCACATGATATTTATATATATACAGATGTTATTGGAACACAGGTATATTTTACTTAAGAACCGCCAAATATAAAAGATATATGTCCTAAATTAACAGAAAATTTATTTTTAAAATATTTATGCGAGATATAGCACAACCGAAGAGAATGTCATTATGTATGTTATTGGGTGATATAAATAACAATGAAGTGTGTATAATGACCAAAATTGTTTCAACAAAGAAACACAATATGGTATTTTTGTTAAAATCCAGCGGCATTGTGTAAATATATCAACTTTATATACATATGTCACCTTTCGCTGTCCAAAGCTGAAAAGCTTGTTTCGTATTAGGACTGTTAGTTAAAGTATCAGTCGTAAATACTGTGATTTTGATAAAAAAATTACTGTAAAATGCATTTTACCTAAAATCTGTCGAAGAAAATATCTTATTTATATCGTATTTGTTTTTACAATAAACTCGCAAGTGAAATTAAAACATTATGACTGAATAAATTCAAAACTAAAGTAAATTAGTTAATAAAGCTATTTTAATAAATTTGACAAAAATTGAAATGATCCAAAAAAAAGTTCAAACATTTTGTATGACCCAAAACTAAGCAAAAAAAGAGTGGCAGAGAGTTTCTTGCCAGTTCTTCTTCTCCGCTCTGCACCCTTGACTTGAGTACTGATAGTAAATGAAATGTAGGATCAATTAAACATATTTTCTACGTTCATAAGGGTATCTATATGACTAGTTTGAGTTTATCTTACCAATAATGGAGTCTGTTGCGCTAGTATAGATCCAACTCTTCCTAGAGATGAGCACAGAGCGTGCATGGAGTTTCTAGTGTATGTAGGAAATAGTTCTGAGGTATACAAATATGTAATGGCAAAGTAGAACGACGACATCAGTTTGCCAATCATGTAGAACGTTATGGACAGCCACGGTATATCTGAAAATAAAAATGTCTCAAAATCGTGACACGTAATTTCTAAATTGGGGAATAAAGCGACAGATATTTCGGTTCAAAGATACTTGATTTTTCAAAGAATTAGATTCACTTAGCGAGAAAATTTAAACTTGGTTAGTTATGTACATGTGTTATGACATTATTTGTAGAAAAGCTATGTAAAATAAAAATATTAGTTTCTAAAAATATGTACTATTATTTACAAAAGTACAGGCAGCATAGATTAACATAGATTTATATATGTATGTATTTTTGTATTATTGCTATTTTATAGGTTTATTGTTAATTTTTTTTATAGGTTTTATTTCTTTTAAATTGGATGGCAATGTATCTAATATATTAGTCCTGGGTTGTATTAAACATAAATTATAATTATTAATTAATAATTTTTTTTTAATTTTTCTTTATTTTTTTTTAAATATTTCTTCATGAATATTTTGTATTTGATTTCTGTGTAAAGGATACATTTATATAAATCAATTAGTTATTAATTTTGTATATTTATATTTAATTTTATATTAAAATTGAGGTATTGTAAACGTATGTCTGGTTTATACTCATAAATTTGGTATCTGTGTATAGTTTTTCAGTTGCAGCGAAGTAACTGTAATGGAATAACGTCTTAAATAATTAATTTTGTATAATTTGTATTTTATAAAGATTGGAGGCGCTGCAGTGCCTCAAAGTTCGATTAAGTTTTCTATATGTGGCTTTGCCATAATATTATTTAGCATTAATATTTTTTTTATATATCTTAATTAATCGAATACAAAAGCTTGTTTATGACTTCTAAAGAAACCAACTAAATCACCCTATACATTAAAAACAAAATATATTTAAATTTTATTTTAATCTTCTAAAAAATAGTTCTTACCTTGTGGTACAAAAGGCTGGGCCAAACACATAACAGATCCAAGAGTAAAGCAAATTATCAACGGCTTCTTTCGTTTAAATCGCAGCAAAATGTATGTAATGATCAACAAGCCCGGAACATCCACCAATTGTGTCAGACCAAAGTTCACATACTTATTTCCCTGTAACGATACAGAGTTCAAAACCATTCCGTAGTTCACGAAGGTAGATGTCATCCACCAAATAACGCATACAAAGAATCTTGTTCTCAACTTCCTAGATTTTAATGTGCTCACTAATATCTTTTTAAAACTAGTACTTTCTTCTTTCTCATAGCTTAAATTATCAAGCATGTTTTGGTCAAGTTTTATTTTGTTTTTTGCTGCAATTTTTTCTACAATTGCAGTTGCTTCTTCCTTTCGTCCTTTTGATAGATGCCATCTAGGACTCTCGTCGAGGAAGAAGATGTAGAGAATGAACAGAAGAGCAGGTGTGTAAAGGGCCCGTAGAAGCCAACGCCAATCTTGAATGAGCCAGGCAAAGACCGCAAGGAGCACGCCGCCGACTGTATAACCATAACTGGCCAGCATGTTGAAGACAAGACGCTTGTTAGAAGGGACAATTTCTAGCGCTGAAAGAAAATGTCGTATTTCGTAAACGTATAAGTAAGTAAAATTATACGATTATATATGTATTCATTTAGTCCTGTTAATTAAATTAAGCATTATTCGGTCAAAATTCATGATTTAAAATTTTACTTCATTTAGTTTGTTTTCATAATTTTTGGTGTTAATAATTTTAATAGCCGTTCAATTAACAGCCTAGCCATTTAACTAAACAGCAGCTTTTAACTAGCGATCTAAAAGATAACACAGTTTCATTCTGAAAGTGATATTTTTTTTGTCACATGTTAAATGTTCACATGGTCACTCTATCGTACGAATGGCCTAAGCATCAGCCAGCCAGATTATTAAATCTTAAAAACGCTACGGCTTAATATATTTCAAGCTGCTTGTTAAACGGCGCTGTTTAGTCAAAGGCTGTTAATTGAATGGCTAATTAAGCTAGTTGACTGCGACATGGACAGTATTAAAAAAACTTACTTAATACGAATATGGGCGAGCAGATATCCCCTATGAGAGCTTCCATAAACTCCATGGCAACGAAGAACCAGTACCATTTGGAGAAACTCCTCAATACGCCGAATACTCCACCTAATACTCCCGTCAATATTGAAATATTTTTTCGACCGAACCTGTAATGTATAATATCAAAACTTTTTTTAAGTCGCACAACACCAAGTTAATGTTATATCACGAAGTCGACGAAGAAAAACGTATATTCAAATATTCATTACAAGAAAACCGTAAGTGTGTGTAAGCACACATAAACAGAAAAGTCAATTGCACAGTCTAGTGACAAAACACTGCTATGTGTGTACTTCATATCTTAATATATATAAATCTCCTGTCACGATGTTTGTCCGCGATGGACTCCTAAACTGCCAAACCGATATCAATCAAATTTGCACACCGTGTGCAGTTTAATCTAACTTAAAAGATAGGATAGCTTACATCTAAATTTATACCCGCAATATTATTTAATTGCAAATATTTGTTTGTTATTTGACATAATTCTAACAGATGGCGCTATGTTAAAAGTACCAACGTTACACATAAGCTCTCTACCTTTCACATAAGTTCTCCTACCGTTTCCCTTAAACAGTTTACTACAATGTACCAAAATCCTTAGCCACAGCAACGCTTGGCCGAGTCTGTACCTTTATATTATATGGTGTTTTGGAGGTTTACAATAAGTATAAATGACCTGTGGCTTAGAGATTGAATTTTATTTTTATTCTCTTAGATGAAGATGAATACTTCAAACAACTTACTTATCAGAAAGAGGTCCAACGATGAGCAGACCAATCATATAACCTACGTTATGTGCTGTCCCCACCATAGTTCGTTTCCAATCCTCACAGGCGAGGTCAAACTATAAGAAAAGCAACGAGTACAATATATATAAAAATACAACAACCACAGCCTTACATAAAAGTAAAATAAATGACCTAAATATTTCCAAAACAAATGACCAACCTGTGTATTTTATTATTTTGAGGTGTTAATACAGATCGATATTGCTGTTAAATTCACTTTCTGATATAGAACATTTTTTGATCAAATTTGTCTTCGATCAAAATCAAAGCCTGGTTATGCAAATTCTCATACACCTCAAAATCGGAATTTCTTGTACTGACAGGAATTCAATGTAAAATGATGCGTAGTTTTGTCAAGAGATGGCACCACATGCTGTTTCCATTAGTGAAATTAATTAAATTATTTATTGCTATTCGATAACGCATCCGATAGTTTATTACTTATTCTGCTATTCGGAGCGGAGAAGAATCCACGAAAAAAGAGATTGCTTACATCGGTCCAGCCGATTATGAGTTAAAGGTGGTGTAACTAACACGACTTTGTTTTATATTTTTAGATTTTCTGTCACCGCTCGCCTTTTCCGGAAGGGATTGAAGGCACTTGCTATGGTCATGACATACCTCTCTCGCTTCATCAACTTTCATTACCATGCATGCTCTTCCTTTATGGGTACTTTTAACTTATCCTTTCTCTAGTACCACCAAGGTTTGGTTCAGATATGTCGGACAAGGCGTACCCAATCCGCATCATCCACGGTTGCCTTGTTTATCCTCCACACATGACAAACATCTGAGCATTCCCTTTTGTTTCCTTGTCATTAACCTATTTTAACTAATACTGCTCATTTTTATTACTTATCCTGTCACGCAATGTTTTAATAGTATAATAGATAAGTAATATCACAACTAATAAAGATATGAATATTATGACAACTCACTTGAGCCACGAAACTGTCAGGGTCCTGATAAACCCAGTGGCTGCAACTTTGTGACACATTCTTGCCACATATCTCCGACGTTTCGCTGAAATTCTGCGAGTCTACACATCTAGAACAAATTAAATATTTTTGGTTTCGTCTCTAGAAAAAAGATTATTTTATGTTATCACCGAATTGGCAGAATTTTTATAAGTCCCTAAGAATTGCTTATTTATTGGGGAGCGACGTTTATTTATTCAATTATAAGTTATAACAAACTACTAAGACAATACAGAAAGCCAAAACAGGCGTAACGTTGCTCGCTATTTTAACCTAAGTTGAATTAAAAAAAATTAAAAAGTTTAAACATAATGAACTACGATAATTAACAGAATATTGTAATTGTAAATTAATACTTCTAATCATTGTATCTCCTAATTCATATAATTCTCTCTTTAAAAACCATTATGATATTATAAATTTAGTTGCTATTATATCATATTTACACTGGATAAAAAATTGGCTTCAGATTTTGCATTTGTTTCTTTTCTTACATTACAAAGTGAACAGCCTAGAGTAGAATAACACATACACTGCCAAAAGGCGAGTTCCTGCCTGTTCGGAACCGGTATGCTACTTCTTGTTCCACTCTTCATATTTAAGTAAGCGATCAAACTACGTCATGCATATCGGTTTTCTCGTGTTCCTTTATCGTAATAGTTTTAGTTTCGATAAACAATTTCAGTTTTACAATATGTATTATATATGAATAATGAATTTTACAATAATAATATTAAGTGGGTATAAGTAAGTAAAAAGGCAGTCTCAATATCTATTGAATTAAAAAAAATACAACTATATTAATTTATTGTCAAAGCAATACACTTGTCAAAGCAATACACAATAAACAGCTGAACGATGATTTTAAGATTTACCATCAGAAACGTTGTGTTTGAAGAAATATTGCTCATTGTGCACAGTACGTATAAAAAATCACGTCATTACGTGATATTTGCTAAATAATGATGATTTAATAAATTGTTTGCACTTATATCCTGCTTTGTAATTTACGGATCGCAAAGTATCAGTCCACAAAGGTCGCGATCCTATGCCGATATTTATCAAGTGATGAGGTTAGACTTATACTAGTAATACTTAATTAATGCAATAAGAATCTTATTTCCAAGGAGTTAAATAAAAATATTTATAAATATACAAACAATTAATTAATAGAGTTATATAATCAGATTCATTAGTCAATCAATCACATCAATTATTATTAGATCAGCGATATTTTAGATATGTTATATTTCATATATTGCATGAAAAGCAGTGTTAGGTTCGATCCTCTCGACAGAAAATTCATTGGCTGTGCACCAATGAACATTCTGTCTATGTCGCTTCAATACATTCTAGTACGGTGAAGGAAAACAGGAAATCAACATACGATTGACACAAAAAGTCGACGGCGTCTGTTAACTACCGAAGGCTGCTCACCTTTCTGTCTTTTATCTTACGAAATCACGATATGATACAGAAATCTGAGGTCGAAAATCGACCTTTCTGGTCTCTTATTTTATATCGATATGTTTATGTATATTATAATTGTAGAGTGAAAGAAGTGTATCTTGACACAGATATTAAAACAGAAAACTGCTTAGTAATGAACACTAAACGGTGCAAATTCCTAATGGCGAAAAGGTCACTTTGAACTCATCCTGCTGTTATCTTCGCTAGTTTAAAAGCAATTATGCAATTGTTCATTAAACACAGTTTACATAAACAGAATTAAAATCCTATCCATAACCTTGACTTGTACGCGTGTAATCTTTTGAAAGATAAATGTTCCTATAACAGTGTAATGCATAAGGAAACCAAATTGTATTATGAATATGTTATTAACTCGTTGATTTAATAATATCTTTATTAATATGTTAGTTAAGAAAATTGTTAATACTATATATTTGATAATAAAAATATTTATCAGTATTATAAATAAAACTACATTTTAAATTACATATAATATATAATGTTATTCAAAATGTTTGTTCTATTTTACAAATAATTTATTCACGTCATTGTTTGAACATATGGACATCCAACAAAATATATGTTAATTTATTGAATTACATAAATTAAACCTAAGAAATAACATAATACATCAAAATATACCTAATAACTAACCTTAAAATTTAATTATTAAAAAATATTATTAAAAGTAGTCCCTTTAGGCAAGGTTCCGAAGATACTGGCAGCGTTCCCCCTTTGAATAGCCAGACTAATTCTTTGTCCAAGGTAGCTGCCAGCTCTTCGTTCTCCTGTGATGTCGACTAACCTTTTTGATAATTCCCTAAAAAGCCTTAACGCGCTAGGACCCCACGGACCAAGGGTCTCGACACCGAATGGGACAAAATCATATTCAGAGCCTAGACCCCTGTATTTACAGGCTTTAGCTTTTTCAGCCGCATCACAAGCCGCACCAGCTCTGTTGTTGGTTCCATGAAGATTGGAAGGGGCCAGTGTGTCTGAACAGGTGGCATCCCATACCAAAACCCGACCCATCCTCCATGGAATCAAACTCATACCGTCCGGTCTCTTGCCATCGTCTCTAGCAATTCCAGTCGGCTCAAGTAGACTTGGCACGTTGACGGTGGCAAGGGACCGACGTATTATATCGTTGAGTGCGGCATGTCTCGAGAAGCGGCCAGCACTTTTTTGACATGATAGTCCGTGATGTCCTAGTTTGTCGACATCACTGCCACAGGGACATGTATGAGCAGCGCAGACCGGTACCCCAAGCCGCAGACAGGTTGCGATTCGGAGCGTGTCAGGTTCAAGAAAAGTTCCTGTATTTGACGAAGGGTAAGCGTGAAGCCAGTAGCCGGCCTCATGCGTACCCACGGCCAAAAGCCTAGCACGTGCTGAACCTGTACTACGGCTCAAAAGATTGTCATAAGTCATTTTACTGTCTATGTCGTCCCAGCTCCTCTGTGAATTTAGAGAAAATGGAAAATTTTGACCTGGGCATGCAATTAAGAAAGCGTTTCTAGCTTCTTCCAAGCCAGCAATCTCAAAGTTTGAAGGGGATGCCCTTAAAATTTTACTTATGAGATTTGCTGAACTATGGACAGAAGATAGAAAGGCTGGTAAAGCGACACTGGAAATTTTGCGAAACAAAAAAATAAATATAAACATATTCGAATAGGACTACATGTATATTATATATCCAGTATTTAAAAATGGTTCTTAATAAAAGAATGCCTTCCCTTTTATGAAAAATTTAATATTAGGAAAAGAAACAACTGTATACACTGATTTAATATTACTTAGATCTTACTTAAGATCCTGGTGAAGTTTCTTAAAAAGATCCTGATTGGAATATAAAAGAAATTGTCATCAGAGATCACGTCTCCCTCGAGTATTTCGTAAAGTTGTGTGTTGAATAATCACTAGTATATATTTAAACAAAATATTGCTTACACACTTTCTCACATATTTAATAAATACTAATTACTAATTAATATTTTTCTAAGTCTAATGTTTATTTTATTTTTATTTTAGCCCTCAATTATTTTCTGATCCACTTATATCAGATTAATCTATGTCTTAGTAAATATTTTTAACAGTTAGTATGTATCAGGAACGCTCTCCGGTAAAGGCCTCCTCCAAAGTCTAATAATTACATGCCTTTATTTTTGTTAGTGTCATATAATATATATATATCATATAATATACATAAATAAACCGAGAGATCGACGCCGATAAATATCAACGTCTATGAGTTTCGACCTCGTTTTTAAGTTATAGATCATAATTCCAACCAGTAACTGTTCAACTTTCTGTGTTGAACGGATATGTTGTCGATGGATTTGGTATACCGAATTCCTTACAATATTTTCCTTCACTATCGGTGTTCATTTGAAAAAGTTACATAAGTATAAACTACCACTGCTATTCCAAGCAATGGCCACTCAACTTATACTTTGACACTTTGATATCAATCAGATTGGAGTTAAGATAAACAAAACAACTTTCACTTTGGGTCACTTTTTAGATTTATATTTCTAGATCTACGAAATCTTTAATATTTAATTCAAGATATGTGAATTTTTTCGTTGAATATTTGTGTCCTATGTTATGTTTATATTAAATAAATATATGACACTTGTTGATTTATTTATAAGTTCACATATATAGAAAATACATATTACAAACAAGGAATGCAAAAAACACAGGCAAAACGCAAAAAAATAATACAAACTTAAACCTCATTCAGACCGTAATACACAATATTAGGATGAATAGTATTTTGAGATGTATCTTTATTTTCACTTATTTAATAAGTAAGTTAATAATTAAAATGTATAAGCGAGATAGCGTATTTACATGAGCAATAAAAGTACGCAAGCTGTACGATACATATATATAAACGCATAAAAGAAAAATTACTTGATTCAAACAAAAAAAACAAGGTATTTTTCGTACAAATATATATAAATATATATATAATCATAAATAATTAAAAGTCGCTGAACTCGGCTAAGACCTATAAGTGCGTAGTGCGTATAGAGTCTAACTTTATTTTTTTTATATAGTGTGTCAAAGGGGCAGGTGGCTCACCTAATGTTATTTTTTTTTGTAAGGAATCTTGCTGTTGGCCTTAAGGGCCTTTACAGCTCAGCTCGGGCTGTTTTGGCGAGCTTAGCTCGGCCTCAATGGGTGGTTTTCCCGCGACTCGCACGAAGGCTTCTCCTGTGAGATTCGATCCTCGGATTGGGCCGTCGTTGGGTTGGTTAATGTTAAGTGATAGACACTCACATTGCCAGACGGCTCGCAAGTTTTGCCGGCCTTTTAAGAATTGGATGTTAATGTTTAGATAGTTAATAAAGCGAGAGAGGCCAGGATCGAAGCAAATAGAGATCCCTGATCTCTGTCTACAACATCGGGAAAAAAGCGTGAATACATAAATTAAAAATTTAGTAAAAAATCACATTCTTACTATTGTTATCTTAACTTAGTCGCACCAAAACTCCTAAATCCAAAAATAATAAATTTTATAAAAACTCAATTTGATTTTTAATATGAATCATAGTGCACTAATTAGTAATGAATCTTATGAATTGATACTATGTTGAAGTAGCTGAATTTGTATCACAAATTAATACACAAATTGCTGTGTTAAATATATAGCAATTGATAAAAAATAATAGTTCTTCGATACCTTGAATAATTAGATAATGTTAACTATTTGTAAATAAATTTTATAATAAAACTTGAGTTACTAAAGTGTTTTGTTAAACCTATTAAAATAATGTCACATCTTAGGATTGATATTTAAATAAAATAAATCAGTGGCGCTACAACCTGTTTAGGTCTTGGCCTCAGATTTCCGAATCTGTTCCATAGGCAAGGTGATCAGCCTTCTGACACACGTCGTCGACTTTTAGGGTGTAAGACATGTCGGTTTCCTCACGATGTTTTCCTTCACCGTTCGAGCAAATGTTAAATGCGCACATAGAAAGAAACTCCATTAGTGCACAGCCGGGGATCGAACCTACGACCTCAGGTATGAGAGTCGCACGCTAAAGCCACTAGGCCAACACTGCTCAGGAATAATATTAACGAAAGTGCATTAATCGATCCTGTTTTTTAATACTACGTTTTGGTAAAACGTACTTGGTTCTACTAAGTTCGCGACTTGAAAGGTCAACTTAGGAATCCTCGATACGTGAAGTTATATCTATTTTAGGAAGCGTCAATGCCAGACAGTCATGGAAATTGAATATCGCTTCAAAGCCGCAGTCGAGTAAAACCTTTCTCCCACTCGCTCTTGCTCTTTTCATACTACGTCCACTTTAAAAAACAATTGAAGATGGTTTTCAACGTCAAAAAATAAGGTATGTGTTTCATCGTTGTTGCGTGTTAGTTCTGATCCCCTACTCCCGATCAAGTAATGGCAAGAAGCTTTCCGAAGATATGCTAGAGTGGAGGAGAAAGAAGACTTTAGGAACTAATTAAAGTCCAATTTAGGTTTAAAAAAATTGTATCATGTCATATCGAACATGGTGTAATGGTTGCAGCTCCTTACAAACGTTGTGTAAAAGATAAAACTTGGCGATTAAAAAGTGTGGCGGAGAGTTTATTGCCAGTTCTTCTCTTCCATTCTACGCCCTTGATTTGAGAACTGGAAGTAAATGCAGCAGTTCGACTATGGAATTCACTTCCCGTCACTATTCGCTTAGCTCCTTCTCTATCTTCCTTTATATTTCTGCTGTATAAACATTACCTGTCCACGTCATATCACTAACTACTAACTGACGTGAGACCGATCTTGAATTAGATTGTCATGATTCATGTGCACTGTTTACTTTTTGTTTTGTTTCATGTAACTTGTATCAGTTTAGTTTATTTTTATTTCTTTTTGTTTCTGTTAAGTATGTTTTTTTTTGTTTTCCCTATTTTATTATTTGTAATATGTATTTTTGCACTTCTTGCCTACCTTATGTAATATACTCATAGTGGTTTTTTCCTTTACTCACAGTGGTTGTCTGGAAGAAATCGGTCTAAAGCGATAAGGCCGCCAGTTGCTTGTCATTAAATTATGTTTAATATTTTTCTTTTATGTTATGCAACGAAGTGTTAATAAATAAATAAATAAATGTAAAATTAGAATAATTTAATTTATATTTATTTTTGACGTTCATAAGTGTACATTATGTTACCTACATGAATAAATGATTTTTGAATTTGAATTTGAATATATATTCAGTATAGATCGGTTATAATAGGATTCTCAAAGCCATCTGTTTACATTCCAGCAATGAACAAAATGTGTGTAATGTTTAAATTGTATTTAATTACCCCAACCACGAAAGTAAATCGTGTCCCACACTTAGTTAATTATTCTCCATTTAAATTAGTAAATACGCTTATTAATTAAAATTAACATTATTTTGTATCTTGTATGATCCCCGATGACTATAACTCACTGTTTAAATGAGAACGTAACATAAATAGTGGTAACGATTATTATACTGTTTTCTTTATATAAAAAATCAATCAATCAGTGGCGCTATAACCTCTTTAACGTTTCATGATCATTTTTAAATCAAATAGGCAAGTAGGTGATCAGACTCCAGTGCCTGACACACGTCGACTTTTTGGGTCTAAGACATGTCGGTTTCCTCATGATGTTTTCCTTCACCGTTCGACCAAATGTTAAATGCGCACATAGAAAGAAAGTCCATTGGTGCACAGCCGGTGATTGAACCTACGACCTCAGTGATGAGAGTCGCACGCTGAAGCCACTACTGCTCGTTTTCTTTACATATCGTTTATATTTTCTACGCATTTTTTAGTTACATTAAATATTATTTTCTGGTAAATTGTGTTTTATCCTGCGATTTGCGATACATACCTGTATGTTACTGCTTCCGTGACAAAAATAAATTGATTGCAATATATCGAATTGGTCAAAAGTGCTATAAAAATAAGTGCGATCTTCTCTACATGATATCGTTGGTAGATGCTAAACTTCTCCAATACAGTGTCAAGCTCCACTGGTTTCTCACTCACTGATACACTCATTGTTAAAAACTTTTAATGGTTTTATAATATTATTTTAACGTTTTCACGTTGATTTCTGCCTCACAAGTATCATAATTGTTTCCTCAACACGAAATTCAATTCAAAATATTGTTGCGATGTTATTAAATTTAATACGAACTTACGTTAATTACATTTATAATAATTAAATACTAAATGACGTTCGAATTTACGAACGTTGTGAAGGTTTGAAAGTGAAAAACATACTGAATGTCATTGAATTGGCATACTAAGTAGCATACAATAGGTCGTGCGCGGGCGCTTGTGATACTCAACTCGGTTGAGTCGGTTAATTTTATATTAATTGATTTTAGAATTGATTCTACTAATGAATTTATAATGCGACTGTAATTTAAATATATATGAGGAGGTTTTATTGAAGAGCAGATAACACCTCTGGAAAAACTATAAGAAACAGTAGAGGATTAAATGTTTTAACTACACTAATATTATAAAATCAAAACCAAAATGTCTTTATTCACATAAGTAAACAAGTACACTTATGAACGTCAAAAAACTTAAATGAATTGTAAATTTACATTTACCACCAGTTCGCAAGTCAAGGGCGTAGTGCGGGCAAGAAAAACTGGCTTTCCGCCACCCTATTTAATCGCCAACATTTTAATACAAATTGTTTGAACTGGAGCAAATCAATCCCAAGGATTAGGATCAGTGAAGTATTCGTCTCATTTATAAAAAGATTTATTGATTTATTTATTTTTAACGAGGGCTTTGAATTTATTTAGTGATAATTATCTAATTTCCCTTGGGAGTTTGTTGTAAAAACGAATACAATTTCCATATAAGTAGTGGTTTATCTTCTGAAGCCTGGTTGGTCGTACACTCAAATTAGTTCTATTTCGCGTATTACTGGTGAAAGTCACCATATTTTGTTTTAATATCGTTTAAGTTTGTTTGACACATACATACAGTAGTTCCTTAAATTTATTCCGTACCGACTCCCTCGGCGAAACACAACAAATACCCCGAACAGCCCGCTTCTGCAACACAAATATGGATTGAACCTCTGCAGCAGCACCCCACACTAGAAATAACTCCTCTATACACTCTCCATGGTAAATGCGGTAAAAGATACATTTTATTCCCTTTGGAGTAGAGAATCTTGAGCTGTGGCACTAATTGAGGATTTAATTTGGCGCCTGCTAGAAAGTGCACCGGTCACTTTCTAGCAGGCGCCGAACCCCAAAGCTGGTGCTTTCCTATCTCAACGAATAAGTATCGCAACACAGCGAGGAAATGCAGCCAGAGTGTATCGCAAGAAATTAAGTGATAAGATTGCTAAATTATCAGTAACAGTATTTATTATCATTTAATTTAAAAAAATGAATTATTTATATGTAGGTTAAGAATATTGTAAATATTGTTGTATGTAGTATCAAAATATTAAAGGTTTATTTATAGAATTAAAATACAATAAATTAGTGTTCAATTATGTGATGATGTTTATAAACAACCCAAGAGGATTCTTCGTTTCAATGGCATTATGGATTACAAGGATCTTCCATAGGATAACCCACTTAGGGTTATTTACAGTTTCAGATTTTAGATATTTCTTCTAAACTGGGTAAATAGTTACCAGAATTAAAAAAAAAATGGTCCTGAATGCCGTCTGAATATACTATTGCTAATATACTATAAACTTAGTATATCCTCCCGTATGTCATATCCAATACATTTTTTAAGTTGGGATTGTATTTTTAAACGGTTTTATTTAGCTCACCCCGTTTGTTTTATTCTTTTTTCTTGGGTCAAATTTAGTAATTCAAATTTCACCCTCTTCCTGTCAACCGATTAATCTGAAATTTTGTATACACTTTGGATTTTGGTGACAATACAATTATGTTTATTCATTATCATTATAAATTCAAGATGGCCGCCGCTACAAAATGGCGGATAATTTATGTTTTATTAATCCCATCAATATGGGTATCAAATGAAAGGGCTCAACAAGCAGAATGCAATATACTATAAATAACGGGCAAGAAACCTTGCAATAATGAAGCACTAAATAAATTAAACAGAATGCGAAATAAAAACTAGAAAATAAAAATAGGTAAAAAAACTTTTTAAGTTAAACGGTTTTATGTTAAACATACATTGCAATGTTTAAGATAAATGTACTAAAAACCAAAAAATTATAAAATAGATACAGTCGTGGGAATTATAAACATATGCATAGACTAGACTAAAACAAAACCGTGGGGAATTTCCATGAGCAAGAAAATAGTAAGTAATTTCCTCACCGTCTGCGGGCTAACTGCCTATTTTAACGACGAATTAAACGATTCTTCTATCGCACATTAAGTCGATAATTTGTAGACAATTGACGTGCCCCACGGTTTTATTTTAGTCTAGTCTATGCATATGTTTATAATTCCCACGACTGTATCTATTTTATTATTTTTTGGTTTTTAGTACATTTATCTTAAACATTGCAATGTATGTTTAACATAAAACCGTTTAACTTAAAAAGTTTTTTTACCTATTTTTATATACTTAGAGTCCGTTTCACAATTTATGGATAAAGTACCAAATAGCTATGTAACTCATAAATTATTCGGAAGATAATCAACAATACGGTATATTAAACGAGGTAATAGATTTACATTCATCAAAAGACAACTAAATTAAGCAAGGTTATAAGGAGTGGTTCATTTTCAATAGTTTTAGTAACCTGTGATTATTTTTATCATTATTAATTCAACGCAAACATTTGTAATAACATAATTAAATGCAATTCAATTAACAGAATGCATTTGTTAATGTTTTTATACCTACAATTTGTGTTAAATTATTCATTAAATCACGCTAAGTGTATTTTTCTAACAGGCGACCCTAAATTAAATAGTGAACAATAAGTGAATAAAAATATGTATGTACATGTTATTCAAATATGATGCATGTTATGCAATATGGCACAAGGCGTCGTTTAGACGAGACTATTTATTTATTGGTCAGCTAACAAGTTACTTAAAAAAGGAGAATACATAGGTATAAATTTATTTTACTTTTATGTTTTGAAGGCCTGGATGTGGGGTGCTTCTGCAGAGGTTCAATCCATATTTGTGTTGCAGAAGCAGGCTGTTCAGGAGTCGGTACGGAATAAGCCTAAGGAACTAAATATTATGACACTGTCCGGTCAATATTTTCTTGAAGCCTTATTGTATGTTCAAAAAAAATTAAACGATTTTAAAACGAATATTTCCTCTTTATAATATTAGTAAAGATGTATTCAAGGTAATTAATCCTAATTGTCAATCTCCAATGTATCTTGCAGGCTTGATTCTCTTTCTCTACGCAGAGACATTGTGTATGCGTATTCTACAAAGTATACTATGAAGAATGTTCTGAAAAATTGTTTAGGTTAATTCCGTCCCTTTCATGACCGTATCAGTCGTATTAACTCAAAATTTTATCAGCATTGCCTTGATGTCTGGAAGTTTTCCAGGGTCTGCATCTTTTCTTTTGTGAAGTAGCGAACTTTGGAATTGACTCCCGGTAGGAGACTTCTTCTAGTTTAAAAAAGGCATTCTTCTTCCTCAAAGGTGGGCAAAGCACCCACTTAAATGGGTGTCCACGGGCTGCGGTAACTTATAAAAAGAACTTACTGTTGCCTATCCTATAAAAAGAAAATTAATAAAAATAGTTAATAATATTCATTTATTACCTACGACTACGCGTGCAGGTATGTAATGCTTAAGCATGCATTAAAACACAGAAAAGACCAGGCGACTCGAACACTGTTATTATTTGAATAAAATAATATGTATATATTTTTTATTTACTTAGTGCACTCGCACATTTTACTTCCGATACTTCTTTTACCGGAAATTATTCCGTCCACATATTATTGGAGGCAAGTTGTGAATAGTTACGAACAGTTTCGAACTGTAGATTGTTTTAGACGTGCGCTCCCCTACCGTTCAGTTCCCTAACTGTGTTTATACTTGCCATTGCTTGTCGCAATCATATTAGGACTTTTCTTATCTACCTGAATGTTCAAAGGCTTCTTATTTATTTATTATTATAGCATTTACAAATACTTAAGTACATACATTAATATACATAAATACAATTAATTACTGACTAGGTGAATATGCCACATACTTTTGAAGACTTTGGTAATTGTAGATTTGGATTATCAAACCAGGAACAGCGATTATTCCTAGATGAGGATGGATGAGATTTGTTTGCGAATCAGCCTCCGTCAGCAAGCCATAGACAGCGACACCAAACCTGACGGTTTTGGGTGTAAGTTCGAGATAGTTCTCTTAATATCCATCGCGATGATGTCTGTACAAACACTATTGAGTTACAGAGTTACAAGAGCATCAAGATTAAGTTAGTAAAAGTTACAGAGTAAGTGGCCAAGACCTTGCTGTTGGCTAGATCAATTTTTTTTATAGAACAGGGAGCAAACGGGCAGGAGTCTCACCTGATGTTAAGTGATACCGCCGCCCATGGACACTCTCAATGCCAGAGGGCTCGCTAGTGCTTTGCCGGCCTTTTAAGAATTGATACGCTCTTTTCTTGAAGGACCCTAAGTCGAATTCGTTTGGAAATACTTCAGATCAAGAAAAAAATACATACTTTATTCAATGCAAAGCGATGCGTTGTCTCTATCGAGGCCAAGGTCGCAAAAATACCTTCATCTTAAAAAGTGTCTCAGAATTTTTTTCGAACTTCTTTAGTGATTTGTTTTATATTTCTCGTTGTTCTAGTAGGTTATGGCTATGTTTTACAAACAAAATCCTTATAGAAGAAACTTAAAGAAGCTTGTTATGGCACTTCACAAAGATGTAAATTAAAAATCTAATATTGTATAGCCGTGTTTGTATAGTTGAAGGCGCTAAACTTTTCTTGTTTGAATTTAAAACGCAGATATAGAAACGCAACTTAATATTATAAATACAGATTTAAAGCATATCAACGTGGGAATTATGTTGTGAATACATATTCAAACTTTTAAAAAAACCCTACTTTTGCTAGTACAAAGTCGTAAACACTAGATCTGCGTATTTATTATTAAAAACTTTGTATGGACTAATGACGCATTAATTAACATAGGTATCACGTAAATAAACGAAATATAAATTTCTGTCTGTGAATTAAATAATAATTTTGTAGAAAATTGTACAATTGCCCTCAAATGTCAGCTGTTTAAATATGTGGATTATTTTGTTTTAAAGTTATTTAAGTAGGTACAAATGACTTTTATTTGATAATGTATTTTTAAGGACTACTATTTTAAATAAAAATTTTGCTTACTCAAATATGTTTTGAATGTTCTGCAATATTACAAACAATAGCGACACAAGATTTTAATTTTAATGAACCCAAATGGACCTTTAAAAAATAACACGTCGTATTAGTCAAAGTAAATACTTTGGATTACTAAATAAATAATAAAGTTTCATTAAGTCGTCATCTTGGGTCTAACCCGGTTTACTCACGATGTTTTCTATCAACGTTCAAACCAATGTTAAATGCGCATAGCCAGGGATCGAACATACGACCTCAGGGATTCATACCCAAATAGTTGTGTATATATAATATTATGCCCTCTTCCTATAAGAATCTTATTCACACAAGTAGTTTAAATTATATATTAAATATATATATTACATATTAATTACATATTACCAATTCTTAAAAGGCCGGCAACGCACTTGCGAGCCCTCTGGCATTGAGAGTGTCCATGGGCGGCGGTATCACTTAACATCAGGTGAGCCTCCTGCCCGTTTGCCCCTGTTCTATAAAAAAAAACCATATCCGCCGAGACAATGTTTAGGTTACCCACGTCACGACGATCCCCGCACGAGCGTCGTGGAAAGTTCTTCCTCGCTAAAACTAAGTATAGAAACGCACCACCGTCGAATATCAAGGAATACGGAAAACCCCTAATGTTGCTGTCAAGTATGATATTTTATTACCGCGGGAACTTCAATTCTATCCATTTTTAAGACACGAACTGCCACGACGCAAATAAATGACTTCTATTTTTAAAAAACTGAAGAATAAAGAAAAGAATTAGTGTGTATGTATATGTATGGTTAATAACTGCCAGTATTATTTTCTTTTCCAAGGAGAATGTATCACTTTTTATGGAACACTTCTCCAATTAACCAATTTAGTGGGTCATAATTATGTAACGAAATTATTTAAATCACTCTTTGAACAGAACCTGAATTGAATGTCTAGTGAATCAATAATAATAATATGAATGAATTATAGTTTGTACGATCAAGGCGACTGTTGCGACACACAATTATAATAATGAAACTGAATAAATACTAAATTTCGTAATACATGTGACGTTTAACTCTGAGACCCCGCGGGGTACCTCGATTGAGGTAATAATGAATTCTTTCCTTCTTTTGTTTACAATTATCACAAGGTGAGGTTCAGAAACTAATTTTTTTAACGAACGAAAGGTTTGATTCCTGTACGTCAAAAATGTAGTCATTACGGCAGTTACAGATCACGCAAAATTGTCGACTTTGAATATTCCTTTAAGAACCATATTGATAGACACAAAAGTCTGATCTCATACTTACCAATAAGAAAGATACGAATCTTCGCCATTGTTACCAATCTGAGGAGGGAGTCGGCTACTTACAACAACCAAGTACTAACTACACCAAGTGTTGTTGCCAAAGCCAATACTAGGCGGAATAAATGGGATTCTCGGTTGAAAGTCGCGAACTACTGCCAGCTGACCCGAGCTAAAAATTGTTTTATATTAAGTAGATCAAAGTCATAATGCATAGTTATGTGCCCGTTCGATGCATAGTCCACAAAAAACATACCTCTTACAAAAATTTTTATATTAAATCACGCATAAAGAAAATCAAAACTTTAAAAATACACGAAAATTTAAGTTTTTCTTGAATAATTCAATAAAATACGATAACAAACCCAGATCACTCACGCTTCACTCGAAACGTTATATCAATACCGCTAACTCGTTATTAAATTACTCGAAAGTATCGGAATATTCTCAAATATTTTCATCAACTCGACACGGATATTAAATTCCTGTGATAGGGTTAAAAATTATTCTTCAATTATATTACCTCAAAATTTTAATTAAACAAAATTAATCCCTTTGTTAACTTCGAAGAATTCGGACGATTTATCAGAGTTTCGAACTTATCTTTCAAACTTCCGGTTAGCGTTATTGAGTTATTTGGAACTGAAGAATGACTTAATTCCGGCACCTTTGTGAACATCCAAAATTCAAATAGAATTTTACAAAGGTACAATGAAATTATAACAAATTTCAGACCGACGCATTTAATTTAACAAACATGGTCAAATATTTAGTTTAATATATTTTCAAAGTCTAATAATTGATACATATTATTGCATTGCATACACAAGCCACGATGGTGTCGTTTCTCATCCCGAGCTTCCGAAAGCTTTTTTTCTATAGAACAGGAGGCAAACGAGCAGGAGGCTCACCTAATGTGAAGTGAGTGTTAGCCTATAATTAACAACAGAAATTAGAGGTAGTAGGGCTTACTACTACTACCTGCAGATGAGTTTCATTATCGGACGTCAAGGCAAAATACCAACTGTATCATCTCGACGTCCGTCGTTCCATAATTAAGCGTATTCTAAGGCAGTTTTTTCAGCGCACCACCACTGTGTGGAACCAGCTAACTGAAGTATTTTCGAACCAATTTGATTTAGGGTCCTTCAAGAAAAGAGCGTACCAATTCTTGAAAGGCCAGCAACGCACTTGTGAGCCTTCTAGCATGTGTGTGTCCATGGGAGGCGGTATCACTCACTCACTGTTTTACATAATATATTAATTGGTCGTTATTCTTAAATAAACTATGTTTATATGTTCAGGTACAAACGTAATTCTTGATAAAGCTATAAGTTTACATTACGTTCCACGCCCGGCATTTTTAACAAAGGTAGTACTGTATACCTAAACAGCCCTAAAAATAATAAAATACACCTCGGTGTGCGAGAAAGAAACTTACGAAATTCTGTAAACATAACATATTACTCGTTCGGGTGTGATACAAAAACGGTTTTCCGCGGAAACTTTGTGTTTTTCACTATATTTATATTTGCTTTGGGATCGCAATAGTTATTTTTTATTAACGGGAGTGTATGTTGTTAAAAGTTTGGTATATGAATGTTGTTTTAAATAACGCGTGTAAGTAAGGGTAGGTGAGGCCTACTTAACACTTTAACTACTTAACACTGTTTCACAATGTCCGGATAAGTTCCAAATAAGCTATTTATTACTTATTTGTAGGATGAACAGTATTTTTGCGTTTCACGACTGTCAGATAGCGATATTTGTCATGAAATGCCAAAGATCTTATTCGGAAGTTTTATCTTTCAAATAATTTATGTGTTGCATAGCTATGTGGCACTTTATCCATACATTGTGAAACAGGCCCTAAGCGTTACTTGTTTAAGTAAAGTACAATTCTCTCTCTCTCTCTCTTTAGTCGGCAGCTCATGTCTGAGCGTCGTGATCAGCAACGAACCATCTAAAGCGGACTATCTGCTTCCACTGGTTTCTATCCAGCGCTTCTCTTACAACCCTGTATAGCTTTGAAGACGATGAGTATTTCACTTGATCGGTCCATCTGGTTGGTGAACTGCCACGTGATCTTTTGCCTTCTGTTTAACCACGATTAGTTTCTCCAAGTTCTCATCAAAGTACTATTAAGCAAGGAATATAGAATTTACTAGTACTATAATTGGCAACACTAAGAGAATATATGGTACGTAAGAAACTAGATTTAGTTCTCTTAATATTTAATAAGTTTACTAAATACTTCGCATACATTCGTTGAAATGCATTAAACTGTCTTTCGTTTAGATTGCTATCAAAGTGGAAACTCAGTGAAAATGAAAAAAAATCTCCATTGTGATTGGTGAAAAACGTTTCTAGTCTAAACCCGGTCACGCCACACGATTAATCAAATGTTCCTGAAATACGCGTTTCATATTTTGGTTTATGTTTTAAAAGACACTGGCTCATCACAATTATTTGAAACTTATGTTCAAAGGTGCGATTACTACAATATTAATTTCTCCCTAAAATATGGCGAGGGGGACGATAACTGGCCATGCGTCATACTCGTGAACGGGTGCTACTTGTGGTGACTGGTCGTACTTGAATTCGCGTATGCAGTGATATTAGTTGTTTTTACTACGTATTTGCGTGTTGTTTTCACGAGTATGAAAGTGCGTGCTCCTATTTCACCATGCCTCCTGCTGATAGAGGACAAATCTTTGTTTTTAATTTATTTTATTATTCTTTATTACTCGATATGTCATATGGAACATGATGTAATGGCTGCAGCTCCTTACAAAAATTGTGTAAAAAAAACTTGGCGATTAAAAAGAGTGGCGGAGAGTTAATTGCCAGTTCTTCTCTACCGTTCTACGCCCTTGATTTGAGAACTGGTAGTAAATGTAAAATTAGAATCATTTAAAGTATATTTTGACGTTCATAAGTGTACATTATGTTACCTATATGAATAAATGATTTTTTTGATTTTGACTATTTACAATTTCGTTAAAACTATATGCAGCTTTTATTAAATATTTGACATAATATTTTTGCGCGAGTAACCTCTGGGGGCAAAGAATAAAAATATTAAAATGTTGCTGGATGAAAAGCTATAAAACTCAATAAACAGCTGGCGACAATACATTCACATTAAACATTTTTATTCGCGAGTAAACTTACAGACTCCGATATTAAAATACGTCAAGTTGTGAGGTAGTTTCTGCTTTTATTTTTTACCAGTTTTGTGATGTTAATAGGGATTTAGAAAAATGATGTGTTTACAGTTTATCCTTTTTTATTAAAGTTTCCTCGCATTTAAAAAAAATCACAACATTTTTAATATGGTTTATGTTTATCGAACAAAATGGTACCTAAACTATGTAGGTACCATTTTGTTCGATAATTTTTTGCCATCTTGTAGGTACATATGATCCCATTGTTATAGAAATTTTGGGGCTGATCAAAATACCGCGACAATTGGTTTTGGCAGTTCTCTCGTTATGTTAACCTGACACTGCCTGAAGAATTCTGTAGAGACGGAAACAGATGGAAATCTGAACGTCAGGTCTATACGGCGGATACATTAACACCTCCCAGCCAAGCTCTCTTAATTTATGCTGAGTGGCTAAAGATCTAGAGAAAATCTTTCATTAGGATGTCTTACAATCTGTGCTCCCCACGAACGACATCAAATAAGTCTGCAAATAGCCTATTTATTTAAAAGGCCAGTAAAATTATCACTTAATGCACTCTTGGCCCACTTAAGCGAGGATTTCGTAACATTTCAGAAAAGCTTTTAAGAAAATAGTCTATTACCATAATTACCAGTCGATAAAATAAATATGGATTAAACTGTGGAATGGATGGTCCCATTTCATTCGTTATTCCAATGTGAAACGTTTTTCCAATATAAACCAGCTAATTATATGCAAATATGCAACTGTAGATAGTGTAATTGTTCATATGTAAATGTAAATTATTTGTGATGTTAAGAGTTTTCTATGACAAGAAAATAAAAACCTTTGCACAAATACTGGAAATGTATTCTTAGAAGTATAAAAACTGATGACCAAATAAAAATTCATTTTGTTTTTTGTTTCACGTTAACATAAGTTTTTTATCTTATATATATATGTTTGTAGTTAATCTCCTCCGAAACGCCTTGGGCGACACTCACGAAATTTTGTGTACGTATTGGGTATGTCTGAGAATCGGATAACATCGATTTTTCATCCCTCTTAGTGTTAAGTGACCCCCCTAAATTTTTTTTAGATTATTATTTTTTTTATGATACAGAATTAAAAAATACATACTACCCCTAATTTTCACCTCTCTACGATCAACCCCTATTTTTTATTATAAATGATATACATGGCAAAACGACGTTTGCTAGGTCAGCTATTGTACCATAAAATTTTAGATTTGAATAAAATTTAATTGGATTACGAATCTAAACATCAGAATCATTATATATAGCATTGCGCGTAGTTACGTACAAATATATAGAGTCATATCCTGGCTTGACACAGCTGGAATCTTATTATTTTGGAAATAAATAAAGCCTTTATTACTTATAATTCTAATAGTGGTTTCAAATCGTTCCAGTTTTGCGTTTATGCGTTACCTCGAGATACCCCAGGTCATCATTTATTTATTTATTCACAGTTCTATGCAAAGAAACACAAATATATAGAGGGAAATAAGCTACATTTATTTACCTTTTCTCACCTGGCTGCAGGTAACTATAGCAATCATAGAGATGGGTGCGAGGTATATAATATAAAATATAGACGGTTTTAACTTACTACATGTAACTAACATGAGAAAGTAAAAATTAATAAGTTGTTAATTAATTAATTACTATTAATTGCAGCAGGCTTATGATGACAGAGGTTGTTTTTATAAGTTCATGATATTGAAATCAGCTTATTAAAAATTGTTTAATCTAAATAACAGATGAGGGTTTATTTTTCTAACCCTGGATCTTAGACTATTATATAAAAAAAATATGCATATTTATCTATAGAACCTTAATTAATTAATAGAATATTAATAACTAACTAAAACCAAAAAGCTAATCTTAATGATTCATGAATAGCTTATAGCGAGGTAATACAAAAGAACAGGAGATACAAGAATTATACTTACTTATTGAAAATCATTCCATTTGTCCCTCCTTTCCGAAGGACGCGCTTTGGTGAAACCTGAGCATTAACCATATTTACTAATCTGACAAACGAGCTAGGTCTGGTAACCATAGTTGCTGCCCTCCACTTTAAAACCGAGTTAATTTTTGTAATTTTTATTGTTTTGTTTAATATTTGGTTTAACTCTTCGTATATGCATATAAAATTATATATTGGTTCTTTTACCAATATATCAACGTGTCGGGCGTTAAAAAAAGCAAACATAATTGTAATATTTTCTATTTAGATAAGATAAATAAGAATTTATCACCTGCACAATAAAACTGCTAGACTGATCCTCTCGCCTTTTGACATAAAGGCACGTAACACTCGTAAAATGGCGTCTAATAAATTTATGAATATCTTATTTCAGTGCGTATAGAAGCAATAAAACGCCTTATAACTGTAAATGAAGGCGATAGAAGGGTGAAGTATACAATAAGAATGAAACTCATGTTACCCTTTATGTGCTAATAAAATTGTTAGTGCATTCGCGTATCGATGGGTTCAAAGTATATAAATGTTATTTCGTGACGTGTTTTTTATGAAAACTTTTTGAATAAAATTTGAATCCCGTGATAATTATTGTTATAAATGTGTTAGTTTTATTTACTTAAGTATTTTTTATTGACCATGTGTTTAAATTATGGAGGCAGCTGGGGTGGCTATTCGACTCAGACGTGACACTCATATTCTTCAACTTCTCTACTCAATTCTGTTCAATCCCAAATTCATTTCAAATTCTTAGGTCCTTCTAACTATACGCTACGCTCTTCCAATAGATGTCTATTGGAAATTTCATTCCACAGCTCATCTTTCATAGTCAATTTAGAATTTCTGCCATTTAGTTGTGGAATTGGCTTCCTCCCTATCATCTTTTTAAAGGCCAACAGCGTGTTTGCGAGCCTTCTGGCAGTGTGAGTGTCCATGGGCTGCGGTGTCACTTAACATCGGGCGAGCCTCCTGTAACATAAAAAAAACTCTTCTAAACATTTTCTAACCTTATCTCATCCTGATCAATCCAAATTGTTTGATTATTGTATTTTCTTTTCTTTTGTATTGCATAGATATTCATGAATCCTTAACATTAGCTTTTTTTAGCCTTAACGTTTGTTATTAATATATTTTTTTGTTTTTCTCTAGAGTAAGGTTCTATATAAAAATATTTTTTTATATAACTTTGGTTATGCACTTCTTGCACAACTTTTCTTACTAGGGTTGCCTGGAAGAGTTCGCTTATTAGCCATAAAGCCGCCCGTTGCATCCCTTTTTATGTATTGTGTTTCATTTTAGTATTATAAGCACTGCAAAGAAATGTCAATAAATAAATATTTTTATTTATATTTTTGTTCGTTTTACAAACCAAATTTAACACACCATCTAACCGAATTGTTACTCTAACTAAAACTACTAATGGGCATAATCTGAAATAAACAGGTTATTTTTATAACTAAATAATAATAACCTATTTATTTTAAAACTTGGAGGGTAAAACTTGCTGAGTTTCTTGCTCGTTCTTCTCAGATCAAGGCCTCCTGGTAGTTTTGCGAACAGATGGCGTAGTTTTGCTCTTTCGCGAATTTTGTAAACGTTTTTTTCATAAGCATGCCCTAAGAAGCATCTAAATTGAATAAATGAATTTTGATTTGATTTGAACTGTTTTCAGAATAAAGTTAAGTTCTAAGTATTTTGTATGTTAATTTAAAAGTGTCCAGATACTCGGAGTCATATAAGGAGTAATATTCCCGCATTACACTATTAACGAGAGAAAGAGAGAGATATTATTATGAAATTGTTCAGAAGAGTTGTTCGGATTAATACCTGCAGCTGACTTTCATCATCGGACGTCGAGGCAGAATACGAAATTCCACCCGTATCACCACCTCACAACTGAGCGTTTCTCAAGGCAGTTTTTGCCGCGCACTACCACTTTGTGGAACCAGCTGCCCACTGAAGTATTTTCGAACCTATTCGACTTAGGGTCCTTCAAGAAAAGAGCCTACCAATTCTCAAAAGGCCGGCAACGCACTTGCGAGCCCTCTCGCATTGAGAGTGTCCATGGGCGGCGATCACGTAGCATTAGGTGAGCCTCTTGCCCGTTTTCTTCCTGTCCTATAAAAAAATTAAACACTATTTATGCTTGTATACTAAACCTATTAACTTTTGTTAATGTCCTCAAAATCACGCGGTAATTTTATTTCCAGCGGATAGCTATAACTTCACCCCAAACATAATATCACAGTATTTACCTTCAAATTGCAGGCCATATGTGTTGTATACCTAAGCTATACAAAACGTTAAGCTAGATACACATACGCTTGCTCGATTTCTATCACAAGAGCAAGACACACACTGCTCTGATGTGTACCGCGCTCTCAACCGTCGCTGGTATAACCTAGCTCATTACACTAATGCTTGTTGTATACTTACTAAACATAAATATTTGTTAATGAGTAATTTTAAAGGATCCTTAGTTTAAGTTTGAATTGTATGCAGTTTTCAGTGCCCTATTAGTTTAGTTTAGTATATTGCCAAGGAGAGGAGCTTTCCTCAGAAGGAAAGGTATATAATAGCTTATACGTTGTTTTATGGGTAAAATTCAGTTAAAACACCGTGTTGCTAGAAGCACAACATCATGGCTTCGCAAGGTCGACAAGACTAAGTAAGTAAGAGTAATGGAGATATCGCAATAAAGTTGTTACATCAGAGAGTTCATTGAATCTCGAGACAGTTAATTAAAGATCTATATTCAATCAATTCGCTAAAGTTCCGCCAGACAAGTGACTCATTCAAACATTTAACGAGATTCCGAAACGTTCCTCGGCAATAAGACTAACCTGAACTAATATTACCTAACCTTTTACAATAAAATAAAACACGGATTTCCTAGCTCTCAGTTCTTCACGATCACACCGAAGTAATCATGGTGGAGTCGACAGCATGTTTACAATTTCACCAAAGACCACAATTTAAAACAAAAACCAAAAAAGAAATACTGTAAAAGTAATCAGCTGTTGTCGTGATCGCTATCTTATTTTACATATTTATATTTTTAATCAACAAGCAGCTTTTGGTCAGACAGATAGTTAAACGTTTTCGACGCTGCTTTATTTAAATAAAAAATGTGTCTTGATTGAATATCAAATACTTTACTGCGACAGAGACACACCAAGGGAAGAAGCCTCTATGAAAATTGGTTACATATGCAGAAAATATTTTATAAGCGTGTGCAAAGGTGCATACACATGACATTGTATATTGTAAAATGACCTTTTAAATAAATCCTTACCGAAAACATAAGTTAAATACATTTTATTCATGAAATCGTGAAATTTGTAACATCGCCTTTTAAATGACCCTTTCAGCTTTTTCAAATAAAGTTTTCCCGTTTCTAGCCGTTATGAAAATACGAAAAACGCAGCGGGTCGATGGTACTTCACCGTCAATTCAACCCCATTGTCGAGAAAGGCCCAGATGACCCTTATTATAATTGCGGGAATATTTCAGAACCAATGATTAAGTCGTGTAGGAGTTGGTATATATGTTATGTGTAAAGGCGAAATAAACCAAATATTAAATGAATGAAGTATAGTACTATGTACCTACATAGTGATTTTTACACTGTTAATATACTTCATAACAAATCTAGTATTACCATTAAATTGACAGATAACAATATTAAGTTTAAGGGTCTGCTTCACAATGTCCGGATGAGTTCCAAATAAGCTATTTATTACTTATTGGTATGATAAACACTATTGTTGCGTTTCACCACTGTCAAATAGCGCTATTCGTCATGAAACGCGAAGTATATATTTCGGAACTTTTATTTTTCGAATAATTTATTTGTTGCATAGCTATTGGTACTTTAGCAATACATTGTGAAACAGGTCCTAAATATTGCCGTATTAATGCCAACTATTGTCTCAAAGTTGTATATCTTATCTGAGGCTTAAATCCATTTACAACTGGGTCTCAGGACCAAGAAACTTATATAGGGCAGAACAAATACATTAACAACTGCTACAGAATGTTTGTCACCTAATTTACAGGCCTATAGAAGGAGATAATCGACAAAATTTCACAATCACTGCATTTACTACAATAATACTTTTACTTTACTTTATTGTATTTACCTGATTTCGCTGGTCGTGTCCACATGTTTTGGGGACGACACTGCTTTTTATATTTTCGTATGTAAGTTAATGTTGACATGTGTTCGTCCTAATTTTTTGGTCCAATTAAAAAGAAAAAAAAAATTATTATGTTATAAAGTTCATTGTGTTACACGGTCTGAAATGAATGGAGTTACTTAAAAATTAACATTTTACATTTGTATTTATTTGCTTAGGTGAAAATCAAATGAAAGTATTCTCACGCTCAGCGTAAAATCGAAATATGTGAAGTAGTTATAATAACGTGAAGGTTAACTGAGTTTAAAGAAACAACTCATTGTTCTCGTTATTTTTGCCAATACAATTTTGCCAAACATGGACGTATGATATAAAACAATGAATCCAAACATCACTAAGGGGAATAAAGATACGCTGGTATCAAAGAAAACTACGAAATAAGAAATACAGATATCCTAAAAATAACAAAGATCACTGATGCATTAAAATTTAAATAAAATGGAAATGGGCTGGAGAATCGGCTAGGTTTCATGACGACAGGCAAGGAGGCCATCGCTATTACCCGAAGGGGGTATAAATACAAATACAAATGTTTATTTTTAACACTTACTGTTAATATGTTGTATCGTATGACTTTGTATTTTTATGGAATAAAATAAAGCTATATTATTATCTCAGAAACATATTTTAATGTTGAGAACATGCCAGAGATACCATTTCATTACTATTTCGAGTAAGTACCTTAACTAAATTATTGATGAACCTAACAAAAAATTTAGTAATTGTACAAAATATAAGAATAAATATGACTAAATGGATAACAATCTCGCTTAATTGAACATGAACTAGAAGCATTTGGCGCTAAACAAAAATATAATAAAATAAGAAATATTTCGCTATATGAGATTCGTTTATCGACCTAACAACAATTTTCTTTCCTATCATAATAGTCCTTCCAATTTGTTCGAATTCTAGGAATTGTAAGAGGATTCTTTTCGTCATTTTCTTGAAAAATATCTTACAGTTAAGGGAAAAAATCAAAGGGATTAAGTTTGTCCCAGCCAATTTGTGGGGCATCGTGGGACAGTTATATCGATATATCTATTATCTAAGTCTGTGGACCGAATTCAGCGGTCGCGTATAAAAGTAAACGGTTTTGATCCCCAACGAGAACTCGGATTTAGACAACTTTGGATATGGTGTTAAACATTTAACGTTGTCCCGCTCATTCGTTCTTAAAGACACACGAGAATGATAAGGATGAAATATTCAATAGTTGTAAGACTTAAGTGATTTAAGTATCATATTAGTTCCATGATATTATTCTTAGGGCCTGTTTCACAATGTATGGATAAAGTACCAAATAGCTATGCAACACATAAATTATTTGGCAGATAAAAATTCCGAATAAGACACTTCGCGTTTCATGACGAATAGCGCCATCTGACAGTCGTGAAACGCAACAAACACTAGTTTATTCTACCAATTAGTAATAAATAGCTTATTTGTAACTTATCTGGACATTGTGAAAAAGGCCCTTAGACATTATAATTTTATTTATAAAACAAAAATAGAAACGGTACTATGTAATGAGAGATTATCATTTTTTTAGCAATAATGCATTCGAATTTAGAACTGCAAACAATTAAGATTAACCATTCTATATTCAAAAATCGTCAGTAATAATATGTATCAGAAATATATTATTAGATTGATTCTATACAAGAGCACATCCACAAAATATTCGCATGTGCGTACGTGTTTTAAGCCTTCAGAGGCAATCAGGCCGAATGTTTTCCGCGGCCGTATCGTGCCCCCGGCGGATCCTTATTTCCTCCGCACTTACCTACGACAACCGCTACTACGAATTTTCAATTCAAATTTATTTAAAATATTTATATAAAATATATAAGTGCATTAATTATTAATACGTTACACAAATATATTTAAATAAAGACCTTCTGTGGCTTCATTTGTTTCCTGTGCTGCTGTAAATTTGGGTGGAGTTATAAGCTCATTAGTATTCCTACAGCTACTCACTGAACAATAACCAAACAAATACACAAAAGCCAAAAACGGAATACACAATATGTCATGTGTCATGCAAATGTCATATAGAATCCTAACATTAGACTAGGCATTTAGGCGTATTATTTGATATTTCGATGCCAATTTGCGAAATATTATTTTGCAACTTGTGAGATAAGTTGCCAATTTTTTTTCGGCCGCACAGCATCACTTAATGTAACCGCTACCAATGCTGGTATTTCCATAACGTTACAACTTAGAAGCGTACCACTTAAAGGCCGTGCACATGCAATCTCCCAGACAAGTGTCTAAGTGAGCAGTCTGTTCGATTGCCTCCTCTTTAAAAACAATTTGAAGCATACAAAAATTTACGGTATTGATAGTAAGGGAATTTCAAACAGAAACATCTTTGAACCCGCGTCATCCAAGAAATTGTGCTACTTAACCGCGTACCTCATCTTTGGCACTTCAATAAAACCTTCGGTATCGAGGATTCAATCGATGCCTTGATACAAGCGAATTCCTTTATTTTCTTACGAAACGGAATTTGCTTATCCGAAATCCAATTTAAAACTTATTAGTATATACAGAACTATACGCGCTCATCCTTATATAATTGAAAATTTACTCTTTAGTTATAGTGTAAATAACGTTTGTCTGTTTTATTATTTAGTACTCAAATAATCAAACATTATAAGAATAGAGCAGGGTTGGTCTAGTGGCTTCAGCGTGCGACTCTCATACCTGAGGTCGTAGGTTCGATCCCCGTCTGTTCACCAATGGACTTTATTTCTATGTGCGCATTTAACATTTGCTCGAACGGTGAAGGAAAACATCGTGAGGAAACCGACATGTCTTAGACCCAACAAGTCGACGACGTGTGTCAGGCACTGGAGGATGATCACCGACTTGCCTATTAGATTTGAAAATGATCATGGAACAGATTCAGAAATTTGAGGCCAAGATCTAAAGGGGTTGTAGCGCCACTGATTTATTTCTTTTTATTTATTAAAAGAATTTAAGTACCATTTGTTATCACATTATCAAAGAAAGGTTACAAACGACATATAACAAAAACATACATACAATAGTGTCTCAACTCACTCGGTACGGACATAGCACTGATTTGAGATATATCTATTTCTCATTAATACAACAACACAAATTACAATTAAATCAACAGCAGAGCAATGTTAGCCTAATGCATGCATACAATATTGAATAGTAACGCAATACTATTCAATCCTTAATCATTGCCTGTAAAGAAAATCAATAACAGGAACAGATGCAGAGATCCAACGCCAAAACCCATAGGGGCTTGCACTGAACGTGCAATGGTCATTTTAATCTAGCAGATGTGGTTAATGAGCACAAGTTTGCACGAGACGAACTCTATTAGTGCCATGAAAATTGGCGCCTGACAAATAAAACTAAGCAAAGTCCCCAAGTTCGTTCACAATAGAGCAGGTATTACGAAATTAAGCTTTAATTTAGCCGTCGAGATTATGAGAAAAGTTTCAAGACTCGATTGCACTTCACACCTAAAGCAAACAGACGTCTGTCCGTTCCTTCCGCTTGTAGATGTGGCCATCATACTGTTTATTTTAGTACAAATTGTTTAAAAGTTCGAATATATTTCTAGAAACCTTTAACAATAAGGTAATTTAAGAATTTAAGTAAGATAGTAGGCAATAAAGTTGTCAACTACTAAGAGATGACTACACAATGGTATAAGAATAATGTAGTTTATTCTCTGAATAAAACTTATTAAAACACGATATACGACGACATACCCCCGCGATGGCCCAAGCCGAGGTTCGAGTCTCACAGGAGACGCCCATGCGCGAGTCGCGGGAACCATACCCTTTCAAACTGAGCTAAGCTCGGCAAAACAGCCCGTGCTGAGCTGTAAAGGCCCTTAAGGCCAACAGCGAGATTCCATAGAAAAAAAAATTCGACGAGATAGATAAATCGAACCAATAAATTTTGGTAAAAATTATGGTATAATCTATTATGATGGCACTATAGAAAAATATAATTAAAATTTATCCGGAAATCTAAAAATGCATGGCTAATATAATGTAAGTTTATGTGAAATGGAACTCTCAAGTCAAACCGTTAGTTGCTTCGAATACTTGTGTTTGCTCGAAGCTCTGAGCTTTAATTGTTTTGCTCCTTAAACATGACTATTTTTATTAAGATATTAAACTTACTGTTTATAAGCAGTAATTAATTGCTTTTATCTGTGCTAAAAATATACCTAGATGTTGCCCGAGCAACTATGTGTGCGTTAAACGAAAAAGACAAATATTACGCAATCAAATGTCACACTGATATCACCATCAGTCTGACGTTTAGTTATTGATTTTATTTAGAACATACATGCCAAACAATAATTATAGAGTAATTTACTTTAAACCGTTTACCTGTCACAAATATATCCAATTTTGGTGCAGCACTGAGAGACGATGGGATATAACCGGAATGGCTAACTGCTGGCGGAGTACAGTTCGTGAGCTCCACTCAGACAGTGCATGCGTCCGGGATCCGAAATACATTTCAAGCACATACTATGATCTACCTTTCAAAATTTTAAGTACCAAGTGGATTGCCGATTACTCTCTCCATGCTTCAAGAGATTCATACCACGTTGGGGTACATAGTAAAAACACTGGTGGGTACAAGCAATTGTAATATTTACGCCAGTAAGCTCGCCTTAAGACATTTCTCAAGAATAATGAAGCTGTCAATTAGCTTATACAGTTGAAAAAGATTTCAAAATCTATTTTTCACTTATAAATTCCTTTCACAGTTTCAAGCTCTAAAATCGCTTAAAAATACAGTGGCGCATCGCTTAGTCCTGGTCTAAGATTTTAGTATCTGGATAGTCATCATTTTTTTAATTGGCAGTAAATCAATCAAGCAATCAATCAAAAAATCTTTATTCATATAGGTTAACAAATTAAAATTAGTCAAAAAAATTAAATTAATTGTAAATTTACATTTACTACCAGTTCGCAAGTCAAGGGCGTAGGGCGGACCAGAAGAACTTGCAAGAAACTTTCCGCCACTCTTTTCAATTGCCAAGATTTTAATGCAAATTGTTTGAACTGGAGCAAATCAATCCCAAGGATAATGATCATTTAAGTATTCGTCACATTTATAAAAAGCTTTATTGATTAATTAATTTTAACGTGGGTTTTGAATTTATTTAGTGATAATTCTCTAATTTTGCTTGGGGCTTTGTTGTAAAAATGAATACAATTTCCATATAAGGAATGTTTTATCTTCTGGAGCCTGGAGGTTGGTCGTACACTCAAATTAGTTCTAAAGGTTGATCTGTGCCACAAGCCGTCAATTTTTGGGTCTAAGCAGTGCCAGTTTTATGTTTTCCTTCTCGGTACGACGTGATTCAAATACACTGACACTGCTTAAAATCAATTAAAATTAATTGAAAATGTTTGCATCCTGTATAAGTCAAAATATATCTTATTGAAACGTTTTAAAGGCATCCAGAGGTCGAATGAAATAAAAAATAAAGAACTACAATAAATAGCTAGTACTAAAATAAAACCAGTATAAGGATGCCTAATTGGAAGCCTGAAGTAAAGTAGGGGATTTTGGCCCTGCCACCCTTCTAGTTAGTATTCTCATGAGTAAAGTAAAATTGGAAAGTGCCTGTAAGTCATGCAAAGTTGTACAAGGTTTTTAAATTTTCATCCTACTCTTAATACTCGTAGCATGGGCTAAATACATGGCTATTAATACATGTATGCATCCAAACAAATTATATTGACTTCTTCGTAGTGTTTCCTACTAAATATAATAACCACCACAATCATTAATATTAATCACGTCATTGAGGCAGTCATTCAAATTATCACTATTCGAAGATTATTGAATTATTTTATGTCTAATGAACGGTACAACTCAGTGACGAAATATAATACTCGATTATTTATTGCCTGTATTATATTTAGTATAATTTTATAAGATACTGAAATATTAGTATGGAAATATCTTAAGAAAACCAACAAGTAATAACACAAAATTCACATTAAAATCGCGAGCGTCGCGCTGTGCATATGAAATGAAGTGAATATAATCGCTGTAGCAATTAGACGAGCGTGAGCCTTCCAATTAAGGGATCATTAGCCCCTCCCCTTCTCTGATATCCCCCGACAACCCCTGGTAGCACCCGCGTCGCCAATTCGACAATCGAGATCTGCGGGTATTATCCGTTTTAATTGAATGACGCTCTTTCATTAGCACAGCTGCTATTAAATCTTACAGAATATTTGCATATGATTTTAGGCATCATAATTTCTAAGACTTTCGTACTGTGCACGTACAATAAATCTCAATAGTCATTACATTGATATACCTATGAACGCAATAATTAACAGAAATTAATACAGCCGACCTTGAGTCAATGATTGAAAACACGATGCTGGCATGTGTCAAGTTAGTTTACTAACCAACTGTACTAAATAACTCTTAATAATGGTGTTAAATAAGGCGTCGACGTTAAAGACAAAACTATTGGACTGTTTTATTTATTTTTAAGGGGGTATATTATAGGCGTATTAACATTATGTATCTTCTATTAAATTTACAGCTAAAATACTCAACTTTATCGCCGACATGTTCAAGTTATGAATACTCTATATTATTATTAATCCAGTTTATACATTGACATCAACAATGCAGATTCGAAAAAATATTTCTCTGGTATTAAATAATCTTGTTTGCAGTCTCTTTATGATTAAATCCACAAACAGTTAAAAAGTGAATCGGTTACTTATGATCAAAGATACATTGATTATATAGGATCAAAGGTTGAATTTTCTTTGCTGTCGGAAAATTAATATACATGGGAAGTAATCATAAACATACTTCCTGTAATTCGATAAAATTTACCATTTATTTAAAGCATACCATTTGTATTATTACCACGATGGTGCTATTGATATATATTTTATATTTGTATGACATATTAGGCACAGTGGTCCTGCGTTTGAATCATGGCGTTGCAGCGATGGAATTTTCGTTCTATGCATAAGAATTATTTTTATTAATTTCTATTAACAGTTTCTCCTACTTATATCAATCTTTACGATGGTATTAAATATTATTATTTATATTATACGGTATGTTTACTTATTGAATAGTACAAAATTTTACAAAAGCTTGCCGGCACACTGACACATTGGTAAATAGTGAATGAATGTAACAGTCACAAAAAGAAAAATATGTATTCATAAATTATAAAAACTAAAGGAAAATTGATTTTAAAGTGAGAGGGGAGCAACTATAGATCTAAACCTAGCTTGTTAACAAAATGCTCAATTTGGATGACGATGAGTTTTTGCCAATAAGTATTCTTTTTAAAGGAGGAACAAATTTTAATTAAATTGGTGCATAATTGCCGAGCCAAATAAAATCAAGTCATGCTGAGTAAAATAATAATCTTGACAACATTAGAAACCTGGGATAAAATATTTATTTACTGATTTCCTATTTATACAGTAAATTAACAATTAATTAATTCTAATACAATAGAAAATTTATTAATATAAACTTAATAAACTAAAAACACAGTATAAACAAATCCATTTTACAACTTGGATAAAAATTAATAAATACTGCAATTCTTGTGAATTCAGACAGTGTGCAACTAAATACATACCTACCGTCTCAACAACATTTAGGGTGCGAAAGACACGAGTAAATGGCGATTCTCTAAGTAAATTTGTACGCACTAGAATCCCTGCAAGCAATTATGAACTCTTGCCGCGCAGAGTGTGATAATTTCCGCATTATATTTATATACCTACCGCTAAGGATGTTATAAATATATAATCTCCCCTATAGCAGAGAAAATTCAACCTTTGATTCTATAATATAATCAATTTATATTTGATCATAAGTAGCTAACCGATTCACTTTTTTACAGTTCGTAGATTTAATCATAAAGAGACTTCAAATAAGATTATTTAATATGAGAGAAATATTTTTTCGAAACTGCATTGTTGATGTCAATGTATAAACTGGATTAATATAGTATGTTCATAACTTGAACATGTCGGCGATGAAGTTGAGTATTTTAGCTGTAAATTTAATAGAAGATACAGAATGTACCTCCTTAAAAATAAATAAAACAGTCCAATAGTTTTCTCTATAACGCTGACGCCTTATTAAGAGTTACTTAGTATAGTTGGTTAGTTAGCTGACTTGACACATGTCTGCATCGTGTTTGCAATCATTGGTCCAAGACAAACAAACTTGGAAACATAACTGGGTAAAATTGGTACACTCCATGCAACATCATGTAAATGTATTTCGAGACACATCTCGAGCCATCTCTCTCGCTCACCCACGGTGAACCTTGGCCTCAGAAAGTACAGGACTCTTTATTTAAATGATAATAAAATTAACTACAGTCGAAACCGATTATAACGACATCGTTTCAACGACCGATCGGTTATTACAACCAGATTGTAAAGTCCCGTCTGAATCTCTAGTAAACTATTCAGCGAACATTCCGCCTATAACAACATCTGATACAACGACATATCGCTTACAACGATAAACTTTACTATTACTAACTTTATCGATCTCATCGACTATAACGACCAACCGCTTCTTGTCCCAGCAAAACAAAACAATACGGACGATTTTAAATCTTATTAATAAGTATTGAAGGAATAACTACGCACTTTCTCCCACTTCATCCGAACCTCTTCCCGACCATTTGACAAATTCTTGCAAAAGCTGAAGGTATCAATTATGACACTAACGACGAAAACGAAGACCAGCAAGACCCTGAAGAACAGTTTCAGCCAACAATAATTTCCGAGGCTCTTAACTCTACAACAGTTTGCCTGTTGCCTTTAATGACTATAATACTGATGATACTCTTACCTTGAGGAGTATGAAACGTAAAATACAAAAAATATTTGAGACTGGCCTAAAAAAACAGACTAAAATGACTGATTTCTTTAAAAACCAGTGAAGTCTTACAACCCGTACTGTAATCAGCTAAGTACATTTTCTACTCTACGTATTTCTTAATAAATAATGTCATTTCTTTTCTAACATTTCATTTGACAACAAGTTCACATACATAACCTATACCCCTATACTAGATAGATATGTAACTATAATAATATAACTACATACACAACTAATGTAACTACACATGTATGTACGTGTATTGCTTATAACAACTATCGGATATAACGTCGGCACCTGTACGGTCCCTTCAAAGTCGCTATATCAGGTTTTGACTGTATTTATATTAGAAATGAAGGTAACGAAATTTAAATCTCATTGTGCAAAATTAATGTATGCAAAAGCTGCATGCATATCGTTTCATTTGAATTTAAAATACGTCCCTAATGGAGTTTGCATTAATCGTGGATAAATCAGTTTCGAAGTATCAGAACCAGACTAACCCGATTAAGTAATTGGAGATTCAATAACTTGAGATCAATATTTGAATTTTTTGTGACGAGAAATGAGACGATTATAAATGCTCCAAATCTCTACTAGAGAACTAAGAATTTTCTTTTTGTCAATCACGTCTCGGGAACGAATGATTCGAATTAAAATCATTTTGGTACACACTGTCACACTTTCAAATAAAGCAATAACATTATACTTAAAGCGCCTAGATGCGTTCTGTTAAAGAACAAATTATCCGGCTGTGATGTGTGTGACTTTTTTAAAAATAAAAAGTTTGTTACTTTTTAGAAGATAACAACGAGCGGCAGGATCACCTGATGTTAAGTCAAATCGCCTCTCAGAGACACTAACATTACCGATGGCTCGCAAGTGGGTTACCGGCCTATTAAGAATTAGTACGCTCTTTTCTGAAAGGACCGTATGTCGAATTGGTTCAGAAATACATCGGAATGCTCTTGGACTATTGCAAAGGCTCAGATATTTTTTTACTATCTTGTAATCTGCCTATCTAACAATTTTATAGCTTAGTATTTGTATATTATTCGACCCGATACCAAGTACTATAGTAGATGGACTTATTATATGTATATATAGATATAAATGAAACGTATCTTGATTTTGATACGCAAAAATGATCATGCTATAATTTTACATTTTTGGTAACTTTTTACTTGTCTGGTTGTACAGAAAACGTAATTAAATATTAATTACAGAAAATTTTTGTTGCATTGATACGTAATCATGAATCAATGTATCTCAACCAATATTTATAATTAAGAACAAATACATACAGATTCACAAGTAGGTCACATTCGGTATAGGAAAACATTACAGGTGAGGATACTGGAAACCATAGACACTATAGACTTTGTATTGTATATGTAAACAAGCTTTAGACTTTTTAAATCTTTTATATAGTGGGAATACTTTTACTAAAAGCGACTCATTACACCGAAAAAAGAAAAACCACATAAACCCTAGCGCCAAGTAACTTCCGTTACACGTAAATTAGATTTGACATACGGAAGTATTAACTTAATTTATTTATTTATTCTTCGTTACCTTATACATAACAATACATGTAAAGAAAAACAAAAACTAAGTGTGTTACATAAGTTATAAGCAAATGGGCGGCCTTACTAGCTTAGTAGCGATCTACTAAGCTATTTCTTCCAGGCAACCTTAATATCGTAAGTAATGTCGAGCTAAGTGTCGACTCTGAATTTTTAGGTATTTTTTTGCGACGCATGTGTGTCTTTTCTCTTTAATAGGTACCTTATTTTTGGTGCCTGAAGAGAACTTCATTTAATTCAAAACATTTTATACGTAGGGTTTTAAAACAAATCTTATTTTAGTTTATGCTTTCCCCAATATCAAATAATTCAGTTTGCGGCGCATTCCATCAATCCAATGCACGTTTTCTAATCCAATTGAAGTGATGCGAAGAATATTTGCGGGCGTCGAAGCAAACTACGCCGCATTCCTGTCACGTTTGATTCCCAAAACTAGAGCAATATTGAATCGGGCCGTCATTGTGACGTGTACAGCCGCATTTATTAGCTACCTTGCAACTGATATGAGATTGTTGATTAAATATTTTATTCGATAATTTATTGACACCAAACTTCAGCTTCGTAGCTGGTGAACCTTAGGAATTACTAATTTGAATTTTTTTTATTTCTTTTATTGATAAAGTATTAAGAATTGAAAAATTATAAACTGTCATAATTATCCAGTGATGCTATTACCCTAAATGGGTCAAATAAGGTCAATAAGGTTAGATAGGCCTTATTAGGTATTTTTGGGTTTGAATCATGCCGGTGTCATGATGTATGAGCAAGTGCTTATTGTGATGATAGAAAGATATTTCGATTGGTGCATAGCTGTGATCACAACGCACAACCTTAGAGACTAGGATTGCACGCTTCAGCCACTAGACCAACACATTAATATGAGTATTTTTATAAATAAATAAACATATATCATCTCATATGAGTGTGTAAAATACATATAAAAAGCCAATAACACATAGATATAGTAACAGGCGAGTTGAAGAAGGTAAATATGTAATACCATATGTCAATAATTATTATGGGAAAAGGACAAGCCGATACATAACTCCGACAATATTTAATAAATTAGATGTAGTATTAAAAAAACATTCCCAAATATAGCAGAATAAATAGGATAAGGAAATCATTGAAAAATGTATTGTTGCCATAGGTAAACTTTTTAATAAATCTCATCTATTAGAAAGTTTACTTATACGTATATTTTATATTATATAATTTATAATAGAACTAGTGACCCGCCCCAGCTTCGCACGGGTGCAATGCTTATGAAAAGCAGGTTTTTATAATGTATTGTTATTTCCGTCGCTGGAAAGCTCCGATAATATACGCGACATATACCATAGAGACATAATATATCATCATGGACTTTTCTGTAGACCTTTTCAATGTGTACAATACTTAGTACATTATTTTGATAAAACTCATAGGGTTCAGCCTGCGTTTGCAATGTAAGCGGAATAAATGTAATTATTTACGACATCACATTAGAAACCTCAAAAATAACAGTACTTGTCCACTATTTAATGGATGTTATTATACATATAAACCTTCCTCTTGAATCACTCTATCTATTAAAAAAAAACCGCATCAAAATCCGTTGCGTAGTTTCAAAGATTTAAGCATACAAAGGGACATAGGGACAGAGAAAGCGACTTTCTTTTATACTATGTAGTGATGATTACAGTGTGTTCCCTTATAAATTAGAAATATTTGAAAATTCACTAAATATATGTATAATAAATTAAGAACATAAATAGAAGTAATTAGAAATTACTATACATAACGTAATTTCTAAAAAGTTCGCCAAAGTTCGTTCGATCTTCGTTAAAAGATCGCCAACAAACTGTAATACAGTTTGGCGATTTTTTGATATTGTTGTAAATGTTTGTCCATGTTTTGATAAAATAAAAAATAATGTTGAGTGAATGTACCCCAAGTTCTTAACTTTTTTCATTAATCAATTAAAATAAATAAAGTTACTGATGTATGGTTTCAGTAAACCAAAGACGAAAATCAATTAAAAGTTTTTGAGGTCAAATTTAACTGTGTTATTACATCTATATAAATATAATAAATCGCAATATATGTTTCTAAGCGCAAAAGTCGCAGACGGCTGGACCAGTACGTGTATTTTTTTAACTATTCCTTGAACTCGGAGGAAGGTGTTTTTAAATTTAGCACAATTTAGTGGGTTGTTATTCCGGTAAAGAGAACAGTCTCTCTTTCACAGCAAAATGTAAAATGGCTAAATTGGATTACAATTACGTAATTAACCCGAGTAGGATTTTAATAAATGTACGTACCAATTGGAGCACAATGCATAACTCAATTACAACAGTTTCAAAGGGATGTGTTTTCAATGTGTTTCTAAGTCGGTATTCTAATTCCGGGCTCAGTTTCAATCGGATGGGACGTGGGGACGTGAGAGGAATGTCTGGGCTTATAACGACACCAAATTGACGTACCAAGACACCGGTGTCACACAACTCTTTTACATAATAATTGGCTTTAGCGCCTACCTCAAAATTTATGGAAAAAAAGAAAGGCTAAATAAAGAAAAATCAGGAATATTGTACTTGAGTGCTGGAGTGATTTGTAAAGTTTTGTTATTATAGTAATTATAAACTCGTTGTTATACAAATGTAATTCCTTAATCGTATTTAGATAAGTAACGATACGGGTTAATATAATATAATTTTCTTCTAAACAAAGTATAAATGTTCTTTAAATGTTAATTTAATTAATTATTTATACGCAAAAATCATTTGTGAAGTGAATCGTGCGTCCTGACACTCTCAATCCAATAATGAATTTCATAATTATAACGCGTCATTTTCGAGTACGAATTATGATTTTCATTTGTTTTACTCTACTCCTGCATCAGACGTATGACATATTTTCAGCACTTTCATTAATTAATCTATACCTACATAAAATTACAATAACACGAGCTAAAGGCTTACGTTTTTTTATACAACAGCTGGCAAAGAGGTAGGCTCAACTAATGATAAGTGATGCCGCCGCTACCCATTGACAATCTCAATGATCTGGCATTATTTCAGTGCGTTGCCGGCCATTTAATTATAAATAGCAACAGAGGTATAATTTCTCAGAAGGAAGGTACATTTAAGAGATTTTAATTTATAGTTTTAGCGTAGTTGTTAAATGTTTACAATCACACGTGAGGTAGTCTCTTGGAACCCCAGCTATTATTTATGTACCCATGACAATTTCTAGGTCCGAAATAGTTGCTCGGACGATGAATCAAATGGTGATCAGCATCAATACAACAAAAATACGACATGCAAAGGGGTAATTACTATTACAGAAGAATGCAAAAGTCAGAGTTGGATTAGATCGTCGTTTATTACACTTGACATTAATTAAGAAGTTGTACTGAGCTTGCTCATATAGGTACCAAACATAATATCTGGTACACATGAATGGCCATGATAAAAGAAAAGAGGAATCGTCAGCTATAGCAATATAGTTGTAATGTAACTAAATTCTGGTTTAATGCATTATGAGCCCTTTTCATTTTGTTTTTTTGTGAGATTAATTATCCATAAGTTTTTTTATTTTTTTTTTATTTTTACATACGAGAAAAAATACAAGAGCAGTACATAATATTATGCTACAAGACTGTAATTATGCCGAGCGTCGATATTTTTTATTTTACAGCGTAATTGGAGGCCCGAGGCTAGGGTTGCTAATTAAACCGACATTTTGTATCAAACACCTGCAGCCCGAGGCAGCAAGGCTGCGGATTGTACGCCTAATGCGCGCCCCTTATGTATCTATATTGTACAGTAAATATGCTTGTATAACGTATTTTAGAATTGTTTGAAGTAACGTAAACCCCACATACGGCGAATAGGTAAGGTGAATTTCTATGAAATACAATTAGCTATTAGCTATTAGCTTTTCTATGAAAAGCAATTATCGACTATAAGTGCCTTCCTGAAACATATGTATAAAGGGTGAAAAGTAATATCTAGTAGTCAAAAACAGAAGGCTACCTACTTGTCTATTAAATAAAAAAATTCAACTAAACGGATGTAATCTGATGCCAAAACAGCTGTAGATTATTATTGTTTGTTTTGAATATGTTTAGAGAATATTTATTTTAATATTTACGCCAATAAACGAATAAGTACTTGAGACAATATTCATATGTACGTATGTATCTTGTATACAGTATGTTAATTTAATACAAAATTTATGAACCACAAATGATGTTTAGCCTCTTTCCCGTGCAAATCATGTTTCGAAAGTATGATTATCATCTAAGCTTGTAAATGCGTTAGTTCTCTTAAAATGAAGGAGGAATTTTAAAAATAAATTCTAATTATGAACCTTGTTTATAAGGAAACTTGTTGGTAATCGTGTCTAAGAGGGTTGCGCATTCAGATCACTGCAGCATTTTCAGTGTATTTTCGTTATTAAGTGTGTAATTGTATTGGACACTCGCTAGGAACATTGGCTACTTTTCAATAGAGATCACTATCTGGCGTTTTGCCCAATTAGAAATCACTAATTAGACTGTAATCGCCGCTTGTGATAGCTCGTTAATTTCAATCATAGAATTTTAAAATTCGTCAATATGTAATGATTGGCGTATAAATTACGATTTATAATGTTGCGTCCCGTGTCATAACTTTCACGAATTTAGTTCATGCTAAAATGAAAATATTTAATTATCAATGCCATCATTTCTTTGTAAAGCACAATAAAAAGTTTAGACATCCAAAATCAAACAAACACCGGAATAAACACGTGCCAATAAGAGGATCTGAGTCAAATCGAACTCTTTGTGAATCAGGGCTGAACCCGGACATCCCTTTGATCAACTGCCAAGCCGATATATTGATTGGGATTGCCCAATTGAACGAAATTTTAATTTAAAGAATCGTTACATTGCCTTAATGAATACTCAAGAGAATCTCCGTTCCTAATTGAATTTATCAAGTCGTTGCAATTCCGTAGCAGCGTAGAACGAAATGCAAACTTGAATCAATATTAATCATATGTCAATATTTTGTTAATTTCTCTTCCTGTGAATTGGTACTTGCCAATGTGGGTCAAAATGGGCCATGGCCGCTTGCATCCATTTGGCCAGACATGTCGATTTATTGCTGACATATAAACGCAAAGAATAAGCAAAAAGGTTCATAGATGGAATTTATATATATATATTCAAAACAATTGGCGATCACGCTCGAATACACCGATCTTAATAAAACAGAAACAAACCAAAAAGAATTGAATATACGTCGAGAGTAAAATATTGCTACCGAATCGAATACCCAGGGAATTGTTATTGAGATATCTTTGAGTATAATCGAATTTTCGGCGAAAACTTTAGGGACGCGTGAAGCAAAAATATGTAAATACGGGGCCTATAACATGGCAATCTTCACGCCGCAAATCAAAGGTCAACGGTACACTGTAATCTCAAATTGAAGTGACAGACAGTAAGGAGAGCCTTGCTGAAGCATTTGGGGTCAGAAAAATATTTTATTTAACGGCATGTTCAAACGTTTGTTTTTCTGGTTCTTCCCGAGGGCTTAAACATGTCTTATACTTGTATATATCACAGAAGACGTCATAATACTATTAAATAAACGAATAAGATAAGTGTACTTTCACTAACTCACACATATATGTCTTGGTCTAATCGTAGAATCTAATTGATTGTATGAAATAGCAATTAAGCTATTTTAGCTTTATAAGGATTGAGGGGGAAGAAAGGTCCTAAAAAAGATGCATAGAAGATATTGAAGCGTTAATACAGATACAGATATTTGGGTAATGCTGAAGGAGGCCGGCACATACTCGTAAAGGATGTCGAGCAACAAGAAATAAATGTATCAACGTTTTTTAACATGAAAATAAACGGTATATATTACTCTTATTATGTCATAATATGGTCCGGCTAAATGCGAATAATAATCAGAATTTATTGACATAAATGGAACATGTAAAACTTACCTGAAACTATAAAATGATTACCGTCTACTCTAATGTGATTAATTTACCCATTAAAACAAATTTCTACGCACACAATAACCTAATATCATGAATACTCATATACCGAGAATAGTATGGTGATAAAATGATATAAAAAGGCTTTATTTTAAACAAAATATTTCACAAAAGTTAGCCGTGCTTATCTCCACGCCGCGCTGTCAAGCGGTAGCGTCGATAATTCAGCGCTGTTTATCGGCCTAGTTTTTGGCATCGAATACTTTGACATTCGTACTAAAATGTGTAAAATGAAACGGGATTTCAAACGATTTATAGTGATACCCACGGAACAATGTTATTTATGCAAGTAGGATTCTCATAAACCTGAGATTCTGAGTTCTGCAGATATGCACATTCCAAAAAGACAAATGTATTGTAAATGTAGTCAAAAAAGCCAGATCATTCCCTTGTTCAATGAAATGAGTGTCTCAGCCTCATGCCCCATTGAGAGTTCCTCGAGTGTTTGACAGGTCACATTTTTACAAAGACAAGTAATTCCTATTCTTTTATTGAATCTAAAAAAGGAAACATATAAGTGATAAAAATGAAATTAAATACACATAATTATGGCCTATCATAGCCTAATTACAAAACGAATAATATATTACGTATTATTTTTGTTTAGTGAGCAGTGTTGGCCTAGTGGCTTCAGCGTGCGACTCTCATACATGAGGTCGTAGGTTCGATCCCCGGCTGTGCACCAATGGAGTTTCTTTCTATGTGCGCATTTAACATTTGCTCGAACGGTGAAGGAAAACATCGTGAGGAAACCGACATGTCTTAGACCCAAAAAGTCGACCGCGTGTGTCAGGCACTGGAGGCTGATCACCTACTTGCCTATTAGATTTAAAAATGATCATGAAACAGACTCAGAAATCTGAACCTAAAGAGGTTGTAGCGCCACTGATTTTTTTTTATATATTTGTTTATATTTTACGTAAAGTTGAGATTTAAGTTAAAACCAACCGTAGTCACCTTGAAAAATTGGCCATAAACACAAATGTTGGAGTTATTAGGGTCACCGTCGGCAATTGAACGGAATCTTTTTGTTTCAGCTAACATTCTCTAGAAAATTAATGCAGTCTATCGGCAAAAAGACCACGTAATCAGTCGGGCCGGGCAGATAAAGGATGTTTTTACCACTATTTATTGTGGACTAGGCCCAATTCATTAATAGTGTTCGAGAGTGCTCTATTTTTTCACACCTCCCTTTCGATCTTATTTACGATGCCTGTGGGTGAAATTCTATTTACTGTTATTGAGACATAGAGCAGATATTTTAGCTTGAATAAAATACGTAAAAGTTTAATTTAAATATTTTTATTATTGTATTTTTTAACAGACATTATTTCTTATAAGAAAACGCCAATTGGTTTCATTTAACAGTTATTTTATATTAGACTGACTAGCAACAATTTAAATCTTTGTAAAATCTACGTGTAAATAGTAGTAAGTACATAAGTAATGATTTAAGCTTAGTAATTAGAGATTATCTTGACCTAAATGACGTTCATAAGCAATCACGTATAATAGCCCCCAGCAACGTTTTGCTGTTCTCCTGATGCTGCTGAGCTAATGAAATGGGTAATGGTAAGGTAAGCTTATAACAAATCCTATTTATGCATAATAAAAATGGTAACGAAACATTGAAGGACTGTAGTAATCGTTTTTCGCTCTCAAAGCGAACTATATTGAATGATAAAAAAAATAGATTTTTCTTATGTTGTGTTATGATGCTTTCATAATAAATTAATCTTCTAGTAGGTCAGCATAATGTTTATTTTACTCTACGGCGGTTATCACGGGCTCATCATTTATTAAAATAATGTTAGCGGTAACGGCATCGACGTGATGCGGAACAAGACCCACCTCGGCCCACTAAAAATGAATTTTGCATACAATTCTCGGGTTTTCCGGGAATTTTCTTATACCCGGGACAAGATTGGAACGTAATCTATTTCGTGAAATTGTAGATTTTCTGCACAAGACGTTAAATTATAGATTAATAATTATAGCTTATTAATCTACAAAATTTTAATGACGATATACACAGTAACATTACTTTCACTAAAAACATCAAATTCAAAAGCGCAGTTCACGACGCCCTCATAATTTAGTTAAGTATAGAACCAATTACGGCAAAAAAACACTGAGCGTTTGGGAAGTGCTGCGGTATAATAGACTCCTACAAAATTTAAAAAGTGCAGACAGCCTAGCAATATTTAAATTAAGATTAAAAGACCATCTATTGAGTGATCCCAATCTACGGAAATGAAAGTTCATCCAATTTCTACCACCGGAAATTGTAATGTTAGCATATAAGTGTTCTCATGTGACTAATGTCTATTATAAGAATAAATTTCTTTAAACCTAATTTGTTGTAAATTATTTGCACATTATTATGGCCTAAAAAGGACCAAATAGGAAAGTTAAGTCTCTGAATTTGTATAAATTTAAATGTCTCACGGCATCGCACGAGTCACAGATAAGACCCACACCTGCCTGCTTCTGTTGGGTTTGACAGCTTTTTTATTGGATTTCCACTTTCCTATTCAATAAGTTTGGGTACCACTTACGAAAATAACTGAACCGTAAAATGCTTTACGGTTATTCAATTACAAATAGATACACACTCCTTATTGATAACTTCTAAATCGGTGTATCATAATTCTTGTCTGTTTACAACATAATTAAACACCATAGTAATACTAGGTTTTATTATCATAGACAATTTTTCTTAACCCTAGCGGCCTTATAGTAAAACTTGTATTTAAGATTTTACAGTTTGTAATTATTTTCATTTTTTATATAAAAACGACTGACAAACACGATATCTTAAGTAATACAAAGTTAAACATAGTTCCGTAGAGTCTACGCCGTAGCTCAGGAGCTACGAATGAAAGCGTACACTCCACAAATTTTGCAGAAGCATTTTCGATGACAATCACAAAGGAGTCTGGAAGTCCATTGTCCTGCTGTCTGGTCACGACATATCCTCACTCTTCATAATTAATTAAACGATGCGACAATTTTAATCGTGGTATTAAATATATCCATATTTAAATAAAGTATTAAGTATTACGTAAGCACTATAGGGGGAAGAGGGATTTTCTTATTTGATGATGACGTCAAAAGTAATTATTTACTGTTTTACACATATGTGTATTAACCACAGATTGTCTATGCTTGAAAACGAAATGCATTTTGTTTCGAGGATTCGGAGTACTATTATTTTTCAGAGCTTTGTTTACTTTTCATGACAAGAGGAATAGGGGGGAGGATAAATTGCAGTTAATCTGCGTACGTAATATTTGAACGACCCCATACTGTATATAATACATACTTACACATATTTAAAGAGTATTTCACTATAAGTAGTTAGTAAGCATTTTGAAGCCATTGGAGATCGTATAAATCTCTAGATTTCCAATAATAGTGAAATATTGCATTCGTATCCAATTTTGAGCAGCGGACATCTCAATTATGCTAACACATTTCTTGCAAAATCGTATCGTATGATAATTCGAATCAACCTCAATAGTACGCTACAGTTATATTACATTAAGATTTTTTCACCAACCAACGCTCGCTTTGTGCGAGAATTCGAAAGGTATGTACGGGCAACGGGCAATGTATCGCAGAAGATTCTTAATTGTAAATAGGGAGATAGCAATTTGATTTCGATTGGTCGGAACGCGGCGCAATTGACGCGTTGCGAAAAAGAAGTGCGCTATAATGGCGCTTCGTTTTCCGGACACCTCGACGTATCCCTGATTGGGTTCTGTGTTACAAAGAGATGCAGCGTGAATTGCAATTCTGTTCCATTTAATGTCGATATTAAACAGTTGGATCGGTTCTCGCAAATGCGTTTGATGTAGAGTACGTGTTCTAAGTTTATTCTAGGTAATTATGTGTATATTTCTACGCGTATAGTCTGCAATAACACGGTACGGAATGATATTTAATTTACCCTATTACATAACAGCTGTCAATGTCAACGTGCCTTAATCTTTGGTTTAATCCTAGTGCATTCTATTTAGATAATATTATAGTAGATTTATAGACATCAGTCTAGGACACTAACGAGTTATTGGACTCGAGACAGATCGCTATTTTGTCTTACGACGTTAAATTGCTCCCATAGATATTATTTCCTACTGCCTGGAGAACAATAAGTATTTTGTAGATATAGATATCATCTCAAACACATTATTACTTGTATACATGACTATTTTCCACCTCACCAAAGAGGTTGTGAAGAAATATTTAAAGAAGCGGGAGAAATTTGTTTGTTTTTGCAGTAACAATTTAGTGTATTCTGTGAAATATTATTAATTGTGGTTTTTTTAATGTTAGATACATTTAAGTTGTATATGTTTTGTATTTTAATGCACTTACTAATTTTTTCTATTTCATATACATATATTGTTCATCTCTGTAATCGGTTTTGGCTTTGTATACTGTGGGTGTAAGTGTGTAAGTGTGTAAGTGTTTTGTTTTATTACATGTATGTTTGCTGAAGATTACTAATAAATAATAAAAATAAAAAGTTACTTATTTCATAAATATTAAGATACAAAATTTAAAGTTGCATGTTAAGTGCACTAGAGACACTATGGTACTTTGGTCCAGATATCAACTTCTTTGACGGTTAACATAAACGAGTTAACGTAACAATTTCCGTGAAGACTTGACTGTTTCTTGATATTTTTATCATAGGCAAGTAGGTAATCTGCCTTATTTTTTGCCAAACAACATTAATTGTAGAACCGATTCCAAAAACATAAACTGGTTAGGTTTAGTTATGTAGGTTATAAGAAAATTACACCTTTCTTTGATGTTTCATACATGATTTTATATCAAAAGCATATTCAACAATGTTAGTTTTTGCCACTCAGACGTGGGCACGGGTACCTAATGTCACCAAAAAGCTGAGCATTTGGCTCGGCGCCTGCTCCCGATGTTACTGAATTAGCCAAATTCGTTAATGGCATCTGATTTATGCTCTCTGGCTTATGCTCTTATTACTTTGAATCTTATTCCTTGTATAATTTAGCTGTAAACGAATAATACGCAGAGGGAATGTAGCATATATTAGGTAATTTACCTTTGATATTATTATTTCAGAACATTAAGAAATAGGCGAAAAATTACTGAGAAAATATTATTATAACATAATAGGATTTATTATAAAATAACTGTACTTCTGCAGCTACAATAAAGTCTTATATAAATGTTTATTTCATGTTAGATTTTAATTATTCTCCGGTATTATAATTTATATTACATCAAAATCCTTAAATTTAGATTGATTATTGTTGATTATTTTACGTTTGTTGCATGCTATGTTAACGACCCATTTCTTTCGGCCTTTTTCATAGTAATACAAACACGTCAGGTTTTAACAGTGATGGGCTATATGACATTATTTTAAAAAAGGATAATTTTTCGAAAATTAAATCAAACATTAATAATTTCTAATCAATCACCTCGGGCACCTCTCTAAGAAAAATAGCGTAGACACGTACCATGCCAGTAAACACGTTAACAAACGTATAGAGTTTATTATTATTACCGACTCATTATCATTATTAAATTATATTATGCATATCATACGAAAAATCGATGAAAAACGGTCTCCGACGATATTTAACTCAAAAAGTTTTAAGAGACATTTCAAACAGGAGTTTCATTTTTAATTAAGGCATTTTTTAATAAATTAATGATAATTTTGTATACCAGTTATATACTTTATAACTTAATCTGTCAAATAGCCCATTATACTACTACGCCTAAAGCTTAAACATCTTTAGCAGACCCATATTATATTGTAGAGACCCCTACAATACTCTTCATCCGTCCTTCTTGCAGTATCAATCTACAGGGGATAGTCAAAGCTAGCCAGCACCTTTCACTTTAAGCATCCTAATGTCCGCTACTATGTAGGTGACAGCCAGTCGAGTACGCTGTCTGTAGTTTGCCAGCCCAGCTATTGTTTAGACTGCTCGAGAATGCCCCAGAGCAGAACCTTCCTTCCTTGAAAATATTCTTTAAGTTGTTTCGACGTATTATTCTTACGCTCTTCAGTTTATTAATATACAAATTTTAATGTAATTTACAGGTATATAAACATAACTTTAAATATCAGCTTCAGTATATATTTAGAGTTGTATTCCTGTATTTTGTCGTACATAATCTAAATTTTTGTATCCTGTCACATAGCTTTAATTATTAACTAATGTCACTGTTATCTGTCAGCTATCTTAATAATTCTTGAGAGAACACAATTATTCAATAACAAGTATTTTGTGTTGTTTAGATTTTAGAATTTGGATTTGGTTTCCCTATCCAATTCCAATATAGTGTTTCTATCTATTTACAGTACTTGCAACTTACTGTAATTAAATAAGATTTGAAATGTGATCTAAATGTATATTCCTTACAACAACTTGGTGCGTGTATGCGAGGATAAATTTTGAAGACAATGATAAACAGCACATGTTTTCATCATGGAACAAATATTACAATTCGATTGGTTTGTAGTGAAAACTATCTGTTTAATCAAGAGTTTACTTAAAGTGAAAATAAACTATGGTCGACATTACCTTAAGAACATAAACACCCATATTTAAATTCATACATACATTGTTGTAGGACAAACTTTCAGCCGGAGACAGATAAATATTTCCTTACTGCTGAGGCCTTGGAAAATAGTGTTACCGAGAAAATACTACAAAATAACTTTCACGATCCACTAATATCCAGCAGTGAGGATGAGGAGCAAGAAGTTATCAACTGGGATGAAATTTTCAGTAAAAAGAAATTTGTAATTATTATTTATACTATATTAATTAGTTTCTAACTTACTTTTACAAGTAAAATTATAAACTATTACTAATGTAAAATACTTTTATGGTTTGTCATAAATGAAGTCAAAATCTACTTAACCTAATAAATTTTATTTTCAAACAATGAATACTTGCTCATGCTTATAATTCTAACCTTACTTGATAATTGAAAGAATTGCATCAAAGGCTTGATAAATTTACCTATCTATTTATCTAATCTCAATTAAACTAAATTTTTGAATAAATTGCTATATTGTTAGTTGTTCATAAAACTATATTTCTGCTTACAGGATGAAAGAAACAACCACATTTTTGTGCCAGGATTTAGAGGATGTCCAAAATATCCAAAATTATCCAGTCTTAAGCCCAATCAACAAACACAACTTCTGAAAGTTATATGTGCAAACCATTCGCATGTTCTTCCACAGAAAACTTTTCCAAGACCTACTAAGATAGATTTTAGACTATTTGAGGTTGGTACTCGTTAATATTGTGTTTTCTATTGTTTATTTATAATATCTATTAAAATCACATTTTTATATTTTTGCATATAGTAATGATTACATTATTTAAAGTAAGTGCTTTACTACAACAGCTGTGGATGTAAGTCACTGAACATTGAGAGCAGTTAATTTTAAGTGTGACAATATTATAATTTACTCTGGTTTTAAAACAGTTATTCATTAAAAAATAATCTATCCTATTTAAGTTATCATGCTACTATGTTTTATTTATTAAATTCCCATTATTCCATAATATATATTATATTATTATAACATAAGAAATCTTGATATTAATTTAAAATTTTTGGTAAATCTTAATTACCTGAAGATAATTGCATTATTTGGAGTTGTTTTAAAAATTAAGATTTAACAAATTGTGATATTTTAATGGATGAGGCTCTGGCGACCAAACAGTGGCGGTATAACCACACACCTAATCCAGCAATGGATTAGTAGAGGCTACAGTGACCTAGGGAGGAAATAATCTCTTAAAAGTCTGGAGCAGAAGGCAAGGGGAAAGTACTGCTCAACATAATTCCTAGTAGTCAGTAATCATGATATTTTTACAGGAATTAAAACCACTCTATGAACAAGAACAGAAAGAATTTATAGCCTGGGCTAAAAATCTTTGGACCACAGAACATTGTGTTAGAGCATTACGACCCAAGCCACCGGTGGAGTTAGTTTATGAAGCATATTTTAAATTAAAAGCTAGTGAACTTCAATGTTATCCAAAAGTGTATACCCTAGCAGCTCAAATACCACTTGAGGCCAATCAAGGAAACTACAATGAAATGATTTTTTGTGAAAATTTAATTGATGTAAGTATTTCAAGAGTAATATTAAGTCAAAGCAGAATTTTATTGCAATGTTTATATCATCGAAACTTCGTGAAGCGCGTCACGTCTGCCCCTTCTATTACCACTACTACATAGCAATCACAACCATTCTGTCAAGAAGCTTATATCTTAACCTACTGTAAATTGTTGGTGCAGTGAAAGTAATTAAATTTTAAAGTTGGTCTAAATTATGTTAATATGTATGTTATCTTAGTCTTATAGATATTGGATATGGATTTGGTAAATAAAAGATTTAGACAAGTATACTTACATATAAAATATGTATGACTTATAAACTATGAAGATATCAATTGATGATCTGACTTTATACGCGTATGTTGATATATCCTGTTTAGCAGATTTTTTGTATTAAGATAAGATTAAGATTACCTGTAGCGAGAGTTCATTAAGTTGTAAGAAATTAGACTCAGGGAACAATTGTCATTTGAATAATTATAAAAAAAATATTTACATTTTTCAGGTTAATAACTTAGATATGCCAGAAATTCAATATGAAGCAATTGAGGAAAAAATTGTAATTGTAAAAAATTGTTCTGTGCCTGAGCCTTGTGATAAACATCCCTGTAGATTTATTCTACCGAGTAAGTTAATATTCTGATACACAATATATTTTCTTGAAATTATTATCTATATTTTGTAAATATTGAATAAAATGTTTTACAATAGTACTTTGCTACTAAGTATCTATTAAATAGTTTTTTTTAATTGCATGTTAGGTTTTAACACCTATTAAGAAATAACTTAGCATATTAAAAAAAAATTACTGTGACCTGTAGTTAAATAAGCAGAACAAAATCTTTCCACAATGATTATGACTTTATAACTAAAGATGCTGTAATTACAACATATTCAGGAACTTTTGATGAGAGATGTGATCAAATAAAGCCTGTATTGACTTTGGTTAGTGAATGGTAGAAAACAAGCAATTAGTTAGCTGCGTTGTTAAGTTATTATTTATAAGTTATTATTAATAAGTAAAGCCTTTACTTGTTAAAAAATAACTTTTAAAATAGCCGATTTTATATACTTTATTCTATACCCCCCTACTGATAAGTTGGAATAATTAGTTTATAAAAAAATGATGATAAAAGTAAAAATTACAATTTCAATTTTAGCTGAAAAGTCAGTATCGATTCTACCAAAAACAGAGATAGAGAGAGAGCTTGCTCAATATGCTTTGGAGCAAGGCGCACAGTACATTGCTAGTGAGAGTGCGCTTAAATGTCTCCTTACAATCGATCAGCCTTGGTATATAACTGTTTGCGTCAGTGAAGCCATAGATTCAAGTAAGTTAAAGAAGTTCATTGTGTTCTTTTTTCAAATGTAATGTAAGGCACATAAAATTATAACGCTTCTCATATGTTTTTTCTATTTCGACTTATCTGTGTCAAAATTAAAAAAGGTACTTCTCACATGTGTTATGTGTGGTGGGTTTTGGCGCCATTGTAACTGAATTTTCTTAGAATTTTTTTTTCTTTTTTTAAACGTGTAATATCAAATCGACTCATAATGTTATAAAGTAAAATGGTCTATGAAACAGTTTCATAAAGTTTTTGTAGATATGTAGGACATATTATAAGTTGTTCAATTAAGTTAGAAAACAAAAGCGTCATATGGTTGAGATCGCAGCTAGTTGGTTTGGCTTGGTTGTCACTTACGTCAAAATAGTTGAAGAATAATTATTTTGATACATATTTTCAATCATAATTTTCATCATTTTTTTTTTGAGGATAATTTAAATGACAGAACGAATATTATATTATATGCGAGGTAATTGTGATATCGCTGTATTCCATTCCGACTACAGCTTTTAGTCGTAATAGTGATCTGTGCTCAATTCTATGACTGAATACAATACGCGTGTAAAATCATACAGAAGTCGTAATGCGATGTAAATTTTAGATGGCGAGCGATCAAATGTCGTTGTGTTAGGTGACGAGTTCTCTATCAAGAAAGAGTCAGTGCTTCAACGGACATACAAAGCTTTCCAATATCTACTTGAAGATGCACTTGTGCCGTAAGTAACCTTACTTATTATTGAAGTGCTCCAAATTCAAATGTGTCGGACTCTTTTTTATTTTTTTTCCTATAAATAGGTTTTATTTATTAGCGCGTAAGTTGTATGTTCATAAATGATTATTAATGATTACTTACGCGCGGATTAAATTAAAACTGACAAGCACAGACTACATAAATCATTTCATAAATTCGCATTTATATCTGTTAAAAAATAATTATGCGTTAAAGGTAATTGTATTATAACTTGATAAGGAACTATCAAAAACCTATAAATATTAAATTAATTTTATTATATTTTAGCTGTTGTCAAATTAAATTTCCTTTTATGACTTCCAGTTTATCAGAAAGATCGAGATTAATAAGCCAGAAGACATCTTCAGAAGACGACTCATTAAATGTCAGCAGTATGGATACTCACGAAGATTTGGAGCCATCCAGTGACGATGAGGACAACTTATGTATAGACACTGGTATGATTTATTTTCTTACAGGGTGGTTAGGCAGAAAATTAAAATGTGTTAAATATGATAAAGTAGTAATTTGTTGCATTTCAAACTGCAAAACTGAACAGAAATAACTTCAGTAGTTCATTATAGCGACTATAGAGGGCCCACCAAGCGAGATGACGTACTTATAATTAAAATGGCTGACGTAACTTGACTGTTACGGAATGCGGAACTATAATTATTAGTTTAATATACGTTTGAAATGAAACGAACTTTCAGAGTTAACTAAGAAATAGATACATAAAGGTTTCTTTTAATTTTTAGTATCAATCATACTGATAGGTTTATATAGTATTGGAATGAAGTATGATGGTAGTCAAAGCGGTGACACTGTCTTGTTAAATTTATTTCGTGGGTTATTTTAATTATTTTCTCGTTAATTTTAACGTCACTCAATGTAGTTAGTCTTTGACGGTCAATATATATTTTATGTATTTATACATATGTATGTATATGTATATGTCAGAGATTATGTTATAATAGAACACGATGTCATTTGTTTTATTGGAATGGCAACACCACGCAATATCATAGACATCTTTTGTAAAATGTCGATATGTCAAAGTCAATTTGTTCGTAGTGCGTAGAATAGGTCGTTGAGTAAGTACTCAACTGAGTAAGTACTCGGCGCACTGACTGTTTACATATTAAGTAATGTCGGACGACGGTAGTGACCAATTTTGTAATAATTAATCGCGTTGAATCTGCGACATGTATATACTATCTTGTACATTCATCTTAATGGAGGATTTCAGTGTGTTTTTTTAATGAAACTTTAATAAATAAAATTTCATATTACAGGCGACGATTTACAAGAGTGTGTGCCACAGACTGAAAATATTAAAGACAATAATGATAAGGAAAGTAGCGCTATCGATGACGATAGTTCTTCAAATAAAAAAAATATAGGACCGTATGTTTGCACTTGTAAAGGTAAATATATAAAATAGTTTACTACCTACCTACTATAAATTTGATTTTCTTAATAATTAATAAAATATAATTCTTCATAATTATTATAAAATAATAATAATAATACAGAGTTTTTCTAATATTAAAATGACTTTAATAACTGGCCTAATTAATGACATAATTCTAAATTCAAATAATACCATTATATTTATTCAAATAATCATTCATAACATTTTTAAATTTTGAATTTTACTTCTAAGTTCTATTTTTTTTTACATACCAGTAACTATGAAATAAGTTTCGCTAACCACGAGTTTTTATAGATGCAGAAATAGATTTTTTATTTGGATGATTGCAGACACAATATTCGAAGTCCCTCCTCCGCGCTCGTACAAGAAATGGCGCATACGCAATAAAGTCACGGGTGAACGACATGATATTATCGTCCACTGCGAACACCGCGTTAGAGTAAGTTTGCATTAATAAACTGTTGTCGGAACTGCTGATTTGAACTTGATTAATTTTTAAATATTTAATAAAATATTACTATGTGATAATAAACGGTATAACCTTTTGTTTAATCAATCTGTAAGAACTTTTAAAGATCGTTAATAAAAATAGCTCTTTTGGAATAAAATATAAACATTATAAAACTATAAAGCTTGATTAATCAGATAATTGTAAACTTAACAACACTATTACAGACAGTACTATATTTTAGGTAAATATTAATTAAATAAAAAATGTGTGGGTGTACTAGTGTACACACGTAAGAAGTGAAACTTAATTTGGACCTTATTTTTAGAAAATAATCTACGATATGAAACTTTACAGAAATTGTTTAAATAGGCTTTTAGACATGAATACAAATAATAAAATTAATTCATTTTACCTTAATTCTACTAAGATTATTATATAACTTCATTAATTGTAATGGAATTATTAAGTTCTTTTTTATCGTTATCATATAAGTATTTTTGTTATTAATGGATTATGGTAACTGAAATATGAAATATATTGTTTAAGATGGCGTGGTAACGGAAAAATGTGTCGGTATTTTTTTTCCAACGCCTATAAAGAAGTTTCACTTTAGAAACTAAAAATATTGCTTGCGGTGCCCACATTACTCGTACTCCCTACTAAATATTTAGAAACATTTTCGTTTTAATACAATTACGGTAATTCGTGAAAAATAAAGTTGACAGTTGGGACAAGTTGCAATGACGGTTCCGCACGTGTACTGAACAACTATTTTTAATACAGTTGCGAAAAAATTAGGCCAAATTAATAAAACTATTTGCTTTTTTTTTCTCTTCTCTCCACGCAATAAATTCGTTGCACGTAGATATGTAGCGACTTTTACGTTTACGGTAAAATGTTCCCCGAAGCATTTTGTGCAATTATACTGAGTTCGGGTGATATTAATTGAAAGAAAATATCGTCGAAATTACTAATTTTGTTTGTGAAATTACATTTTTGGAAAATGGCGCCAACCGTCAAAGAATATGAGCAAATTTTTTTTTCTTTTCTTCACCCATTCTAGGTAGGCAAAGGGAACTTCGCCCATACCGCCAAGTGTTCAGTAGAATATTTTTACCTCTTTCCGAACGCTATACGTCCCTGCAATATGCCACTTTTTGAGCAACTGTATCAAAAAATAATTTTAATGTCCAGATAATATCTGTATGAAATTATCTTAAATTATTGCAGCACGCCACAGGAGAAATAGTTTTGGAGCCGATTCCCGAGTATCAACTCGAGTGTGGTGCTGTCTCGCTCTCGCGCCATAAGATCGCCGCTCTTGCTCTCTCGCTTTACTTGAGACGGAAAGCAAGTCTTCTTAAGGGTGAGACGAGAGGCTTATTCAATAAGAAAACCTATAGATGACTGAAACAGCTTTTCATATCACAAATCAAATTAAAATTAGAGATTTTATAATATTTCATGATTGTTATTTTTGGGTTAGTGTGAACTGGCTTTGCGTTTGGTTTTAGTATTTTTAATTAATTAAAATGTTCATATTCTATTAATTTTGAACACGCGGTATTTTTTTTATAATTAAAAAACATGGAGTTTCAATCAATAGTAAAAACTGTTCATAATACAAACAGATTTTGTGTCCCAAAAAAATAAATGTTCATGAAAATTCTAGAAGTAATCTAAAATTTAAATTAAATAAATTTCAGTTCGAATAGATGGTTCGTCAGGTGAAATAGTGACAATGGAGAAATTGAGTTCCACAGAGTGGAGCGAGAAACATGGCGAAATGTTGCCGCATATAGCTAACGTCTTACACACCACATTGAACCAACTTCAGGGTCTATTACCGGGCAATTATATACTTCAACATGATGTAAGTAAATTAAGTAGAAATAGATTCACAAATAAGAACGTAATTTGTTTATTTAAATTATTGATAGTTAGGGACCGTACAAGTATTACGCAATAGTAGCTGATTTAGCAGAGTATTTAACAGAGTTACTGCAATTTATCCCCCCCTCCCCCTCCCTCCTCTTGTCTTACAAATCTCTCTGACTTAAAAATAATAGTACATAAACGTATTAATTTATTGTAGGAATCTTCGAAAATGTATTTCATTTTCACGCATAGACAATGTGTGGGTGATTTGTGTAAAAAAGTAAATAATTACTGTTGACGTAATCACCAAATAATAAAATCAAATACCCCGTCTCCCCTACAGTGCTTGCGTAATACTTGAACGGCCCCTTATTAGTTCTGCGAGGCGGCCTTGGGGGGTGGCGAACAGGGCAATCGCCCCTGGCCTCTTGCAGGGGCCTCGCGCAACAACCTAAGCAAATTTAAAACTTTTGAATTTGATTCTTAATTACTCGTTAAGGTTTAACGGTAAATTAAAATAAGATAAATAAGTAATTCTTTATTCACTCAAAACATAAATGTAATTCATTATGTAGTAACGTGACAAATACCTAAACAAAACAACCACACCTACTTTCGCATCACATACCTTTCACGAAGGACAAAGGGCCTCGTAAAACCCTGCCGCGTGGAGCCTCGCAATGGGCAAGGCCTTCTCTGCTGCAAGGAATATTAACGAATACGATTATAAAATTTACTTTTGTTTAAGTCAGTTACTTAATCCGCATTGTTAAGCAAAACAGTATTACTAGCTGCCCCCGCGAACTTCGTTTGTCCTTAATGAGATTTTACTGAGCCTACCTGTTTCGTACATACCAACATGGAACATTTTGCTATGCTATCCCAGAGACTATTCGGTTTTCCGGAATGAAATCTTTTTAGGTTGTTCTGTGAATTTTTCTCTGTATAAGCCTCAGAGTTCACAGCGCAAGTTTTTAAGAATGAAATAAAAAATAGGGGTTGATTGTAAAGGGTTGAAAATTCAGGGTTATATGTATTTACAAATTCTGTATCATAATTTTTTTTTAAATCTAAAATTGAAAAAAATATTTAGGGGTGGATTACCCTTAACATTTAGGGGGATGAAAAATAGATGTTGTCCGATTCGCAGACCTACTATATGCACACAAAATGTCATGAGAATCGGGAAATCCGTGTCGGAGGAGTCTAACCACAAACACCGCGACACGAGAATTTTATTTATAAGATATTCCATTTAAAATTCATTTTTAATGTTCTTTCTGAAATTGTAGCCAAGCCACGGAACGAACGCAATGTTATACCGACCCGGCAGGTCGAATGCGGATTCGTTGGTACTAAACATAGATGTGAATGCGCCTGCGCCGGCCGATCAGTCCGCGGACGTTAAAGTACCTCCGACGCTCTGCGACGACTTGCTGCCTATACATAAGTATGTATTATTTCTCTACTAAGACCATTAGTATTAAAATTTTAACAAAACAGTCTTATATAAATAACTTTTTTACCATTTATTCAAAATAAACAAAAGACAAATAATTATGAACATCTCCGTAATGGATGAACCAATCAGAACTGAAAATCCGCGCTGGAGTTGTCGTGTATCCTTAGCCCTTTACTTGCCAAATTTATTAAATAGCATTTGTATATTAGGGGGCGTCCAGAAATTACGTGAGGTGTTTTTATTTTATTTTTCTGTACCTCCCTCCCCCTTGGTGAGATGTCGTGAAATTTTATTAACCCCCTCCTCCTCCCCGCCCCCCAATCTCACGTGAGATTTTTCTCTCCAACATAAGATTAAATGAGATTTGACTCGACCCCTTCCCTCCCTTACACACCTTACGTAATTTATGGACGCCCCCTTATGAATAAATAAATAATAAATATTGTATAATGTGACCGAATAAATGCGTTTTTTCTTATACTGTATTTGTATAATTGGAATTTGTACTACATTTCGGAAAGACTAATGACAAAACATGTTTTAATCAAAAAGTTTTAACGTATACAAAAGCGTGCGTATTAATATAACTCGATCGATTTATATAAGATCTTTTTCATATTGATGTGAAACATCTATAGCCGCACGTTAAACCGATTTCTGGCGTGGCGACGCATGCCGTGGCGACGCATCGCCACGCTATATGATGGTATATACATACAATCTATATGCAGTTGTAAATTTTTGTATTTAATGAAAATAAATGTTTGTTCAATAAATACTCATCGTTATCTGAAAAACAAAATCGTAATATTTTATTTTATCATTATGACATATTTAGTTCCTATCACAATCTGTTCTTTTCTGCATATTACTTCACAGAATAATTTCGATGTTTCACATCTGCCAGGCGTCCCGTGACGGCTCACATTTTTTATGTATGTATAGACTCAAATGTTTAGACGTTTCAATACGATTGAAATTCAAAAATGTGCCCGAACAAAAAAGGTCTTCTCTTACACATCAAAAAATGATAGATGTCAGAATTCTACGCAATTATAAATCGGAGTATACGTGCTATGTCACCGTTATTTGTGCCACCTTTTATACCGTGACATATGATTTTTTTTTGTTCAATTAATTACTTACAAAAACGCGTATCATTGTCAAACATGGAGTTTTTAAATCACTGGATAATTAGTTAAGTTAGTCTATTGCACTGATCCCCGTTATCCAGGACGTTGCGTCTACTGAATGCTGTCTCCGACACTATCGACATATTTGTATGTTCGCAGAGTCAATTCACAGTAGCGATATTGTGTATATTATGTGTTTAATATTATATATTTACTTTATTATGTTTTATTAAATGTTTCTTGACATTATTGCACTGGAAAAGTCTGTATGGATAATGTATGTATTTTGTAATAAAAAATATTAAGAATAAAGTTAAATGTATAAATTATCAATTTAATAGGCCAAGAGTCTGTTTCACAATGTCCGGATAAGTTCCAAATAAGCTATTTATTACTTATTGGTAGGATACACACAATATTTGCGTTTCACGACTGTCAGATAGACGAATACGTCATGATACGCGAAGTTTCCTATTGAGAAATTTTATCTTCCGAATAATTTATGTGCTGCATAGCTATTTGGTACTTTATCCATACATTGTGAAACAGACCCTTAATGTTTATTAAATATCAAAGTTTAAATATGTTTTTAGATATCGAAGAATTCTGCCTTGTGCGTTTACACCGTATGAAGACCAGCTTCCCAAGCAGCCACGCAAGGCTTCAACTAAGAACAAAACACCGCCTCAAGCAATTAAGGTAAGCCAAATTATTCAGAATCATCTATACAATTCAATATCATTATCTAAAAAAATTGTTTAGATCATGCAAGATTTTTATGCTAGCGAAATATTACAATTGTTGCATTGTTTATTATCTGTACAGAATTTTATACAGGTTTAATTTCCGTTTTTTTTATATTAAAATTTAGTTTAGTTCATCAATACAATTTTCATGCCATTGAAATATATACAGATATCAAACCCATATTTCAAAACGATTCTCAAGTGTCTTGAGTGCTTAAGCGTCTAGTTTAATAATAATTTTGACATATCCACCTTTCTTTAACCTAGATTTGAGTTTGACGTTACATAGGAAAAACTAATTATAATTAGAAAATTAAGTTATTACATTATTCATTCTGTATAAGTTAAGAGTATTTAACTTTTCTTTTCTCTTTTCTAGAATGTCAAACCTCAAAATAAGGGGCTCGATGTTTGCTGTTTGCGAATATTATAAACTCATTCCATTTTTCCAAACCATATCTTATTTAAGCTTATTTTTCTATAAAACACTCCATACAGATTATCCTTAATTCAACGTCCCCTTAATTAAAACCATAAGTTCAAAACATCTGCTTTATGAAAAGTTAGTTTGTAAAATATTATCGAGTCGCCACTTAACGCGAGTATGGCTCACTTATGTCAAAATTCAATGATTTGACACCCCAGAGCCCGACTCAAATTCAGAGACAAGATTGAACGTGTCTCTGAATTTGAGGGTTTGTCCGAGAAGCAAAAAGTTGTATGCAGCGAATAAAATCGCTAGTATTTTAAAAGTTCTAAATAGTATTATTGTTTTTATATTATTATTATTTTTTATTATAGTAAATTCTTGAGTTCGTTAAATCATATGATAATTTGAATGTTCCCGGGGAATTTTGCTTACGATATTATGTGTAACGGATTCGTTTGATTTTTATTTTTATTAATTGAAAAAATATATTTTTCTATCTTAGCGTCATTGAAAATGTATTTAACCTTCAAAATATAATATCGTAAGCGTATAGTAATTTAACGATAATGACGATTAAACAAATCTGTTCGTTAGAGCTCAGCAGAACGAGGCCGCAAGCGCAGGAGAGGGCGCCACTAATCGGTAGGAGGTATATCGAGTCAACTTAGTGATGTGCCAGTTTGTCGATAAGGGTATTGGTAAAGTTTCGACCTTAATTACATCGATGAAGCTGACGTTGACGTAAGACTATTGAACGTGATTTTGCTTAGAAACTATCGAACCATCCAGCTAAAGAGGATTTGCATTCTGTAAGTAAATACATTTTTCATTTAAATATTAGTGCAAATCGTCTTTAGGTAATTACTGATAATAAAAGTTTTTACAAATTTCTTCTCAACATTATGAGCTAAATTTAATCAATTTCACAATGAGCAAATCAAGTCGCGTGCATTAATACGTGCAAATGAAGTCGCAGGCAATTAGTGAAAACAAAAAAATAGTCAGTATCATTCAAAATTGCAACTTTGATTTGAATTTGTATGTAATCCATCGCAAAGTTATAAGCTGCAAATGTACTAAAGCAATTTCAATTATATTAATAGTTTGGTAAAATGATTTTGATGTTGCAATTCATTTTAGTTGCAAGTAGAGGAAATGTTTGATAAATTAAATATACGAGGCGCGGTCAAAAATTTCGCGGAATGGCGTGGTTGGCGGGGAAGTTTACTCATCCAGGCAGGCGCTAATTAAGTGACTCGTTGTTTGGCAAGCAGCTTTAAAGTTCGCGCATTGAATAAGGATTCTAGCGTGGTATAACACTTACTTCATTATTTCTTAGATCGGCCATAAAAAAATTTTTTGTTAAACAAAGTGTTTTTAAAAATTTCTCTGGAATTACAAAAAACGATTCTAGTGTACCCAAAGCGTTCCTAATAACCATAGCGTGGTTGCCACACTGGAGTGGTACATTTTTTTTTCAGGACGATCAATTGAACTAGTGCGAAAAATTAATTTTGAAAACTTGGTACGGTATAAAATGACATTTTCCTACAAGTTGGAGTGATTGGCACAGAGTTTAGGATCATAGGTTACATAAAGCACTATTCGGGATGACGTAAGAGAAAAAAAATTGGCAAAAAGTAAATATTTGTAACAACAGGAATGAAAAAACTGTCACATGGTGTACATTTTCTGGAATAAAAGGAAAATTTCCATAACTTCAAAAATACATGACTTTTTTTTTAATTTTTCTGATAACTGGTGTGGCATTACCTATGAGAAAATTTCGTCTTGACGTCGACTTTTGGGACACCCTGTATATATAGTTTACGATTTACTTGTTAAATCGTTGATAACTTAAAATATAATGACCCGATCAGGTTGAAAGTTGGTATATTATATGTCGCAGTGAAATAGTAAAATCAGAGAGTTAATATCTCTCGACAGTTAATAAAAGATCGAAATTCAATCCAGTCGCCTAGCATTTTGATTTAATACCGCATTTACATTCAGCCGTAGTGAGTAACGCGATACTTATGACGAAGTATTTTCCGACGGTGTAAATAATTTATTTGACAGATCTGATATTTGATAAATGAATTTGGGGTAAGGTAACATTGGACAGGAAACATGGTTAAATGTTTCATTTCATTACCCTTCTTTGTCATTCCGCGAACTTGTTGCCCGCCCCTCGTATTCCTCTTACCAAGTCTTTAATAGGTGACTTCAATACTAAACACTAGTAATTTTCGATTACCATTACGTTACGATTCCTAATACAAGCAGCTGAAAGGTCGGGTAACCTCATTAACCTAGAGGTGTATGACCTCATAATCCCGGTACTCTAGCGATAATTTAGTTTTACTGTGTCAAATTAAAAAAATGGTACTAATTTTTTTTATTGTTTCACCAGGTCAAGGGGTGTAAGAATGCATTTTTGAAAAACCCAACGATATGTGTGGTCTAGATAGTTTAAGTTTTGTGAAGCTGTTGACAAATTACAATATGTAATTATGTTTCAAAAATGTTTTCCTGCGCCCGGATTTATTTTGGATTTACGTTAGTTGTCAATGAAAACCTTGTTGCAGTGGCCAGCACGTTTGAGGGCAAGAAAGAAGAAAATCCAAGACTGACATTCTTTAGTATTTTCATGTATAGTAAATATAAATTGGCCCCCTTATTTGTACGAAGTAAATCATTCTAATTTAACATTATAGCTTAAACATAATTATAAAGATATCAAAATAAGCAGCTTAGAATTGAATATAAAGAATTGTATTATTTGTATAAATCACAAAACTGAAAAAATAAATTGTCTACAATATTTTTTACTTTTATTACACCATATCTCATCCCCATCTAGCATTATTAGGGCAGCTGCAAAAGCTTGTTATTAGCAAATATATTCTTAAAGAAATTAAAAAATTCTTAAAGAAACTCTCCAACTAAATGGGCCTTAAGTAACTTATTCCTTAGAATTGTCAAATACCTATAATGATCAGACAGAATCGACATTTTGTAATTACATATAAGTTTTATTTTAATAAAAATAGTTTAGAGGACTTTTTTTGATTTATTTTACAGTCCGGCGGCAACCAACATAAATGTTATCTTTATCTATATTTTTATGTAATTGTTTATTTGTTATATTTATTTAATGTAGCTGTACTATATAAATAAATAAATCTCACGAGGCCATAAAATTGAAGATCTAAGAAGAAGACTAATCTAATCCAAGTACAGGTATTTAGAGGTTATGAGTACTACCATCACGCCGTTGCCGCTGCTTACGGATGCAACTATTACAAACTAGATAATGATGAAGACGAAGTGGCTTAAATAAAAAGTGTCGGGAAAGGGGTTACACTTCCCACCATGGGGCCTAAGCCACACAGGGCGGCAATTAAATTATTAAGGTCTATTAAAAAAAATATTTGGAATTTGCATTTTGGGGCTTCTAAACGGGCCATGTTTTGCTGCAATGATGGCTGCAATACAGTTGCCCGGCAACATTGCAAACAATAGCAGCCACACTATGCAATATTGCAGTAATGTCCCGGCCATACAGCCAAACATGTTTTGTATAGCCACTTATGGCCGGTATTGCCCCAATGGGTTGCCGGACGATCGCTAGGCTATCGAATTCAACTGCAATATTGCACAGCCAGTTTTATTGTTGTTTCAGTCACTCTCTTTGTTATGGCACAGTGTATCCTTTTCTACGCGAAATGTTGCTATTCTGTGTTTTGCGATTTGACAACTACGTAAAAATAATAATAATAATTCGTGAATAATTTATTATCAAGGCTTATTTCTAGACTCAAATTGTCTACAGTTTCACGCCTATTTAAGTAAGGTCGAATCCACAATCTTTTCTTTTTCTGTTTGTTTTTTAAAACAATATAAGCTGTTGCGACAAGTGTGATTTCGTCAGCCATTGTTGCCGGTATGTGTAGCCCGTTTAGGAGTCTGCATCATAGGCCATACAATTGCTGTCATATTGCAACACATGGCCCGGCCATCAGCTGCATTAAAACATTTTTGTGATGGCCGGGCAATTAGTTACCAATAATGCAGCCAAATATTTAAATTTATTTTAAAAACCTATAATTTAAGTTTTTAGGTGAACCATTTTTTTTTTTTTCAATTACATAAGAATTTTCATAGGAAAAGCTAAAGACATGCTAGAATTACTAGAATATGTATTTAGAGTGACAGAGTATATTGAATAGGCTTACATTGAAAAATAAGCTATTACGTTCAAAACAATTAGAAAAAATTAAATTGCACATTACATGTAACTATTATCATATACAATTTCAACGGGTTTTTGTTGGATCTAAATTTGTAACTAGATAAATAAATATAGGTAAGTAGTGTTGGCCGCAAGCAGTAGTGGCTTCTGCGTGCGACTCTCATACCTGAGGTCGTAGGTTCGATCCCCGGCTGTGCACCAATGAAGTTTTTTTCTATGTGCGCATTTAACATTTGCTCGAACGGTGAAGAAAAAAATCGTGAAGAAACCGACATGTCTGAGACCCATAAAGTCGACGACGTGTGTCCGGTACTGGAGGCTGATCACCTACTTGCCTATTAGATTTACAAAAAAAATTATAATGAAAACAGATTCAGAAATCTGAGGCCAAGACCTAAAGAGGTTGTAGCGCCACAGATTTTTTTAAATAAATCCTATGAAAGCCACAATCGTACTAACATACACTGCATAACTTAACAGCAATTTAATAAATAAGAAACACATGATAAGGCCACTATATATTCATAAATAATAAATCTGCTTAAACATAACAATATAGCACAATATTGATTGAATAGTATACAGAGTTTTTAACGGTTCGTTACTTCGTCTCTCCCGATTGAGCTAAGCGGCTTCATCGAAATAGCCATCTAGTTGGGTCGAAATCTGTAAAATACAAGTTTTTTTTAGAAATTAGTTGACTTTATACAAGAGAAGTCCCAGTTTTTTTTCCTTAAAAAAATATTAAAAATGAAAATGGTAACTGCAGTAAAAATTATTATAAATGAAAAAAGTAACTGCAGTTAAAATTATTAAAAATGAAAATAGTAACTGCAGTAAAAATTATTATAAATGCGAGAAGTGTGTTCGAAAGTATGATAAAGTATAACCAATTATTAATAAGGCTGATTTATTGATAAACCCCGAATTTTTTTAAAGATAATATAGCCAAAACGAATTCACCTCATGCACTAAGAACATTATGTTCTAATAAAGATAAATTAGTATTAATTTATTGCTTAAGATGTGTGATTGTGTGTGTGTGTGTTTTATTAAATCACCAATCGTCGCATTAGATATATAGTTAAGTAGAAAGGACCGGATATAAATATTGATGAAAACAAAACTTACCTGCATTGGTGTGTACTTAACGTACTTGTCGGGGTTCTTAGAGAAAGGCAGATGCGCGTGCGCCTGATGGAAGGCAGTATAGGGCGGTAATAACGCCGCCTTGTTATCCCTTTTCAACGATTCGCGTAATTCTACGTCCGGGACGCTGTAGCCCCGCTGCGCACGCGTTGTTTCATCCCATTCGCGGTTAAAGGACTGAAAAACATTTACTAAATTAGTTATATATATATATATAAGTTAAGTTTACACAGATTCCTGTTAAGTTAAGCTTTTGTGGATAAACAGACTCGTCGGAGGTAAATTAAAAGCAAAATAATATTTAAAATCTGCAAAAAAAAAATTAACAAATATTTAAAATACACACACAGAAAAGGCTCAAATTATATAAAAACGAGTTTCAAAGACTGCTAACATTGTTAACAATAATTATTTTAAATAAAATTTCATAAATAACGACGATGAAATTGCGAAGAAACAGCTTAAAAATAAATTTACTTTGTCAACATTCATTTCTGATACAAAAACATAAAAATAACAACCTCGTATCGATTTGGGGTCGAACTCCCAAACGGCTTGACAGATTTTTATAATTCTTTATGAGAATAGGCCGTTTATGTCATAGCTGTACTTACCGAAAACTTATCTTTTAGAAGCTGTCTGTCTTTGTCACGTAATTTAGCTGGCAACGGCTCATCCAAAGTTATGTGCGATAACAGTTTGTTCCAGCTAAAATACACAAGATATATATAGTAACAGACATCTAATAATACTTAGTTTAATTTAAATTAATATACTTTTATGAATGTTCAAATTTCACATAATTTTCACTAGAAACTGTGCGAAAAGGGAAACGACGTGGTGATCATCCGAGCTAATATAACTCTTGCAATTAATTTCATTTATTCACAAAAATTGTCTTTTTATAAGTATCAAGATAATTAGTCAAACTATAATGACGTGTTACCTTAACAAAAAAAGATTAGCACTGCGCGACCTTAAATCCCACGACAGTTCTTAGAGAACTTTTGAGAGACACTATGAGTTATATAGTCTGTGCGGATAACGAACTATCCTAACAATAATAAAATATTAAAATAATAAACTGTTTAAATTCGTTTTATTATTTATTGAAATGTAGTAGAGTAGTAATTTCTGATATAAAAAATGTGCATAAATGTTTCCAAGACTTTATTTGAAAGTTTATTAAGTATGTAAGTTATTTTGTATTCCACAGATAAAACATGCAATAGAAGTTCTATAGATAATAAAAACATACCTTTGCAGATAATTATTCTTATAATCGTTGATCATACGTCGGTATCCGGCCTCACAATCCGGTTCAGACAATGCCAACATGTCCAAAAGACCGCTCCGTTGGAGACCCTTAATATACAATACGTATAAGATGATTAAACTTAATATTATACCGGAATCCTGATTTATTTATATCGATTCTTTTATATAACTGCTGTATAACATCAGGGTACACTCACATTGCCTGAAGGCTAGCAATGTCCTTCTTGAACCTTATTGTAATATTTACATTATATTTAATTATTAAAAAATATGTATTAGAAAAACAGCTTAAATGGAATTAGACAAAAAGGGACAAAATAGTACTTTCGTTAAAAGAGCTTTCTTAACATTGTTGGCTTTAAAAACTCTGCAAAAACGCATATCCGAGAAAATAGCGTCGTACCTCATGCGACGTGCTTGATGACGACCAAGCTTGTAAACACGTAAACAATTTGCGACTTGTGTTAAAATACATACGCATATTTCCAATAAAAGCCATCTCCGACGAAATTGAATTACAAAAGTCTTCGAATTTAATAGACGAAATCATTATTTACAAGCTTATGTAATATGTACGTTAGTATACGTACTAACGTACAAAAAAAATATTTTTAGATAATTGATTTCGTACAATTTATGTGCCCTCAATAGCGTCATATGGCCTAGACTAAACTATTTTTTTATGAATATACATTCAAATCTATATCGTGGTCGATTCGTGAAATATATGACTTTAAGAAAGTATCTCATTTTAATTCGAGTCAAACAAAATATCTTAAACAAAAATGATATACCTGTAACAAATACAAGGTGTTGTTCAAAAGGAATATAGCTTTCAATGCATCCGGGTACTGCTCGCCCTTGTTGCGCAGGGACAAATTCAGCTGCGCTAGCACCTTACCTGTACAACCAATCTCATTTGAACAATAACCAGTATTGCGATGTAAAAAAATCATCATATACAAGACAAAATACAAGTAACGTCTAATTATATAAATAATGTAATAATTATGAATTAATAATATGACATTGAATACAAAATGTACATAAATCAAAATGAAAGTATATTTACGGAAGTATATAGACAGCATAAGTGCGTTTCTATCCTGTACGCCGGTGATTTGAGATGCAGCTCGCGCATACGTCGGTTCTGCATTTAGGGCTGGACCTAAAAAAATAAGTTTATTTAGTCAAGTCTAGTACGAGTACCGACACGTAAAAATTTTTAGAGGCTCAGTCTGACTCAATCCAATATTTGGATTGAGTTAGAGTGAGTTTTTAAGAATAAGAAGGGGTAGTATACATAAAATTAGTCAATTTAAACTAAAATCAACTAGAATAAAACTCATACCAATGACTTGTAGATGGGCAGCAAGGGCCTGGCAATAGGCAAGGGCTGCAACGGGCAACTGATGCACTGTCCCATCCACTGCCCCAGACGCACTATCATTGCGAACACCCTCTACCCACTCTTCCAAGGAACGGATACACTGAATACCACAAATAAGATATTTAAAATACAACGTATAAGTGGAGAAAACTCTTCAATTAGTATAGCCAAGATAACTAAGAAATACTCTTCTCAACGTTCTGGCCAAGTTCTGAGAAGAGTATTCCGTCGATTTCCTCTAAAACTGTTGGTTATAACAGCTCAAAGCCACACACACTGATCAGGATCGATAGTGCTATTTTCATTTTTAATTTTCAATTTCTTCAGGTGAATTTCGTTCCTGGCAGGATGGAATTATTATTCCCAAAAGGGTTACTACAATTCTTCCGAATCACCCCGTAATGAATTTCTTACCAACGTCCACGTCTCTTTGCTATTTATATGTACTCCTTTCATAATTTTTATTTATTATAAATTAGATTTCAAAGATTTTGGTCTCCAAACCAATCCCAACAAGAGCCATGTTGTTATCATTCGAAAATATTTCACATCAAGAATTGATTGGGTCGGGTTACCAGCAGTTATATTTAAATACAGGAGTATCTCTATCTACGAGGTGACTTTAAATATAAGCTGAACAGCAAAGAATTTGGCATTTTTCCTTGATCGAAATATATCCTATAATTGTTATAAAAAATAAAAATTGTGTCTTTGATATCTTTTAATTTTGACGTGACAACGTCTTATAAATTGGTTTGCCGGGTGACACTTCAAGAAACTGCGTTACGCTCCGCTCACGTTATGCGCTCACAATGAGAGCGAGTGAGAGGCACGCGTCCCTTCCACTCGGGCATGGTTAGCCCGCCTAAGAGCGAGAGAGACAGACATAATGTTTTAAATTGTTACTATTATTTCATCCTTCTTCCTACTATACGATTGAATATTCACATTAAAATTATTTTACCACTCAAAGTCGTTGTCACGTAAAACTTTCGCCCGTATACCGATTTTACAGGCAACCAATTTTTTTAAACGAGGTATTGCTTAACTGGAACGTTTCTAAAATGTTTGTATTCGTTTTATATTCGGTTTAAGAAAGTACGACAGCTCGGTTACCCATTCGCCAGCGGCGTGATTCTCATTTGTTTTCAATCTCTTATATTCCATCCCCTTCGATCCTGAAACTCCTTACCTCAAGAACGATTTTAAATTCTTGGGAGCCCAATCCATCTGATAACTATATCCTTGAAATCCCATCACATAACTCTTTCCTTCTTGACAAATACTTGAAGACCTTAGTGAGGCTATGTAATTCACTTTCTGTCCCTATCCACTTGCTCCTTCTCTATCTTCTTTTAAATCTCTTCACAAGAATTAACTATCCACATGACATCTAACTTTTTTTAAATTTAACGCATAAAATTCAATTAAAACTAAATAAAAATAAAAGTCGAAAAAGTATTTCTCTATTGCTATAAAATTATAAATTCTTACATGATGCTGACAATTCTGTAGTAAAGCTGTATAGGGTGCTGGTGGGGCGGGATGCAGAGCTCGTTGCAGGTCTGGCTGCAACTTCTGCAACCGAGCCAATAAGGCCCAGCTGGCAGCAGCACTGCTGGAACATCTGGACGCTGCTTTGCGGCTGCGAGAACACGCGCGTTCCACCTCAGTTGCTATACCGAAGTATTATTTTATTTAGAATGACATGATTTTTTTTTCTATCTGTATATTTTACGCAAACCTCAGTTTATTTCAATAAAATATATATATACTACACAGAAGCTTCCCAAACCTCAACACCTTGTACACCGATCTTATTGAAATTAGAACTGTTCCTACATTGGAATCGTTTTCATTGCTTTGCCGCGGAATTTGTGGAGAAACACAAATATATACTTAGCACACATGCTTTGAAGCCTAACTCCTCTCCAAAAATATCAAATTACACGTAACTGCTAAACTGCATCATGTCTATATAAATATAAAATAAAGAAAAATAGTCCTCACCCAATATTCCCAAGCAATCCTTGAGCAGGGCAGCCAGCAACGCGGGCAATCTGGGCAAAGGCACCAGCCCCAACGCGTGTCGTTGCTCGCGACGTGCGATACGACACACGGCCGCTGCCAACGTCCCCGCTGCCTCCACTTCGCGCTCGTCCAAGGTTTCGCTACATTCTTCCATATCTGCCACACACACATATATATATATATATATATATATTATTTTTTAAACTATTTCTATGTACGACTTCAATCCAAGGGATAATAAATTCGTGATAAGATCCTAACCGACCCACTTATTGAAACCCGTCATTGAATGAAAAACGAAATCAGTATTTAATCTCTTTGTCTAATTGTGTTTACACTGTGATGGAAAGGGACTGATTGCGGATAGTATTTCAAACCCTTGTTAACACAAGTAATCTGGCGCCATGTTGCCATATCTAAATTTAGTTAGAAATTAAAATAACGCGCGAATATCGTGAGTATTTTTAGGTTATAAAATGCCTAAATAGTTTCTATTTAAAAAAACTACATTTATCTTCTTACATCGTGTCACAGGGAATCAGTAGTATGCTCTTAATAATTCACCTTTAAGCAAAGTGAGTGATCTTTTCTTCAGTTTTCCAGTTCTTTTTTCGCTCATCAATTAAAGAAATTAACAGATTCTAGTGGCTTCGCTCGGTTATTTATATATAATAGTTAGACTTATACTTATATTTAATTTTCTATATTTGTTTTAAAATAAGTATTGTTTGATGATTTGCTTTTTTTAAAAGAGTACCGAGAGTTTTTTACGCCGGCTTTTTCTCTCGACCCTGTCTTCTTTCCGATGCGTAGGGATGCCAACAGGTTCGAATTTAATGGCGTGGAATAAGTGATACCTTGATGATCTTATGTTCCAAAATAAACGTATTTTATTTAATAATATCGCGGACCCGATATAGGGACTATTATTAGTATTTTTTTCACACCTATATATTATATACATAATCAAAGATTTCGAATCTCTAAGTCTATCGAAATAGCCTATGTTCATCAGGGATAATGCCGGGTTCTAATGGTGAAAGAATATTTAAAATCGGACTAGTATTTGGAAACAAAAACTCAAATCCAAATTCTTTATAATATTAATATCTCACAAGCATCATTGATTGACCTCCTAGGTCCAATGGCCAATCCCGTGGACTGCTCCAGTGTTTGTGAGGCTTTCATCATTATGTTTATTGCACGCTTTTCTAAACTGAAAAATTTAAGTAAACCCATAAAGAATTTATCATTCAAAAACAAATGTTACTATATATAAAAAAACAGTTTTAATAATTTAAATTGTTAATATAGGTTATTTTGACAAACTACAAAGTTATTCATTAAATTAAAAAAAAACTTACACTTTCTGTATTTTACTTGTCCTTCTTGATGTACTATCAGCACGATTTAACAAGTTTTTGCTTCTCTGAAAAAAAATTGCTAACTTATTAATCTAATAAGGCCGTGATCAGCAAAGTGCAGAACAGTATAGTGTTTATTGACTCAAAATCAAATTTCATTTATTCAGGAACCTCAAGAACCTCGGGCTAGTTTTTAAAGTAAGACTTTTATTAATATCGTCTCATACTTTTTGGTCTGTGTAGCGCATGTCGCGTGACGGTCGGCCGCCGAGTAGGGGTAAAGTAAAAGGTGCTCGTCATAGCAGCCAAGGCCAATATGGCGGGCACAAAGTTCGAATTTTTTTTAGTTAAATGTCTATAATGTGAAAAAAAGTTTCACTTTTACCGTGGTTTCATAAAACCACACATTTATTGTTATTTTTTTTTATTGTCTTAAGTTATTTCCAATGCCTATATTTGTTACAGTTAAATTAAATAGCTGGAGCAAATTATTTTGTATTTCCAAATTTTCTTATCTTCTAGGTAATCTGATATTTTATAATAAGCTTTCCTAGAGAGCTTCTGTTTGATAATTTTCTTAAATTTATTATTTGAGTTCACCACATCACTGTGTTCCTGTCTAAATTGTTTTTTCTGTTAGATGCTTTTATATCCATCCACAAACAAAACTTACCATTAATGGAGAAGCAGCCATAGATCTAGACCTCAAATAGTCTTTGAAAGCCACAAGTGAGTTCTTAGCAGCCGGTGCCCTGATAGCGAGCAAGGGCCCTGATGGAGGCCGACCAGCTGCACTGAGCCATGCAGCAGCCGCGCGCATAGTTTCAACGCTGGTCACAGTTGTTGAGTTACTGCCACTCACTGATATACTGTCTACACTTGAATCTGAAAGTTTTAAACATTTAAAGATATAAACAACATTCTTAATGGGGATAGGTACGGAACAATCACAAATGCATACCCATTGAATGTATAATTTAATATAAAAGTCTAAATTTTGTGTTATTTTAAAAAAAATATAATATCATTCACATAAATCACATATAAACAGAATTTTAAAAATACTTAATGCTAACAAAATTGCCAATTCATATATAAACTTATATGACACTCCAACACAAGACACAAGCCATAAAATCCAATATTGTTTGTTTTTTTGCATACAATTCTTTATCTGATATTTTAAACAAGGTCACGGGGATGACTCGCACAAAAGCAACTTAAAGAGCAGTAACACAAATGTGTTAACGTGTGTAAACTCATAAAGCATTGGTTTCAAATGCTATTCATATTTAACATTTGTCTGACTACAAGATATTATTTTCAATTTATGTAAAAATCTATTTATAATACCTTCCTCAAGAGCTATCATATCCATGAGTGTTGTTGGAGAAAGAGGTCTGGTGTTGCGACTGAGAAGCTCCTCAAATGATGCTTCTAATTTAAGAACCCCAGTATTATATAGTTGGTTCTAAAATTATCAAGTCAAGATTATCTTGTTATAATGTAGGACATTTGTTCATATTTAATAGCTGTCTTTTTAATTCTCACTATATTGTATAAGCTCAAGACAAAAATGCATTGTATAAAAATATACAATATAGTCTTGTATCACTGTGAACTTGCACTTGGCGTTACACAGGAGACATACATCAAAGTTATGTTATGTTATAGATAATATTATTATAATATTAAAAACTTGTATACTTACAATATTTTCAAGTTCAACACTTTGTGGATTGTTTTTATTGAAATAATTTTGAGCCTCTGCAAGTTTATCCAGTGCCTAGAAATCCAAAATAAACATACTTGTTAATTATATAAAAATAAAGAATGACAATTATTTACATACATTAATAAATAGTTGTAACTTATCATCTATGAAGTTTTGTGAGAAAATAAAGATAATAATAATATATTTTTTGATATTGTGTATACTGTTCATCTAGTGTTTATGCAAGATATTTTTATCTGTTCATCAATGGTAATTTCTTGCTTTATATGCAATAAACCTTCATAAAACACCTTATAATAAAAAAACAACATTTGTCTGGCACTGACAGCTGATTACATTCTTGGCTACAAAGAGAAATGTTCAATGAAACTGATGACAGAAATCTTTTAACAGTATTGGAAAGACACTGAAAATTATTATTTTTGTTTAAACATGAAATATAGCTATAGACCAATTTTAATAAAGTAAATATCACCTCTAAGTAAATATTAAGAGCTTCTGTGGTAGAAGTATGAGGCCCATTCTGGATTAGATCAGCTAATTCTCGAGACACCATGTAATAGTTTATTACATGTTCCAAAGATTTTACTGTGCGCTCCATGTCTAGAATTAAATATGAATATTAAAGCTAAACCAATATAACATAAATTCTAGCAGACAGAATACTATAATTACTACACTGCAGCCTAAATACTGGCATAATATCTCTCTGTTTTGCTTGCTTTGCTTTCCTTCTTTCTATGCTCTCTTTTACGTAACCAAATTCTAATCAATTTCTGGAAAGTCTACTTAAAGACATCTTAAATTTCTTCAACTGGTGATATATTTATTTTTTTAGCATGTTTAAATGTTACCAAAACATTTGAGAAATTTTAAGCACTAACAACAATTTTTAACAGTTTTAACAGCCAATGAAATACTCACTTTGATGTATGTGCTGAAGTCGTGCTGTGTCTCCATACAGTGGTAAAACTGCTTTTTCAAGCTGTTGAAGTCTTTGTTCACAAGCACCTAGTACATTACAAACATCATTTGCAATCGACATACTACGATTAGCAGCAGCCTTAAGCTCTTGCATGTTCATCATCTCCTGTTAAACAAGGACACGCCTCCTTTTACTACTTATAGTATAAGATCTTCTGTACCAAATTGTATCATAATTACTAATTAAAACATGTTATTTTGGTACCGACTCACCTTCTTCAATTTCATTTCTATTTCATACTTTTTCTCTACGGCATACATTATGAAAAAATTAAGTATATACCTCTACGATTAGCACTTTGTAATTACGAAAGTTATAATTTATAAGAGCATGCTACAGACCATTCCGACACTTTCCCCTGTAATTTAAATCTATATTAATCTACATTTAGTCTCGGTATTGTTTTTTGATTAATTATATAAATAAAATGTAATTACTAATAAACAAATAAAACCATATTATATTTGCTTAAAGTCTTCAGTCTTTACAAAATTTGACAGTGACAGACTATAAAGTATAATTGATAATAATTGTGAATTGACCCCTGACCGCTTAGTGCTAACTGCCAAACGCAGCTGTTTTATAAACTTATTTCCATCTCTATCTATGGAAAGGAATAAAATAATTCAATTCAATTGAATAAAAAGGCTGCATCACAATCAATGTTATGAAAAATTTCAAAAATATGCTCTACCGATCCGTTAACAGCATTGTATTAACACATGACAGGTTAAATTAAACACCTTGTTTAATTCGGCCTTTCAGTTTTTATAATGTTTTTGAATGAAGCTAAGAAATGTAATAAAATATGATTTGTCATAATATTTCTTTGAAGATATGGATATGATGAATTGAAATTTAATTGTTCAATACATTAGTGAAGTACATAGACAATATATAACTAACGTTTATAATAACATTAAAAATATTATTTGTTTTTTTAGATTTAATGAAATATTATAATTTAAGACAAACTAGATATAGCAGAACAAATTTATACAAAAATAATCTCATTAAAATGGTCAACTTATATTTTAAAAAAGTATCCGATCGCAGTCCGATGACGTGCCGCCCTTGTTCGAAACGTGGCTGACGTTTTTAAAGCTGTCTTGTTTTGTCTTTTACATTTCACGTACGTTCACCAGAGAAACATTACGAATTTGAGATTTTTTAAAGACAATTCATACCTTTGTGGCTATTCCACTGTTGAGTGTATCTATATCTTTTTAATTTGTAAGTACATATATAAAAATACTTTTTTAGGAATAACATGTTTACTTTCTACCATTTCAACATTACTAATTAGCAAATTTATTTCAGAAAATGGACCAAATCGTAAAGTTCGTAGAGCCTGGCAGACAGTTCGCTAAGGATTCTATCAGATTAGTGAGAAGATGTACTAAGCCAGACAGAAAAGGTCAGTGAATATATATAAATATATAATTGCATTATTCCAAAAAATGCTTTGAAAATCCATTTGTATGTTTCGCAGTTGTTGCGCTGGCAGTTCGCCACTTTATGAAAATGCGAAAGTTAAAGTAGTTTTAAGCATCATAATACAATATAATATCCAGCTATATTGATTAGTGATTACCAACTAAAAATAAAAAAATGTACTTGTATTCATTAGTATTAAAAGTGCTTCTCTAACTTACTTTTTACAACTGCTGAATATAGAACTTTTCAATTAAAAGGACACAAATTGTTTCAGAGTTCCAGAAGATTGCAATTGCTACAGCTATTGGTTTCTGCATCATGGGATTTATTGGTTTCTTTGTTAAGTTGATACATATTCCAATCAACAACATTATTGTAGGCTCATAGATAGTACTTTTAGCTCTAGTTTTAACTTATGTTTAAGTCCTCTGGTTTCTTTAGTTTATTCACTTTCATATTTTTATTTGCAATAAATTATTTCTTTTTTTACGAAAAATGTTTTTATTAAATGTTATATTGTCCGTTAACATGTTTCACTATTTCAATTGAGGTTTATGTTGGGAGCTTTAACCTTTTACTCACAGTGAATAGATCAATAATAAAAGATATTTATAACTATTCTGTTTATTAATTTACTCCTGGAACTTACATACATTAAATATTATGTACCTACTAGTATTAACTAGTAATACATATAGCCAAATCTGTGTCCTATATATATGGAGAAAGAGTAGGCTTCATAAATCTATGTGCGCATAGAGTAAATAAATAAATTTAAATTCTTAGCAATTTATTCAGTGAAATTTTTAGCAAACAATAACATTGAAGAAGATCAATAAAGTCCAGATAATTGGACCTAAATAAAAATATTTTTTAATAAAATATACAAGGTTTTCAAGTCATTCCTTTTGCATGACATGGATGTAGTAAGCTGGCTCTAGTACTTCATTAAGTGGTTTAAAGTCAGCATATATACTGTGTTGAGCTTTATTTGAGAAAGCCTCATTTAACATTTCTGTGAATTTATCTAGTTTGTGAGGGTAGTAGCAGAGACGGAATTCACTGAAATGAAAAAATATATTATCCTAGATGAAAATGTGGTTGCTTTGTTCAGTGATAGCGGATTATTAAGTTATTATTTACACTGTAAATGATGAATTTCTTAAGTATTGCACAAATATCCAACAATGATTATAATGGCATTGAGTGAAAAATAATTAATAAATTTAATAACTGAAAAGTAGCGTTTAAATTGTTTCTAGAATTACGAAACATTGGTTGCAATTACCTCTTCTCAGCAATGTCCCCATCCTCTGTGGGGCAAATGCAATAATCTAACGCAACTAGTTCAGGTTTACCGCGAACGACTAGCACCGATGTCTTGATATCTACTGGATAAGAACTCTGAAAAGAAAGAGAGAGGAATATTATTTTAAAGGGATAATAGTTTGCTTATAACACACGGGGCAAATGTATTTGTATATGTGTTACTGGGTATGTAATTAACTTCCTTCATTTAAACTAAAATTAGCCTCGTTTGTCTCTTGTTTTAAAACAAACATTTTGATTGCATTCTATATACATACATACCATGTTGTTTCTAATTTTTCTGAGTATGTTTTGGTTCTTGGGGATAAATATACGCTATTAAGCAAATTTGCATTTGAACATTGGCAGGCGCAGAGTTTTACTAATACTGGTGAAAGTATATTATATAGACTCTCGGATGTTAAAGATAAATTGAATTGACGCACTATATTTTTACTTCAGGCGCAGCGCCTATTAATACGTATAATATACATACTATTATGTACTACGTACGAATGGGCGAGGCCACCTCGAAGCGTTTCACCTCATATGTTAGATCTTTCTTTAAATTTACGTTGTTTTAAACACATTTAATGAAGATGCAAGATATTTTTTATTTACTTACATTATAATAAATTGAATGTCCTGGCGTAGAGCCCTTATCGATCATCGCATCGTAATTTCGATGGTCTATTATTAACAACCCTCCAGGTTTTAGGACTTTTGCGAAATTTTCTAAACACATCTTTTGTGTTCTTTGATCATCGTATTCATCTAAAAGATGGGCAAACGAGTTTCCAAGACAGATAAGAGCATCAAACTTGGCGCCGGGCAGAAATGATTCGATGTCTTGTGGAAGAGTTTCCCAACTGGCCTCTTCAATGACTGAAACATATTTTTTGTTTTTTAATTTTTCGAACCGTTTGGTTTTTAATCTAAAAGCAATATTTGGACTAAATTCAAGGATTGTATTAAGGTGTATAATTTAACTCGTTTTATGTCACATGCTAGGGCTATAATTAATAGAACACGCCTTATATTAGTTGGATTGTTTGGGGTTACATATAACATATAAATACAATACTGGTACTCAAAAAAATTTGTACTCGGCATTATAAACAATACTTATTATCGTCTTGCCAGATACATTGCAGTTGACCGCCTGAAAAGTGTATTATTTAAAAAAAAGTCTAGCGATTAGTGACGGAGAGTTGCTTGCCAGTTCTTCTCGTCCATTTTACTCCCATGATTTGAGGACTAAAGTCCTTTAATTTTAATACGAATTAATTCATTATTGCTATCGTATATTACCTATATGAATAAATGTTACAGTGTCACTGAGAAACCAACCACACTAATGACTTCAGTATCAAAAAAAGGGATGCACTAAAATTTTAAAATCAACATTGAAATAGATGCGCAAACTACACAATTTACTTACTCCACTCATCATATTTCCGATCACGCCGTTTCTCCCATCGAGCCTTGAGGGCGTGTTTCAACATTTTGTCGGACGCGTCCACTGACACCACTTCAAAGCCTTCGTCGACGAGCATCATAGAGTCTATACTAAAATTAAGTATACAATGTTTTATAAAGACTCCAATTGTGCTTAAATATCCCGAGAATAATTAGTAGATTCCTGAAACTGAGACCTTGTCAGAAACATATTTAAAAAGCATCGCTCATTAAAACTGTTAATAACTTGTGAATTGTGTTACAAGAACATTTTAAAATTGTCATATAATCGGAAGTCTATTAAATCAGAAGTAACATTATTCTTTTTAACGTATTGCCTGTTATCTTAAAATTTTGACCCTCGGACACCGCGATTATTCGGTCGTAATTCAAACTTGATGTTAAAAAGTTTATAAATGGACAATTCAATTCAAAAAATATTGTTCAGTTCGAACCATTAGTTTCTAAGCACGCGTTAAAGTAAAGATTTTATAATTTAACGTATAGATTAGCAATAAAACCAATATTTCCTTTACCAAGAATTAAACCCTAAGTTAAACACGCTAAAAAGGCAGTAGGTATAAGTTACAAGTTATTAATTTATAAGATAACAAAATACGATAATAAGTCAACTTAACAAAAATATTTTGTAATATAAAAACAATATTTATCATTCTGTTTATCTAAATAATCAGAGCGTATTTATAAACAAAACAATATATTTATGTGTAAGATTATTATCATAACTCATTTAACTAGACTAGTTTATCTTCTAAAGGAAGTAGTTCGCGTATTTTTTTAAGAATTTGGTACATATATTCTAACTAACAAAAACATAAAATTTGAATTCGTTTAACATATTTTTGTTAGTTTAACTGAAAAATGAAGGCGCTGCTGAAAATATAAAAAAATACTCTACTATTTTTTAAAACTAAATATAGGTTGAACAAATTGTGCGTTAGTTTAAAATAGCTAAATAAATAATAAACTTACCCTGTCCCGCATGCTACATCGAGGACTTTTACACAATTATGGTTTTTGAGAATTCCACTCAAAAAGGTCCTATAATTCTGTGTCCGTTTGTTGCTATCACCAATGTACTTCTTCCATATCCTCGCAGCCTTTCCATCAGCATACTGGTCTTTTACTCCCTCAGAGGGAATACCTTGAGAGCGGGAATGAAAGACTTTATCCGACGCCATGTTTCACGAGTGGTGATATCTGGAAATGGAATTCGCAGTTATAAATGTTTATATTGTAAGGACTACGGACCTCCGATTACTCCATATAACATTTATAAACATATATTGATGTGCCTCTGGAAAACATACAGCATTGTATATTGAAGAAGCAATGTATACTTAGCCATGAAGTGCGTTACATACCGAGTGAAATAGTTCCTCTTAAATACAGTAGTTGGCGCTGTAATCGCCTCAACTTCATACTTATCTTTACCAGCTAGGACGTTGTCATTTCCACCGTCATAGCGTTGTGTACTTTCGCCGCGTGCGGTCAAAACCGAAACGACTCAATATTAACAAAATCAGTGCATAGTCAACTATTCCTATAGACCTTCTTGGTGTTAATTATTAGCAAACCGTTTAATATATACATTACACGTGCGTCACGAATTCCGCGCCGTCTCACGATGCCGATGAGGCCGCCACCGGGGCCGACCAGGCAGGTAGTCTAAAAAGTGTCGAGCAAGGTCAATAGCAAGACAAAGAGGACTCCACGTGCACCAGCAGTGCGTCTGATAGGGACTCGGAGCGCGTGGAACCGCCACGAAAGAAAGGAAACGAATACCACAGGTAACGGTCGATCCCCGGATCGACGCGTTATATAACCAGGTGAGTTTCCTTAAAAATTCTATAATGCATCAACAATATGTACCAAATGTCAACGCCAGTGCGTCCAATGACGAGGCCACTCACCAACCGACGAACTACGATAGCGATTTTTTTAATTAATTCGTCGAATAAAAAATCGAAAACTCTGGTGTTGGGGGTAGGTAGCACAAATATTGACGATAAAAAGACTATTGAAACGGCCGATGAAAAACGATTACGTCAGCTTAAAAAAGTCCAACATTTTAATAGTCCCACGTGGCAACATATTAGATACAAAAAAGCCTTGGTAGACATGCTGGCTTCTGCAGGCTTTTGTAATCCGACATTCTTTTCACAAAAATATCCGATATTTTTGGTAGTGAATCACCTAGTATTGCCTTTATTAGCATAACTTTTACACGTTTAAAGAAAAGCACTTTCTTAACGGATTGAAGTTATGTATTATTGTATTTAAAAATAATTTTAAAATTGTACCGAAATAGTGAATTAACTTCTCACAAATTGCATTAACAAACCCTGCAAATTGTATGCTGAAAACGAGCGGAATGTATAGAAACTAATCGTAAAAGATTAATTAGCGAGATTTCGGACAAAAGTATTCAAACTGCGCTTAGTAACATACCTCCTAGCGAGGAAGTTTTAATTGAAAAAAATAAACTCGCGTCCCTCGTACAATCCCTCGGTGGGCTACAATTCTGTTTATTCCCTTCGCAACCTCCAATAGTAAGAGAGCTTTTTAAACCTAGATACAAAGAATCGACAGCATCTACATAAATAAATATATACATAATATAATATAATACATAAATACAGACCCCAGGCACAAAATGAAAAAAAATAATTTTCGTGATACCCACAAAAACAACAAACGAAGCGAACGTTTAACAGGAAAAGCGATAGTGATAAACAACTTAAAAATACCCATTTCCTAACAAAGGCGGGAAAAATGACTATCCAACACAATTCAAGGGAGGTTGAAAAACGTTGGCAGGCACTGGGTGCCAACAAATTTATAATATCCGCAATAATAGGATTCCGCATACCTCTGTACAAGAAGCCGCCTTTGTTAATGCCAACAAATCGAATCGTAAGTCAATACGCAACCGAACCGAAAGAACTGTTGAATCAAGGTATCTAACAAACAGTTCTCAACAAAACTCCCAGTTTTATATCCAAAATGTTTCTTCGGAAGAAAAGCGACGGCTCGATGCGTAAATTGATTGAAATGCGAGAACTAAACCGATTCGTGAAGACAAAACATTTTCGTTTGATCTCGCACGGCTTAGTCCCAGACTTTATTCAACCTGGGGACTGGATGATAAAAATAGATTTATCACAAGCCTATTTCAATCTACCAGCAGCGAGATCACACCGAACTTTCTTAAGAATCAGCTACAAAGGGCAGTTATACGAAATAACATGCCTTCCTTTTGTGCTAGCGTCAGCACCACACCTTTTCTCTGCAGTATCATGTTGGGTCGCGGAGACCTTACGTGCTAAGGGATGTCGAGTGCTAGTCTTACTAGACGACTACCTTTCTGGTCTACCAAGACCACTCCAAGTTAGGTTCTCAGGCCGCGGAGGCCGTGAGACCCTTGGAACACCTGGGTTGGAAAATCAAATACCAACAATCCGTATTGGTACTAACCCAAAATTTAAAAACCTTGTAATTCGCTGGAATACTACGGACAATGTGATTTCGCTACCCAAGGTATACAGCGCATAAACAATACAATAGAACAGACGCTGTCAAAAAGTCGCATCAACCTCCGCCAGTTACAAAGTCTGCTAGGGCAACTAAACTTTGCAAACTGTTGTGCCCCGCGGGAGGCTTCATTGTCGCCAGGTACAGATCTTTCTGCGACAACTCAACAAGATGCGACCTCGTCGATGCCAGCTGCTGCCTCAAATTGTAGGGCAGGAACTGATGTGGTGGCTCGGAGCTACTCGTCAGACGACGCCTATACACAAAGAACCTGCAACCCACTTCCTAGCGACGGACGCTTCGGATTGGGGTTGGGGAGCACATCTAGACGGGAACCTTATATCAGGAAAGTGGTCATAACAACTGAAAAGGTGGCATTGCAACAAAAAAGAGCTATATGCAGTAATACCCGTAATAAAAATAATTGTAAAACAATTACAAAACACCCACGTGTTAATACAATCGGACAACTGAACTCTGATTGCGTACATTCAAAAAGGTGGAATGAAATCGATGTGGTTACTAACCCTAACCTTTTCAAATTATTGCACCTGACGGACAAATTCAACATAACTCTGTCGGCACATTACCTGCCATGGAGATACAACATCATAGCAGACAGATTATCACGGAGAAAAAAGCCTGCGGAATGGCACCTTTTTCCCCAAGCAACAGCCAAGATCTTTTGGAAGTGGGGACATCCGGAGATAGACCTATTTGCAACAAAGGAGACTGCAGTAGTAAGAAACTACGTAACAATAAATTGCAGATTGATCCGCAAATTACATAAATGCCTTCAGCAGAACATGGCATTATCGTGTAGCATGGGTGTTCCCGCCTCCAAGTCTGTTACCCAGACTATTAGCTCACCTGAACCGCGCGACGGGAACCTATCTGATAGTTGCTCCAGATTGGCCGCGACGTTTCAGGACCTGAAATCCAGATCTCTAGACCAAGAAATTCAACACCTATCGGAAACACTCCTACATATGACAACTGGCACTGCCTCCTCCACAAATACAAGCATTGACTCTAAAAGTTTTTAAAATTGTGGGTGGGGTGCCCACATAAAAGACTGGTCCTCACAGAAAAAAGATCTACTTTTGAAGAGTTGGCGTCACTCCACCTTGTCCACCTATTTACCCGCAATAAACAAATGGCTCTCATGGGTGACAATTCTCGAGTGGACCCAAAATCCCCTCAATCAGCCGATATTGCAAAATTTTTAATGTCACTTTTTCTAAAAGAAAATGTATCCTATGCTTTTTGCGGTCCCCTTGTAGGACAAGGCAATAGGAGTAGCTAAACCAAAAGTCATGAAATCATCCGTCACGTGGGATCCGCGGATAGTACTAGACTGGCTTTCTTCCAACCCTCCTAGGGAAACTTTATTCGATACGGCTCGCAGAACAGCCACTGTATTGCTTTTAGCATCGTGACGCAGGGTTCACGATCTTACTTTATTGAAAATTAGCCTGCGGCCGAACATATCGTGGATGATGGTGATAACATTTATTTGACACCGGCATTGGGATCTAAGACAGATACACACTCAAGACGCCAGTCAACATGTAAACTTTCTAAACACCACGATAAAAAACATATGCCCCGTTACTTTGACTTTTTTTTTTTTTATTTTGACTCCAAATAGCTTTGAGTAATACAAGGAGATCTCGAGTAAAAAATTTGAACAATCTTTTTCAATTATTTTCAATTTTAGATTAATTTTCATTAATCAATCAATAGCAAAATAAAAGCTGCTTCGCGAACCATAATTGAGTGCACACGGTTCTTAAAGATAGTGGAATCGATGCATCTCCAGGGAGTTGTAGAGCAGTCAGTTGCTTCTTTGGGTTGGGTCGAAAATTCAACCAATAGATGAAATTTTAGCTGGGGGTGATTGGAAATCTTCAAATACATTCCTTAATCATTACTGCCGCGAGATACTCTCGTAGAGAAATCTGTAGTTTGTTCTTTGATACATTTGAACCATCGTAATTATAGAAATACCTGAATATTCATTTATGATGTACTTAAATGAATAAAGTTTTATTACCTTAATATGATTATAGGATGTCTATATTACTATGTTAATTTTAAATCTTAATGAAAATAGTTATGGTTGAGTAATAATTGTACTTATGGTTTCATTAAGAATATTGGCAAGTAAATAAAATAATTAAGTAAAAAATAACGGTTATAACTAGAACCCCGACTTTTATTCTTCATAATCATCATAGCGTTGTGTTTTATACTTTCACCAGCAGATAACAAACACGTCTTCAATATACAATGCTGTATGTTTTCCAGAGGCACATCAATATGACGGTTTTACATAAAATAAAACCGATATTATGTGCCGAGAAGGAAAACATACAGCATTGTAGGAAGTTCTTCCTGGTGAAGACTCTATGACGGTGGAAATGACAACGTCCTAGCTGGTAAAGATAAGTATGAAGTTGAGGCGATTACAGCGCCAACTACTGTATTTAAGAGGAACTATTTCACTCGGTATGTAACGCACTTCATGGCTAAGTATACATTGCTTCTTCAATATACAATGCTGTATGTTTTCCTTCTCGGCACATAATATCGGTTTTATTTTATGTAAAACCGTCATATTATTTACATTTTATTAAATTGTTAGGACCAACACAGATAACTTTTCACAATATTATGAGTAAACCATAAAATCTGGCCGGTATGAAACGCATTAGATTATTATGACAATAATGCTAAGTCATCATCTATCAGTAGATAAATAATATAGCTCTCAGTGACGTTGATTTATTTACAATTAATGCGATAACAAAGATAGTATGTATATTCAGAAAATAGATAAATGTATCGTACATAAACTATTTTATATATTAAATCTGTCTTATTTTATTTTTAAATCTCGAACGAATGCATTAATCTATTTCCTTGTTATTAACTAAATCCTTTTTTATGATATAAAAATATTTTACTTACATAATTTATCTCCGTAAATATTTTTCGTCACACTATGACGACGAACCGAGACGAGTTTAAGAAGGCATCTGTTAACGTGCCGTTAGGTACACGGCATTTAATACATATGTATGATGTAACAATTTTCGTATTTTGCGTCGATGGCTTTCCTGTTATTTATAAGTTCAGTTATATATATAAACACCATAGAAAGATGTCGATATAATCAAATCAGAACTCATAAAGTCTAGTTCAATGTTGCAGTGGTCTCTTAATACATTGTTCACTTGTGCGTTCAAAAATATATCAAATGATATTTGAACATAATAAAAAAAAATAGTTAAGGAAATTTTCCTTGTTTTTTGTCTATCTGTATGCATATCACATATCTTTTTTTAACCAGAAGAGTGCAAGCCAAAGTAGTTTAATGAATTGTATTTTCTTTTTTAATATTTAGAATGTTTACATCTGGAAGAAGCTGATTTTATCAGTACGACGACGACTCTTCTGTTTTGTAATATTGTGAATGTGATGTAAACAAAGTGTTATTATTACCAATACTTCCTGTTTATTCATAAGTAGATACTGTTTTTAATATATACCTAGAAAGTACTTACATTGTGTGCTAAGTGTAAATCGTTAATACGTTTAACCCCAATAATTGCGGTCCGTGGCTGCAAGCCTCCATAGACGTTAAGCCTCAGATATCTGCATATTTTGTATTGGTCTATTCTTAATTATTAGGTTTATCTTTGTAAACGAGTATAATGTTAAGCATAATAAATAATAAGCATTCTTGGCTTGACAGTGATGTCTTTTTTTTTCAAGACGTATCAGTTTCCTCGTGATTATTTTTAGTGCAAGCGTTAATTACGCATAAAGAAAATCCCGACGTATTAACGCTTCAACTTATATTAACATGAACTCGATATACCTAAAGAAAAATAAATTCACATGGATTAAAGTGTAAAACAGCGTTTTCTATAAGCTGCCATTTATTTAAAAAAAATAATAATATCAACAATACAACGGAAAGCTCACCGGACTAACCCTATACATCATTGAACGCAACACCTTCAAATTTATTTGCCCGGATTTCACACGAAGAGTATATAGAATATATAATCAGTTCAGTAGTTTATGCATTACAAACGAACATAAAAGACAAATATCTATATCATATCGGTGTAGATAAAAATGTTATCAAAAGAAAAAACTAACTTCTTTTTGATATGTCCCCACGTTTTATTTTATTATGTTTGGTTGACCCACAGTCCATAGATAGCTTTTATCGAAATGTTAGTGTTTTAATCGGTTTGATTAATGTTGTTGAGTAATTGTTTATAAATAGTTTAGTCAAAAATCTGGGTGTAAGTACTAATAAAATTTTATATTAAATATTTATTTATTCAGAAGATTTACATAGTTATAAATCTTCACATATAGTTTTTCTTAAATAAGAATATGAAACATACCAAATATTTTGTAAACAAGAAAGAAATTTAAAAGAATTTAATTTATGAATTAAGTACATCATAATCGAAACATTTAGTGTAGGAGCTTGCTGCTTTGCTGTCACTACACTCGCGGCGAACTTAATATGTCAATTATTAACTGATTAAATCTGTCCGCTGCTCTAACCATAAAGCTGCTTCCTCTATAATTTTGTATCTAATTGTGTATCTAAATGTACCTAACATTGTAATAGGTTCATGTTTCTAAGAGTTTTGTTATATGGACGAAGGTTTACTTTCCTTAACAACTGTAAATTCGTCCCTACCAGTAGCTATTTTCATAAGGTAGATAGTGTCCGCAATATACGCAACATGTTTTAGAGATCTATCTATAGCTTTGTCAAACTTATTAGAACTGTATTAAGTAAAACTTCTCTAATAGAGTTCTAATAAGAATAAGAAAATTTAAAAAAGTGACGAATTATAGAGAGGAAAAAAGTAAAAAAAAACGTAAAAATTGGACGGGACTAAAAGATATATTTTTTTTAATTAAATAAAACTCGAAGATTTTTTAAATTTATTTACGTTTGTTTCTATTACAAAAAGCTTAAATATATACGTCTGTACGGTAATATACATGATATTTAAGGCACAAATCTAACCATTAAATATAATACAAAAATACCTGAAAACTCAAACCTCAGAGTACCAAAGTTTTCACCGAAAAGATGTAAGATGCAAAACATTCCTGACTGTATACTGGAATGACTTAAATTCCAAGTGAAAATCTAAATCACCTTCACCTAGATAACCTTAATCTAAATCAGGTTCTTTTTGGAGGTAAACATTACCATGTTATTTTAATATTTGAGATCGGACTGTTGTGGAGACGGAACACCCGGCCGGCAGGATATATGTAGGTCCCTTTTTGGGTCTAAGGCATGCATATCGAACCCACTAGGCCAACAATGATGTATGTAGTTTTACTATATTTGCTATGAATTAAGCTTGAATAGATGCGTTTTCATTATTGTCAGATGGTTGAACATCAATGTTTTTCTCATCATTAGGAGGCTGCTCTTGGAGATCCTTAACAGTTTGAGATTCATCTTTGATACCCTCTAGCTTTTTTTGTACTATAGAATTTTCTTCTATTCCATTTTTCTCATCTTCATTCCCTTCTTGTTTACACGTTTCATTTTCTTGCTCTATTTGTTCTTTGGGGTTTTGCGATATTATATTTCTCACAGTTTTACTTTCCTGATTCATACTATTATAAAAATTTGAGAATGTTTTATTAAATTCGTAATATATCGGTGGTTCGCCCAATAAGCTCGTTCCGGAGTTAACAGTAAAAGGAGGTATCATTCCGGGATTCATCATAGTTTCTAATCCATAACCCGTTCCCATATAATAAGGATACCCATAAGGATAATACTGATTTATGTCGACGTCACTAAAATATAAAAGTTTTAAACAAAAATAAATGCTCACGCAGTTTTTTCTAACGAAAAGAGGCTACTAGAACCAAATCAAACAAATTATGTTTTTTTTTTCTAGTATAGACTTCTGGGCGTTTACTTCTTCTCTGCTCTCTTTATAGTTACCTATACCAATACTTTATCTAAATGCGCATGCGTATGTAACACTTGCGTATCACAGAAGGCTGATCACCTATTCAAATTCTCTTTTTTCTGGTGTTTGAAATTATTAAGGCTGTATTTCCGACATTCATAGTAATACTAGCTGCCCCCATGACCTTCGTTTCTCTTAAATGCCTAGTCTGCCTTTTTGTACATACCAACATTAAACATTTGCTTTGGTACCCCAGAGCCCGGCTTAGCAACATTTCTGTTTGGTTCTCCGGAATGAAAACTATATATTATTGTAGCCGATTCCCAGACCTACTACATATGCATAATAAATTTCATAAGAATCTGTCTAGCGGTTTCGAATGAGTATGGGAAGTAACATTGTGACACGAGAATTTTACAATTGTTTAATCAATTACCATCTCAAATTCGTAATATTGGAGTGTTTGACAAATTCAAAGTCAGTAAAGATGCATGTTATATAAACACAGTTGACTAAAATTAAGACGACTTATGGCGACGTGTATCTCGCTCGTATATATACATAATATTAAGTTTCTCATGTAAATAAAATATATTTTTTTGTAATGAGAAATAAAGTTCTTTAAACAATATATAGAGATAACTTACGGTACAGCTATTGATGGATAGATAGGCAAAGGATTATTGTTTAACCAAGTGGCAGCAAGTTGATAAATGTTTTCGTTCTTTTTGCGTTTTCTGTTACATAAATCCGTCGCAGTCTTATTCAGTTCTTGCATCTGTAAAATAAATGACATGGTTGAAATATGAAAAATAATATCATTTCTCTTAGGAAATTTGGAATTATATTTGCCAGTACATGCTAAATGTCACCGAGAAAAAGACATAGAAAGAAAGAAAAAAAGTTTAATTAATGGACAAAACAACGGAACGAACTTTAAAGTATCGCTTTTAGGTACCAAGCACCTAATAAACTCTAAGAAAACAAAGTTCGAAGCAAAGACAATTGTTTTTTACGGCATAGAAGATATTTCGGGGTTGATTCGATAAACAAATTCCATCATAAAAGGTGAAGTTAATGATTAAAAAAAACTTACATTAAATTTTGGGTTCCCTTCTTTTTCAGGTTCCGGCAACATTTTTGCTATAAGAAGAGAAGATGTTAGAAAGGATTTAGTATTTTTCAATCATTTGTTTTAATTTTTAACAATTCATAATAATATAGTCAAAAATTCCTGGACTGATTGAAAAAAGTAAAAAAAAAATTTGGTATAACAAAAATCTATCTATAGACCGCCTTTGTAGATTTTACATTAAGAAAAGTTATCTACGCAAGTGAATTAAACTATACATACAAGTTTTTGTACACTCGGGTTTAAATACGAAAAGAACTATTCCTTTTTGGTTTTTAAAAATATCCCAGTATACAAAATAAAATATTATAGAAACTATTTTAAAAGAGTAAGTGTGGAGTTTCTTGCTGATTCTTCTCTACAAGAAACTACGCTTCGGAAGTTGCAACTAGAATCAATTTTATATTTTATTTAACGTCCAAAAGCTATTTTAAGTGGTCTAAGTGGAATAAATGATTTGACTTTCACTGGTCCTCTGTTCAAGGCCTCTATGTACACATATCGTTGCAGCTATCTTTACATTCGCATTTTTGAGAAAATAAGTTTTTTGAGAAGAGAAAAATAACTTTACCATAAGTTTCCCTGTATTTGGTTTTAGTTTTTGGTGTCTCTCGTAATCGATCACGGTCCCGCGAATCGCGTCTGTATCGATGCTTATATCTTGAATCCTGTCGATGTCTTCTTTCTCTGTCTTCTTCATCCCTCCGTCTCTCCCTCTCGTTATAACACAGTTTCGATATCTCCTGGTATCTCTCTTTATCGTTCACCCGTCTATCTCCTTCCCTATCTTTATCTTTCCAACGTGCTTCTAAACGTCTCCTTTCATCGTCGTCTACCTCACGAGAGACAGAACGGACATAAACACATCCCTCTCTATCGTCAGAATACTTCCCTCTTTTGTTCATCCGTCTCTCTCCTTCACTATCTTTATCTTTCCAACGTGCTTCTAAACGTCTCCTTTCATTATCGTCTACCTCACGAGAGACAGAACGGACATAAACACATCCCTCTCTATCGTCAGAATACTTTCCTCTTTTATTCATCCGTCTCTCTCCTTCACTATCTTTATCTTTCCAACGTGCTTCTAAACGTCTCCTTTCATTATCGTCTACCTCACGAGAGACAGAACGGACATAAACACATCCCTCTCTATCGTCAGAATACTTCCCTCTTTTGTTCATCCGTCTCTCTCCTTCACTATCTTTATCTTTCCAACCTCCTTCTAAACGTCTCCTTTCATTATCGTCTACCTCACGAGAGACAGAACGGACATAAACACATCCCTCTCTATCGTCAGAATACTTCCCTCTTTTGTTCATCCGTCTCTCTCCTTCACTATCTTTATCTTTCCAACCTCCTTCTAAAGGTCTCCTTTCATCCTCATCTACCTGACGAGGGACTGAACGGTCATAAACACGATCGCTTGTAAACGTATCTTGTCGGGATCGCGTTGAATCTATTTCAGCTAATTTTTCTAAGTTTGTTCTACAAAATTTTAAACAATGTATGAACTCGTATATGTTTTTTTTATAATTAACTGTAGAGACTAGACTTTGACAGCTGCAAAATACTAAACTCCAACTCTATGATTTAATAAAGCAAATTACTTGTTTATATCGATTTAAATATCGGCATAGTCTTTATTTTAAAACGTTATAGTGGGCAGGAGGCACATCTCATGTTAAGTGACACCGCCGCCCATGGACACTTACATTGTCAGAAGGCTCATAAGTGTGTTCAACTTCAGCGATCAGCTGGTTCCACGTAGTGGCGGTACGCGGCTATAACTGCTTTAAAAAAGCACTCAGTTGTGGAACGACGGACGTCGAGGTAATTTTGTACTCTTGACGTCCGATATGACAATCGGTTATTTTGACTGTAATTAAAGTTATTACCTTTACTAAGTAGTATTCATTTGTGTTTTCGATAAAAAAATTAAATAGTAACTTACTTCAATATATTCTCTTTCCTAGGCTTATTGTGCCGTTTCTCTTTAATATTTTTTTCTGAAACATATGAATAATATTAATAGCTTTAATTTCTCGCTTTCTTTAAAAAAAAATATCTATATTAAATTTGAAAATGTATTTTTTGTCCAAATATAAATACAGTCAAAACCGTTTACTACGACATCGTTTAGAACAACATACCGGTCATATTAACAAAAATAAAGTTCCCGGCTGAATTCTATGTATTAGGTACTTAATAACAACGCCATCGGCTTTTACGACGATCGGTTTTTACAACCAAATATGAGTAGTCCCTTCGATGTCGTAATAACAGATTTTGACTGTATTATAAAAAGATATTTGCTGACCTGAGTCTTTCGAACATTTTTCTATTTTAATTTTTTTTGGAAAATGTGTAATATTTATTAATTGCGAAAAAATTACGAAAAAAGGTCATACGTCCGCTAACAAGACCGTTCGCATTTTCATATAAGCAATACCAATACACATATAACCCTTAAACCTATGTGGGGGCACTACAACCAGTGGCGTAGCACAGGGGGGGGTGGCGGAGAAGTCCGCACTGGGTGTCACCTTTTTTGGGGTGACACCCGCCCGGTCTCTCAACTTTAAAAACAATGTACAAACAAACAAAAATGGCTAGCATAAAAATTCTTTTTCAGGGATTCCTCGATTAGCACTAGCTCAGCTCTATGTAGAATTCGGGGATTCCCGCAAATAGCCTGACGTTGTCGTGGGGGATTCCCCGTCCCATACTCGCGATATTTTAATAAATAATTCATGTCATATAAAATTACATAATTGCTTTTTACTTTCGATGGGGTGACACCATCAGCTTCGGCACAGGGCGCTGGGCTGGTTGAAGGAAGCTACGCCACTGACTACAACCCTTTATGGGGGGAAGCTATTTATATTCGTTTCCTCAATAATTTTTATTTTATAAACCTGTAAATTAGTCTTCTGTCCAAAATTTGTCATCGGCTTTTGAGTTTGAGGCATGCCGGTTTCCTCGAGCCTTCATCGTATGAGCAAGTGCTATTTGCGCACATAGAACATATCTTTTAAGCCACTAGGCAAGGAAGTCTAATAAATACGTTAAAGAAGGATTTTTTTGACAGGACTGCCAAATCCGCTAGTATAATAAATATGTTAATGTACGATAATCATGGGCATTTGAAAATTGCATCTTAACGGAAGATTTTTTCTCTCTAAGTCCTGAATTCCTCAGCTTACCCTTCTTAGGAGTAGGTTCACTGTCTGAGTCACTACTGACACAAATGCTAACTATCTTCTCATTTTTTATCAGCCTATTCAAATTTCGAACTTTTTCATACGCCCTCTGGCGATCGGAAATCCAGTCGGTCTCAAAATGTGGGTTATGCTCTATAAATTCCTGAAATAGAAAAAAATCTTAAATTGTGTGGCCAATTTTTATTCAAATGACATTTAAATCAATAAAGTACTTGAATAAATCAAAACATCTAATTTATATTAATGAATGAAATGTTTTGTGTGTAATGTACACTTTGTAAAAAAGTGCTTCTAATTTGACTGACAGTTCAAAAATGAAGGGTGTAGGACGGAAAATAATAAATAATGGATACTCTTTTAAATCATTATTTTTTACAAAATATTTGAAAGTACCTGCAACCATTAAATCACACGTAAAAGCATTAATTACGATGATAAAAAAATAATCAAGAAAACCGAACCCTTCACCACACTCGTTTGTGCGGTGATATTGGATCAGGTACTGTTAGTGTAGGAACACGCACACCCCTATCAAGGTTAAATTAAAAAAAATAGCCGATACCCAGATCGAAGTCTAAAGACTGTTTTTATAAATATTATTGTTTTGTTTACATCTACATATACCTAGTCCAGCCATAAGTTCTGTTACAAATGAAAATGTCTTAATAAAGTAATAATAAAATATCATTAAAATGTATACCTACATATTGATTAGTATCAGCAAAAAAAATCTATTCGCAATGGAAAGGTGGCTTTTATACAGGCCTTTTATGTTTGGAGATGAATCTATGGATTTTTTTTAAACTCAATGTCGCCGTGTCGTTTGAGCAGGCCAATTCCTCTAAAACTGACCATAATTTGAAGTCTGGGCTAGATGAGGGCTAGTCTTCAGCTTTTATAAAGTCTGGATAGTTTGTTTTAAGCCAGGCATGGGTAGTTCGTGCCTTGTGACCGTGGTGATGGTGGAGGTGCAGAATACTGGAAAGTCCAAGGTATATTTTTAAAAAGTGTATTGCTGGTGTATTCACAACATGATCCAATTTGGCTGAAGTTTTCACTCCTTTTTCAAAAAAAAATAGTTTTGTGACTCCTTGATAAGATACGCCCGACCACACCATCAAGCTTTCCGACGACTTGAGCACCTTCTTTAGAACTGTGTATACAATATCATTTTGCTTATTTGTTCTTAAATCGTGAAAATTTTTTCTTCGGTTAGCAGGATATTTCTGTGCTTATCACGGCAGAAGACGTTTTGAACGATCCACTTTATTTCGATGTAAATATTGATTATGGGCATGTCCATGTGATATACGCATAAACATACGGCTGACACCAAGCTTTTGCAGTATTTGGAATATGACCGCCTGCTCAAAAACGCACTTTGCAAAATCGAAAGTTTTTTTAAATACGAGAAATATAAGTATTCCAAATTCAAAATAATTACAAGTTAAAAGCAACAATTTTATGTAACGGTATTTATGGCCAGACTAGTTATTTAGTTATTCTAATTTATATTTTAGTCTTAACAGTAAGTGCTAAACAGTATTAAATGAAAAAAAAATAACACAAGAAGAGAGTTGTCGGAACAGCGATATTCTTCCATTTATTAGAGTTATGTTAAATACCGCTATTAGAAAATTAGGTTAGACATAAATTGCATATTAGTCTTAATTTAGGCTGGATCGTAATTTTTCCATTATGTCTCAGTAAAGACACATAAATTAAAAAAAATCAATCTCACGCGGACCAAAATGCAATTCTATTTTTTGCGAGTAGTCTGCGAGTAACCACGTCCCTACCCTCACTCGCAGCGTGCCCGTCATGAATAAAAAAAAAAAAAGATTGTATCGTATTATAAGTATTTTGATTATTGACACTTACATTATACTTGTTAGCGTGTATGATTGACTTCAGATGATTTGAGGCAGATTGCTCGTCGCCCATAAAGTGCTTGCACAGCTTACAGTACCACGCTATTGATGGCACGTAGAACTGAAGACCTAAATATTTTCGTTTATTCAATCGATTTCTATTATGTAACACAAATAACAACTCAAAAATTAAATTGTTTTCTCTCTTCTCTAATTTTCTCGTCTCGAAATATGATATCTATAGAATACGGACTTATATAAATAATAAACTAATATGTTTAAATTTTACTATAGCGTAATATTTTTTAGCAGACGTTATGATTAACCTGACCTGTGTCCCCGAAATGAATTGTGGGACGCAAATTTATCCCGTTTTCAGAAACCGCTCGAAAAATTGAGCAGCAGTAGGTGTATAAAATGAATGCGCCCAGAGTTTCATTCTTATTTGAAATCATCACGAAATTAAAACAAATTTGTTCTTCTGATAAATTTAACTAAACATTTTGGGTAACTAAATTATGTGATTCGTAACTTTTAAACCAATTCTAAATAATTACTTTAAAGTGTTTTTTTTTTCATTGACTATTTATTATTTGACCTTTATTAAAGTGTCCCGTTTTGAGTAAATAGTAAATGGTCCTTCTGAGTCATCTAGTGAAGATTTTGTAATGCATTAATGTTTACATTTTATATATTTTAATTCATAGTAACGCAGATCCGAGGCACATCGAAGCGTCAATCAAATCTTTAAAATAGTTTTCCCTCGCATCTCCACAGCGTAGCGCACATATTTCTTCTGAGATCTAATACACGCCAATTATATATGTATTTATATAATTAATTTTTGGCACTTAAGTTTAAATGGCTGCGTAAATTTTCCCGTAAATGTGAAATTGTATTTGTGCAATTCTTAAAAGCTTTTTATAAAAGTTATTTTATTACAAACTAACATTCCTAACAACTAACCTTTAATAGGCGTTCGTTTTGAGGGAGCAGAAGGCACATGAGGGAAACCTTCGTCGAAAACCGTCTCTTCGCTCCACGGGTTCTCAATGTGGTCTGCAGTTTTTCTATGACATCATAAAAGATATTACGTTTCATATTCAAAAACACGAATCAGACGTCGAAAAGTCGACGTCGTCAGATCGTGAAATCACCACTAAATCATTTTTTCCTCCTAAAAATCCTTTTTTCAGCTTAGTTTTCGAAAAAAACACAAATTGTTAATAGATAGTAATCCAAAATATTAAGCAAAGTAGTTTAAGGTTTTTTTAGAACAGGGGGCAAACGGGCAGGAGGCTCACCTGATGTTAAGTGATACCGCCGCCTATCGACACTGTCAATGCCAGAGGGCTCGCGAGTGCGTTGCTGGCCTTTAATAATATAACTATTAGAAAAAATATCTTACTCCTGATGAAGAGTGCTATGCAAATGTTTTAGAAAATCTTTCGCAGTCTGCGGGAACACGTTACAAAGCCGACACCAGTGTAACTCAGGGTCATAATATTCGTAATTATATTTATATTCTTTATGTCCTTGGGTACTACAAAAAATAATTAAATTAGAACTAATCCTTTTTTTTACGATTTTATCAATAATTTAAAACACACTTTTTGAGCAGTGTTGGCCTAGTGGCTCTCATACCAGAGGTCTTAGGTTCGATCCCCGGCTGTCCACCAATGGGCTTTCTTTCTAAGTGCGCATTTAACATTTGCTTGAACGGTAAAGGAAAACATTGTGAGGAAACCGACATGTCTTAGACCTAAAAAGTCGACGACGTGTGTCAGGCACTGGAGGCTGATCACCTACTTGCCTAGATTTAAAAATTGATCATGAAACAGATTCAGAAATCTAAGGACCTAAAGAGGTTGTAGTGCCACTGATTTTTTTTTAAACACACTTTTATATGAAAAATCTTAAGATTTGCTTGTAAGCTTTAGCTAACTTAAGAGGCCATTTAAGTACTTATAAGTTAAAGACAGCATTAGTGAACTTTCTCTGCACTTCCATTTAATATTAATTGTAAATAAAAGTCAAATAAAGGCAGTAATAAAACTACACCTGTCTTTTATTTCTGGATTGTAAGCTTCAGAACATTCTGCTTCTATGATTTCATCCAACAACTTTATAACATTGCCGGTAGCCTTCAACTTATTATGGAGGTCCAACTATTGACATGCAAGTGATGACAATAAAAAACACAGAAAAAATAAAAAAATAAACATTGAATCTATAAATACTTCATTACTATTACTTATAAACAAAGTTTCACATTTTAATAAAATTAAGAAAAAAAACTCAATGTTGGTTATAAAAAAAAGAATACACTCATGGTACAAAGTTTCACGAGAAATTTGAAAACTTGAAGCAACTAAAGCTGAACTGTTAAGACTAAACATACCTGCAGTTTATTATTATTTTTGACTGATTTATCAGTACTAGAAGATTTGTTGCTTTTACTTTGACACTTTAAAGCTTTCAATTTATTTTTAAGCACTGTAGCACTTTTCTTACAATTGTCCCTTTGTCTAATTAATATGGTGATATGCCGTGAATTATCCAATTGTGCTGTGAAAAAATTCATAAACATTGCATTGTTTGACATAAGGATAGTGGAAGAAGGTAGTAAAATGGAATCAGAATTAGCTGATAGACACACATTATTTTTAAATCTGTTTAAGCAAATCATCATACTTACTTGAAGTGGTTGTCAAAGTATTGTATTTCAATTGATGTGATATATTATATTTATTGTGTGAAGGCTCCTAAATAGAAAAAAAAATTATGGATTAGAACTATTAATAATTTATTCATAAAAAATATGACTTTTAAGTCTAAAGCTCTAATACTCCTCTCTTCACAATCTTTTCCTTCACTATACAAACAAGTTTAGTAGGCTTCCTATATGCATGTTAAATAAGAATTTACAGCTAACTCTGTAGGGGCTTTGGCCTCAGTAACCAGCATTTTTTCAAATTATAGGGCAACTTGATCAATCTTCTATGCCTGTTATAGATCATAGATATTTGGGTTTAAATATTCTTTGCAAATCTTTAATTTCACCAGACAGCTTTTATTGTAAACAAAAGTTAGGAACCAAAAAACTGAGGATCCTCAAATTATTTAGACAAAATATTTTTAAAGGGAACCTGAGCACTAGTAGTTTGCATATCTGTAAAAAGTTTGAGTCTATTCCTTTGTAAATTTCTGTCATAGACATCAGATTTGGACGTCTCTGAAAAATTAAAATACAAATATCAAGAATATTTAATTGTGGTTTTAATAAAATATATTAACATACGAAAAGAATAAAGTATTAGTAGTAATAACTTTTTTTAATGACTATAATTGATAGATTTGAAACAAAAATTTAAATAATATATAATGTATTCAAAATTTTGCAACTGATAAAATAAATCATGGGAGCAGTTTGAACTGTCACGAAATAAATACAAGGAGAGAAAAGTTACTAACATCAAATAACCGAAATAAAATAATAACAATCCCAAAAACTTAATCTACTAGAAATTTAACTCACCGTCATTTTTTTCTGTATAGTCATACATACATATAGAAGTATCCTGTTCATCTTCACAATATAGTTCACTAAGGTCAGGCAACTTAGCTATTTCGTCTAAAATGTAACTATCATCATTAACACCTTCTGAGATAATAGGGCTACGGTCTATTGCGTTCTTAGACTTAGGATTTTCATGTCGTTGCAATAAGACATCAAAAACTTTTTTACGTCCTGTCTTAATATTTTCAGACATGGTGTTTTAATTATTATTTACCTATTTTAAGGTGTAAATGTTATATTTTAGAAAACATAAATATGTTAAAAAAACAACATTATTGTAGTACCGATCTTACTGTATTTCTATTAGAACAAACAACAATTATTTACCAATAAAGTTTAAGATAATATGACTTGTTTATGCTTTAGAAGCTATCTCAATTCTCAAATTCCTTAATGGTTTGATAAATGACAATTGACAACTATAAAAAGAAGCGCTGGCGCATCTGAGATATTTACGGGAATTGCAATAATATAAGATTCACACCAACGGTTGACTCAAAGTTTTCATATGCACACGCATTGAAATAAAACTTCAAAATGCCTGAAAAATAAACATTATAGAAGTCGAACATTGTGTCGAATATTGTTGTGTACGCTCTAAGGCTGTGAATAACATTACTAACGTGAAAACATATAAATACTCATTTAAAGAAAAACACTTTTTTACGGATTATAGTTATGTATTATTGTATTTAAACTTATAATTATTTACACATAATTTTAAATAAAAGACAATACTATATAAATACTCTTTTTATAATACGAGCCCCGATGCAAAATAGTTCGTCTAGTATGGCAAGTAGTACAAAGCGTAACATATAGAAAGTAACTACTGGTAAAATAATTAAGAAAGTTTAATAAACAGTATACCTACCTCAATTTAAGGAACATTTAAAAGCGTATATATATATATATTACATAACTGAAATTATTTCATGACTTTACATTTTATAAAAAAATTAAAAAAAAACGTAACGCAAAAGTAGGTATACGTCTACCCTTGTTACTCACGCGAAATAGTTCGTCTACCGCTTAGTTGTGTCGCCTTTGCTCTCAATGGCAGCTTCAATATGAAGAGGCAAACAACCAACGCTGCATACTTCTCAGGTGTAATTGACTTCCAGACAGCTAATTTAGCCTTTAAGTTGCTCTTCGATCTTTATGGATTTTTACGGAGAAAAGTTTTTTCATTTTTCACCATAGGGCGTCGATCGGCAACAAGTTCGGGCTGTTGGGCGTTTCGACAGTAGCCATGTCTTTGTTATCTTTGCAGTATTGCAGGAAGCACCACTCTGTTAAAAATAAAGGAATCATGATGCTTTCATCACCGACTGTCACTTCAAATTTGGACTCTCCACTCCAAATGATACAACGCCACTTATCGGAAGTCTAACTTAAATGATGACAGAACAGTCTACAGTGGTTTCTCCTTAGCGGTGTAAAATCCGTAACCCATTATTTTTAAACAAATACTGAGACGTCTTTGTGAAAAATGTCCTTCCATTTCACCGTGAGTTCTCCAGCTTGGGCACGACGATTATTTTTGATAATTTTCTTCAGGATTCTGTTTTCTACTAAACATGCAATGAGCGGTGAAACAGTTTTCTTCAAACAAGAAGTTGTTCTATTCTTTTTATAGAGCTGAATGATAGATTTGAGACCTGGGAAGTATCAAGACTTTAGATATTTGGTAACTTGATTTGCCACCATCGACCCCACAAACTATTCGCTTTCAAAGTTCTTCACACACGGGTTTACCACGACCCATTGTTATTTGAAAACTAATGAAACACTGAAATTTTCAGAATTTATACTGCCTCACTTGACAAATGAGTACTTTTACAAATTTAAATTATGCAACGTAATTGTACAAAGAAGGAAGAATCTTACTTAAATCACCGATAGACGAACTCTTTTGCATCAATTAACAATAAGACGAACTATTTTCCTTATAACTTCTTCGAATTTAAAACACGATATGTATAAAGTTAAAAAGCCAAAGAAGTATATTGGTTCATAACTAAGAATTGGCATAAGTAACGCGACATGTGATAGTAGAACAGCTTAATCTTATATATAAAATTCTCGTGTCGCGGTGTTTGTGGTTAAACTCCTCCGAAACGGCTTTCCCGATTCTCATGAAGTTTTGTGTGCATATTGGCTAGGTCTGAGAATCGGACATCTATTTTTCATCCCCCTAAATGTTAAGGGTGATTCACCCCTAAATTTTTTTATTTATTTTTTTGACAAAATGTTCATTTTTTCACGATACAACATACAAAAATACATGCAACCCTGAATTTTCACCCCTCTACCACGAACCCTTATGTAATGAATTTAAGATTACATATTATTATTTTACAAATTTATTATTTTAAAACACGTTTATTTTTAAATAATATTTATATTCAATTTACAAGCTACTTTATTTGATGGTTGTACTTGATTCACGATGCAACGAATTTATGATAATATGTTATTATTTTACAATTGTATTATGTTTATAATTAATATTTATAATTTACAGTATAGATTATTTGATGGTTGTATTTGTTTCATATGTTTTACTCGATGTAAGTTAGTTGATTGATTCGATACCGACAGTTACGAACAGAATGACGAGTCGTCTTAAAACGATCTAAAATAAGTGAGGGTATTCGGACCGATCCGCTTGACCAAGACGGACGTTAAATTGTAAGCTGTGTGGTTGTTTAAGGATAAGAAGTGTTGGAAATATACTTAATTATTGTTGTAACAAAGCAGGCGTTTATTATTATACACCGAGAATCGAATAGAGAGAATTCATCGCAAAAAGTAAGTTAGAGTAGAGGTCATGTGTACCTAGAAGAAGCAAAACTAAAAAAAAAAAGAAGCTAAGTATGCCTATAGAATACTTTGTGCGTTTCAAAGGATCGTTATTGAAGATGGTGTTTATAACAAATGTACAGAATAATACTCAACTAAATGTAAAATTAATTAACTTTCATTTAGAATCTATATTTATCTAATATTAATAATATTGCCACTACTTAAAAATACGCCACTCGAAATAGGATAAAAACGCGGAAATAGAGTACATTCGATATTATACACAACGTAAGACAAATCTCAACTATAAATCTAGCGTGCAACATAGTCACACAAACTCAACTCCCAGTGTACAATTAAAACCAGCCTTCCAGTTGTATTTTTTTTCGGAGCAACTAATAAGCAAAATAAATTAAGACTCATCCATCAAAATATAGCAGGGTTGTTTAACAAAATAGATTTCATTAATATAGCCATCACAGACCTGCAAAGAAATTTAGGAAATGTTGAAATCATATGTTTCACAGAAAACTTTTATTAAACAAGGAAGTGAATCTAAGTCTTAATAAAAAACAATTTAAAATACAAGGAAAATTGTTACCCTCGACCCCCAATACCTCTTTGATTCGAATATTGTGGCGTTGAAATAAGTAAATACAACTTAATAATAATATGTATTTACCGGACTCCTACTTTAGATGTAACAGCTTTGTTTTTATATAATTTAGAACAACTTTTAAGTAACCTACCCAGGTTACGTTTCCTGATTTGATTCTCAAATGATTAATGAAGCATTCGACAACTTTCACGACACTATAACATTATTATACAATTTGTGTTTTCCGATCTTAAAAATTAAAAATACATTCAAACCTATCAGAAATAGATTCTTTACTAAAGCGCTAAAAAAAATGTTGTATAAGAAAAAGAACGTTATACCTAAAATATCATTTAAATAAGCACAATAAAAAAACAAAATATATCTGCATATAATAATTATTCATCTATTTTAAATTAAAAATAAATATAAAAATGTTTACATAAATCCCATCAGCTTAATAATGCAAAATACATAAATTTCGCGACAAAACAGAACTAGAGCAGCCTGGAATGTAATTAAAACAAATACACGAGACATGACATTTAATTCATGAGAAGCAATTAAAATCGATAACAAGACATATGAATCACCGCATGAAATATGCAACTTATTTAATTACTATTTTACCTCACTGCCTACTAAAAATAAAACAAATAATTTGCCAGAAGCCAAAATCCCTCTAAACCATAAAAGTATTTTTCTTTACCCCATAAATAACATGGATATATTAATTATCTCATAAACAAAATCTACTGGATACGATAATTTAGATACCAAAACAATTAAATCATGCGCATTATACTTATTGAATGGTTCAAGTAGGCAGACATACATTATTAATTTATCGATAGTAGAAGTCCTTTCGTTGACGTTGACGAAAACGTTGAAATCACTAACAAAAAATGGGAAAAATATCTGGGTCTTAGAATAGATACATATTTAAAGTGGAACTTTCATATATCACCAAACTATAATCACTTATAGGCAGATTTTGGTCAATATCAAAATGTATTCCTCAATCCGTACGTCATTTAATTGTTTAGTCAAGCCACATTTCATATATCTAATTGAAATATGGAGTACGGCATGTAAAAACATAAGTTCTAACTTACAAACACTACAAAATAAATTAATAAAATCATCATTTAGATACAATTATTTAACACCGACTAATAAAATGTACCAAGAAACCAAAATTATGACAATTAAACAACTATATGTATATAGCACCTGTATCTTGATAAAAAAATGTTTAAATAACTATATCCATAGTTGCTTGTCGTTTACAAAAAATCAAATTCATAACGACCCGCAATACTCGTCGAGCGAGTTTGCTTATCTTGCCGAAGCCGCGTACAAATTATTTGAAGAAATACATTAGGTATGAGGGTGTGCAATTATTTAATCAATTACCATCTCAAATTCGCAATATTGGAGTGTTTGACAAATTCAAAAAGGCAGTAAAGATGCATGTTAGAATGAACATAGTTGACTAAAATTGTGACGGCTAATGGCGACGTGTATCTCGCTCGTATATATACCGCTTTGGTTTTTATTAATATTAAGTTTCTCATGTAAATAAAATATTTCTGTTTTGTAATGAGAAATAAAGTTCTTTAAACAGCAAAAACACAAATGACTAATTATAGACCAATAACTTTAATTGCAATATTATCTAAAATTTTCGAAAAAGTAATGTATGTATAATAAAATAGAGAATTTCTTTTTATCATACGATATTCAAAAAAAATTTGGTTTCAGAAAAAAAAATTGTTCTACCACCCTTGCGTGATTTACCCTAGTCAAACCAATTACCGAATACTTAAATGATATAATGCTTATAGGTTGCATCTTTCTAGATATGACAAAAGCTTTTGACTTTGTATGTCATGAAAGACTTTAAAAAAAAATATTAGAATGCGGAATAAGAGGTAATGCTTATAACTGGATGAAAAGATACCTTGAAAACAGAATGCAATATGTGGAATAAAAAAAAATGTTAACTAAAAGAAAAAACCTATAGATCCAATTATAAGAAAAATGAGTACGGAACAACTCAGGGCAGTATTTAAGCCCCACTACTTTTCCTAACATACATAAGTGACCTTCTAGAAGCTATAAACCAGAACTGTATAGGTAGTATTTCCTGATGACACTACACTTATAATAAAAAAGCAAAAAAAAAACGACCAACATTTAAAAAAAGAACTTAATTAAATCTCTAGACGACGCCATAAACTGGATGAATTCAAATAATCTACAAATCAACATAACCAAAACTAACATAATCCATTTTCAGACATATAAGTCTAAAAGACAAATATACTTACAATATAAAAACAATAAACTAGATATAACGAACGAGTGTGTATTTTTAGGTACATATAACGATAGATAAATTTTGTTGTTGGAAATAACATATTGAGAGATTACAGAACAAAGTAGACAGTTTAGTTTTTGTGTTAAAACGACTAAGGAAAACTGTTAACCATGCTACGGTATTAGCTGCTTATCATGCATATGTTTCATCTATAATTAGTTATGGAATTATAATTTGGGGAAGTTCCATCGAAGTAAATAGGATATTTAAGGCTCAAAAGAAATGTATTCGAGCAATTTGTGGAGCAAACTGTAATTATTGTTGCGTACCTCTATTAAAAGAAAAACTTAAAATTTTATCTCTTCCATGTATGTATGTATTTTAGAGATATCCTTGTTCGTGCACTGAAATATTCATATTTTAAAGTATAATGTAGAAGTCGAAGTAAGAAGTAGAAATTATGGGGAGAAATTGGCTGTGCCAAAAATGAATTTAGAACTGTTTCGGAAAAACACCTTTCGTATGGCAATTAAAGTTTATAATAAATTACCGAAAAGATTAAAAGATCTTCCGACTAGATTCTTTAAAAAGCGACTTAGTGCATTACTTTTGGAAAAATATGTACTATTCAATAAATGATTATTTGCCTGTGACATTGTAATTGATACAAATTTAATAAAGTGACTAATAATGTAAAATGTAAATTAAGGTAAATTTGCCCGCCACTGTGTGTGGCAGAATATGCGAACGAGATACGATACCACCTTAACATTTTGTACCATATTCTTGCAATAAATAAATTATTATTATTAATTTTGTTTTCAGTCAAGGATTAATTTCAAATAAATGAAGTTTATTTCTATAAATACTTAATTTTGAAATGTTTTAAAAATATCCATATAGCTTTAGTACGTTTAGACAATTAATTGATATATGACTAACATGATAAAATGATATCTTATTTTTGAGGGTTTAATACTGATGAGGCGATGACTCCTGAAGGCTCGCCTACTCGTTATGATGAACTTCAGAGAAAGCGTTCACGATCATCCTCCAAAGCAGCCTAAGAGAGACAAAAAGCGATCAAAGAAGAAAGGCAAGCAGTCTTACAGCTCCTCCTCCCAACATCCTACATTAGAAAATAATAGCCGAATGTAATGAATAATTGATTAAAACCAAATTTATAGATGGGATACAATTAGTTCACATGAAACTAAAACATTTTGTTAGTGTACTTACTTGAATTTATAAAACTTAATGTAATGAATAATTCATTAAAACCAAATGTATGGATAGGTTACAATTAGTTCACATGAAACTAAAACATTTTGTTAGTGTACTTATTTGAATTTATAAAACTTACTGTAATGAATAATTGATTAAAACCAAATGTATAGATAGGTTGCAATTAGTTCACACGAAACTAAAATATTTTGTTAATGTACTTATTTGAATTTATAAAACCTTCCCATGATTATACCGTGCGTCAGGAGATCGCACGTAGTCGGACGGCCGAATGTAATGAATTTAAGATTACCTACATATTATTATTTTACAAATTTATTATTTTAAAACAAGTTTATTTTTAAATAATATTTATATTCAATTTACAAGCTACTTTATTTGATGGTTGTACTTGATTCACGATGCAACGAATTTATGATAATATGTTATTATTTTACAATTGTATTATGTTTATAATTAATATTTATAATTTACAGTATAGATTATTTGATGGTTGTATTTGTTTCATATGTTTTACTCGATGTAAGTAAGTTGATTGATTCGATACCGACAGTTACGAACAGAATGACGAGTCGTCTGAAAACGATCTAAAATAAGTGAGGGTATTCGGACCGATCCGCTTGACCAAGACGGACGTTAAATTGTAAGCTGTGTGGTTGTTTAAGGATAAGAAGTGTTGGAAATATACTTAATTATTGTTGTAACAAAGCAGGCGTTTATTATTATACACCGAGAATCGAATAGAGAGAATTCATCGCACTTATTTCATTATTAAAAACTTGTTGTGAACTTGAACCTAAAAAGATTTCATTCCGGAAAACCGAAGTCTCTGGGATAGCATAGCAAAATGTTCCATGTTGGTATCTACCAAACAGGTAGGCTCAGTAAAATCTCATTAAGGACAAACGAAGTTCGCGGGGGCAGCTAGTATTTTATAGATTTATAAAAATAATTAAGTCAGAAAATATGTTACAGAAAAAAAATTCACACTAGACGAATTATTTTGCATCGGGGCTCGTATGTTTTTGGAACAAACTCAATAACTTGAATTAATACTTTTTGAAATTTAGCTAGTGATTTATGGAATATTTTTATCGGTTTTTCGAGTATTAATTTTTAAAATTAACTTAACTATTCTATTTACTAAGAAAGTTCACTAAGGATTTGAAGTAATATCTTGCCTGCTCTACGCCCTTGACTTGCGAACTGGTAGTAAATGTAACTTTACAATTAATTTAATTTTTTTGACGTTCATAAGTGAACTTATTCACCTAGATGAATAAAGATTGTTTGTTTGTTTGTATGAATAAATAAAACAATTTCATAAGAACTACATATAATCAACTGCCTTGTAATAAAAAAATAGAACATCGACATTTTTACGTAATCTTAATTGATAATTGTTATTACTTTTAATATCCAATAAATGTTAGCTTTGCTTTATTTTATTGCTTATTACACTTCTTAAGGCATTTCATAAGTTTTAGTATATCAATTATATTTATATAATAATTATACATTGTTAAAAAAAAACCTGGGTAACAGCTTTAATGCATACATTTTATGTCAGAATATTGTATATAATAGAAGTGCAATTTGATATTGAGTTTAAAATTGTATAAACTCAAATATAATATTTCAATTATGTTATGGAAAATGCAAATTTAATTTAGAAATATTTGTGTAAAAATGAGAATATTATTTAGGAAATTTAACTTAATCTGATTTGCAAACAAGAGGAATCAACTCATACCAAATGAGAAAGTCACTGACATATCCTTATTGAAAAGTAGTTTAGATATAGTAATGGTAACATACATACAAAAATAAAGAAAATTTCAAACTTTTTAAATTGTGCCATAACTTTACACATGCACACACAAAATCACATGCCAGCCCCGACATCAGATGCATCAATACCCAGCATGGCCAATTCATCCAACTCTTCTTTATTCCTCTCCATCTTCTTCTCACTCTCCTCTTGATTCTGCTGTCTTGTGTCATTTATTTGATTTTTCGGCAATATTGGGACATGGGTGTCATACAACTGTTGTCGAGGGTACATAGATGCATTCATGTCGAATGGTACCATCATTGGAGTCTGTCCCAAAAGGCTGATCTGCTGAAATTGAGGAACCATTCCCATCCCACCGAAGCCTGGGATTTGCTGGTTCATACCTTGGAATAACTCCTGTTGTTTCATGTCTGGTTTCACATCGGATGGGAAAATTATGTCTAATGCATCTTGGAAGTCTTTGGGAAGGTTTGGAGGTTGGGCTCCCCTGTGAATATTTATTAATGATATTATTTATTCCATACACATGTGTGTAGATGAAAAATTTTAATTGGTTGGAATCAAATGATTTAAATAAAATGGTATTAATAATATATGTTTTATGTTGAAAAACTTTATATTAATATTATATACAGTGTAAACGCCATGTAACATTTCTCGATTTAACTACAAATTCTTTAAAACGTCGAAATTGACTTTGGTTACACTCTACATAGCATTTCACACACTCTCAATAACGACAACAATTTAGTAATAAAAAGTACCTTTATGGTTATTAAAATTAATAAAAACTGCGCAGCTGTGTACTTTTATTATGTCGTTTTATTATCCTAGCCCACAATAAACTCCACTGTCGGCGCCATGCATACCGAACTTTCTAAGAAATTCATTCTTTTGTTTATAAATTGGGATTGCTTGCACGTGTACTGTTTTTGACCATGAGTAATTGGTATGAAGGCGTCATGGATTATCTATACGCTATCATTTTTCTCAGACCTCAGTTGCTCACAAACTTTCAAACTGTAAGCATGACTAGTAAAGGAAAATCACTGTGTAGTGAAAAAAATGTGAAAAAGTTTTACTAATACGCGCAATAGAAACGGGAGAAAAAATAAGTGATGTCGGCAAACGCTTGATGTTTCGTAACTCCATTTAACGACATCTCTCTATAACGTCATAAAATGCAAAGTCCCTTCAGTGTCCTTATATAGAGTTTACAGTGTGTTATATTTTGCGAAATAGGTAAAAGCTTCACCCAATTAAGTGGCCAGATAAGGAACACTCAGTTCCCTGACCACTTGATCTGTTTTATATGTTACTTACTGGTGGTTACTTGGCACAATCTGTGGTGTTGGAGTGGGCATTGTAATTACGGGAGCAGGAGGGCAGGGAGGCACCACGGGGGCTGCTGAAATAGGGGTTCCAACTAGGTACGGGTTCAGGAGCCCTGACATCAGCTGTTGCTGAGCTTCTGCTTGGGACCTTTCCAGCTGAGACTTTGCGATTTTCTCTTTAAACTCTGCTACCTGGAACGGAACATGATGATAATTATTTATTTATATACCTCAAAATATCTTTGGAATATAGCTGTTATAAATTCCAAATACATTAATTTACCTTAATTTATTTAGATTAATAAATTTCATTTAGTTCCTCACATTTTATTATGATTGTTGACAAATGAAATTAATATGTATTTCCATATATAAAGTTTTCAAAAACTTTTGACTGCTGAAAAGCAAATGTCGAATTTTGTAAAACAGCAAAACAATAAATTCATTTATTTAGCTTTAGTTTGTTAACAAAAACTCACTTTCTTCTGAATCTCTATGTCCATCTCCTGTTGTTTCTTGCGGATAGCTTCACCGTCTATCTTCTTTTCGTCTTCCTTCTTTATCTCCTCTGTTTTTGGCTTTCCGAGATGTTTGTAAACGGGCATTTTTCCTAAAAAGATCGAAAGTTTCAATCGAAAAAAAAGCATACATTTATAATTATAAAAGAGGAATCCTACTGAGTATGGCTTACAATACATGGAAGTTTATAAAAATATCAACTTGCTGTTTACAGTGGGGTGGAGAATTCAGCTATTTATAAGTCAATACATACAATATATATAATTTTTTATTTTTTTAAGTAGGTATTTAAAATGTTTAAATAAAAGCCACATACCAATAAAGGGCATTTTTTTTATCTCAGGTTTCTTAACTTCTCGTGGCGGTGAGTTTCTTCTGTCATCTCTCCTATCACGTTTATCTTCTCTTCTCTCCTCACGTTTGATTTCTCTTCTGTCATCGTGTCTCTCATCCCTTCTATCATCGTGTCGATCATCGCGGCGGTGAGACTCGACTAGACGACGTTCTTCATGTGAAACAGACCGACGCATGTCACGGCTAGAATCATATTTGAATCTATGGACATTATACTATATTATTTGACATGTAAACTTTTTTACTAAAAGATATTAAGTATTTATTTTTCTCTAGTAAATAGTCTTGTTTTTAATTATAAACTCACTAGAGATACTTTTTAAATTGCCACCCTCAAAATTTAGTTTTCCAAGGTATACAATTATTTAAAAAGCAGTAAAATGCCTTTTTATTATTTATAAGCAATATTTTCTATAATTATAACATAATTCTGTTAAATATTAAGTAATTAAAAAAAATACCTTACGGTAATTTTTCAACATCGTAACATTTCTATAGTACTGATATTTGTCTATTAAATTATGTAAATATATACCGATCTCTGTCTCCTTCCCTTGGCGGAGATCTCTCTCTTTCCCTCGCATTGCGGTCCCCCCGACGGCTTAGACTTTCCATATGATCCATCTTAATTCTACAATTATATGTAGAATTAAGATTTAAACTTAATTAAAATTTAATTAAAACTGTATTAAATTTCATATCACTTTTGTATTATTTAAAATCTTTAAAATAATACCGAAAATCTATACTTTTTTGGTGCATTTAAATGCCTCAATTTTATGCGTTCTATTTACATACAAATATTAAAATACTACTTTTACTTGTTTCGATAACAATATAAACAATACTAAAAAATATTAATTATAATTAGTTTTCATATAAAATCCTGCTATTATTTGACCAAATCAATATTATTATCTGCAAATCTGTTCTTTCCCGTTCTTTGTATATCTGTAAAGTCAGTTTGTGTTTTGCTTCCTTGAAATAAGATACCTTTTAATGTTCTCAATGATCTTCCTCTCTGAATCGTGATGACGCTCTTCATTGCGTGACATCCAGTCCTTTGCGCGGGGTACGCGGCTGTCTTTCATTTTTTCTTTTTCTTTCCTGTCTGAAAGAAAATAGATCTTATCTTATTATGTCAACCTATTTATTTAAAATTTATGTCAATGTATTTTTAATGACTAAATAAATACACAAATGCTTTTTAAAATCAGTTATCAAGTATTGGGCCACCTAAAAATATTACTTTACGGCCTCGATATATACCTAACAAAACATATAAGTTAAATTATATAGAATCCACAACATACTTTTCTTCTTCTTAACGGGCTCACTGTCAGAATCGCTGGAGGTTGTCTGCGAACTGCTGCTGCTACTACTTCTCTTCCGATTCTTCTTCCTCTTCTTGTCTTTTCTCTTTTTGTCGAGTTCTCTTTCAGGAGTCTTGTTTTTGGTATGAAAGCCATCTTTACTGAAGGTGATTGTATGTGCTGTATATTGGCCCTTATCCTCTTTACTCTTCTTGGTATCACGAGATTTCTCAAACGCCTTTTGACGATCAGACATCCAGTCTGTCTCCCAGTGAGGATTCTGTTCTACAAAGTTCTGAAAACATATTTCTAGCGTAATTTATCTCCTTCGTTAAGGATCTTATAAAATATTCGGGTTTCTTTAATTAAAACAGTAACTGTCAATTGATAAAGCGGACAATGCTGATCATTTACTTGCCTATTAGAAAAACAAATGACGACCCAGACACAAAAAAGGAGATCTAGACATGAAAGCTTCACTATTTTTTTAACTTCGACAAAATTCTTCATTAAAAAAGAAACTGGTTTGCGTTGATATCTCTGTCTATCCTGAATCAGAGCGGATTCGTTTAAAAAAGTAATGTCTGTTAAAAATCCCTCTAGCATTAAAAAATTGGTTGCCTGTAAAGTCGGTATACGGGCGAAAGTTTTACGTGACAACGACTTTGAGTGGTAAAATAATTTTAATGTGAATATTCATTCGTATAGTAGGAAGAAGGATGAAATAATAGTAACAATTTAAAACATTTATTTATACAAAGAATTATACACACACACAATTGTTTTACAATTAACTGGCAACGTGTAAACTTGTATGCAGGCGCCTAAGCGAAATAGAAGCGCAAGACATGAACCGGCGTGTATGCCTATCTCTCTCACTCTCTTTCTCTCGCTCTGTCTCTCTCGCTCTTAGGCGGGCTAACTGTGCTCGAGTGGAAGGGACGCGTGCCTTTCACTTTTTATGTCTGTCTCTCTCGCTCTTAGGCGGGCTAACCATGCCCGAGTGGAAGGGACGCGTGCCTCTCACTCGCTCTCATTGTGAGCGCATAACGTGAGCGGAGCGTAACGCAGTTTCTTGAAGTGTCACCCGGCAAACCAATTTATAAGACGTTGTCACGTCAAAATAAACTAAATAAACTAAGCCGTTTAAGTATTACGTAAACATATTAATTTTTTGTAGGAATTCTCGAAAATCCATTTCGTTTTCCAGCTTAGACAATGGGTAATATGAGTAAAAAAGAAAATAATTACTATTAAGGTAATCACCAAATAGGAAAATTGCGACCCCCCTCCCCCTATAGTGCATACGTAAGCTATGTTATATCATACATTTTGTGAAGTACTTTAATACTGGACAAAGTTTTTATCAGAACATCTTCGCAAAAAGCTAACTCCAGCATATGGGTGCTAGCTGCTATAACCTGATTTGCATTTTTCTAAAGCTAAATCTTAACTAATAAGTTGGTTATTCATTTACGCCCAAACCCAATAACCTATCTCAATCCATTTTTAACCATCTGAGATAGACATCTTAATCCATAAGTCGATACAAGCTATCTATCTTCGGATGGGTGTATGTGGATAGTACTTTGTTTGGAAACGACAGTTCAACTGTGCCAATATCCTATCTTAAGATTTTAATTTACACCCTTCTAAAAAAATAATTTAAAAGCTTATTGATATGTTTTAAACATAAATACATATGTACATTTTAAAATTATTTGTATGATTTTATTTATTTGGTTTATATTGTTTATCAAATATGAGTAGAAAGCGCGAAGAGATGGCATTCTATCCGTCGCCAAAAGAGGATTGTCTTCGTAAGAAATGATTATTGGGATGCAGGTAGGAATCGCCAGCAATCGCCTGTCACGGTCTGATCTCAGATTGTTTTCAATCTAAGATTGTGGATTAATTATTAGGTTCTGGCATTAACCATTTAATATAAAAATACTTACTGTATAATTCTTTGCATGTACTACTGATTTAAGATGAGCTGAAGCACAGTGTAGATCACCAATGAACTGGTCACACAATTTGCAGTACCAAGCCGTTGATGGTACAAAGAATTGTAGTCCTAGGAATATTGAGTTAAACATTAGCACAAAATTGTAATAGCATAATTTTTCTTTCCAATAGAAAGATTTATGTGTTTGTTTCGTTAAGTTTAGATTTAATGGATTAAAAAACATTTAAACCCTTAAATTTGGCCTCATATGAATAAAAATTTTGTTCAATCAAAAACTTAATTTTTTACTGAATCAAAATATTAGAACACTGTTGTTGATAAATAAATATTCAGAAGGGAACATAAATTTTTTTATAATTATAAGAATTAATTTAATTAATAAATTAAATTTTGAGCATAACAAATTATATTCAAATACAGACAATAATGCAATTATAATTTACTTGAATTCAAATAGTCCTCACAGTAGACACATATTACAGATTGAAGATAGTTAAAAAGTTACGCATTGTACTGGCTCAAAAACGACAGAGAAACAAATGTCGACTAAAAGTGCGTTGGGATTATGACATTAAAAGCGCTGCTAGCAAAAATTGGATGTAAAACAAAGCATAGGGTGTAAAAAGTTGGGAGGTCTTCTCCTGGACATGGGCCGCAGCTTTAGTGTAATAAAATAGTATATGTATTTTTTATATAAAGTTTCTAAACTAGATGTGGATAAGTAGTCTTAATAATAATAATAATTTATTTATTGCAAGAATATGGTTCAAAATGGTGTAATTAATTTTTATTATTACAGTAGACCCACCGCGCCTTGAAGATTTATGTAGCAATAGTTACTGATACGGGATATTTGGATGTGAAACATAACTTACCTTTAATAGGAGTTCTTTTCGTTGGAGCAGAAGGATAGTTAGGAAAACCTTCATGCATTCCAGTCAATGAATGCCACGGAGCTTCCATATGGGCTGCTGCACTTCTGTCAAAAATACTTTCTAGAACTATTTGCAATGATTTGCAAGTTAACTTCTGTTAAAAATTAAAGTTAAAAAAACCCATTGGTCACCTCTAGTTCACACTACTCTTATTCAACAAAACTCAGTTTAAATAAACAAAGATGGAAAATCTTTTAATTTTTTTAATAATATGCTTTAAACTCACTTATGATGTGCAACTGAATGCAAATGGTTTAAGTAATCTTTAGCAGTTGGAGGAAAGTCGTTGCAAACCCGACACCAGTGCATTTCAGGGTCATAGTACACATAGTTGCATTTGTTGCCCACTGACGGTGACCTAAAAAAAAAAGTTAAATAAATATTATTAACAATGAATTAGGGAATTTTTTCTTTAAATAATAGATATATAAAAGGTAAAATAAAACACAATACTTTTTTTTTTGTTTTCTTTAATTAGAATATTAATGAAGATGAACAGTTTCATGCTTTTATTTATTATAAAAATTGATTCTATACTATACTTAAACATTTCTCATATATACAACAATATTTTACATGCACATCACATAATCACATTTTTTTTTCTTAAAAATAGGTGTAGTAAGCCATTAACAAACAAAAGCCAAATTCAGGGCATTCATGAAATTGATTTCATCTCTTTTGCAAATATTCTCCTTCCATATAACCCTCCACCTCTTGTAATTCTGTGCCAAAGGAATAGCTATTCAAAATAAATAAGCTTATAATTTAAACAACTGAAACATAACTTACCTTGTAAACAAATGTAATTTCTTAACTATTTTGAAAATTCAATAATTTCAATATAAAATAATTTTATTCAAAACAAACCTGGATTTACGTTTCGAGTTGCGATCGGGAGAGCCGTCTGAATCATTTATATTGGCTGCTTCTTCTCCGATGATCCCATTAAGCATATCAACCACATTATTGATGGTTTTTAGTTTATTCTGAATTTCCAGCTATAAAAACATACAAAAAGCAAACTTGTTTCTATGTAGTACATATAAGAAAATATTTTATCAAGCAAAACTAAAAATTTAATGTAACACACAGAATAAAAGTAATCCGAACCTGTAACTTTGTATTTTCCTTTAAAAACCTTTTAGTATCTGGGCTTGGTGATCGCTTGGAGTCACCACGAAGTTCACTGCGCTGATCTTTTAATGTATCTAATTCTTTCTTAAGAATGCTGGCTTTTTTAATGTAGTCCTCCCTTTGTTTTGATAGAGCTGCTTTTTGATGACGCATTTCTGATTCAATTGCAGCTGTAAAAAATATTGTCAGTAAATAGCTATATATAATGTAAATTAGGTCTTCAATTTCAAACTTATCAGAAAGAAGATAGGTGCAAGGAGAGCTTCTTATTTAGTAACACAGCCATTTTGCAGGTGAATCTTTACTTTAAAATAGATATGAAAGTATTAGGTTGTTGGAACCTAAAATTTCTTGCCTGAAAAGTAAAATGTAAAATCTATATTACCATATAAATTCTCTTATCACTATAGTTATCTAAAGCAACAATTAAATTTAATAATTGATTGATGCATTGTTTCTGTGCAGCATTCTTGGTATATTAACTTATTTCAGTGGTTTATTATGTTGTTATTTAATCATACTACTTAACTTTAACTGAAACAACTTTGCTTTTAATAAACACACAATACAAACACAGAACTTATAGAGATCTTATAAAATTATTCCTTATACATGTATAATACTTATAAATAATATATAACTTACTTTGAAATAATTATTCTTTTCTCACTACAAGTATACACAAAATTATTGAACACTTCATAAAGATAAGGTTTAAATTGTACCTTCTTTTTTTATTTGATCTTCAACATTGTACACCTGTGGAGCAGGTGGAGGAGGAGGAAGAGACATCTGATTCCAAGAAGACATTTCATTGTTGGAATGTGGCGGTGCAGATGAGAACTCATCATAAATACCTGAGTAAGATGGCTGATAGCTTTGGTTGTATGCAGGACCCTGAAATTGAACAGTTTCTTAATCCTGTAATTGGATATATTAAAAAAATAACACAAGAAGAAAGTTGTCGGAACAGCGATATTCTTCCATTTATTAGAGTTATGTTAAATACCGCTATTAGAAAATTAGGTTAGACATAAATTGCATATTAGTCTTAATTTAGGCTGGATCGTAATTTTTCGATTATGTCTCAGTAAAGACACATAAATTAAAAAAAATCAATCTCACGCGGACCAAAATGCAATTCTATTTTTTGCGAGTAGTCTGCGAGTAACCACGCCCCTACCCTCACTCGCAGCGTGCCCGTCATGAATAAAATAAAAAAAAAAGATTGTATCGTATTATAAGTATTTTGATTATTGACACTTACATTATACTTGTTAGCGTGTATGATTGACTTCAGATGATTTGAGGCAGATTGCTCGTCGCCCATAAAGTGCTTGCACAGCTTACAGTACCACGCTGTTGATGGCACATAGAACTGAAGACCTAAATATCTTCGTTTATTCAATCGATTTCTATTATGTAACACAAATAACAACTCAACAACTCAAAAATTAAATTGTTTTCTCTCTTCTCTAATTTTCTCGTCTCGAAATATGATATCTATAGAATACGGACTTATATAAGTAATAAACTAATATGTTTAAATTTTACTATAGCTTAATATTTTTTAGCAGACGTTATGATTAACCTGACCTGTGTCCCCGAAATGAATTGTGGGACGCAAATTTATCCCGTTTTCAGAAAATGTGCCCAGAGTTTCATTCTTATTTGAAATCATCACGAAATTAAAACAAATTTGTTCTTCTGATAAATTTAACTAAACATTTTGGGTAACTAAATTATGTGATTCGTAACTTTTAAACCAATTCTAAATAATTACTTTAAAGTGTTTTTTTTTCATTGACTATTTATTATATGACCTTTATTAAAGTGTCCCGTTTTGAGTAAATAGTAAATGGTCCTTCTGAGTTATCTAGTGAAGATTTTGAAATGCATTAACGTTTACATTTTATATATTTTAATTCATAGTAACGCAGATCCGAGGCACATCGAAGCGTCAATCAAATCTTTAAAATAGTTTTCCCTCGCATCTCCACAGCGTAGCGCACATATTTCTTCTGAGATCTAATACACGCCAATTATATATGTATTTATATAATTAATTTTTGGCACTTAAGTTTAAATGGCTGCGTAAATTTTTCCGTAAATGTGAAATTCTATTTGTGCAATTCTTTAAAAGCTTTTTATAAAAGTTATTTTATTACAAACTAACATTCCTAACAACTAACCTTTAATAGGCGTTCGTTTTGAGGGAGCAGAAGGCACATGAGGGAAACCTTCGTCGAAAACCGTCTCTTCGCTCCACGGGTTCTCAATGTGGTCTGCAGTTTTTCTATGACATCATAAAAGATATTACGTTTCATATTCAAAAACACGAATCAGACACAGATTCGTGAAATCACCACTAAATCATTTTTTCCTCCTAAAAATCCTTTTTTCAGCTTAGTTTTCGAAAAAAACACAAATTGTTAATAGATAGTAATCCAAAATATTAAGCAAAGTAGTTTAAGGTTTTTTTAGAACAGGGGGCAAACGGGCAGGAGGCTCACCTGATGTTAAGTGATACCGCCGCCTATCGACACTGTCAATGCCAGAGGGCTCGCGAGTGCGTTGCTGGCCTTTAATAATATAACTATTAGAAAAAATATCTTACTCCTGATGAAGAGTGCTATGCAAATGTTTTAGAAAATCTTTCGCAGTCTGCGGGAACACGTTACAAAGCCGACACCAGTGTAACTCAGGGTCATAATATTCGTAATTATATTTATATTCTTTATGTCCTTGGGTACTACAAAAAATAATTAAATTAGAACTAATCCTTTTTTTTACGATTTTATCAATAATTTAAAACACACTTTTTGAGCAGTGTTGGCCTAGTGGCTCTCATACCAACCAATGGGCTTTCTTTTTAAGTGCGCATTTAACATTTGCTTGAACGGTAAAGGAAAACATTGTGAGGAAACCGACATGTCTTAGACCTAAAAAGTCGACGACGTGTGTCAGGCACTGGAGGCTGATCACCTACTTGCCTAGATTTAAAAATTGATCATGAAACAGATTCAGAAATCTAAGGACCTAAAGAGTTTGTAGTGCCACTGATTTTTTTTTAAACACACTTTTATATGAAAAATCTTAAGATTTGCTTGTAAGCTTTAGCTAACTTAAGAGGTCATTTAAGTACTTATAAATAAGTTAAAGACAGCATTAGTGAACTTTCTCTGCACTTCCATTTAATATTAATTGTAAATAAAAGTCAAATAAAGGCAGTAATAAAACTACACCTGTCTTTTATTTCTGGATTGTAAGCTTCAGAACATTCTGCTTCTATGATTTCATCCAACAACTTTATAACATTGCCGGTAGCCTTCAACTTATTATGGAGGTCCAACTATTGACATACAAGTGATGACAATAAAAAACACAGAAAAAATAAAAAATAAACATTGAATCTATAAATACTTAATTTCTATTACTTATAAACAAAGTTTCACATTTTAATAAAATTAAGAAAAAAAACTCAATGTTGGTTATAAAAAAAAGAATACACTCATGGTACAAAGTTTCACGAGAAATTTGAAAACTTGAAGCAACTAAAGCTGAACTGTTAAGACTAAACATACCTGCAGTTTATTATTATTTTTGACTAATTTATCAGTACTAGAAGATTTGTTGCTTTTACTTTGACACTTTAAAGCTTACAATTTATTTTTAAGCACTGTAGCACTTTTCTTACAATTGTCCCTTTGTCTAATTAATATGGTGATATGCCGTGAATTATCCAATTGTGCTGTGAAAAAATTCATAAACATTGCATTGTTTGACATAAGGATAGTGTAAAATGGAATCAGAATTAGCTGATAGACACACATTATTTTTAAATCTGTTTAAGCAAATCATCATACTTACTTGAAGTGGTTGTCAAAGTATTGTATTTCAATAGATGTGATATATTATATTTATTGTGTGAAGGCTCCTAAATAGAAAAAAAAATTATGGATTAGAACTATTAATAATTTATTCATAAAAAAATATGACTTTTAAGTCTAAAGCTCTAATACTCCTCTCTTCACAATCTTTTCCTTCACTATACAAACAAGTTTAGTAGGCTTCCTATATGCATGTTAAATAAGAGTTTACAGCTAACTCTGTAGGGGCTTTGGCCTCAGTAACCAGCATTTTTTCAAATTATAGGGCAACTTGATCAATCTTCTATGCCTGTTATAGATCATAGATATTTGGGTTTAAATATTCTTTGCAAATCTTTAATTTCACCAGACAGCTTTTATTGTAAACAAAAGTTAGGAACCAAAAAACTGAGGATCCTTAAATTATTTAGACAAAATATTTTTAAAGGGAACCTGAGCACTAGTAGTTTGCATATCTGTAAAAAGTTTGAGTCTATTCCTTTGTAAATTTCTGTCATAGACATCAGATTTGGACGTCTCTGAAAAATTAAAATACAAATATCAAGAATATTTAATTGTGGTTTTAATAAAATATATTAATATATGAAAAGAATAAAGTATTAGTAGTAATAACTTTTTTTAATGACTATAATTGATAGATTTGAAACAAAAATTTAAATAATATATAATGTATTCAAAATTTTGCAACTGATAAAATAAATCATGGGAGCAGTTTGAACTGTCACGAAATAAATACAAGGAGAGAAAAGTTACTAACATCAAATAACCGAAATAACATAATAACAATCCCAAAAACTTAATCTACTAGAAATTTAACTCACCGTCATTTTTTTCTGTATAGTCATACGTACATATAGAAGTATCCTGTTCATCTTCACAATATAGTTCACTAAGGTCAGGCAACTTAGCTATTTCGTCTAAAATGTAACTATCATCATTAACACCTTCTGAGATAATAGGGCTACGGTCTATTGCGTTCTTAGACTTAGGATTTTCATGTCGTTGCAATAAGACATCAAAAACTTTTTTACGTCCTGTCTTAATATTTTCAGACATGGTGTTTTAATTATTATTTACCTATTTTAAGGTGTAAATGTTATATTTTAGAAAACATAAATATGTTAAAAAAACAACATTATTGTAGTACCGATCTTACTGTATTTCTATTAGAACAAACAACAATTATTTACCAATAAAGTTTAAGATAATATGACTTGTTTAGGCTTTAGAAGCTATCTCAATTCTCAAATTCCTTAATGGTATGATAAATGACAATTGACAACTATAAAAAGAAGCGCTGGCGCATCTGAGATATTTACGGGAATTGCAATAATATAAGATTCACACCAACGGTAGACTCAAAGTTTTCATATGCACACGCATTGAAATAAAACTTCAAAATGCCTGAAAAATTAAAAATTATAGAAGTCGAACATTGTGTCGAATATTGTTGTGTACGCTCTAAGGCTGTGAATAACATTACTAACGTGAAAACATATAAATACTCGCCGAGCCCCGATGCAAAATAGTTCGTCTAGTATGGCAAGTAGTGCAAAGCGTAACATATAGAAAGTAACTACTGGTAAAATAATTAAGAAAGTTTAATAAACAGTATACCTACCTCAATTTAAGGAACATTTAAAAGTGTATATATATATATATTACATAACTGAAATTATTTCATGACTTTACATTTTATAAAAAAATTAAAAAATAACGTAACGCAAAAGTAGGTATACGTCTACCCTTGTTACTCACGCGAAATAGTTCGTCTACCGCTTAGTTGTGTCGCCTTTGCTCTCAATGGCAGCTTCAATATGAAGAGGCAAACAACCAACGCTGCATACTCCTCAGGTGTAATTGACTTCCAGACAGCTAATTTAGCCTTTAAGTTGCTCTTCGATCTTTATGGATTTTTACGGAGAAAAGTTTTTTCATTTTTCACCATAGGGCGTCGATCGGCAACAAGTTCGGGCTGTTGGGCTTTTCGACAGTAGCCATGTCTTTGTTATCTTTGCAGTATTGCAGGAAGCACCACTCTGTTAAAAATAAAGGAATCATGATGCTTTCATCACCGACTGTCACTTCAAATTTGGACTCTCCACTCCAAATGATACAACGCCACTTATCGGAAGTCTAACTTAAATGATCACAGAACAGTCTACAGTGGTTTCTCCTTAGCGGTGTAAAATCCGTAACCCATTATTTTTAAACAAATACTAACTGAGACGTCTTTGTGAAAAATGTCCTTCCATTTCACCGTGAGTTCTCCAGCTTGGGCACGACGATTATTTTTGATAATTTTCTTCAGGATTCTGTTTTCTACTAAACATGCAATGAGCGGTCGAACAGTTTTCTTCAAACAAGAAGTTGTTCTATTCTTTTTATAGTGCTGAATGATAGATTTGAGACCTGGGAAGTATCAAGACTTTAGATATTTGGTAACTTGATTTGCCACCATCGACCCCACAAACTATTCGCTTCCAAAGTTCTTCACACACGGGTTTACCACGACCCATTGTTATTTGAAAACTAATGAAACACTGAAATTTTCAGAATTTATACTGCCTCACTTGACAAATGAGTACTTTTACAAATTTAAATTATGCAACGTAATTGTACAAAGAAGGAATAATCTTACTTAAATCACCGATAGACGAACTCTTTTGCATCAATTAACAATAAGACGAACTATTTTCCTTATAACATCTTCGAATTTAAAACACGATATGTATAAAGTTAAAAAGCCAAAGAAGTATATTGGTTCATAACTAAGAATTGGCAACAGTAACGCGACATGTGATAGTAGAACAGCTTAATCTTATATATAAAATTCTCGTGTCGCGGTGTTTGTGGTTAAACTCCTCCGAAACGGCTTTCCCGATTCTCATGAAGTTTTGTGTGCATATCGGCTAGGTCTGAGAATCGGACATCTATTTTTCATCCCCCTAAATGTTAAGGGTGGTTCACCCCTAAATTTTTTTATTTATTTTTTTGACAAAATGTTCATTTTTTCACGATACAACATACAAAAATACATGCAACCCTGAATTTTCACCCCTCTACGATCAACCCTTATTTCATTATTAAAAACTTGTTGTGAACTTGAACCTAAAAAGATTTCATTCCGGAAAACCGAAGTCTCTGGGATAGCATAGCAAAATGTTCCATGTTGGTATCTACCAAACAGGTAGGCTCAGTAAAATCTCATTAAGGACAAACGAAGTTCGCGGGGGCAGCTAGTATTTTATAGATTTATAAAAATAATGAAGTCAGAAAATATCTCACAGAAAAAAATTCACACTAGACGAATTATTTTGCATCGGGGCTCGTATGTTTTTGGAACATACTCAATAACTTTAATTAATACTTTTTGAAATTTAGCTAGTGATTTATGTAATATTTTTATCGGTTTTTCGAGTATTAATTTTTAAAATTAACTTAACTATTCTATTTACTAAGAAAGTTCACTAAGGATTTGAAGTAATATCTTGCCTGCTCTACGCCCTTGACTTGCGAACTGGTAGTAAATGTAAATTTACAATTAATTTAATTTTTTGGACGTTCATAAGTGAACTTATTCACCTAGATGAATAAAGATTGTTTGTTTGTTTGTATGAATAAATAAAACAATTTCATAAGAACTACATATAATCAACTGCCTTGTAATAAAAAAATAGAACATCGACATTTTTACGTAATCTTAATTGATAATTGTTATTACTTTTAATATCCAATAAATGTTAGCTTTGCTTTATTTTATTGCTTATTACACTTCTTAAGGCATTTCATAAGTTTTAGTATATCAATTATATTTATATAATAATTATACATTGTTAAAAAAAAAACCTGGGTAACAGCTTTAATGCATACATTTTATGTCAGAATATTGTATATAATTAGAAGTGCAATTTGATATTGAGTTTAAAATTGTATAAACTCAAATATAATATTTCAATTATGTTATGGAAAATGCAAATTTAATTTAGAAATATTTGTGTAAAAATGAGAATATTATTTAGGAAATTTAACTTAATCTGATTTGCAAACAAGAGGAATCAACTCATACCAAATGAGAAAGTCACTGACATATCCTTATTGAAAAGTAGTTTAGATATAGTAATGGTAACATACATACAAAAATAAAGAAAATTTCAAACTTTTTAAATTGTGCCATAACTTTACACATGCACACACAAAATCACATGCCAGCCCCGACATCAGATGCATCAATACCCAGCATGGCCAATTCATCCAACTCTTCTTTATTCCTCTCCATCTTCTTCTCACTCTCCTCTTGATTCTGCTGTCTTGTGTCATTTATTTGATTTTTCGGCAATATTGGGACATGGGTGTCATACAACTGTTGTCGAGGGTACATAGATGCATTCATGTCGAATGGTACCATCATTGGAGTCTGTCCCAAAAGGCTGATCTGCTGAAATTGAGGAACCATTCCCATCCCACCGAAGCCTGGGATTTGCTGGTTCATACCTTGGAATAACTCCTGTTGTTTCATGTCTGGTTTCACATCGGATGGGAAAATTATGTCTAATGCATCTTGGAAGTCTTTGGGAAGGTTTGGAGGTTGGGCTCCCCTGTGAATATTAATATTATATTATTAATGATATTATTTATTCCATAGACATTTGAGTAGATGAAAATTTTTAATTGGTTGGTATAAAATGATTTAAATAAAATGGTATTAATATACATATATGTTGAAAAACTAATGAAATTATTATATACAGTGTAAACTCCATGTAACATTTCTCGATTTAACGACAAATTCTTTAAAACGTCGAAATTGGCTTTGGTTGGTATATCTTGTTTACCATACAATGATACACTCTACATAGCATTACACACACTCTCAATAACGACAACAATTGAGTAATAAAAAGTACCTTTATGGTTGATAAAATTAATAAAAACTGCGCAGCTGTGTACTTTTATTTTATCGTTTTATTATACTAGCCCACAATAAACTCCACTGTCGGCGCCATGCCTACCGAACTTGCTAAGAAATTTATTCTTTTGTTTATAAATTGGAATTGCTTGCACGTGTACTGTTTTTGACCATGAGTAATTGGTATGTAGGCGTCATGGATTATCTATACGCTTTCATTTTTCTCAGACCTCAGTTGCTCACAAACTTTCAAACTGTAAGCATGACTAGTAAAGGAAAATCACTGTGTAGTGAAAAAAATGTGAAAAAGTCTTACTAATACGCGCAATAGAAACGGGAGAAAAAATAAGTGATGTCGGCAAACGCTTGATGTTTCGTAACTCCATTTAACGACATCTCTCTGTAACGTCATAAAATGCAAAGTCCCTTCAGTGTCCTTATATAGAGTTTACAGTGTGTTATATTTTGCGAAATAGGTAAAAGCTTCACCCAATTAAGTGGCCAGATAAGGAACACTCAGTTCCCTGACCACTTGATCTGTTTTATATATTACTTACTGGTGGTTACTTGGCACAATCTGTGGTGTTGGAGTGGGCATTGTAATTACGGGAGCAGGAGGGCAGGGAGGCACCACGGGGGCTGCTGAAATAGGGGCTCCAACTAGGTACGGGTTCAGGAGCCCTGACATCAGCTGTTGCTGAGCTTCTGCTTGGGACCTTTCCAGCTGAGACTTTGCGATTTTCTCTTTAAACTCTGCTACCTGGAAAGGAACATGATGATAATTATTTATTTATATACCTCAAAATATCTTTGGAATATAGCTGTTATAAATTCCAAATACATTAATTTACCTTAATTTATTTAGATTAATAAATTTCATTTAGTTCCTCACATTTTATTATGATTGTTGACAAATGAAATTAATATGTATTTCCATATATAAAGTTTTCAAAAACTTTTGACTGCTGAAAAGCAAATGTCGAATTTTGTAAAACAGCAAAACAATAAATTCATTTATTTAGCTTTAGTTTGTTAACAAAAACTCACTTTCTTCTGAATCTCTATGTCCATCTCCTGTTGTTTTTTGCGGATAGCTTCACCGTCTATCTTCTTTTCGTCTTCCTTCTTTATCTCCTCTGTTTTTGGCTTTCCGAGATGTTTGTAAACGGGCATTTTTCCTAAAAAGATCGAAAGTTTCAATCGAAAAAAAAGCATACATTTATAATTATAAAAGAGGAATCCTACTGAGTATGGCTTACAATACATGGAAGTTTATAAAAATATCAACTTGCTGTTTACAGTGGGGTGGAGAATTCAGCTATTTATAAGTCAATACATACAATATATATCACACACTTACTCATGCACACACTCAGGTGTGATGATAACGGTTCAAAAAAATAAATAAAAAGAAAACGAATTGGTTAAATAATGATATTTTAAGTAATTATGTTTGTTATGGAAGAGCTGGGAACCCTAACACAGGTATATTTACTTAAAAGGGTTCCCAAATCTTACACTATGAAAAGAAAGATGTACCTACTTAAAATGAATAAAGACTTTTTTTATTTATTTATTTTATATCATTTTAATTTTTTTAAGTAGGTATTTAAAATGTTTAAATAAAAGCCACATACCAATAAAGGGCATTTTTTTTATCTCAGGTTTCTTAACTTCTCGTGGCGGTGAGTTTCTTCTGTCATCTCTCCTATCACGTTTATCTTCTCTTCTCTCCTCACGTTTGATTTCTCTTCTGTCATCGTGTCTCTCATCCCTTCTATCATCGTGTCGATCATCGCGGCGGTGAGACTCGACTAGACGACGTTCTTCATGTGAAACAGACCGACGCATGTCACGGCTAGAATCATATTTGAATCTATGGACATTATACTATATTATTTGACATGTAAACTTTTTTACTAAAAGATATTAAGTATTTATTTTTCTCTAGTAAATAGTCTTGTTTTTAATTATAAACTCACTAGAGATACTTTTTAAATTGCCACCCTCAAAATTTAGTTTTCCAAGGTATACAATTATTTAAAAAGCAGTAAAATGCCTTTTTATTATTTATAAGCAATATTTTCTATAATTATAACATAATTCTGTTAAATATTAAGTAATTAAAAAAAATACCTTACGGTAATTTTTCAACATCGTAACATTTCTATAGTACTGATATTTGTCTATTAAATTATGTAAATATATACCGATCTCTGTCTCCTTCCCTTGGCGGAGATCTCTCTCTTTCCCTCGCATTGCGGTCCCCCCGACGGCTTAGACTTTCCATATGATCCATCTTAATTCTACAATTATATGTAGAATTAAGATTTAAACTTAATTAAAATTTAATTAAAACTGTATTAAATTTCATATCACTTTTGTATTATTTAAAATCTTTAAAATAATACCGAAAATCTATACTTTTTTGGTGCATTTAAATGCCTCAATTTTATGCGTTCTATTTACATACAAATATTAAAATACTACTTTTACTTGTTTCGATAACAATATAAACAATACTAAAAAATATTAATTATAATTAGTTTTCATATAAAATCCTGCTATTATTTGACCAAATCAATATTATTATCTGCAAATCTGTTCTTTCCCGTTCTTTGTATATCTGTAAAGTCAGTTTGTGTTTTGCTTCCTTGAAATAAGATACCTTTTAATGTTCTCAATGATCTTCCTCTCTGAATCGTGATGACGCTCTTCATTGCGTGACATCCAGTCCTTTGCGCGGGGTACGCGGCTGTCTTTCATTTTTTCTTTTTCTTTCCTGTCTGAAAGAAAATAGATCTTATCTTATTATGTCAACCTATTTATTTAAAATTTATGTCAATGTATTTTTAATGACTAAATAAATACACAAATGCTTTTTAAAATCAGTTATCAAGTATTGGGCCACCTAAAAATATTACTTTACGGCCTCGATATATACCTAACAAAACATATAAGTTAAATTATATAGAATCCACAACATACTTTTCTTCTTCTTAACGGGCTCACTGTCAGAATCGCTGGAGGTTGTCTGCGAACTGCTGCTGCTACTACTTCTCTTCCGATTCTTCTTCCTCTTCTTGTCTTTTCTCTTTTTGTCGAGTTCTCTTTCAGGAGTCTTGTTTTTGGTATGAAAGCCATCTTTACTGAAGGTGATTGTATGTGCTGTATATTGGCCCTTATCCTCTTTACTCTTCTTGGTATCACGAGATTTCTCAAACGCCTTCTGACGATCAGACATCCAGTCTGTCTCCCAGTGAGGATTCTGTTCTACAAAGTTCTGAAAACATACTTTTAGCGTAATTTATCTCCTTCGTTTAATATCTTATAAAATATTCGGGTTTCTTTAATTAAAACAGTAATTGTCAATTGATAAAGCACACAATTCTGATCATTAACTTGCCTATTAGAAAAACAAATGACGATACAGACACGAAAAAGGAGATCTAGACCGGAAAGCATCACAATTTTTTTAACTTCGACAAAATTCTTAATTAAAAAAAACTGGTTTGCGTTGATATCTGTCTATCCTGAATCAGAGCGGATTCGTTTAAAAAAGTAATGCCTGTTAAAAATCTCTCTTGCATTAAAAAATAAACTAAGCCGTTTAAGTATATTAATTTTTCGTAATAATTCTCGAAAATCCATTTCGTTTTCAAGCTTAGACAATGGGTAATAGGTGTAAAAAAGAAAATAATTACTATAAACGTAATCACCAAATAGGAAAATTGCGACCCCCTTATAGTGCATACGTAAGCTATGTTATATCATACATTTTGTGAAGTACTTTAATACTGGACAAAGTTTTTATCAGAATCAATAGTTACACAACATCTTCGCAAAAAGCCAACTCCAGAATATGTGTTAGCTGCTATAACTTGATTTGCATTTTTTTAAAGCTAAATCTTAACTAATAAGTTGGTTATTCATTTACGCCCAAACCCAATAACCTATCTCAATCCATTTTTAATCATCTGAGATCGACATCTTAATCCATAAGACAAGCTATCTACGGTAAGCTAGCTATCTTCGGATGGGTGTATGTGGATAGACCTTTGTTTGGAAACGACAGTTCAACTGTGCCAATATCCTATCTTAAGATTTTATTTTCACCCTTCTAAAAAAATAATTTAAAAGCTTATTGATATGTTTTAAACATAAATACATATGTACATTTTAAAATTATTTGTTTGATTTTATTTATTTGGCTTATATTGTTTATCAAATATGAGTAGAAAGCGCGAAGAGATGGCATTCTATCCGTCGCCAAAAGAGTCTTCGTAAGAAATGATAATTGGGATGTAGGTAGGAATCGCCAGCAATCGCCTGTCACGGTCTGATCTCAGATTGTTTTCAATCTAAGATTGTGGATTAATTATTAGGTTCTGGCATTAAGCATTCAATATAAAAATACTTACTGTATAGTTCTTTGCATGTACTACTGATTTAAGATGAGCTGAAGCACAGTGTAGATCACCAATGAACTGGTCACACAATTTGCAGTACCAAGCCGTTGATGGTACAAAGAATTGTAGTCCTAGGAATATTGAGTTAAACATTAGCACAAAATTGTAATAGCATAATTTTTCTTTCCAATAGAAAGATTTATGTGTTTGTTTCGTTAAGTTTAGATTTAATGGATTTAAAAACATTTAAAACCTTGAATTTGGCCTCATATGAATAAAAATTTTGTTCAATCAAAAACTTAATTTTTTACTGAATCAAAATATTAGAACACTGTTGTTGATAAATAAATATTCAGAAGGGAACATAAATTTTTCTATAATTATAAGAATTAATTTAATTAATAAATTAAATTTTGAGCATAACAAATTATATTCAAATACAGACAATAATGCAATTATAATTTACTTGAATTCAAATAGTCCTCACAGTAGACACATATTACAGATTGAAGATAGTTAAAAAGTTACGCATTGTACTGGCTCAAAAACGACAGAGAAACAAATGTCGACTAAAAGTGCGTTGGGATTATGACATTAAAAGCGCTGCTAGCAAAAATTGGATGTAAAACAAAGCATAGGGTGTAAAAAGTTGGGAGGTCTTCTCCTGGACATGGGCCGCAGCTTTAGTGTAATAAAATAGTATATGTATTTTTTATATAAAGTTTCTAAACTAGATGTGGATAAGTAGTCTTAATAATAATAATAATTTATTTATTGCAAGAATATGGTTCAAAATGGTGTAATTAATTTTTATTATTACAGTAGACCCACCGCGCCTTGAAGATTTATGTAGCAATAGTTACTGATACGGGATATTTGGATGTGAAACATAACTTACCTTTAATAGGAGTTCTTTTCGTTGGAGCAGAAGGATAGTTAGGAAAACCTTCATGCATTCCAGTCAATGAATGCCACGGAGCTTCCATATGGGCTGCTGCACTTCTGTCAAAAATACTTTCTAGAACTATTTGCAATGATTTGCAAGTTAACTTCTGTTAAAAATTAAAGTTAAAAAAACCCATTGGTCACCTCTAGTTCACACTACTCTTATTCAACAAAACTCAGTTTAAATAAACAAAGATGGAAAATCTTTTAATTTTTTTAATAATATGCTTTAAACTCACTTATGATGTGCAACTGAATGCAAATGGTTTAAGTAATCTTTAGCAGTTGGAGGAAAGTCGTTGCAAACCCGACACCAGTGCATTTCAGGGTCATAGTACACATAGTTGCATTTGTTGCCCACTGACGGTGACCTAAAAAAAAAAGTTAAATAAATATTATTAACAATGAATTAGGGAATTTTTTCTTTAAATAATAGATATATAAAAGGTAAAATAAAACACAATACTTTTTTTTTTGTTTTCTTTAATTAGAATATTAATGAAGATGAACAGTTTCATGCTTTTATTTATTATAAAAATTGATTCTATACTATACTTAAACATTTCTCATATATACAACAATATTTTACATGCACATCACATAATCACATTTTTTTTTCTTAAAAATAGGTGTAGTAAGCCATTAACAAACAAAAGCCAAATTCAGGGCATTCATGAAATTGATTTCATCTCTTTTGCAAATATTCTCCTTCCATATAACCCTCCACCTCTTGTAATTCTGTGCCAAAGGAATAGCTATTCAAAATAAATAAGCTTATAATTTAAACAACTGAAACATAACTTACCTTGTAAACAAATGTAATTTCTTAACTATTTTGAAAATTCAATAATTTCAATATAAAATAATTTTATTCAAAACAAACCTGGATTTACGTTTCGAGTTGCGATCGGGAGAGCCGTCTGAATCATTTATATTGGCTGCTTCTTCTCCGATGATCCCATTAAGCATATCAACCACATTATTGATGGTTTTTAGTTTATTCTGAATTTCCAGCTATAAAAACATACAAAAAGCAAACTTGTTTCTATGTAGTACATATAAGAAAATATTTTATCAAGCAAAACTAAAAATTTAATGTAACACACAGAATAAAAGTAATCCGAACCTGTAACTTTGTATTTTCCTTTAAAAACCTTTTAGTATCTGGGCTTGGTGATCGCTTGGAGTCACCACGAAGTTCACTGCGCTGATCTTTTAATGTATCTAATTCTTTCTTAAGAATGCTGGCTTTTTTAATGTAGTCCTCCCTTTGTTTTGATAGAGCTGCTTTTTGATGACGCATTTCTGATTCAATTGCAGCTGTAAAAAATATTGTCAGTAAATAGCTATATATAATGTAAATTAAGTCTTCAATTTCAAACTTATCAGAAAGAAGATAGGTGCAAGGAGAGCTTCTTATTTAGTAACACAGCCATTTTGCAGGTGAATCTTTACTTTAAAATAGATATGAAAGTATTAGGTTGTTGGAACCTAGAATTTCTTGCCTGAAAAGTAAAATGTAAAATCTATATTACCATATAAATTCTCTTATCACTATAGTTATCTAAAGCAACAATTAAATTTAATAATTGATTGATGCATTGTTTCTGTGCAGCATTCTTGGTATATTAACTTATTTCAGTGGTTTATTATGTTGTTATTTAATCATACTACTTAACTTTAACTGAAACAACTTTGCTTTTAATAAACACACAATACAAACACAGAACTTATAGAGATCTTATAAAATTATTCCTTATACATGTATAATACTTATAAATAATATATAACTTACTTTGAAATAATTATTCTTTTCTCACTACAAGTATACACAAAATTATTGAACACTTCATAAAGATAAGGTTTAAATTGTACCTTCTTTTTTTATTTGATCTTCAACATTGTACACCTGTGGAGCAGGTGGAGGAGGAGGAAGAGACATCTGATTCCAAGAAGACATTTCATTGTTGGAATGTGGCGGTGCAGATGAGAACTCATCATAAATACCTGAGTAAGATGGCTGATAGCTTTGGTTGTATGCAGGACCCTGAAATTGAACAGTTTCTTAATCCTGTAATTGGATATATTCGTTTGAATTATAAATACGCACGAGATAAAGTTTTTAATAAATTTAAAATAAGCTTACATCTTGAGTTGAAAAACTAGGTGGAGGAGGAATTGAAAAATCTTGTCGATGGTTATCCCAAACTTCATGCGACTTAGATTTATCATTCATTAGATTATCGTCGATATCCTTCTTCGTTCTATGTGGAGAGCTACTCCTTTTGTCCCGAAGAGGACTGTGGCTACGCTTCATCGGCCGAGGCTTTTCATAACGCCGGTAGGATTCCCAGTTACGATCGCGACTATAATAATCTTTTCGTCCCATATCACGGGACATTTCGTTTCATGAAACACTTCTTTTAGGTTTAATTATTTACTTAAACTTCACAAACTACTTAAATAAACTATTTAATATTAAACAGACGCTAATAACAATGCGTTATTGAAAATATAAATTTAATTTTGACATTCCTATTTAGTTTGACTTTGACAATTAACATTTATACCTTTTTTCGCCCAAATGGGAGACTAAAAGTATTTCGGACAAACCGTAATATGTTCAAATAGAAATCTGTTTAATTATCTAATTATTAGAATTACAAAAAGTTTCAATTATATGTGTATTTATGTTAAATAAAAAAAGTACGTGTGTACAAAGTACATATGTCAGAAGTGAAACTTCTTTGTAAATTAATTATTACTAAGGTAAAATCAATAGAAGATCATGCACCAGTATATTATGATCACTCCATGTATTTGTATATTTATATTCACACTGTTTCCACTCTGTAGTCTGTTTAAGTGCTAATGATAACATAAATAAACAAAAAATCTCCGTTTACTGCACAAGAAATAGAATTCGAATTGCCATGTAAATTTCTAATATGTAACTACTAAACAAATAAATAAACCAATAGCGTGTAATTTTCTCGATCTTCCTTACTCTCTCTCTCTCACAATCTGCTTCTCTTCAACCTTTCTCTCCATGGCACTGTACACTTGTGACGGCACGTTCGCCCTTTCTCACTCTCTCTCAATCGGTCTCAATCACTCTCTCCCTAAACACTGCTCAACTTCGCGACGCTTATATTATTATTATGGCGTATCATGTTTTAAAAAATTACCCTCTTGCGTCTAAAGAAGTTTCACTTAAAATAATGTTAAGATTTTCTAATAAAAAATTCTGTAAAAAAAGTACGGCAAACTTTTTTCCCATTAAGAAATTCTGTCATAAAAGCAAACCCCGATTATGTGGGTTCTGCTTCCTACCCAACGATTCCTATCATCCTGGTATTCTCATACAAATCTCAAGTTAAAAGTTATATTTTTTATCCTCCGTACATACTAATAAAATAAATGTTTTTTTTTATCTTAAAGGAAAAATATTTATTTTACCTCTTGAATAATAATATATAAATATATTTTTTTCACATTAAAGGTACATAATAGCAAAGTGTAGACATAAATAATTTTATGATTTATTGACTAGTAGGCATGTTTTCTTTTTATTCTCAGCTCAGTTCCATCCATACTTCTTTATAAAAAAGCTCTTTCTATTGACATTACTACTATTTATACAGTTATTTGCACCTGTTTTAGGATCTCAAAATTACTTCATAAGAGTATCATTGTAAAACGAAATTATTACCTATTAAAAAGTGATAAGCATTAAGTGTCTTCCTAAAAAATATGTATTATAATTTTATTAGTTTCAAATAAAAACCTAACACAGATGTCAGAAAGTTGGGTGTTTTATGATCCAATAAAGATCCAAAAGTCACCCTTTTAAAGGTGTAAATTACGGCTTAAATTAAAACATTAAAAGTTGCATGAACTTACGAGCAAATCAGCAGTCGACAATTATATTTAGTCCCTACAAAATAATAAATATCTACTGAAAAGTTTAAGTGCCTTTGATTCGAAATAAATATTACAATTGACTACTATTTTCCGGCTGAAGGAAGTCAGGGTGTCGATCACGGGTCGTTGCACTTCATGGCGGGGAAGCAAAACCACCGCGATAGCTGAAACGCAGCCATTGTCGCTTCGCTACAGAGTACGCATGCGCGGCTGTTGACGTTGCCGCCAAAACTCCGGAGTTACGATAAAAACGTTTATGAAAGAAATTAAAATAAAATTCCGTGAACACATTTGATTTCATTGTTGTTGTACTTTTTTAAGTGTGATTTTATATTGAAGATGAAATATAAGGTAAGAAATTAATTAAACCGTTATAAGATTTTTTTTAATGAAAATTTTGAATTTATTTAAGTCGACTTGTGCGTTTTAATGTTATTAATATAATATATAATAGGAATATAATAATACGTTATACGACTTGTTATTATTATTAAAGATGCTTTTATCGTTTCGATTTCCACGTTCTTTTAGGGATTTTTAGAGTACCTTCATCTTTTAAATATAGTAAGTTATATCATTAGAGCTGATATATTTTTTTGCATACTTTGTTCAAACTTTATTTGTTAGACGTAAGTCATTAAGTAAAAAAATAAGAAAAACCCGCAAATCACTTTGTTATGTTGAATACATGCGAGGCGGATTCCCGCTTACCATAATATATAGTTAATTACTACTGAACTTTTTGTTGAGTTTGATAACTATTCGTAAGCAAAATTTTTTAGCAGTATTTCGTTCCTAAAATCGGTTAGTTTTCTAGGATTTTTTATTTTTGATCAATTTTTTAATTCGGCCTTAGTTGTGAAATAACTGGTATTGACCGATTTAAAAATCAAAAGGATGAGGTTTATATTATATTATTATTAGGTTATTTTAATGAAAGAACTTCAACGTATCTTACGCGTTGTGTTAAAAGTTCATCTTTAGTAAGCGTCTAACCATATTATATCAAATTGAGTGCTTTATGTATAAAATGTTAACAAACATTCACTCGTTTATCGAGGTAAATTTTTACAAAAAAATTCGTTATTTAATTTTTCAATAAGCAACATCCGTTAAACATTTGTTTTCGTATCGTAACTAGTATCTATAATCACAATTATCTTTGAAATCGAAATATTCTAAAAATTTGTATTATGTATTTTCTTTAAAATTCTATATGAAATCACAAGTAATATTGACCTTTCAGCGATAAATATCAAATTGCTAGCAATAATAACATGTAGACATTTCTTTAAATCGTAGTTAACGCATGAAGTTTAATTCTAATTGTACATGACAAATAATACTGCGAATATATTTTTTTTTAATCCTCACATGTTTAAGGCATATTGTTACATTTATTCATCAAATCTATTCTACACATGGCTTGATAGGTGTGATTTTTGTAGTGCTTCAAGTTTTATTTAAAATCATGAAAAACTTATATTTAATTATAAACTATGAATTTTGTTTCCTTCTTGAAGTGAATCTAAACTCAACAAGCATCAATACCGAATGAATGCATTTATGTGTGTATAGCTATCTAACTCAAAAATAAAACCCCAAACAATAAGAAAAAAATGATAACAACTTGAGTAATACGACCTCAAATTAAATTATGAGTAAAAATAATATGGAATTGTTATAAAAATCCGGTGGCGCTATTGCGGTATCTGTTTCGGTGTCATTAATTTTTTCTAATAGGCAAGTTGCTGATCAGCCTTCCATGCCTAACAGCTGCCTGGCGCCGTCGATCGTTTCTTTCCTCGCGTGGTTTCCTTACCGTATGAGTAACGGCACATAGGTAAAGGTCATTGGTACACAGCCGGGGATTAAACCCGGACCTCAGAGATGAGAGTCGCACGCTGAAGCCAGTAGGCGAAAATAGCATTTTTTACTTGGACTTGGTATAATACCCTAACTAATATAATGTCACGTTTATAATGATACCAACACATTCGTAATTAACATAACTGATTAATACAGCCGGTAATTAAAATAAAGATTCTTAACCAACTCTGCGGCTTAGTGGTAAACACAAAATTCCTTGAAACCTTTTCAACCTGAAAGTTATCATAAACACCAAATTGAATAATAAAAACAGTATGATTGTAAGTTAAAATAAATAAAATAAGGAATACGACGTAACAATAGTTCAAAAATCACATTTACGAACAATACGAATTTACGCTTTGGCTTTCATAAACATTTACGAATATTTTAATACTACCATTGTTAAAGTTAATATCAAAACAATTGAAAGATCATTACTAAATGAAAATAAACGCGTGTAAACCTAACAAGGCACTTATGACCTTTCATAAGTAAGAATTAAAGATTTAAACAGAACTATGTAACTATGACATAATGTTAACCCTGACGGGAGATCTCGACGCTCCCCTGCTGCTTAGCCACTCGGTCACATATCTGCCGGATTGCGTGCCTGATAGGCTAGGATGTAGGGGTCCCCGTAAAAAAACACTATTAACTAAATAAATAAATAAAACAAAATTAAAAAAAAAAAAGTTTATCTTATCTAGCCGATTCTCAGACTTACTGAATATGCATAAGTAATTAATAAGAATCTGTCGAGCCGTTTCGGATGAGTATGGCAACGAAGATTGCGAGAATTTTATATATTAGATTTAGACTCTTGACGATTGCTGAAAAGCACTCGAATAATTGACAAATATACATAATCTAATAAATGCCCGTATATATCTTATATAACATATATTCTAAAGTTTCTCTTATATAATAAAGCAGTTTTGTTTGAGAAAGGTGACTCTAAGCCCTTTCAACAACACTGTCAAATATACGTGAAGCAGACACAAAAGGCTTACCTATAAAGTACTATGATCAAACAAATACATAGATCGAAAGCCGTGGATTATAGCGGCTAAGTTTTTTTGACCACAGATACCTCACATGCATCTTCATTCATAATCCAACCTTAATTCTGATTCTTAGTAAAAACTTAAATTTATAAACTATATATTTTCTATAGTTTATATTGTAACTTTGTCTATTCTATTTAAATGTTACGATGGTAAAAACTATATTTAAAAAATCTTAAACGTGTACGTGTATCTCTTGAATTTTATTAGTCCTGTAAACAACAGATAATCCACTAATAGCATGTTTAAACAATAATTTTATATTTAACAGAAAAAAAATTATGGTTCTCAAGCAATAGCATATATTATGGAAGACATATTCTGCGTCTGTCCGAACGTTCAGTTGTGGCAAGGAGCGATTTTGTTGACAATTGTTGTTTTCCGAACCAAACATAGAGAACGCGGTCCATTGGGTGTAGACCACACAACAGGGGTCGAAGTAAAAGTATTTTTATATCTAGAATGTTTCGTCTTTATTTATCTTCTGAATCAGATACGATACACAAAATTATTAACAGAACAATAGATTGACTCGTCGAAAGTGTGTCGTTCTGAAACCTACACAATAACTGTTATTCAATATTTGGTCCCGTTACAGTAGCCCAGAGGCGGTCCGTTAAAATCCTCACAATATCCTTTCGGGGCTGGACATTGACCTTGCAACAATGGTCAAAAATTTAGGTTACCATAACGTTATTTTACTTTAGTGAGTCAAAAGCTCACTATGATATTATTAACAGACGTACAAAATTCAGTGTGTGTCTACGATATCTCTTGCATTCATTGACTTCTAATGCAGTTATTAATAGATTAATTCTATAAAACAAAGCTTCCGTTGACGTTGAAAGACCGTTGCTTAGATCTTTTAGACTACGCTTTCATATTTCTTCTCGAACATTCGTTTAAGTTAAAGCAGTATAAATATAATTTCTTGTTTATTAAATATTTGGTATTTTTACGGTCCCAGATTCTATACATCACATGTATAGTTATTAATGCTTCTAATAATACCATGACTGGCATGTTTAGTAAACACGCGCGACTTAACAAAATTAATATAAAGTAAGTTAATATTATTTATTAAATCTTAGTTTAATTATTTATTTCGTACATAAATTATATATAATAACAAACATTTACAATCCATAATACATTTAACTACGAAAAGGTTCAAAAATTTACAAAAAGAGACCAACAAATACTAATGATTCATACATTTAACTAAGTGGTACCTAATTTGCCTGTGTGATGGTGTAAAAGTGAGGGTAACTATGTGTACGTGTGTATGTCGGGTATGCTTGTTCATCAAAAGATATTGATATTTATTTAATATCAAGAATTGAGCTTAAAAACTAAACAATATATGACGTGATTGCTGGCATTGTGACTGTTCTGTTGTAAGGACTGTTTCAGGCTGAGTATTATACATTCGTATTAAAGCTATTATATGCCAAGGTAAAAGTTAGACATATTTTTATATCAGTTTCATTGACCTTTTTGTACTGGCAAGGGATTTTCTTTACAATGTTTGCTTCGCGAATCAAACTTATGGTTACAGGAGGAGTAGGGCATGTGAGCCAACCCCTTACCTATGGAGGTCAATAGAAAAGTATTTTTAAGTAGAAAGTTTTGTCTTGACGCCCAAGTTACTGCCTTATCATAAACCTTGTCATTTCACAACTTCGTAACGTATTTATAAGTTAATAATGCGTCTACAAATAATTGTTTTTCTAGTCATTAATTTGTTTATATGTAATGGTCGCAGAATGAAGATGTTCTATACATAATTTATGACACGGCGCCATGACCACTTATCCGCATTCTAGTTTAATAATCTATTACAATCGGTCGTCTTTGAGAACATAAAATTATTTGCATTACAAATATAATCTACGCAATTAAAAAAAATCACAATTCTATATGTAGTTTTTTTTCATTGAATCAGGCAAGGATCAATTATATATGCATTTTAAACACACTGTGACAGTACTGCTGGGAAAAGTACTTTTTTTAGTTTTAACCGGTCCAGTACGTACGTTTTTTTAAAATTATCGTATTTATTGTTTAATGTTATTTGAAAATTCATTCAAATTAAAACCTTTTTTTATTCAAATAGTATTGCTTTAAACAAAGGAAAAGTTACTATTTATATTTTAACCACGAAGTAGGTACCACTAAAATTTATGTACATAGATTTCCAGGCATTTTTTAGTATTACACAGCAATAAAATTGAGTACCTACAGTCGTAATACTTAATTTTATAGAATTTATTAGCCATTTTCATTCAAATTACCATCAGATAACCTATTCTGATTGTGAAGTAGGGAGCTTTCGTAAACTTAAGAATCTTTAGTGCTTTGTCGCAACTTAATTTATTAATTATTAACTCAATATGAATATTTAATTGAAATATTTATATAGCACTCAATATATTTGTGTATTTTTGGCGATTTTAGTTAAAAGTAAAATACATCATTTGTTAATCGTTATCCCAAATATTTACTCAAAAAAAGATTAGATACTAAAATAATTAATTTTTAATTAAATTTTTAAAGGCAAGGTTAAGGTTGCCTTTATACTTTGGAAACGTGTTTATACATTAAGTTTGACTACATTATATATAATTAATGTGACATTTGCATGCTTATTAATATTTAGCTTACTGTGCTGTTGTTATAATTAATTGACCTGAATGTACCACTCTCTTGCAAAAAAAAATTGAGACAATATATTGCATAAGCTAAAGAATTCAACAGATTTGCCTCATCACGAAACATACTATTTTAATTCTACGTAAAAACGCCAACAAGTATTGAGTTAAATTTAATTTATACAAACCTTTTACTATTTATATATTTTTCTATTTTTATTTCTAAAACAAGTAAAAGAACAATAGTTGCGTAAGCCCTTGATAATCAAATAATTGGTAGTCAATCGCCTAGATCATGAACTTGCTTAAAGAAATTTTCAATTCCACCATAATTGCGGTTTTCACTGTCCATTGGCCTTAGAGATTGTAACATCGATGAGAAATCCATGGAAATCAGACGTCAGTTGCAACATGAACCAGTGCAAAATTGCAAATTCAGGGGTCACGGAACACTGTCACATCTATTTCGGGTTAATCAACTGTGAGTCACCCTGATCTTTGTCTGTACTGGTCCTATCTAATCTTCAACACAACGTCTAAGTGTTGTAACAGATATTCATTCAATTCGCTAATTGGAATTATTGTTATTCCTGTTTATCACAACGGATAAGAAATACAATATGTTATAGTAATATGTTTTTGGCGGTGTACTGCCGTCGGGTTGTCTCACTCCCTAAAATGTGTCTCATGTATCGTATACCTTCAGATTACCACACAAATTACCAGTAAATATTTAATAAAAATATTTAATGTGTATCTTTTATTAATAGTGGCTTTGTTATTTTTCCTTTTAATTAAATATTTATTATAATGATCATTGAATCTTAGAACTTACAATTTAGATTTTAGTATGAAGTTATGCTTTCTTATATTTTTTGTATAAATAGTTAAAACTGTGCTTTATTTTATTTTTTTAGTTTGAATGTGTATTCCGTTTTTGGCTTTTGTGTATAATGTATTTGTTTAAATATTGTTTAATGGGTAGCTGTAGAAATACTTTAATTAAATTAAATTAAATTAAAAATATGGCGAGGGGGCCGATGGCTCAAAATTCGGGAATTTTATGTTTTTAATTTATCTTATTATTATTAATTACTTAAGATGTCATGGTGTAATGGTTGCAGCTCCTTACAAACATTGTGTAAAACAAAAATCTTGGCGTTTAAAAAGAGTGGCGGAGAGTCTGTGCCGGTTCTTCCCCTGATTTGAGAAGTGGCAGTAAATTTAAAATTAAACTTAACACAACTGTTTCACGTTCAACGTTAACAAGACATGTATAAAATAAAATTGCACTAAACTCGGTGACATAGGTACAGCAATGTGTCATCCTCGTTCCTTATTAGGAACTACAGAATTTTACACAATATTTTTTTGTTATAGAACAGGGAAACGAGCGGAAGGCTCTCCTGATGTTAAGCGATACCGCCACCCATGGACACTCTCGATGCTAGAGGGCATATATAGTAGAGAAATATATAGCAGACGTGTTTAGTGTAGATAAAAATGACCGTTAAACTAGCTTAAAGATTGCACTGATTTCAATTACAGTCATATTTACATACTATACTATATGAACGCTTAAAGGACACCCGTAATGTAGACACGGTAGAAAGATAACGACTGCGGTATCATAAAGTAATTTACCTTTGAATGAGGAACAATTTATATGTAGACAATACAGAACAATGAAAGGGAAAGCAAAAAGAACGACAAGCCAATTCTCTCACGGACGGAGAAAACGGCCCGTGATATACGCTCGCACGTTTATTTACTAATCATATGTATTTTGTGACTTAGTGCGAACCTGTGACAGTATTTGAAGGTTCTCTCGTAAGATTTAAAGGAACATTTTGTTTGAATTGTTTCGATTCAAGTCTGAGCTAAATTTATAAGGAACCAAACGCTTTATTTATTTTTTAATAATAACCAGTATGTAATTATTAAAAAATAAATAACGGATTAAAACAGGCAATATACAATTGCTGCTTCAATTAGAATTGAAATCTGCTAACAAATATGTATAATGGTTCTGTATATCGAGAGCAAACAACGTATATGGCGAGAGAACGAGGTATTCTTTTATAGTAACGTTGTGTAAAAGAAGAAAAAAACTTGGCGATTAAAAAGAGTGGCGGTGAGTTTATTGCCAGTTCCAGTCTTCCGTTCTACGCCCTTGATTTGAGAACTGGCAGTAAATGTAAAATTAGAAGAATTCAATGTACATTTCTTTTTTGACGTTCATTAGTTGTGTTACCTACATTGATAGATTATTTTTGATTTGATTTTGATTTTCGATATTTGCTGCTGCGGCTAATAAATAGTCCACACAAACAGATATTAGATAGCCTAACGCTAACCATCATAAACTCTAAATTAATACAACTATTTTTATATCCATTTGTTGCACTTCGAATACACATTTATTTGGGGAAAAAAATGTGTATTCTAAAATTCATTCTCAAAACCCTTTTGAAGCATATGAGTAACGAATTTTGAGATAAGGATCATATACGAAGATCATAACGAAAATATACTTTTACAAATCTCGCTTCCATTCACAGATCACGGACATGGGTGACGAATATATTATATTTGCATATTTTTACAAGCATAACAATGGTGTCAGTAAGCCGACACAGTGCGATATGACATAACTATAAAAAGCGTGACAATTCAATATACTGCATTGTGAGCTCAACCGTTTGATCTAGATTTCATACCACTCAAAACAGTTTTACAGATTTTTATCCAGCGAAGGCTTTATGATGTTTCGGTCACACCATACTCTATTCTATACAACAGTATCATTCTGATTGCATGGAATTTGCGAGCCGTTTTTTGGCAAAATTTTAACTCAACCAATTTTTTTTTTAATATAATTGGTCAACAAAATACTATCTATTATACAGGCGTGTGAATATTGGTAGCTTTTCGTATAGTACTTGTAGTAAAAAAACTATACTTTCAAAGCCAAAAGTTGTATACAGAAGGTACATAAGTATTTATAAGGATACTGCGAATAATGTCGTACTAACTTGTTGATTGTAGTTCTTGTCTATTCGCGATCTGTCGTACTTTTGCAGCAATAAACGCTTACACTCTCTTTCAAAACCGAACTAATAAATTTGCTAATAGCTTGCTATTGAATATCGCAATAAGAAACACGAATATTTAACAACATTTTCATCTTTAAATTAATATCAAATGACTAAAGATTACTAGCTATACGCCCTTACCTTTTGAATAGACTTAGAAATTTTTAAATCTTCTACCGCAATTACTAGGAGTTAGTTCAGAGGAGTTTTTCGAATACCTCGAGCTGAGATTCATCAGCGAACGTCGGGGTAGAATATGATTTACGTCCGTCATTTTTTTCGCACACCACCATTATGTGGAACCAGCTGCTCATTGAGGGATTTTCCACCCGATACAACGAAGGCCGGCAACGCACATGCGAGCCCTCTGGCATTGAGAGTGTCCATGGGCGCAAGTCTCACTTAACCACAGGTCAGCCTCATGCCCGTTAGCCCTTTGTTCTATACAAAAACTATGATAATGTTTCCATTGGATTTGCTTCAATGTTTCTGAGATTAGCACGTTCGTCCTAACAAATTCTTCAGCTCTTATAATGAAAAAGTATAATTTTTAATTGAAGGATACTATTAAGTTGATAGGATTCTTAAATTGTAATTGAAAACATAGATTTAAGAGATCTTCGTGGTAAATGTAAGTCTAAGAGTCTAAACTCTAAAACAGTCCCTCGAGACAATTGCAGGCTAATTTGGTGACTAATGTACTGGAATACGCTAAACGTGTAGTATCTCGATTAACAACTCATTGTCTATACACAATGGACTGATCTCATTTATCCTTTTTGTTAACGTCAGTACTAGATTTTTAATGAAACCTAATTTGTGCCATAGTAACTGTGTATGTAAGTGCATACACATTGTAAGAGAGCACTATATCGATAACTATTTATAGACAAGTTCAGATACATATTAAATGTTATTGCAATTAATAGTGGTTTTATCCACATATAAATTATTTAAAAAAAAGATAGAGGAAAGAGATTAAGATAAAAATTATTTGTTTTGCAATAAATGTTTATTAAATCGTAAAATTGTTTTATTACAGGTGAAGGACGCCGACAGTGAGAGTCATCGCCGGTCAGACTCCGGCCTTGAAGAGAAACTGTAAGTAAAACTACTGTTATGGAACATTACTAACTCATTTGAATAAAACTGCTTTAATGGATACTAACGTAATAAACCGTACAATTTTCAAGAAAGCTTAAAAATGACCTTATAATAGCTTCCCAAGATCTGACAACCAATAAGCACCTTCAAAGGAATACATATTCTATTCCATTTCTCGAAGTATGACTTAACGACCTTTGTTAAAAATATGTTCTAGAAATCTGACTCAGCATATGAGTATTTCAAATTAGATTTTTTTGTACAAAAGAACTACGATTCCATACGTTTAAAAATTGTATGCAGAATGTTTATTGTCTAATTTGAACTAAAAACCTTGAGTTTTTGCTGCTCAATAATGAATACATCATAGTTTTTATGGCGTTTGCCAAATTATAGGCAATTTTTTGATATTCTGGGTAATATAAATATGTATAGATGCCTATATTATTTTACATGAAAAGTATGATGACATGCAAAGTACATTCAATGTTTCATAGTAGTAGCAAAGGATGTAACACTGTACAGAAAAAGATATAGATTACAGTTTTCAGAAGCAAAAACTAAGAAATAAGCGAATAATAAATAATTTGTTACCAAAGCTTACAATATTGCGTACAGGATTGACATCATCAAAATACTGTTACCACATTTAACTTGTGAAAAATTAAACGACTGTTCGCGTCGCTTGATTGTCATTGGTTGACGTTGACCAATTACAATGATGCAATGCTATCAGATGTTTTCAATACAGTTAACCCTTGGTAATCCGGCACCCCTGTAATCTGTAATAGGTATGTTTTTTATTTATGATTGTCAAAAATATATTATTTTTTTGACAACGCATGAGAGATTTTTTTTAACAATTGTGTTGTGTTGTATTATTTACTAAATTTGACATATGTAATGACGTATGATTTATGCTTCAAAGTACATAAATATATCATTAAGAATCTAATCATTGGATCTGTAATTTGTACTCTTTTGTAAAAAAAATCCGTAAGTAGGCAGTACCCTATCCAACAAAATCGATTGTCTGACACTACCCTGCAAAATGTTCGTTTGATTACCGGGGGTGAACTGTAGTTGACATTCTTCTTCTGTCTATTTGCTGTATCTTATATATATATATTACTTATGAATTGAAGAGCAAAACGTGGTTAGAAACATAGGAAGTGTACAACCAGCTAACCACATCGTATTCCGCACATCGTGTTATGCAATGTTTCGCATTCATACTCGTTTACATTATCTTACGTGTATCTCCTTCGAACCTCATTAATTTTATTGTTAAGTATCGTCTATCTTATATTAATCTCTATGCCTTCTTGTAAGTACTTATATACCTTAAACGATTCCTTATAAAGGAAATAATATTTCAATACTTATGTATTCAGCATCGCTGTACGGAGTAGACGCAATAGGTAGACTCCACAATTTGTGTCAATGTTTTTTTTTTATTTTATTGATAAAGTTTGCCAACGCTCGGCACACTGATACATTGGTAAAAACAAACACAAAATACAATTTTTAATGCAAGCAACTTAGAGGCAAACATGACATTCATTTAGAGCACATACAAAAATCAATCGAAACAATTATTATTATTTTATTTTAAAAAATACCAATTACGATCCCATAAATAGCGAACGTCGTTTTACCATTTACACGTCTATCAAATTAAATTAGCAAAAAATCACAATATTTGACGTAGAAACTGTTTTGTATGTTATAATTCTGTCTGAATGCTGTCTCCGACACTATCGACATATATTGTATGTTCGCAGAGTGAATTCACAGTAGCGATATTGTGTATATTATGTGTAAAATTACATATGTACTTAATTATATTTTATTTAATGTTTCTCGACATTATCGTATTGGCATAGTCTGTAAGGATAATGTATGTATTTCTGTAGTAAATCAATAAACACTAACAATACACAATTCGACTTTTCCGCTTAATGTTTTCATCTACTATCTATCTACGTTTGAGAAATATTTAATTCATAAATATTCATATGCTTTGGTAGAAACGAGATTAACCTAACAAATACGGGCAGTTAATCCTCTGACAAAGGTCCTCTGACACATTCTACGTAAAACATCAATTAAACATTAATCCTAGCATCGTAACCGTAATGCGTAAGTTATATGTTATCTTACACAATGATACATAATCCATGTGTGTGTTCAGGAAATTATTTTCATGTAAATACGATACGTTGATGGAATACTCAATTAATGATTGTACGCCCTGACCTTCATGATGCGTTTTCTTTGATTATAAATTGGCAATTAGAATTACACCATTTTTATTTGTTATCTATGACCTGTATCACAAATCGGTCGTTGCTAAATCTAGATTTCTAGAGAGGACGTATTTCTATGGAAATGTTGTAAATGGAGTTGGAGTTTCCCAATCAATAAAGGGCCATGCATAGTTTATTTATAGGAAAGCGGATAGTAACTACTGTGTTTCAGGAAAAATTATTATTATTTCACCGGGAAACAAACGCAAGACTGTCGTTATGTGAGCACTCATAGTTAACAATAGTTGTGTCTAGGAGACTTAAATCAATCGGAAAACGATTTTAATCACTTTAAACGATTGTATTGTTTATTGGTAATTGTTTTACTAAACTTTCTTTTAAAACCTTCATATGGAAAATTTCAACAAAAATTTAATAATGAATAAAATTTTACAGCCATGATCTAGTTACATAGTAAAACATCTTATCTATGCTAGAACAGGTGACATAGGAAACAACTAATTACGTTTTTATCAGGCCATTGTCTTCGTTCGCTAATCGCTGTCAATTGGCACGTTTTGCATCGAGTTGTTGAGCTAACAAGTGTAAAATGAAATAATTTTAATCATAATAATAATGTTTTTTATTAATTTAGTTATGAAAAATAAATAAATCAGTGGCGCTACAACCTCTTTAGGTCTTGGCCTCAGATATCTGAATCTGTTTCATGATCATTTTTTTAAACCTACTAGGCATGTAGGTGATCAGTCTCCAGTGCCTGACACACGTCGTCGACTTTTTGGGTCTGAGACATGTCGGTTTCCTCACGATGTTTTCCTTCACCGTTCGAGCAAATGTTAAATACGCACATAGAAAGAAATTCCATTGGTGCACAGCCGGGATTCGAACCTACGACCACAAGTATGAGAGTCGCATGCTGAAGCACTAGGCCAGCACTGCTCTTTATTTTTATTATTATATTAATTTAGTTATACAAACGCCAAAATCATATGTATATACACTTATGAACGGCAAAAATGAAATATACCAGCTGCAGTATTTCCCTGAAGTATTTCCGAACCAATTCGACTTAGGGTGCTTCAAAAAAAGAGCGTACCAATTCTGAAAAGGCTGGCAACACACTCACGAGCCCTCTGGCCATGGGTGGCGGTATCACTTAACATCAGGTGAGCTTCCTGCCCGTTTGCCGCCTGTTCTACAAATAAAATACATTTAGTGTTTCTATTTTACATTTACGGGTTTTTTGTTTTACACAACGTTTGTAAGGAACCATGCGTATTGTGGTCGAGTCTAATTTCGTATTTACAAAGAAAACCAATGCCATATTAGTAAAAATTCTCATATTTTATTTGAAATCATAAAAAATAATTTTAGTATATTCTTACTGTTGTACCTACAGAAAAAATAATTTTTGCGGTATCAAAAGTGTTGACTTTTTGCTATGACAAAATCGTAATGAATCTACACCAATATTTAAAACAAAAACAGTGGCCGGGCCTCACATTTCTCTATCTGTTTTATAATTACTTGTAATACCTATTTAGTAAGGAAATAACACACGCCAATGATTGTTTTTTGGGTCTGAGCCCTAAGGATAATTATTTCCTTAAGTACAATCAAAGAGACAGATGGTCCATTGGTGTATAGCTGGAGATCAAACCTTTATTTTGGTTCAAACCTGTTTTTTTATATACATTATCAGCAAGATATAAAGTTTCACTCATTTTAAGATTGTAACCAATTACCATTTCTTGTTTGAATTTTTAGTAATAAATTCAAGAAATAAATTTCATAATAGATTGTAAACATATAGATCTTCGAATATAATATATCTTCAATTTTTAACCTATATACTAATAATAATAGAAAAGAACAGATTAATATTTTTTTAAAATAAAATAACTAAATCAAATAATGTAACATTCCGATCAAAAGGTGTGAGATGAAAAAAAACTCGTAAAATTACTGGTGTTTATATGATGTATACTGTTTTGCATACTATGCAAGAGGGAAGCTCGGATATCTTGAGCATTCAATTTGCATATATCTTTGCCATTATTATTCATTACTGTACCAAAAGTACTTCACTATTGTTTAAATTATTGAACAGATGAACATTTTTGTTATTTGTATAGTATTTTAAAGCAATACAAAAAAATAAATCTTACTTTTTTTATGTCAAGTCTACGTAGCGACAGAGCAATTTTGTTAATAGGCCTTGTTAGGTTAAAACGAAAGTTTTACGTTTAGTGATTTTGAAAATAAATTCGATATTAAATCATCAGAGTAATTTAAAGCATTTTATCTCGAACCTACATATCACGACTCGCGTGCGTGCGTTTTCCGTTACGATTTTAAATTATGCAATTAGTCACAGCATCGATTTTATATAAATTACGTAATTATGCAATCAATGGGTTTGATAATACGCATCCGACTTATATTATACTCAATAATCAATAAAAATCTATGGAAGTTATCATAATATTGTTCTTAAGACGTATAAACACTTTTTCAGTAGCAGTTCTATTTGGGTCTTGGCCTCAGATTGCATCCGTTTCTTTGAACATTTTTTATTTCATACAGTTTTCAATTTCAAGTAGGTTATCAGCCTTCTATCTGACACATGTCGTTGATTTTTGGATTTGATACATGTTTTCCTTTACCGTACGAGCGAGTGTTATATGTGCATATTGATAGAAAGTATTGGTGCACAGCTGGGAACAAACCTATGACCTACTAATAAGAGTCCCAGGTTGGATCATTACTTCTCTTACTGCATAAACTAAATCAGTCTTCCTAGCCTAATTTAACTATAATTCCGATTCCTTCTCATCACGACGTAATAATTGAGGAATGACTTCGGTAAAAACAATGTAATACGACTAATATAATTTGAGAATACAAAAACAATTAAAATATAAACCAGTTTAGGCAATATTTTGTATGAAAATGAGACACTTATTTTAATGAAGTTTGGATTTTATCACAGTTCTCTGAACTAGAAAAAATCTGAATACGGATCTAACTTTAAATAAAAGAGAAGGTAATGTAAAATATAAAGTTTGTAATGACGAGTTTATTTTTATTATTAAGATTGCGGATTCAACAAAAGGGCGTATTTGAATAATTTTACGATTATATAGATTGCGGATACAAGACTTTTATCACCTCCGTATGACGATCATAAAAACAATAATTATATACATTTAAGATTACATTATTTTAAGTAAATCGTAAAGAGTACATCGTGACTGCGATCATTCGTGACATCGGAGACCATACCGTCATGCTATTGATGAAAATTGTGGTTAATTCATATTAATGTGGACATATATTAAATGTCTCTAGATAACAGTTAACTTTATTTTATAAGCCAGTAATTAAACTGCAACTGAGATTTTAGTCACTAAATATTCAAGGAGGAAACTCGAAACATATGTTACATGAATCCCGTTTAAACCGTTATGCTTTTTAACTGATGATAAAAAGCACAAATAATGCCAGTGACCAAAGCTTGATAAGAGCGGGCAAAAGTTCTTTAACCTTATTATTTCTACTTTGTATTTGTTGCCGTCATTGCATTTATGATGCGGTCTGAGAATTGAATAATAATATTATTTATATTAACTAATTACTGATCTGACAAAATATTTAAACAATCTAGATTCTGGAATAATCTTGCCACTTATTTATATATAATTTAATAAATAAATAAAAAAAAGCCTTTTAATTTTTACAGCAGAACAAGAAGTTGAATGGAGTAAGTTTACTTAAATACTAGTGTTAGTTTTGTTAGTAATTAAATTTGTATCCTAAATTTAGTTGTGTTAGTTTTTCCTACTTTAAAACTATTATTTTTCTGTAAAAACTCTTCTATAGGGGAAGCCCTCCTCCAAAGACAGCCCGTCATCTCTCGATTGAGCTACTTGAATCCAGTTGGGACTGGCTGTTTTTTTGATTTCGTCTTCCCAACTAGCTAGTTCATTTATATAAAGTGATGTTTTTATCAAATCGGCATTTATGAAGCGTTGCTTTGCGACTGGAGAGTACGGATATTGCACAAAACATTTTACGGGTGCGATCGTTGATGTCTTTTCTATGGGCTAAATGCATACTTTATTTGCGTTAATAAAAAATATTATAAATAAATAGTAATAGATTTGTCTCGATATTTAGTATCGAAGTAATTGAAGTGAGTGTAATATAAACTTTAAATATACAATTACTAAATTATTTTCATAAACATTAAATTTATAAGGTATATTACATTTTGACATAAACTTAAGATTTTACATCATCGAAATTACAAAGACATTGTAAGAATAGGTCGATTTCAAATTTAAGGTTTTTACTAAGAAAATGTAATGATCAAGAGCAAGTAATTAAACTATGATAGATTTTAATTATACACACATTAAAGGACCTCAAAAGTACCTAAAAACCGACGAGCATTCATTTTTTTATTTATTCAATTACAGACCATACATGGCAAAACTCATACTTAAAATAAACTAAAATATATAAGTATACAATAATAATTAAAAATAACATAAAACACAGTATTTGCTAACCTCTAATACCCTCCAAGTATACCCTCAAATCAGAGTATACTACCGCCATACGCTCACCAAATAGGTCGCTCTCCGGTGAAGAGTCAGTAAGGGCCGTAGTAAGCCTATCCCTTTAAGAAATGGCCTGAGTATAGATAGCTAGATATATACTAGTGTTGCTATTGTATTGTTTAAAATTGTCATATTAATATTGTACTTAAACGTAATTTAAAAATACTTAGCAATGTGTCTAGGAAATAAATTTACTAAAAAGGTTTTTGTCCATATAGTACAGACACTAAAAAAGATAATTTACTATTTAATATTTACATCCGGAAGTGGCAGGAAACGACAAAGACGAGGTCATGCGAGGACAATACGATAAATAATGGATGCATAAAAGATGCTGTTTATAAATTCATTGTGAATATTTTGCGGCTTTCTTTAAACAAAAGTCTTTGTTTGCCTTTGTAGATATAAATTTATAATCAATTAGTGATCCAAAGCAAGAGGTGATACGAGCTTTTAAAGTGTATCGAAATATCACAGAAACTTATTATTAAGCACTTGGTTTTTATTTTGAATGTATATAATACATTATTAAATATATAACGAGGCAAAAGGGCAGGATGCTTACCTGATCTTAAGTGGCTGAGTACCGCCTATGGACACTCACACTGCCAGAAGGCTCGCAAAAGGCCAGCCTTTTAGGAATTTGTACGCTCATTTTGAAGGACCCTAAGTCGTATTCGTTCGTCAATACTCCGATGGGTAGCTGGTTCCGCATAGTGCGTTAAAAAGTTCTTTAGAACGTCAGATGTCGATGTTATACGCGCAGACTGTTGTAATCTGCCTGGACGTCCAATTATGAATCTCAGCTGCAGGTATTAATTGAGTGCCTTAAGTTAGAGTAAATACATCTTCTTAGTGATCGCTCATTAAAAAAACACATTGCCCGTATCATGATACAGAAACTGAATTCAGTGTCATTAAAGATCAATATATCACCTGATAAGTAGGTGACCCACGCTGTCCATACAAATTTAACAAGTGCTTTTGTTTTTAAATAATGTTTCGCGAAACTTTCACCGTTGTTCCAAGTACTTTACACGATGCGACTAATATCAGCAAGCATAGGGTAAAACACCTCTTTTACTTTGGATCATTTGGTTTTTGAAATCCTGAAGTAAAATAAAGAGGCTTAAGAGGCCTATGTAATTTTTTTTTAATTCTGAAATCAGATTTAAGTTAATTTTTCTCACGCCAAATTATCTATGTCTAACATCACTACGCTTATCTTTTGTTTTGTACTGCTATTGAATTCTTAATAAAATTAAACTTTTCACCTTATTGGATTAAATCAATAAATTTTAAAATTATTTTGCCTTTCTATTTGTCAATTGTTATTTATGATTACTAATTAGGTAAAGAATATTGTAAATACGCTATATTTGTGTGTTAAGTTTTATATAGGTTATACAATAAAGTCAAATCATCATCCAGCCGCAACAAGTCAGTTAAATAACCCGCGATTAACCAATTAAATCTTAAATAGAGTACTTATAACTTAAAGTATGACAATAATAGCAGATTCAGTTTGAAGAGAAAGTGAGACCCTTATTGGGGGGTGTTGGTAGTAATGATTACTGTTATATCATCATCCCATAAACTTTATAGCTAGAGCAAATGATATAATTAAGTTTTAAGCGTAAAGCGGATATATCTTTAAAGATAAAATAATATCTGTATTCAACATTTTTCATATAAAGATCAAAGCACTGAAACATACTTTACATCTTTAAAGTGAATATAATCGTATAAATCTGAGGTTGTTATAGATATATTATAATGATAGGCATGCAAACGAATATATAGTATCTTTTTTCTCTAAAATGATTTTTTAAGACTTTAAAAATACTATTTTAGTGACAATAGTATTCATCGGATTAGTAATATTCAATAGAATGGTAATATATCAGGAAAAAAACTACATTATTGTTTTTTGTTTAAACTTTTTGCACACAATTAAGTAGTAATATTAATAAAAAACTTTTAAATTTGGTGCAACCGGCGACCTTATCGCGACGAAGCGATCTCTTCCATGCCAACTTAATTACATTTGGCATTGTTGGTAAATAAATATAAACTATTAAAAGCTTAATGTCACGCTACCGCTTGTGACTGAAATCGCACTCAAAGGCTAGAAAGTAGCGAACGTGTACGGATTTAATTAAATACAACCGCTGACCGACCGATTTCCGCCGTGGCAATGAACCTGACGTTGAATCACTTGAACAATGATCCTTCATCATTTATTAATATCGTGTGGGTGGAATTGAACACATATCGTTGTCAGCTGATATTGAATAAAACGACTTAAAATTTTGCAAATTGAGAAGGACGTTATTAAGCATGACGCCGCGCTTATAATAGAGAAATAATTATTGTTTTTTCAGGTAATAAAGTCAGGAGTTTCTCGATGTGCACTAATTGACTTTTAAAGGTCAATTGGTGCACATCGACAAAAAATAAAAATCAATAAACATCTAATGGCAAAACTACCAGATTACACTTAACTTAACCAATTTCTTAATGACACTGGAAGAAACTAGCGTTTAAGATACAGGTTAGGCCTAGTTTAAACGCTAGTGCTCATTGAAGTATATTTTGTATAAGGTTTAACTACAGTGAATATTGTATATAGAATGTAATGTTTGTTTTGAGTTGAAAAATTTTTTTATTAAAAAAAAGTAGTTTTAGAACGAGGGAAGTAGACATTGCTTGCTTCACCCTAATACTTAATAGGAGACGTTAGTTTTGTTAATTTACAGTAAAAACCGAGGACTACAAACATTTATTATGAAAAGCCATCATACAGTCATTTACATATTAGTAAGTATGTATATTTATACAGGAAAATTTTTATATAAGGGCAATACACTTTAAACTCCTTTGCATTATTTACATTACCACGAAACAACTTGTCATACAGACCTTTGCAGTGTTCTTCATAGAACAAGTTTTGCAATATCATTGTTATAAGAAGAAGCCTTTGATGTCATACTAGATGTTACCCTCGCTTCTGAGTAGACCTTCATCATTACATTGTAAACGAATTTAGTGTTGTATTTATTTTATTTACTCAAACGTTGTCGCTAATAATAATAATTATATAGCTTGGAAGATGACTCAATAGATAAACGATAAAATCATTACATGTATGGTACCTACATTTTGTCTTTTAAGTAGTACCCTCATATTTTAAGGTGAAGGTTTTTATGTTCTAAATGCATGTAGAATAAATTAATGCCATGTTACAATGTGTTTCTGTATGTCGCGTTTGAACAAAATTTATGAATTATTTGCACAACATATATTACGTGCTACTATTTCTAAGAATAAATAATTTTAAATTGTAAATAATTTTGTTCTTTGGAGGAAACCCGTAGGAGTACGGTTTGTTGAGTACCCTACAGGCCTTCATACCGTAATACAGTTTTTTAAGCCCACATAGAGGTTGGTTGGAGGATGTCACTGTTAATTCAGTTATCGTATTGTATTGTATTATCATTACACTAAAAAAATATCTTTTTCCTAAGTATACATTAAATTAGTACTATTAGGCACCAATCTGTTAATGAAAAGTATTATTTCAATCGCAAAATTTGTTGTTCACCTAATATTTAACTGGTAACCGTATTTTAACATTAAAATTTAAATGAGTGTTTAACTACATATATTATCTTGATCTCAATAGAAAGTGTAAGAATACAGTACTTACGCCTACATGGGGTACAGTTACGTGATCGGATATGTTATAATAGTAATCAATACGCCTGTCTGAATACAATTCATTGAATACAGTATCATAAACTGTTATGAGAGTTTGGAAAAACTCTTATAATAATATTTTAGTAGTATTTGTATTGTGAACGTTTCATTGATATTTTAGGTATATATGAGTGTCTTATCAATCGAAACGTATACTATTAGCTTTAATGAATATAAGATGATCTTATGTTCCAAAATAACGGTATTTTATTTATTTATTTATAGAATAAAGATATATAAAACTGTAGGTTGAAAAAAAATCTGCTAGCCTAAAATATTTTTACGTGTCTGTATAATATAAGCAGGTAATCGGTCTGTGTGACACACGAGTGATTGGGTGTAAGGCATGTTTCCTAACGATGTTTTCCTTCACCGTGCAAACTAGTGTTGGTGGCACTAGATGTAAAGAACAGGCTATTTGTACATGGTTTGAATCTCAGGGATAAAAGTCGCACAACCAAGCAACTACGAAAATATCGCTATATTTATACAATATTTCAGATAATTGTTTTAGTGTTTTGTTAGTTGTAACACAAGTGACTGACAAAATTGTTATTACTAAATTAAAACGCATTTATGTTATTTTCACAGTACGAAAATAAAATATAGCTGGAACGTGTTTAGAGTCTCGATTACTGAAGTGCTCAGATGAATACAAATATTTACTACGGCTTGCAAATGATAGTTTAGGTCAATGAAATTTGAAGCGAAGTGCAAAGTACTCATGACATTAGGTACTTATATTGGTACTTTATACTTTCCTTTATGCTCGTACGACTGGGTAGAGCTTAAAATGTAGGTAATTGTTTCCTTTATATATTTAATAATTACTTACTAAGAGTGTGTACTATGTATTATGTGCTGCTAATGCAAACAATTAATAGAGGAACAAGGATAAACATAGTATACAATAAAAATTAGTTATAATAAAGATTATCAATTAATATTACCTAAAACTGTACATAATAATTAAAAAGAAATAAATAAAATTTCGTCTTTGTGGCATTGTATCTTTAATACTACTGGCAGCGTTTCGTCGCTGTATTGCGATACTACAGTCAGCAAGGAAAGCACCAGGTCGGGGGTCACCCATATTCTAATTAAGATTCAATAATATAAAATGTTGAAATATTTTCACCTTCATGGAAAAAAAAATATTTTATCTCAATAAATCAAGCTGGCACATGTGCAAGGAAGGCGTGCGTTGGCACGTTGAATACTAAGCACAGTACAGTCACCGTTAGAACAAAGTGATTATTATCATTAACAAGAAATACGTAATTTTCCTCATTAACATATGTTTACTTTGAAAAACCAGGACACTCACATTTTTTATCAAATTCTTCTAAGAATTTATGTTATTACTAGTTTTAAGTCACTCAATTACTATTGAACCCAAAAACTACAATTTTATAAGTGTCATCACCTTAAATGAGTAAGTTATTATATATATTTGCGCATCTCTGTTAATCTTTCACTTTACTTTCACCTAAGATAATTCACAATTATTACAAACATAAGTTTACAAACGGATCTCGATTTCTCGACTTCCTTCTTAAATTATACTGCCATGTAATTGATATAACTCATAATACATTTAAGTTAGGTTTTTTTTTAATTTATAGAAATAAGCTTACACTCCGCCCGCCTTTGACTGGGACTCTATACCACTAGTTTTTAAAAATGTTGTAAGTGGTCCAAAGGTATGCGCCTCGTTTATATTACTTGGGGTACTTACAAGTCATAAAGAACGATAGAAAAACGGTTAGGTTAGGTTTAACCCAAAAAATAGTATTCATTAATTCTAAAAATCATGTTTGAATTTATTTATAATTTCTATGGAGTTAAAAAGCATGCGTCATGTACATTATTGCATGGTACACCATTGCCGAGTGATAAAAATATAGTGTTGTTTTAAGGTGAAGCCAAGATTCGTGATATATTTATTCAAAAGCTTTTTTTACACATCTCACGTAACAAATAAAAAAATATTTTGATGCGGTGGGCTCCTTCAATATCACATATTGTGTTACCGTGTCCAATTAACTTTAGATTCCTTTGGATTTAGCCGGTTCATTCGTTCTATGGCGTTCTTCTATTTTAAGTGAGTTCACTCTCTGCCGCTATCTTATTATATTTGTCTGTATTACTAATTGTGTTAAAATTATATTTTATATATTTCAGCGTTTATCCAGTAGAATCCAGTAGAATTATTTTAATATAGATTAAAACGCGTCTTTATTTCCCTTTTATATTTTCCCGTTACATATGCAAATAAAGCACGCAAAATATCTGAACGGCTTTATAATTTAAACAAAAACAAAATGAATACTACCAATTAATAAGCAATACCAATTAAAATATTTCATTGCCAATATATTATTAACGCGCGAATAAAAAATTCTCGTCGAGCATCGTTCATACAAGACAAGACAATTTGTACAATGACTTCCGCTTTATTCAAGCCTTCTTAGGGGGTTTCAATCTTATCCGTTTTATCTGGTTGTAATCTGTAATTGAAGACTTCCCTAATATCTGTTTACATTTTGCGCGCGTCATTTTTAACTTTATATAAGTGCCTATAATATATATCTACGTAAAATATTTAAACTCTAGAACAGTGTCTGTTATTAAACACAATTTTACTTACACAAGTTTTTAATATTATTAAGAATCACCACTTGAAACTTCTAAATATCAGTACATTTTTGCATCTGTTTCTCTTTGCAGGTATTAAATCTAGTTTTAACTAAAAAAATCCAACTTTTTGTTAACCATAAATACAGTAAGCACTTATGATTTATCAAATGAAATACTTATCAAATAATAATTCGGAGAAAGGCTGATGAAACAAAATTCATTTACATTATATGGCTTACTTTGAAGTAGTAAATTTTGATGTTATTAATATTAGAAGAGAAGAAGTTATTATTATACCAAATGGAAATAGATGTCGTCATTAAATCCCATTATAGCTCAACAGATAAAGTAAAGTCAGGTCATAATCGTACCAAAAGAATTGAATATCTTAAATTAATAAGCAATTTGCAAAAACTCTTCCGTACGAACCGCCATCTTTGTCGACTGACACAAATATTGTAATTGGTTATTACTAAAACGGCGCTTGGTGAAATTAAATTGTATAACATTAAAATTATTATAATAAATTGAATATTTTCATCGAGAAACTTAAATTAAATCAGTACATATTATAAAATATATAAAATTAATACATATTAAAATAAGGTATTGTTTCAGTAGTAATGTTCATATGAATTGATTACCCTCAAATCACCAAATAACATCCGGCAATGGCCTTTGAGATCTGAGGTTTTATTTAATAGCTTCATAAATTTAAAATTGTTGGAATATTATGTATAAGGAATAGAAACATTTTGAAGTTATACTTCTTTTGGCACGATGGAGAAAATGATGAGACTGAATTTTTACGATGCGCGCGCATACCAACTCCTAAATTCGACATCGTAAAGTAAGGTCTAGGTGGCATGGAAACCGATAACTATGTTCAAGTTGTATATTCTAGTATTTTCATATTTAGAACACGTGTTTCGTAGCAGTACAATGAAATAGTGTGAATAAATAAATATGAATTTAGTGTTTTTAAATCAATTTCATATCCGACGGTGATAGTATTTACTAATAATTTATTTATTTGAATAAAATCTTTTGATTAATTTTAATATTTATCGTTAATCAGTACTACATTTTAGTTATTATTTTTCCATACGCCAAAAAAATATAACTTCTAACGCGTGTACATAAGTACACTCTTTTTTTTCTCTTTTGTTGTAATGTTTATGTTTCGTTTTTTTTATAAAATTTATATTGTGGTGTAGCCCTTTAGGCACCGACTTTATTTATGTATTAAGCAATAATAAATAAAAATCAAAAATCTTAATATATAAAACAATGTTGGTTTTGAACGAAATCTCAAGAATGGCTGAACCGATTTTCATGGTTTTTGATTTATTGTATTTGTCTCCGAACCGAATAGCTTTGAAACAGCTTCGATACAAAAATGGATTACGTAGGAAGTTCACCAACTGCTGCTAGCAAGCTGGTAAATAATATACAAACCCAAGGATTTCGAACGAAAAAAGTATAGAGCCTTATTATTTCTATATAAGATATTATATTTGTGTCTTGCTAGTCAAACACGCTAAAAATAGATAAATTTTTCAGTCTTGATTTTTTTTATTTGATATTAAACATATACATATGTCTAACGATCAATTAAGTATCATTCAATTTCGCCTCGGTCTTCTGGTGCCTCCATAATTGGAGATTGGCCAATCAACTCTCTTGTAAAACTCTTCTGTAGTTGCAATACTCGTCCACTACCAAACGTTAATTTAACCTAAAAGCTGATTATTCAAAAATATATTTTTCCTTTATTTTCAGAGAGAGAACAGTTCGCTGCTCATCGGTGCTGATCATAGCTTTAGGACTATGCCTTATCGCATTAGGCTTGTATACTACAGTATTGGTTATCACTGAGTATACAAGCCCGAAGCCCTGTCTTAGCGAAGTCTGTGTTGGTACTGGTAAGTACTTCAGTTACTATTATCAATTAAGTGTTTCCAGTTTAGTTTAATCCAATTTCTTGTAAAAAAAAATTATAAATTTTTAATTATTTTTATTATTAATATATGTCGGTTAAAAAATAATGTATATTTGATTGTTATAATTACTAATTACATGCTAACTAGCGCAGAAGATGGTACACTAAATTATATCGTAAAAGGAATACTCCGATACCGTTGCCAAAAGATGGCCTTGCTTATTTAAGAAAAAGCACCGTAACAATGCCTAATGGAGCATGGCGCAACGTGTTTATTCCTAATGATATTTTTATGACTAAATCTGTTAACTTAGCCCTATGTTTTGTGTAATCGCATTTATAAATTAACGGCTTATTTTAATATTTTGTTGAATAAATCAGAGGTAATAGAAATTTATGGGAGAATGCAGAAAAATCTCATTGTTTTATTAGAAATTCTACTGGAGTAACAGTATTTGTGCTATTTTCCAGCTAAAAACCGATACATAGAATTATTAAGATTCGTTGCGTTTATGAGTAATGCAATTTGCTTACGATTAATCAATTAATTCACGCGTAATATGATAATTGATTAATAAGTTTTTCATTGAAACAATCTATACTCGCCACATCCTTAGCATCATAGCATTAGAAAAAAGTCTTGATTTATCATTAAATCAGGTAGATTTACTTCATTGAATACTTATGTATAGGAAAATAAATATGAATTTTCCACACATAGTCATATTTATGTCACTTTACGTAAACGAACGTTATTGTGACAAGTAGGTTTCGTGAAAATTCGCGTATCACTTCTTGACAAAGACTTATTCAAAGGCTTAAAATATTGGTCTGTGGCAAATATTAGACTGCTTTTTATAGATTAACTGTTATTCTAGCTTAGGAGCAAGTGTAACAATCCCTTCATATTCAATATCGTGTACACGTTGGAATAACATAATAATTAAGTAACATTTCCATATTATGTATGAGCTAAGATATGTGGCATTTGCTTTGAACCGAAAGAATGCATTGAAGAAGTTCCACCCCATTTGCATACGCATCTGCAATCATCACAATCGCTGTAATTATGTAAATAACTCACGAATGCCTTAGCCATATGCGTACGGAACTTTTAGCATAATACGCGCTAGTTGAAATCTTCATAATACGAAACGAAAATCATAGGTTACGCCCGAGTTCCAAATTCAAACATTTTCATTTACTAAATTAGGTAATTTAGGGCCTGTTTCACAATGTCCGGATAAGTCCCAAATAAGCTATTTATTACTTATTGGTAGGATAAACACTATTGTTGCGTTTCACAACTGTCAGATAGCGCTATTTGTCATGAAATGCGAAGTATCTTATTCGGAAATTTTATCTTTCGAATAATTTATGTGTTGCATAGCTATTTGGTACTTTACCCATACATTGTTAAAACAGGCCCTTAGTATAATATAGTGGCGGATAACTAAGGTAGTTATTCATATCTGAAGCACTTTTCTATGGGATATGTTTTGCAGTTATCGTAATTAGTCTTAAAATATATTGTTAAAATAAATTTTTGTCAATTGCTTTACCGAAGAAGGCATAGGTGATGTTCCGGTGGCTAGGGATATTTTCCCAGGAAGTCGGTTTATCCATTTGAAATTCAGGCTTAACTTTAAAAATGCACACCAACCGTTTAAAAACTAACTTAACACTAAAATCACCTTTAGCTCCGCAAAATCTTGATCCGAATATCAAAGCCTATTTAATATAAAATGTAATTAGACAGGCGAGCAATGTAAAATATTATTATTAATAATTACGAATGCTAATTATATTGTTTACTCGAGTTGTAAGTGACCTATGATTTAGTATACAAATTAATTATTCATACCATAGATGGCACGTGTGAACCAATTAATTTTAAACTGCGCCATTTTTATCAATACTCTACTGTTATTGCATCAACCATAGGAAAATGCGCAGTGATATGAACTATCACCTCATTCGGCTTTGCGCCTACGATTAGTAAATCTTTTATACCACATTTAGGTATAAGCATCTCCTACATAAAAATTTATAATTTAAATTACTTTAAATTATCTTATATTATATAGGATAGAATAGTCAAGTTTGATTTAAAATGCGGTTTGAAATGTGGATAATATTAAACAACCAGTGTGGTTGTAACTATTTGAAAGTTTTTTGACTATACATCAATATCAATGGAGAAAAATTCAATGGCGTGTATTGCTTTACCATCTGTATCACCTTGACGTTCCACAACTAAGCGATTCTTAAGGCAATTTCTGCTGTACACCACCACGATCTGGAACCAGCTGCCCACTGAAGTATTTGCGAACGAATTAGACTTACCTTAAAGAAAAGAGCGTACCGATTCTTAAAAGGCCGGCAGCGCGCTTGTGAGCCTTCAGGCAGTGCGAGTGTCCATGGGCGGAGGTTTCACTTAACATCAGGTGAGCCTCCTGCCCGTCTGCCTCCTGTAACATAAAAAAAATTGTATGGCGCTGATTTTAATGATAGTGAATAACAATTAGTGGTTCAACACGTGGCCACGTGTTATTAGGGACAATATATATTATAAACAAGTTCTAATGCGCTTAAATTCTTTGGAAACACCATAAATATAAAAACAATATGAAAATTGATCATATTATATTCTATACTGGTCCTTTTGACACTTATAAAATACGGATTCTTTGTTTATAGGATATAATTTTATATATTATAATTAATCGTTGTAATAATAAGGCTTATAAATGGCCGCAAATTTGTTGTTATTAATTGAAGTGGGTATGTATCTGTTCATAATTTATAATTTAGAATCTATGTGTTACACTAAATTAGTATAATATTAACTTTTACAGTCAAATAGACAGTTATAGGTTGACTTTATGAATACTTAATCAATTATTAACATTCACGTAAATTATTATTTTTTTGTATATTAAATAATTGAAATGATTGATTAAATTTGTACGGCATACAACTTTCAGAAACTTTCAAAAAAAAAGGGCACTTCATATATTAGGCAGACGTTGATTAATATATGGGCTATTAATTAATTTCTGGCAATCTTTGTAAAAATACTGTATCTGCTTTCTGTATGCATTTATTTGTTATGGTAAAGGTGTAAATTGGTGATGACAAAAGAAATAATACATGCAGATTATTTACTGCTAAAATATTGTTATATTTTTTAAGTATAGAGGAAATTTGGTAAACGAATATCGAAAAATTCTGACGCCCAAATGGACAATTACAAACTAACGATACGAAATCATAATTTAAAGATAACATAAAAATGCGATCGGGGCTATTTGATTTGGTGATTAACTTTTACTAACTAACTAAAAGCTTTTGATGTGTTAATCAATTCGCCAATGTTTCGGGATTTATCGAACTATGACAACCATTATCAGGACATTGATCTTTTCCACCTCAAAAAGAGAGATGTCAAGAAGAACTTGAAGAAGCGGGAAGACTCTAATTTTGTTTTAAATTCTAAATATTATTTGTTGTTTTTAAATGTCAAATTTCAGTTAACTTTAGTTTTATTCTTCTGTTTTTTTTTAATGTATCTTTATCTATTACCTAATGCACTTGTTTGTTTTCTGTTTTCTATACATAAATTGTTTATCTATGTAATCTGTTTTGTCTTTCTGTATTATCTTAGTATTTTGTATTATAATATGTATGAGTATAATAAAATAAATAAATTATTTGGAAATATTCAATATCTGCAGCGTTTATTAACTTGCAGTAATTATTCTTTTTCAGCATCAAGAGTATTATCAGCACTCAACAGAGATGTGGAGCCATGCACAGATTTCTATGAATTCGCATGTGGGGGTTGGATTAAGAAGAATCCAGTACCCGAATGGGCGACTTCCTGGGACCAACTGGCGAAGCTTCGAGAGCAGCTGACCTCGGACCTGAGAGAAGTGCTGGAGGCTGGTGATGGAGAGGATCTACCCAAGAGTGTACTTAAAGCGAAGGCATTGTACAGGACTTGTATTGATACTGGTATGTGCTATTACTTGTTATTTTGTATCTTTATTGTAGTTTTTACTTTCTAAGTCAGTAAAAATAATATTAATCTATTAATAATGACCTTATAGATAAACGCACTATAAACATCAATTATATAAAGAATGTACAATAGTAATCTCAGTATATATTATGATCTTATATGCATTATTTTTACAGACAAAATGGAAGCTGAAGGTATCAAACCTATCCAAGCACTGTTAACTAGTATCGGTCTGCCACCACGGCCTCCCAGCACAGTTAGCGCCAACTTCACCTGGGAAGAAATTTCAGCTAAAGTGAGACGAAGACTAGGACTTAACGTGCTGATCAGCGTACAAGTGGCGGAAGATGTGAGGAACACTAGCAGGAACCGCGTTGTGGTAAGTTATTGGAGTATTTCATTAAACATTCGTTTTTGTATATATTTATAGGTGAGCCTTCTTAAAGCGAAATAATAATTAGTTTTCAGAAAATTTAATCCAGGATCGATGTGATATAGGTTATATATTTTATTTATCCTGTATTACCTTAAATAAAAGCATACACAACAAAAAAAAAGATATAAGGGGCGGCCTTATCGCTTCCAAGTGATATTTTCCAGGCAACCCTAGTGTGAAAAATTATTTTAAAAGTTAATTTGTCAAATAAGCTAGGGGTAACTTATTATATATGTGGGCTATTTAAGTAAATGTTATTTTCATTTACTTTTCACTCAGGGCGTTTTTTTGAACCTTCTACTTATTTATTTATATGTGCTAAAAGATTGTACTTTTGCTAACAAGTTAAAAAAATATGACCTTACAACTTGTATAGATATTTATCAAATACATTTAAACATACGTATAGATATTATATTATGTTTTTCCTGATCCACTAATATTTGGTTATCGTATGTGTTATATAAATAAAAATAAAGTGTAAATATTTTTAAGACTTAGTATGTATCCGATAAAGGCCTACTCCAAGGCTTGCTATCTTTCTCTACCTACTAGCTATTTGCATTCATTGGGGACCCGCGATTTTTTAGATAATATATCATTTACTATATTATTTTATAAAATGTAATGAACGACACATAAAAGCAAGGAAAAACGCAATATTCGAACTGAAACTAATACGTTCGTGACTATATTAATGCAGAATTGAATGGAATCACGTTCTATCCCGCCCTCAAGCCTTCAACTTTCAGAGATATTCTAGTGATAAAGCGAACATCTTTCAGCAATTAATATTTGGTCGTAGGTTTACGACCGTACGTTTATAAACAACGCTTATTAAAATTACCCTTTCGAGCGCAAAGTTCCAAAAACTTTCACTTCAACTGTATTACGTAAGCGTGAACTTACTACGTACTTTCATACTTATGATTCTTATTATTATTTTATTCTATAATCTATATATCTATATTTCGATTTTTTTCTTAGCCAAATATCGTAGATACTTAAAAGGCCTGAAAATCAGATGCGTTGTTAACTAAAAAAGACGTCACTTTATAAATGATAAGAAGTTTTTTTTCTATAGAGATTAACAAATATGTATCAAAATTCAACGAATTTCGTTCATTGATAAAAAAACAGTTAAGTAAAAGTATAAGTAACACATAGCCTCTCATCTCTAGTATAGTTTAATTAAAACCCTTGGCTTGCATAATCTTACATACCACAAATGTAAAACAACGTTAAACCATTGGCTCGGGACACTCAACTATAACAAAACAGAAGCATTGTTAAATCCTCTAATATATTTTTTTCATTAATCCATGGGCACTTACTTTAAGACTTGTTTCGTCTTTCACACACACACACACAATTACACAGTCATCATAATACTCGAGGGTACATCACAGTACCCTCGTTTTTAAAACCAATGCCCATTGTTAAAACTTTGTAAATTTAAAGAGCGAAACTTACCTATCAAATTCTATTGTACATATAGCTAAACAAATAAAGAATTTGGAATTTTGAGCCTGACATTTGATAGCTAATATTTTAAAGGCGAAATAAACTTTTTAATATGGGGAAATTGAGCAATTTCTAGACTTCTTACATTTATTAATATTAGATCAATATTAGAAGGTATGAATTGTATAGTGTATAGTGTATAGTATAGTGCTGAACAAAAACGAACACATTTCAATATTTTTTATGTTAATTATGTTGCGTTCATTTAAATGCCTTTTTAAAACATAACTCTTCGATAAACCTATAAGTAGTTATTGTAATCAAATAGTTCGTCCCGAATGTTGTCTGAGTTGCATCTAATATAAAATACAATGGAGAAGATTAAAATTCCAACCGTTATCGGCTGGATCAGCACAGTTTCGTGACGAGCTGCGTCCTTGTGGATCATCCTGAAGCATCCGTGTTCATTGTTACTGAGATTACGTGCACCTTAGCATAATTCATTAAAATATGTAAATCTTTCATTTTATTATTTATAAAATAGGTTTAAGAAGTATATTTTTTGTGTTATTCCAGAGAGATATATCTTAGTGATAAAAATCAGCGATAATGTCACTTTCAAGGCGCAACATATTTATGTAATGTTCATTTTAAATACATTGCTTACCGATACTACCCATTTAGTTTAAATAATATGATACCGGTGCTGTCTATAAAGACTTATCTCTCTCTTTTTTATAATTTTAAAAATTTTAATCTTAACTGTTTTAGGTGTTTATTTTAGATGTAAAGAAAATGTTTATCTTTTATAAATATGTTTTTATTAAATATATTTTTCGTTAGCTCCCGTATAAACACTTATACCTACTGTGAGTTCACAAAATTTTTGTTATTGTCAATATGGCATAATTCCAGATTGAGCAAGTGACCCCAGGCTTCAGCGAACGCTACCTCCTTCAGCCTGAACAATTCGGGCAGGAGTTGGAACAATACCGCAAGTACATCAAAGAGATGATCACCATCGTAGATCCTGAAACTGATGCTGCGAAGTTCGCTAATGAAATCATTGAGACTAGCCAAAGTCTAGCGAGGGTGAGTATATTTTAAACATTATATTTTCAAATTTATATTACTCGTAACAGCGACTGTACTACAGTTCCATTTTAGCGATTAACGTTTAATTACAGTTAAGAAGTATCTTTATCATATCATACTTATAACAAGGCAGAACATACAATAATTTTGACTTTGATCCCTTTTGATCTTGGTTCAAGTGCACAGTTGGAAATTAAAGATGCATTCCTTGCTCAACGTATAAGTCTTGAAATACAGCGAGGGAATGCCAAAGGGACCAAAATGAAATTTATTTTAATTTGCCATATAACTCTTTTTTATTATATAATTATTATTTTTATTATTAACGGGTTAAGAAAGTTTTAAAAAATGAATTCTGTGTTGGAACTTAAAGCGGTTTTACAAGCGATTTCTTAGGCTTAATATTTGACAATCTATGAATGATATTTCTTTTGACATTATAGAGATCGCAATTTTACTTATACTATAAGCTTGCTACTATACTAAAAAAGTAGATAATTGTGCCAAAAACGGGGGAAGATATAGCAAATAAGAGATGTTCTTTCTAGTTTCTTTACATTAAATTTAAATCTTTATAATGATTTAAAGATAATGACCCCAATGGAAGTCCGCCGTAGTGGTACCCACCTGTTCCATGATGTAAGCGTGTCTCAGTTCGTGCAGGGAACTGGAGCTGGTCCCGCACAGTGGAGTGAGGTATGTTCTACATAAACCGACCGAAGCTTAGGAATTATATAATTTATTCAGAACATTAAAAACATTTACTACCAGTTCAAATCAAAGGCGTAGAACGGACGAGCTTCCTTAAAAGCTAAAACTTTGCGTCTTTATGTAGAAAATATTAGAAACATTTATTTTATCAAAGGCTCTTTGCAAAGTAACACGACAATGTTATTCGAAGGACTCTATTTGTTGCAGTATTTAAGATAAGATTTGAAGGTTTATAATGCTATATAATACTGTACCTGACTTTCATTATCCAAATTCCAATTTTACTGATCTTCCTATCATTTGTAAAAAATTAGATATAGCCAGTAACGCTACAACCTATTTAAAATAAATAAAAAGCTTCATTGTCCCGTTACGCTCATTGTAGATGCGGCGCATGCATACAGTAGAAGAGATATCTCTTCTACTCGAAGACTTAAGTATGCAATCATTTCACTAATGTTTTGTTATGACGTCACGTAAAACTAACATCCGTAAACCGATTTAAAAAAAAATGTTACCTTTATATTTTTTTGATAATTCCTATGTGTTCAGCACGACTGGGACAAGTACCTGAAGCTGGTTTTCAGCAATACATCAGTGGAACTTCATCCGCACGAGGACCGCCTTATTGTCATGGACCTGCCCTATCTTCAGAAACTGGCGACTCTACTATCAACCACTGAGCCGGTGCTTATCGGTAAGATATAGTTTAAATACGGTAGATATTTAAGCTTAGTATTCATAGTCGAGACTTAGGGCTGAATATGACATAGGGGTTTTTCAAGTTTATTTGCGAATTTTGTATTACTCCTATCTGTCAACTGCGGTACTCAGTAACTAATAATAGTGTCAGCAAAAATATTGCAAATAACTCCTTAATAAATAATTTTGGACCTTTAAGGTATCATTGTTAATTGTCACTATCGTCAACTGTCAAAGTGGCGTCAATTGACAATTTGTTTGAACGTGGTCTAACTCACGGGTATTGAGAGTTAGTGCGTTAAAATGACCAAAACTATTAAAACCAAGTAAGAAAAGTTATTTACAATACGATTATTTATAAAGATAGTCTGAAGAAATGGACTCAATCAGACTAAATGATAGGAGCTTCAGCCAGAATTACTTTTCGGCAGGCGTTATCCACTAACACTTAAGTTAAATGGGAGTGACATTAGCTCACGCATAATCACGTGATTATTTTCATAGAAATTCGTTTAGTGGGTCACGCCAGTCGAAAAGTGACTTTGTCTCAAGCCCCAAGTGTATGATTAGTGTTGCTATAATCATAGTAAAATTTGGTCCCCAGAGCAGGTATATTATTTTATTGGTCGGAGTTTACCTCTATTTTTTTTTGTGCGTGTTCTTTTAGTTAATTTATATTGAATAAATAAAAAACCTCTACAGAACGTTTCATGTGGTGGAGCGTATTCTCGACTGTTTCACCAATGACACTGACCTCATTCCGTGAGCTCGGTTTCGAGTTCAGTCGTGCAGTTTACGGGCTTCGAGCGCGTGCTCCAAGATGGAAGACTTGTACCGCCAACGTTAACGCCAACTTCGGTCTTGCACTGTCTTATCTCTACGTCAACCAGCATTTTGATAATGCCTCACGGATTAAGGTAAAATGTTATATATATATTATTGAATTAATAGCTACAATTTATAAAAAATGTGGGTAGTGTTCCATTAATCAATATTGATCTGAAAGAGTATATTATTATATTAAGCGTAAATTTGTTTATAATACAATTGTTTAATGAGGTTTGAGTTTTCGTTTAGATTTTATTTTTATCTTTTTTGTTATTATGTATTTATTTTTGATTTTTCGGTATTTAATTTAGTTTTATATTTTGTGCTAAGGTAAATCCCTTCCCCCAGACACGTAGAGCACTCAGTTTTTTAAATGAAAATGTGGGTAGTTACATAATACATTATTTTCTTATTGTGGGTTAAATATACTTAGATAGGCCATTATTTTAGTATATCTCTTGAAATGTTATCAATTCAACTTGTAATTTTCCTTAACATCTTGTAGGCGATAGAAATGGTAGAAGACGTACGAGAGGCTTTCGGACAAACGGTCCGCCATCTTGAATGGATGGACGGAAGTACGCGAGATCGTACGTTACGCAAATTACGTGCGATAAGGAACTTTGTGGGATTCCCCGCTTGGCTATTGGAGAAAGCTAAGCTGGACCGTCATTATGAGAAGGTATGTGTGTAGTTTTCCTGCCAGTGAAATGTGTATTTAAATTTATTTGTAATAGATGTATAGTATATGTATAGTTTGTATTAGCTCAATAACTATATAATAGGAATAAAATCTAGCCCTATATAAGCCCTTCAGTTTTGCCCTAACACTTTAATATTTAAATAAGTACGGAATTTCAGTGAAATAAATTAAAAAAACCGCGTTGAGTGAATTCTTGCAATTTTTAAATTAATTTTTGATAAATTATCGTGTAGTGGTCGGCTAAATAGACAAGGTTTTTTAAAATAAATAAAGTAAAAAAAACGTAAAAAGATAAACGCCACAGTTCGATTTATCACCTTCATACTTAATAAGGAAAACTAATAAAACAATGACGATACGTATAGACATACTTTATTACTAGACTCGATATAAATAAAATGATGTATCTTAAAATAAAACTGTTTTTAGGCAGAAGTAATCGAAGGTAACCTTTTCGAAACATTCTTGAAGCTAACTAACGCGGCCGTCGAGAAGTCCTTCAAATCGCTTAGGGAGAAACCGGATCGAAACAGGTAAAATTAAAAAATGGCAATTAGTAAATTTAATATCTTATAAATAGTAAATCAGTCTCCAATCTATAAACTAACAAGTTAGCTATAGTTAATATTTTAGTTTTTTGTGATATTAAAATAAACATTATTATACTAGATAATGCGTTATAATAAAAATTTAATGTTGTATGTATAAATATTTTTTTTCTATTATTAGTGTCGTTTTTTCAAACGTAGAAAATATTTTTTCTTGTTACGCCAAAGATCTTCTAACACGTGTACATATGTAAGTTCACACACGTTTTTTTTTTTAAATTTAGAACTTAGAAATTAAGAAAAAACAAAGGATTGTTTAGCATTGATAATCGACTATTTTGGCAGCTGCTTGGTTCTTATGAGCCTTTGATTACCTATTATATGTCGTATTAGATAGGGCAAAGGTCAGCAATATAGCTTACATACCAAGCTATGAATGGTGTTGTGAGCTGACTTCTAACATCTTAAACGTTTCAGATGGGTAGCAACAGCTACCACGGTCAACGCCTTCTATTCAGCGACTCTCAACTCAGTCAGTGAGTAAATTTTTATATATTTTATTTTTATTTTGAATTGTTTGATAAGTAATAAAAAATTGCAGCGTTCCCAGCTGGTATCCTGCAACCTCCATTTTATGGAAATGGAATTGAGTAAGTAAATTTCATTTATACTGTAAATCCTACATTGACACCTTGAGCATTGATAAAAAAATCTAAGCTAGAGGCAAAATAATATTATAGATAAGATAATAATAAAATTTCGATTTTGAACAGAATTTGGTATTTTTTTTTATATTGTCATAAAAAAGCAACTCTAATTTAATTTCTCTGTGGTCTAGAAAAAGATATTTTTTCATATTAATATTTTTTGAAGTGCCACGATAAAAAGGGTTTCCAATTTCTAATTTGGAGAAAATATATCTTTTATTATTTATTATATTTTAGAGCAATAAATTATGGCTCAATTGGCGCCATAATGGGACATGAAGTTACTCACGGATTTGACGATCAAGGTGAGAAATAAACTTTAATTTTAAAACACCTGCGGTACTACCTTTTAGGCGAGGCTAAGTTTTTAGGTTTGGGACTCAAGAGTCAAATAGGTGGATAAGTAAAACGTAAAGTCTTAAAATCATTTGAGTTAGACAAATAAATTATATGTATTCTATGAAATTTTGCATACTTTGAAGTATCATAATTATAACTAAATAAAAAAATTATAATGCGTAAATGTCATCATTTCGTTTGTGCAAAGAAAACATTATTATCTTTTCATACATTATTGTATGATATATATTTCTTTGAAATATTGCGATGCGATCCTTAGAAACAACAATTTATGTGTCTGGGACAAAAAGGTAATATAATCTGTGCGGAAAGAGAACTGGGTCTAAAGACGGACTCACTTTGCCACGTGACCCACTAATGTATAACGAATGTGTATGGAAAAGGTCACAAAGCATGCTCTCTATATATATCAAATTCTCGTTTCAGAATGTTAGTTCCCATACTCCTCCGAAAAGGCTCGATCGATTCTTATGAAAGTTATTATTTAATTTAGTATGTCTGAGAATCAGCTACTATCTATCTCTCTAACGATAAACGAACTGAAGCGATAAGACGTGTCCACAGTGTGGACACACCTTATATATGTGTGGACTCCACACCAAAAAGTATTATTTGTTTATGTTACAACATACAAAAATACATACAACCCTTATTTGCATCTACTCTCTACGATTAATCCTTATTTTTTATTTGCTAGTTAAGAGCCTATTACTTGAACTCTGAGTTTTATGTAGAGAAATCACAGAAAAACCTTAAACCGAACAGTTTCTGAAGTGCCATAGCAAAATGTGCCATGTCGGTATGTACGAAAAAGGTAGGCTAGGCATTAAGGAGAAACGAAGTTTGCGGGGGCAGCTATATATCGACTAATATAAAAAAATAACACAAAAAAATATTAACATTTTGATAAATACCGTAGTTATGTTTCCGCACAGACTATAAAGATTATCAATAAAATAGATATAGATGCAACAATTATAAAATTTTAATATTCATTAGGTCGTCGTTATGATGAAGAAGGAAATCTGCGTCAATGGTGGTCCGCTGCAACGCTGGAACATTACCATGGAAAAGTGCAGTGTATCATTGAACAATACTCGAAATACCATATGCAGCAGTTGCCAAACTATACGGTAAGACGAATTCAAAAAATTTCAAATTATCCAGAGTTTGTATGAGATTTTGTCGTTCTAATTGGGTTTATAGGATCGTGTGCTAAATTCTGTGTATGTATTTTGTTTTAATCGGTTCCATAGATTTCAAAAAACATTGACATCACTGAAGGAAACTTAATTACGTAAATTACAATAATTCTAACTTAAGCATATGTCTTTCTAATTAATGCTTTGTTAACAATAAAATCAAAACATAATTTATCTCGAATTTGTTACCGCAGAAAATGAGTTTCTAACACAGGATCTTATTATTACGGCAAATAAAGTATTTTTTTTAAATATTACATTCACTAATTTGAGAAGCTTTATTCATCCCAAATATTGCGCAAATAATTACTATATATTAAAGCAAGCAATACTTGCAACCCTTGTATGTGTTATTAGATTTATTTGAATAACTAATTTATGCATAGGTCCATGGATTCAACACACAAGGCGAAAACATAGCAGATAATGGCGGGTTACGCGCAGCGTTAGATGCTTACTCACTGTACGCGAAGCGACACCCAGCCGCAGATCGTATGAGACTACCCGCACTACCACAGTATACGCCTCGACAACTGTTCTTTTTAGGCTTTGCTCAGGTAAGCCTAATGCCTCTGGAATGCTTCTGGAAGGAGCCTGGCTGGCTTAAGTAGCCAGGGCTTTACGCAAAACGGACCAAATTTGAGTCTAGTTGCGGAAATTGAGCCCACCTACCATACCATGCCAAGCCTAATGCCAAACCAAAAATTAAAAAAAAATATGTTTATAACAATAATAATATTTCATAATTTGTTCTTATTACTAATTATATAAAATATTTATATTTGTAAGGACAAATAGATTTGCATACTAGGAGTACTTAAATAAAAATATCTTCTAGGTTTGGTGCGGCAACTCAACTGTGGGTGCTTTAAAATCCAAAATGGTTGAAGGCGTGCATAGCCCCAATAAAATTCGGGTTATAGGAACTCTTAGTAACTCCAAGGAGTTTGCAGAAGCCTGGCAATGCCCATCTGGATCACCTATGAACCCACAACACAAGTGTGTTCTGTGGTAGTGAGTACTTAAATATGTCATGGTAGTTACAGGGACATTACTGTTACCGGTTGTGTGTATTAATTTAAGTTACCAAAATGGTTTGAACAGTAACTTCAACCTATAACATGTAAATTTAACGTATATCCATTTAATTGAATAGTGTAGAGAATTTGATTCCTATAAAAATTGTTTTCATGACAGCAAATATACTCTACTTGGGCAAAAGCATGGTCATTGCTGTGCAATGATAACATAGCTTAATGATAGCTTTGAAATTTTTAGACACTAAGTAATATGACAAAGTTACCGTATTTGATAATTAGATGACTGTTAGATTTAAGTATATAGATGAAAAGCTGTGAAATTTTACCCATGAAAAGTTTTTTGTTTTAAGTACCCTTATCACAAAATGTTTCCAAATACTATTAAAAATAAATATGAGTTTGCTTTTGGTATATAGTAATAAACTCCATACATTCACAATTAACAAAGCTAACTATGATTATTTTGCCTCCTTTTAAACAAATAATCACTTATGGAAATGCATTAACAATTTAATGGCACATGTTGTGCTAAGGGTGGTAAATCTTGATTAGAATAAGAATAAAGACAATTATTTTGTAAATAATTCAGTGAGAATTTAGGATGTAACTAAGATATTAATACTCTTGAGATTATTGTAATAAGGAAATAAAGAAATTTAAATATTTATTACTACAGATTTTCAACAAAGTGTTTTATTTCTTTCTGTTGTATTGGAATTTATAAACGGGTGCTGATACAGCTGTACCTCTCTGTACTTTCTTAGGTTTCATATACTTGGCATCATGGAGGTGCCGTTTAAGTTCCATTTTGTGTTGAGTCACTGTTAAATGCTTTTCTCTATCTATTCTTTTTGACAATTCTTTGTATGTTTGTTCCTTAGCCTTCTTGGCTGATTGAAGTATCTAAAAAAAAATTGTTTTGCTTTATTACTAACTTGTGACAGTATTACTGTGTAAATATAATGTAAAGTCATGCACTAGTTTAGAGACCAACAAAAAATGCACCTTCTTTAATATTTTTGATCTTAGTCATTGAAGGAAAAGCAAGCAAAAAGATGCTTATTTTTTTAAGTCAAATAAGTTATTAAACTTCTACAAAACATTACATTCCATTTCTATAGAGAAAATGTTACCTTCTCATCAATTTCTGGGAGGCTTATCTTATTTAGGTCTGAAAGGCGTGGTCTATTTGATTTCCTGTTGATAAGTGCAGGATGTGTGTCCAGTCTTTTGGCAATATCAAAGTCTTTCTCTTCTCCTTCATCCACAAAAAATGTGTGCGTGTTAGATGTAGAGTCTGCTATCTCAGTCATATGCAGCTGAGACTAATATAAGAAAAAAAATATTTTAAAAGAAATAAAATATGCCAAAAAAGGATTTTAATTTACAAAGATATACCACCAACCTGTAACCTCTGGATCCTGCGACTTTCTATAGTGCGTTTCATATTTATATATTTTATATCTTGAGTTTGCATCAACTTGATTTGTTCCACTGAGTGTTCATCATCTTTTTCTAACTCATGGTGTACCTGAAACCATATATAATTATGTAGGTATGCATACCAAGGCATATACTAAATTAGTCATTAAGAATTTATAATTTTACAATATTCAGTAAAGAACTTTACATTATTTAGGAACTATTTACAAGTAAAACTGTTAACTTACTCCCTCCTTCACCCTTGAATTGATCATGTGAAAGTAAAACTCATCTGGATTTTTATCGAGCGCCCGTTTACGTATAAGCTTAAGAGTTTCCCCCTTTTGATGATAATCATCTGCTCTTTTCTTATAGTCTTTCTTTTTTTCTAGTAATCCCAAATGTTTACGAGACTCTGGTTGATGCCGCTCGCGATGTGTTTTTTGGTTAGCCTTTGCGGCTTTCTTCCACGACGACATTTTTTAATACTAGTTTTAATTTAATAGATAAAACACCTTTGCTTCGGGAATATAATGTACAACTATCAATTAAAACGATAAATCACAAAAAACATATACGTTCCGCAATCACACTCACGTGTACTTTTGTTTTGACGTAAAAGTAATATTGAATATAGAGTACAGACTACATATAGATATTTACAAATCTACATGTTTTGTAGTGACAATTAACAATAATTGAAAAAGTATAATTACTTTATTAAAAAGAAAGAAAATGCTTTTAAAACATGTTTGTATGTACAATTGTACACCTTATCATGTAGTAGGGCTTTGTATTTTTGATAGTAATATTTGTGAGTGTTGAGGAGACATTGTTGACCTCGACAATATTTTCTTTTCTGGGTCCAAATATGACCGCAACTCCTTTCTGAATTCCTTACAATTATTACACGTTCAGTGTTATTCAGTTATTCAGTTCCGTATTCGTACAAAATCTCCTCCCTTTACTTTATCCTTTATTTTATTATTATAAAAATTTAATGCTAATGTAAATATTTAGTTTTTAAGTAGCTTATCCCATTGTATCCATTTGATGTGTTTGTTTATGTTTTCTCCATTCTCGCATGTAATTTCCCTACTTTTTACTTGAAATTGGGATATAGTTGAAACTATTGCTTTAAAAAAGGAAAGCTGAAATGTCAGATAGCATACCTACTTGTAATAACTGGTGGAAAAAATAAAACCTTTAATAATACAAATGTGCCTACAAAACTAATATTACCTATTTTATCCAAATATTATTTTTATTTAATTAAACTGATTAATTTCTGTTGATCTTTGAAAAGCAATAGGTAATCTTATTAAAATAAAAAATAAAAGTTCTAGTACGCTGAAGAATCCAACACCAAGAAACATATTAAATACTCCTCCTAAAGAAGCTGAAAAAAAAATTCGATTAATTTTTAATGACTAAAAATTCATTAGATTAACACAATTTGACTTCTGTTGTAACGTGAGACCGACATATTTAATATTTAGTGCTTTTACCACATTTCTTCTACATACTTACATTTTATTAGACATAACAAAAAATGTAGTAGTACTTAAATATAAAAATTTGCCGTATTTCTTAACATTACATACAGAGCAAAGTTATCCACGTTTCCGTTGGTGAGACCATGGACACGAGTGTACCAGTCATACCAAGGCTAATAGTTAGAACACTTCCTTTTGACACGTTCAATCCAGAACTAAAATAGAAAAATAATTATTGGAGACTTCTAATTATTCGGCCAGATAATAACAGTAAGTTTTTAAATTTAGGGTGCAGAGGCGTGTGACCTAATAAATATATATGGCATAGTGGTTTAAATGTGCGGCCGTAATTCAATTCCATATCATAGAGAGTAAACGCGAGTTATGTGCGTAAGTTCTACTACTAAGTTTTGAACTGGTATCGCTGTACAACGTACTAGCGTAACTAAGTACATACCTTTTTAAATATTATATATACTAGATAATTTATTACTATATTTTTGTATGTACTTACTATATATTATCGATAGCATTGTTAAAAGCATTCATAGGACTAGATTCGACTATCATTCGTGTTGACACCTTCTTGCAAGTTGGCAAGCAATTGCACGTTGTTTTCTCTGAAAATCGAACTAGAATCATTTAGAGCTGGAGATATTGTTTAAAATCAGGCATGCGTACAAAAATAATCCACTTTAATACATGAAAAAAAAAATAGCTTTAAATACAAAAATATGGTGCCGTCTGCCGATCCCGACAGAATAATAATTGTTTTGGGTTAATATACACATGATCATCCTCTTTAAATGTTTAATAATAAATATTAAAAAAAACAGACGCAGAAATGTGTCTACCCACATGGGTCATTGACCTTTGTCCAATATGAGTAATCTTATAGTTACCTCGTTTGTCTGTTCTCAAACAGTTTAGTTTTGGAAGCGGACAAGTTTGAAGCCTTTTTGTTGGTTCATCGGGATCATCGCCGAGTCGTATAACATCTAAACATCCGCAGCGTTCCTCCAGGCACTTTAACTAAGTAGAAAATAGATTTTTACAAATTCAGGAACATTCCTATTGGTAATTTTTTTAGTACTTCACGTTATAATAATTTAACTTAAAAAACATTAAGTGAGTCGAAAAGCTTATCAGCTCTATACTGTGGTATCAAGAACACTGTACAAGCATAAAATAATTTCTTCCATTATGTAGATAATAGATACCTGTATATGTACAGGTGTATACTGTCCCTATATCTATGTCTATTTTTAGTATTTATTTTTTATTTAGTATTCAAATTGGTGTTGTTTGTTAACTAGCTAACATTCACTGTGCAATTATATTTAAAAAAAATAATAATTACCAAACAACGACTTCTCGAATAAAACTGGCGCGCTGCACAGGTGCCATCCAGTAATTTATGTGGATCATTGTCGACTACGGACGCGAAGGCCAGTTGAGCTCTATACACGTGTCCGGAGTATAGCAACGCCGGCTCGAACCATTCCTCCACGTCATATTTAGTGAAAAACTAAATATAATTCTGATATGAATAAAATTATTTGATTCAACGTGTAGCCAATAGGAAACATACTGCCATGAACAATACTTGTAAAAAAGCAAGTCTTACAACGCAGTTCTTCTATCGTAAGAAGTTGTGAGTAACATGTAATACCAAGTCGGTTAGTTTTAGTCAGTCCGTATATAAGGGACCTTCTTTATTACGTAATTACTAATTAGCCAACAACATATTATAATAGTAACCAAATCAATATTTTTCCTTGATTTATTTCATTAATTGCTTTCTAAATTAGAAGCTTCTATGTCTGCTAGAGGTACTTTAGAGGTTTGATGACCGGTCAGGGAGTGAGTGAAAAATTAAGAAGTTTGACCATGTTTAAGAAGTTGTTTTTAAACTACTGGTTAAAATGGAATAAAATTTTCAATAAACCGTGTCTATATTGGGTGTATAACCCTGCTTAGTGCTTGATTCTTTTTCATTTAAAAAATTAGTCGAAATATGTAATATTTCTGTTATCATAATTAGTTTTCCTAGTTTATAATTACTTCCTTTTCGATTATAAGACACAAAGTTAAATTCATTATCTAATTAAAATACGATTTTAAATTCGTAACATCATCATTTATGTAAAATGTAATGGCATTTGTAAATTTAAAAATACTCTACACGTAATGAATTGATTTCAAACAGTCCAGGAACTTTTAGCTTGATTATTTACCTTTAAAAATTTAATGAAAATGTTTCTTCTTTATAGCATTGGTAATAAATAAATAAATTTTTGTGTAATTATTTATTATCGCTAGAATCCTATCCGGAACTATCTTTTTTTTTGTTATTTATCGCTGACAAACCCGTGATGAACAATATTAATACATACATACATGGCAGTTTATAAGCATCGGTTTATCGTAGCACTGAACAGCTAGAGTCAATCTTCGTGTAATATCTAACTTTGAAGATGGAGTTGATTTTAATCTGAAAATAATTGAATATCTAATAATCAGACAATTATATTTGGCTAAAATTTTGCGGCAAAGTTTCAGTATACCTTGCGCGCGATGAAACACAGCAAACACCCCATTGAGTGAGATCCTTCTCAAATAGACGATTGCAAGGTATTGATCTGCTCTGCCACTGACATTTAGTTAAAATATATTTACACGGTGGGATTATTTCAAAAAGTGCTTCCGTGAAAGTCATCGCATGAGGCTCTAAAACTTCGTCGACTAGTACAAGCTGGTCTTCCGGCACATATTTTCTACGAAGGATCTTTTCAAATATGTTCGGAAAGTTTTCAGCTGTGGTCTCGTTAACTTTACTGTAAAATTCGTGGAACATATAGCACGATACGTTTGAATCGCAAAAAATAATTAATTCTTTCTTTTAACATAAAAATCAAGAGCAATTTAATTCGTTATCATTACATAATTTACATAAGCTGTTTTCCGTAGTCTGAAGACAAAATTAAGAATTAATAAGTTATAAACTAAGCTACCAGTGAAGCACAGACCGACATCGATACAAGATGGGATCATGATAATGCATCTTGCTACAAACATGTTGTAAAAAGAAATTCGCGGTTTTAAAGTGTCGGAAAGTTTCTTGCCATTTCTTTTAGTCCACTCTACGCCCTTGATTTAAAAAAAAAAATTATATTTGTCAATGTTACACTTACAAGTGGTTAGTAAACATTGCTGCAACTGTGACTGGTGGCGGACAGATAGCAACCATGGGCATTTCGAGTTCATCAAGGTCTGCAGCGACCTCCTTAAGTGTGATTAAAGCGGGAACTTGCAGGAATCGCGCCCATACCACAGTACATAGTACCGCGGCACAACCGGCGCTTGCGCAGCAACATATCAGCCATACTATTCTGATAGCATAAGTTTATAGTTACGTTATGTAGATAATAAACAGTTTATAGCAATTTTAATTCTATCTATGTCTTACTATTACAAAGCTGAATAGTTTTGTTTAACGTGTTTACCTCTGGGCCTGTTTGGACAGGTATCGGAAAAAGGCTGCAAAACTTTAAAGCCGTAGTTCAAACACATAACATTACATTCTGGCTCTGTGCAGCCGAGAAAATTATTGAAAAGTATTATCGGGGCCGTGCCATTACTCCGAACATTCAATAGCGATTGCGATTCAAAAATCAAAGTTACGATTTTGTACCACGTCATTCCAAAGTTTCAACAGACACTCAAACTATGTCGATATGAATTCTTCTATACACAGAAGGGTTGGGATTTCAACCGCTATTAAAAACTACAAAGCACCGAATATAGCGAATGCAAATCGCGGCGAAGCAAGCAACGTAGAACAGCATATTAACCAAATTTTACAAGATGAGAGTCAATAATTATAAGTACCTTCTTACCTATCACTATAGTATTTTGCAAATAAGTATTTAAATCCATGAAATGTAGATGTCTCAAAAAATCGCCTCACAGCTCGAGTGTAGGATCTCATTATTAAAACCACATGAATAAAAATCAAATGTGGATCCAATAGTTAAATGACTGGTTGCATTCAATATTCCTTATTTAAATAGCTAGGTTAATCGACGATGACTATCAACAAATTACACGTTTTAAAATCGATTGAAAACGATTTGTTGATACCATCTCGTATTCTCAGACCTTGATAGACTATATTCTAGTTAATTTACTTTCTCTATAAAAACAATAGACATAGACAATTACTTGTCAAATATAAACTACTGCTATGGCGATGGTTTTCGTCATATTCCTTTTTGCTGTTAAATAAAACACATAATACTCATAAAATGTATTTATTAAAGAATTAAAAGATACAATTTGCAAACAAAAAATATAAAAATTAATTTCTGACATTTGTATGATTAAGTAAAAACAACTACAATTAAGATTTTTTTTGTGATTTTTTTATTAACTTAAAAAATACAACTAACTTAAAAAAAAACACGTGGCGACAATTCATTGCGTTTACATTAAAATGGTGCATTATTTAGAAAATTAATACACCAACTGTCTTTGGCAAAACTGAGATTGTTTAGTACAATAAAATGAAATAATGGCTTTGTGAACATGAAATGGCAAGAATGAAACTTATCTGATGATAAAACATTGAATTGTCTAACAACAATAGTACTTCTAAGACATTTAATAATTTTAAAAATAAATCTAAAATATGAAATTTAAAATTATAATACCTAAGAAAAAAATTGCATCAATCCTCCGCCGTCAGGTGGGAGTCGCAAATTGTAAACTACTGCTTACATATGTATTATCCAATACCTTAGCTAAACATACTTTGAGATATATAATGAGAATGACAATAGTGAAGATGAATTGGTCTCGTAACCAATTCTTGAAATAATGCACCGTTCAACCCAAGCGTAAAGTACTCTTGACTAAAATACCAGCAGTCTTTTATTTTTATACAAATAAAAACTATCAACTAATATATAGGAAAATATAAATTTGAACACCTTATATAATTAGGAAATATCTTGTAAATAATAAACTCGATTGTTTATGGATGTTGAGATCTGCACTAAGCATAATCTCCGTTAAATCGAGCTAATGTAATAAAATATGATCAACACTTAACTTCGTAACACGTGTGCTGCGCATCTAATGGCTCGTCTTCAATATAAAAATACATGTAGATACACATTCCACCAAATAAAAAATTAAGATAAATCTATAAGTCTGCCTTATTGATCTATAGGAGTTGCGAAATATTTATGATGTGTGATGTAGTCCGCTTCAAGGATTCTTGACTATGAATCCTTTAATTGTCCTTGAGTAATTGAATCTTCGCCACAGAAACCGAATTGCATTATTAAAGTCCATAGACATTATAGAATACTTTTATGATTATGTACCAAATAGCTATGCAACACATAAATTTTCACATTCGGAAGAAAAAAGTTCCGAATAAGAAACTTCACGTTTCATGACGAATAAGAACAGTGTTTATCTTACTAATAAGACGTAATAATTAGCTTATTTGGAACTTATCCGGAAATTGTGAAACAGACCCTTAATGTACTTCAGATTTGTATATTGTCACGTCTTCTATTACTTTTTTACGTGACATTGAAAGCTAAATAGACTTATAGATTGTCAGTTGTCACTGCAAAATTTTAAATAACAGAAACAGAGCTCTCATCGACGCATATTGCGCTAACTCTATATTAAACAGAATACACAATAATAAAGTAAATAAATCTTAACATATACAGGAGCAACTAGGAGATAGATAAGGTCCTTGAGCTCAACTCCAGCAGAGAGAGAGACTCCTGAGATAGACTCTTGCAGAGCTTACTATTATCTTGAATACACAAGAAACAACCATACATAGCTTGTCTATCGAAAGGTCTCATCAGTACCAATCTAGTGGATAGAATAAAAAATACAGGTGTAGATTTTTTCCAATTGTCATAAGAATTAGTAAAAAAAGTAAATATTGTTATAAAAACGCAAAATAAATTATAACTCTGCAGGGGTCGAGCTTAAGTACCTCCTGTAGAACAATTTTTTGCAGCTGATGACCTCATCTAACCCCTAGTTGCATTTGTTTCACAACTTCCTGTATATTATAATATTTATATATTTACTTTATGATAGTAATATCATTATATAGATAGTTGTACAAGTAACGTGCCATGCGCAAGGCCCATATTCTTATAGGAATATCAAGACGACCGTCAGAAGTGTGGCACTGAAGTATAAATGACGCCTTTTTAAACTAGATTGAAATTAGATTTAAGTCTTGCTTGAAAGAATCGGTTGACACATCTGCATTAAGGAGTTAGCGCAATTGTACCGTATCATAGTTTTCCCTCTCTAGTGAGAGACACGTCTTTTTTCAGCGGGGCTTACGTCAACCATACAAAAAACAGCGCGGCATACCGGACACGAGCCGCGTGCCGCCAGCCAGGCATTGGGCGATAAGCTGCCTGCTCGAGCAGCCCACCAACGAGCCATGCATGGTGCGCACCAAAGGACTCTAAAGCAAAATCAGTATGATGAAAAATTTATCTCACCACCGCCTTTGTGTGGAAAATGCAAACCAATAAAAAACGAGATTTAACAAGTATTTTCTCCAAGCTAAATAGTTAATATATATATATATATATTACTTATTTTTATTATTACATATATATTATATGCTTTAAGAGTGGGTTAAAGATAAATAATAAAATATAATAAATGTCATATTGTAAACTTTCCTTCCAGTCCAGTTTGTTAAAAAAGTTAAGTGAAATAACATTTTAAAAGCAAAGTAAATAAAAAGTGAAAGTCTGTAAAAATGGCATAATACACCTTTTTAAAAATTGCAACGATTTTAGTGGATCTATATTTTTATAAACATAAGTTTTATACATAATAACTTTGTTAATAACATAAAAATTATTTACCAACACAGTCTGACTTGTCACACAGTCACAGATCAAACAAAGTACTGAAGACAATGACATAAAAATACAAAACAATTACAAGATAAATACTTGCTTAAAACTCACCTGCAATTACACTGTTGGCAAGGTGCTCTGGTACCATTCAAAGAATCGGATACACATCTTTTATTGATTTTAATATCAGCTTGATTGTGCATACATCCTATACATTGTTCTAACTCCTGTTGGAAATAAATAATATACAATAAATTGCTATGCACATTTGTATATTACTAACTAGTAAACTTATCTATGGTATGTGATTCATAGTTCCCATTTCTGTGTTTTCTACCTACCAACATAAGTATAGAAACATTGTAATATAAGGCTTCAATCAACTGTTGTGGTGTGACTTGTAGCAATTACATTGTGGATGAAAAAATATATTGTAATGATGAATAGTAAGTGTTAGTTTTAACGATACAACTGTTTATGATACAGTTTTAAATGAAAATTATTAATAAATAATTGCTACTTTCATCTGGGCATAACTGTCAATATATAGAGTATAAGTTGATAATATTAATTATTTGTAACTTATTACCTGATCTACATAATAGACAGGGTTCTGCCTAACATGATCCTTGAATACACTAATAAATCTTTCAATCAAAGGGGGAATCAACGAAATGTGTTCTGGTACCCTAACTGGCCGCTCTAGTCTTGGCTGTAATTCCCGCAAAGTTATTGATGAAATACGAAATGAAAAAGGTTTGACATTTTCCCTTTCTGGGATAGCTTCTATGTTCAGATATTGCATTTCACCTTCACCTGTTGGGGCTAAGTCATGAGTGTCAGTCTAAAAAGAAATTATAAATCATTGTTAAACGTCATAAATGTGTATAAAATAGTCATTACTCAAAAAGGATAGTAATGGAAAACTACTTACAGCTGTAGCGACTAAAGTGCAGTCCCCTTGTTGTACCAGGTTAATACTGTATTGAGATACTTTAATGATCCAGCGGGTTGTTATTTTCACAGTGCTGACATTATTCAAAGGTATAAAGACATTGTTAGAGCTGCAAATTAAAATATTTGAAAATTTAAAAGAATTCTTTCAACTCAAACAAACTAAAAAAATGGAATGAAATTGTAAAATTGTCCCTAAAATAACAATATATACATACCCTCTAAATTCCATGTTAAAGGTTGAAGCAAATGTTCTCCAATCTCCTTCAACTTCTGCATAGGGTAGAAGAGCTTTCACCACAGGATGATTTATTTGATTATGTTCCCACCAACAAGTTATTTTATACAGGGCAATAAGAGGAATCATTAAAGATGCAATAAAAAGGCAAGGCATCCATTCTCCTTGTTCACCACAACACCACAATGTTACAACATAGCCCAATGGCAAAAAGGAGTGTATTAAAAGTGTTATTGGTATTCTCCTCATGTGATATTTAATAAAGTTATTTTCTTCTGAACCAAGATAGCTTCCAAACAACTGCGGTATTGTGAAGCCAGCGGATACGAACTCCGTGGGAGGGAAAACTATGCATAAAGCGAAAAGTACGTAAAACAGAGATATTAAAACATCCATGTCTGATGTAAGCCGATTGCTGATTTTAGTTTATAGAGTGTGGAATTTACCCACACAGACCTTTATATGCACGATAAAGATCACTACTATAACTTGCAAATTAATTTAGTTAAAAAAGTATGAAAATACGGTGTAGTTCATAAGAATAGGCTTATAACCAAGTTAATAATATTATTTCAGCTGTTCATTATTCAATGAATGAAATCAGAGAGGAGAATTGTGAAAACAAGTAACAAAAACAAAGCGCTAGAAGCGGCATAGATATTAAAGTAGACTTGGGTGATAAATAACGTCACAGTGAAAAAGTCACAGTGATCAGGTGCCTGCAAAAGTCACTGTGACTTTTTAGAAAATAACAACGTTCCAAAATAACGTTGTTACTTCGCGGCTTCCAAGTCGTTCCGAGCGCGACCGCGCCGCGCGTTATTTGTCACGGTTGGCGCCAAGCGGCCGCGCTCCCTCCCGCCCGGTCCGCGGCGGCGACCAATCATCGGTAGGTAGATTGCGCGCGACGACGACAGAGCAACAAGTATAGTAGACACGGAAACTATAAAAAAATGTCTTATTTGATTATTATTTTTTTCGATACTTATAGGATAATGTAACAAATATTTAGTAATTACGGAACTTGGAATTATAACATGGTGACTTTTATCCTTGAAATAAAATAATAGTATTATGATAGTAATTTTATTTATACACTCTCGAATTGAATATCTATTTTTTATTAAGTCATGTATTAGAAATGATTTTCTCTAAATTTAATATCTTAATCAAAACATTTTTATTTATATAGATTGCGTGTAAGAAAATCTAAGTTCAAGGCAGAATTCTATCCTTAATAGCTACATTTTCAAAACAATAAAAATTGGTTTCCAAGTTCCAACCGTTCCACCTAGTTATCTAAGTTCCAAGCCCAATGTCGTTCCATGTAACCGACAAGTAACGACGTGACAAAGTCACGGTGATTTTACACAGTGTTTTTTTTGGAACTGGAACGACAGTCACGGTGATCGCAAAATAACGACTTAGCCCATGTCTATATTAAAGCCTAATCCACAGACGAGACTTGAAAGTTAAAGGACCTACAAAGTACAAACCAGGGTCTTGTCAAGATGCCATAACATAACAGCGTAGACAGTAGTTTTAGGTAGAAAGTTAAAAACTAGACTTCTATCGTAGACGGACTATGGCATAGACCAGGCATCAGCGTACAGCGTGTGAGATAGCGAATATTATAATCCAACTATTTACAAAGGACACGAAGTGTGGCAACTACCTGACGTTGGTAACATGATTCGCAATTTAGTCGGTTTGCACTGAAAAATATGTTTGGAATTGTCATTTGTTTGGAAGTGTTGTTGTGTCGAAGTATTAATTCATTGAAGATTGCTTATTATTGACCAAAATACACAACCGAATGATTAATTCTTGAACAAAGTTACTAGTCTTGAACAAGAGTCGTGACAAAATAAGCTACTTACCGGTGAAAGGTTATGTTTGGTTCTTTTTGTTCACTATAGCTTTTACAGCCAATTATGCATCAATTCACCATGACTTACACTTTAAATACACCTCTTATAATGATTTAGTCTTAAAATATGGGTATGTCTTGGATTTATCAGATTTATCAGTAAACGGTGAAAACTTGTTTACCACCAAGAGCTCGGTGGTAAACAAATAAAACCCGATACGCAAATAGAGACAGAAAAACTGATACTCTGTTTCTCTCGCACTTAAGTATTTCACGTTAACGTCTTCTCTCTTTAGTTATTATTGTTATTTTAGAAGCTTATCTACTCTATCTACGACTTCTATTAACTACTATTTCTATAAAAATGACGGTACATGTCGACAAGTTTTCATACAAAGCTAACATCACTGTCATTTGTCGGTTGTGACTTCTGAAACATAAGTTATGAAACTTGTCATTTGTCAAACTAAATTGCGATTTGTAATTTCGTGACACGTATTTCATTACTATAATACTTTTAACTTTACCGATAAATATAAAAAAAAAATCACCTAAAGTAGACTTTAGTAATTATTAATATTATTATAATTGCTCTTTGAGCAATTGCATAAAATTTTCTATTTTTATGACTTGTTTTAGAACCAAATAACTTTCACACAGGTTGGTTTAAATAGTATGTAAAAAAATAGTTATTGTTTATTACTATAAACATTTTATCTAGTAATTTTTGTTCCAGCAAAATGGCAGGCGTAGAACAGCCTTGTTATACTCTAATTAATTTCCCAACAGACACTGAGCCCTACAATGAGATGCAACTTAAAATTGATCTGGGTATGTGTAATGCTCATGTAAATATTTAGTAATTGTCATAATATTTCATATTTCCTATTGCTCAATAAATGGTTAAGTTTTATTAACATTAACACCAATCAATTTAAATTTCAAAATTATAGTCAACCTGTGTTTATGTGGACACAGCAAGTAGCAATATGGATTGGATATTTAGTTTATAAATTCACCTTAAATTATAGTAGTCTTCTGTAAAATTGCTTGTTATTAAATATATACAAGTTATATTAATACTCATATATGAAATTTCTATCCAGAAAAGGGTGATATCAAAAAGAAAATTGAAGCTTTAAAGAAGACAATTGGTATAATTTTATCTGGTGAAAAAATACCAGGTCTTCTGATGATTATCATTAGATTTGTATTGCCACTGCAAGACCATACAATAAAGAAGTTGTTATTGATCTTTTGGGAAATTGTACCAAAAACCTCACCAGATGGCAAACTCTTACAAGAAATGATTCTTGTATGTGACGCATATAGAAAGGTAATGGTCCTATTATCAATATTAGTTATAAGCCACTACCATTGTTACTAGTCTTAGCCAAATTTTGCTTAAATTATTTTTTTACTAAACTAATGTTTTTAATAAATTGTGAGGAAAGAAACATGTCTTAGACTCAAAAAGTCGACGGCATGTGTCAGGCACTGGAGGCTGATTACCTACTTGCCTATTAGATTTAAAAATAATCATGAAAAAGATTCAGAAATCTGAGGCCAAGACCTAAAGAGGTTGTAGCGCCACTGATTTATTTTTAACCTATTTTAATAAGCATTTTTTTAGTGACTGTATATTTGCCATACTGGTAGGCCCTATAAATCTTCCAATAGTCATTGGAAATATCCATTTGTGAGACTTTTTTCTCAAAGGTTGCCCATACTTGCTCTAAGATGTCATTACAAAAAAAATATATTCATGATGTGACAACTCATTAAATTTGCAATACATCTATCTGCATGAGATGGACTAAAAATATGGCATTTTGTAGAAACAGTTTTAGAAATCATATTTTTTAGGATCTTCAACATCCAAATGAGTTTCTTCGTGGTTCTACACTACGCTTTTTATGTAAGTTGAAAGAACCAGAATTGCTGGAGCCTTTGATGCCTGCAATCAGAGCTTGTCTTGAACATAGACATTCATATGTGAGGAGAAATGCTGTCCTTGCTATATTTACAATCTTCAGGTACAATTCATTTTCTTATATTATTATAAACTAAGTTGAAATTTATACACCAATAATATACTCTATTGTATTATATAGTTTAAATATTCATGTAAAAAAATGTATTTTTTCAAAATGACGTATAATATGGGCTTTTTAATTTGTAGGAATTTTGAGTTTCTCATCCCCGATGCCCCAGAACTGGTGGCTAACTTCTTGGAAGGCGAACAGGACATGTCTTGCAAGCGTAATGCATTCCTCATGCTGCTACATGCTGACCAAGAGAGGGCACTGTCCTATCTCTCCTCAAGACTGGACTCGGTCCATGGCTTCGGTGATATCCTGCAATTAGTCATTGTAGAACTAATCTATAAGGTAAAATTGATTTATTTCAGAAATACACATGATTTATTTATTATCTTTACAGCCTATGCCAATGCGATAATGTCGAGAAACATTTAATAAAATATAATAAAGTACATACAAATTATACACATACATTACGCAATATCGCTGTTGTGAATTCACTCTGCCAACATACAAATATGTTGATAGTGTCGGAGACAGAATTCATTAGGCGTAACGTTCTGGATAACGGGGATCTGTGCAACAGCTGGTTAAAAAAAATAAAAAAAATACGTTTATTTTGGAATATAAGATCATCAAGGTATCACTTATTCCACGTCATTAAATTCGAACCTGTAGGCATCCCTACTCATCGGCAAAGAAGATAGAGGCCGAGAGAAAAAGCCGGCGTAAAAATCTCTGGGTACTCTTTTAAACTTCTCGTTTCTTGCCTTTGGTAAAATATAATGTCTAATGTGGTAAACTTTTAAATTGCATGTCAATTTCTTGTTATACTGATTTATGTTTTATAAATTTTGAAATTTGAAAGAAATATTTATACACAAATTAACACAATAACAAAGAATGTTAAAACTACATAAAACACATAGTAGAGTGCAGTGTTGATGTGGCCTCATCAGTATGTTCGCTGTAGATACTTTGGCAAGCCTTATGAGCTCAATTCTGATTTTCAGTGCTACTATTGAGTCAAACGTCGTTTTGCCGTGGATATTATTTATAGAAAACATAAATTTTGTTCAATAAAAATAACTATCTACTATACTAAAAATAGAAGTGATCCTAGAGGGGTGAAAACTAAAGGTTGTATGTATTGTGTGTCGAAAAAAATATTGGGCTGAACACCCTTATCGCTGAGGGGTTCGAAAGATAGATAGTAGCCGATACTCAGCCCTACTGAATATGCATAATAAATTTCATAAGAATCGATCGAGCCGTCTTGGAGTAATATGGGAACTAACGTTTCATAAGAAATACGAATCATACTAGTTAGTACATACATCTCCCGCGGTTGGCTTTACCGCTTAACCCGGCCGCACAAACTACTAAGTTTTCTTTTGGTATTCATTAAATACTTTCTTCAGGTGTGCCATGTGAACCCAAGCGAGCGTTCCCGTTTTATTCGTACAGTGTACGGTCTTCTGAATGCACCAAGTGCCGCTGTGCGTTATGAAGCTGCTGGCACACTCATCACATTATCCAACGCGCCTGCTGCACTTAAGGTAATAATTTTTTTTAAGTATAGCTAACGGGTGGCGCAATAAAACGTGCATTTATAGGCAAAAAATAAATACAAAAGGTATAGTTGAAATAATATAGGATGATTAGGTAATTAAATGATTTAACATAGATATGGGTAAAAGTAACTTTAAGTAGTGACAAAACATAGTGATGAAATTACTTTTCTTAATTCCTAAGCTTACATGACCAGATCATTGCTTCGGTTCGAATTGGTAAATGAGCCTTTTTTTTATTAAGGGGAATGCATTTCCGCACAGAGTTTGGGACTCGCTCTAAAAGCCCTGCCCACTAATCCCGTCCCACCAATCACGTCACTGTTGGGGCAACTTGGGGTCGCGTAAGCATTCTACCAAGAGACCCCGTGACTGGCTGCTGCAACCATCTTCCATTACATTGACATCGCCTTAGAAGTCTACAGTCGGGTTGCAATTTTTGCACCCACCACTTGATTCGCCGCCATGTTCTCGCTTGCACAATGTGGTGCTTCGTCACATGGTATATGAGCCTGCCTGATTCATCACTGTCATGTCATCAAATTAAAGCACTTTTTTGGTTATCGACCACTGGCGAAAAAATATACCAGGGGCAGAATACAAAGTTCCACCCGTATCACCTCGACGTCCGCCGTTCTAAAACTGCGCGTTTTTCAAGGCAGTTTTTGCCGCGCACCACCACTTTGTGGAACCAGCTGCCCACTGAAGTATTTCCAAACCAATTCGACTTAGGGTCCTTGAAGAAAAGAGCGTACCGATTCTTAAAAGGCTGGCAACGCACTCGTGAGCTCTCTGGCATTAAGATTGTCCATGGGGTATCACTTAACATCAGGTGAGCCTGCTGTTCGTTTGCCTCCGTTCTATATAAAAAAAAGAGAAGTACATATATCATTGGACATTTAAAAAAAGTTTAGCGCATTACATAGCCTTTTATAACAGGTGATATGAATTATATTTTACATATTATGATATTTGCTCTCGCAGGCTGCGGCAGCTTGCTACATTGAGCTCATTGTGAAGGAAAGTGACAATAACGTGAAGCTAATAGTGGTGGGTAAGTTGAGTGCGCTTCGGGCTGTGGGAGGCGCGGCTGCCGCCAGGGCTTTGCCTGATTTAGCAATGGATGTCCTGAGGGTATTGGCGGCCTGTGATCTTGACGTTAGACGTCACACCTTGCATCTTGGTGAGTGATTTAGTGAGGTGAATCTGTCAATAATTTATGTTTAATCACAACAAAATTATATTATTTCTCTATGGTTCGATTAACTATTTAGTCTGTGCGGAAAATCGGAATGTGTATTTACTAGAGATAATTTTACATGTGATTTAATTTACTCACAATTTATTTTTTCATATCATGACAATGACATGAAAACATGACCAAAAATTAATCTATGGTTTATATTACCTAAGATAAATAATATAATTTGTGTTGTATATATAGATATATAGATAGTTGAACGACTTTGATTTTCACGAATACTAGAAGAGTAAATTACTGTTTTTATATCAGATTCGTGTCGATCTTCTGCCGTTTTACGATGATTGAGTATTATTACTAAATAATACTCATTTTAATACATTTACACGTGGATGCCACTCTGAAATTAAAACACAGAATAAATATTTATGAAATGAGAGAAATCAGATGATTGGACTGACTGACGCCATTACATTATTCTAGGAATAGCTCCGTTATTCCGTGCGAAACGGCGGTATAGTAACAATTCCCGAATAAGCCCACGAAGAAGAAGAAGAGAGAATTGTGGATGGTTAAACGTAAAATTGATTTACTCTCTATCAAGTGACGATTTATTCCAAGATTAAGATTTACTCTTGTTTGGTCGAATCCACCCTAAGTCACTGATCCACGTATTCACTGTAGGTGTTAAAATTAATAAAAAAAAAAGAGTGTATACCGATAACATTTGTTTTAGTTTGTGTAGAAGGCTTTTTTCTATTAATATATATTAGTAATGTACAAGATTTAAGGTAATGTTTTTTTTTTATCTAGCTTTGGAATTGGCGACGCCCCGTCACGCCGAAGAGCTGGTGAGCGTATTGCGTAAGGAATGTGCGCGCGCGCACAGTGCTGAGCACGAGGACGCTACTAAGTACCGACAACTGTTGGTTCGCGCTATGCATCGCGCTGCTATCAAGGTAAACTGTCATCACAGAAGTTTTACTGTATACGGATAAGTTTTTTTTTAATTTCTTGTTTATAATGATGGCCCTGAAAACTTTTGGACTATGAATTTTTTCTAAAAGTGTTATTTTTAATTATTAGTTGACAATGTCGTGTTGATTGACCGTGTGTCTAATTCTTGGATATTAATCTTGCGTTAATATGCCGAAAACGATAAAAAGCCAGTTAAGAAAAATTCTTTACAATATAACGAATAATTGGCGTGAAAGTCTAAAGGAATGAACTCTATCTCTCTAAATAGGTGTATTTTATTCAAGTTATTTATGTTTCTATAATGGTATTCTAAGTGATCAAAAGCAGTTTTTTTGAACTGATCTATATAAAACGTGATAATTGTCAAGTAAATAAGAGTGATAAAAATTTGTGTTTTATTATTACGTATTATCAATTACCTGACACAATTTTATTTCGAAAAGAAATCCGTAATCTTTTTGAGTGAGTGACTTAAGTCTATCATTATACAAAGAATTATAAAAAATAATGGGTCTGTATGATACACTTCTAATTATAATAGGGTAGCCCGGTCTGCAAATTATATATAACAAATTTGCTCCAGTTCAAACAATTTGTATTAAAAAGTTGGCGATTGAAAAGAGTGGCGGAAAGTTTCTTGCCAGTTCTTCTTACCCGCTCTACGCCCTTGCGATCTGGTTGTAAATGTAAATTTACAATTAATTTAATTTATTTTTTTGACGTTCATAAGTGTACATGTTTACCTATATGAATAAAGATATTTTTGAGTTTGAGTTTAAACTACCGTATGTTGGCAAGGTCAATTCTCATTGATTTTATACATTTTATGGAGTATTTCAAGGGACGGGAAAAATATTAAAATTATCAAGAGATTCAAATAACGAGTGTCAAATTAAACTGACTGTTAAAGTATAAGAAAAGTAATACGTTCATAATGCTTAGTTACAATTCTGAGTTTGTACATTTATGGATATATGTATCAGTTCCCGGAAGTAGCTGGTAGCGTGGCACCAGCAATGATAGAACAGCTGGGTGACGGTGGAGAAACTGCGGCTCAAGATGTGATGCTGTTTCTAAGGCATGCACTTCACTCTTTCCCTGATCTGCGGTCTACTATATATGAGGTATTGGTTTTTTACTTACAGAAATATTCTAACATATTTAATATATAATTTATATTAGTTCACTGTACAAAGATCTCTAAAAAAGTATTATTGAAGGTATGAAATATTTTTCTTTGAAAAGAGATTTATGCAATCAGATGTGATGTTCGGTATTCAAAATGGTTTTAACAGACTCTCTACAGCCTCAGAAACTAATTATAAGGTAGGTAATTTTATGAGATAAAATATAATACAAACAAACACAATTTGAGTGTCATAAAGACGTTTAAAACTACTAAACAAATGTATGTGGACTACGTAGGTTCAAAGATACTTTATTTCTCAAAGAATGCAATCACATAGAAATTTTAAGGCAGGTGAGTTGTGGTATCAAATTATTATAAATCATTATTTAATTCAATAGTTACGTAATCAAAGAAAGTACACAAACAAAAATCATACTTAACTCTTAAGCTATAAATATATAATATTTTATTCAAAAGCGCAAATAGATCGCGTCATTAATATAACAGGCGCTGCTAGTCACACAGTGCTGTTGAATGAAGAGTTCTTATATTCTCTGAGCGAATGAACAAATTTCTTATATTCTCCTGTATTTTGTATATCGAATGTATTTTTATTCAAATATTATTAATCCAGTGGCTACATGTGCGATCACTTTTATTTTAAAGACAAATAGGTGATCAGGCTTCGATCTTTGAGATTTTCCAGTTTCCAATTCCAAGTTAGTTACACAGATGTCCATGAACTAACTACCAACTAGATAATACTTATTATAATTCACACGCACGATAAAGGGGATGACGTTTAAGACACTACACCAACATTAAAATATTACAATACGTACTATGTATAAATTATTATCAGAAACTTCTGGAATCCGTAAAAAATATCCGGGTGGGAAAGATCGCCCGATCAGCTCTTTGGCTGGTAGCAGAGTTCGCGGACACACCCCAGAGAGCAGCCGCTGCATTAGAAGTACTTGCTGACCTACTGCCAGCTCATGACGGAGAAGCTCAATCGGTACGTATTTACGCTTTGTAATTATGACATAAATTGAAAAAAAAATGTGCAGCCTTCAATCTGACCGTCGGCAATGCACTCGATAATGTAGGCGTACTTAAGGTGCCATGGCTTTATGACTATCCCAGTGCCCCTATATTAAAAAAAAATTATGCCTAGCGAGCTTATAAAGCGCAGACGTTTTTTTTAAACAGTCCTGCTAAGGGAGCGTTCCAGGATTACGTAACGAATTTCCTTCGGGGTAAAACGTTACGATGCGAAGCGGGGATTGAATTATGCGTTATTGTTAATTTTTTTTTTTTCGACTTTCCGATACTTTAGACCACATAAACGGCAACTTTTAGGTTTGATAAGTCACTGGGATAAATTTATACTATTGGATACAGAAAAATGTTACGGCGCGTTACATGGAGGGGGGGGGGGGGGGTCAAGAATATCCAAAAATAAATTACGTGACGTAATACTAGAACACTCCTTATATAATACTTTACTAACTACAACAAAAAAAACCAATAGCGCAATCTTTTTAGGTCTGGGCTTCAGATTCCTGTATCTGTTTCATGATCATTTGTCAATCTAATAGGTGAGTAGGTGATCAGCCTCCTGTGCCTGACACATGCCGTCGATCGTTGTAGATATCATATACCAAGACACAATAGAGATGCCGCTAAGGGTGGAACATTAATATGTGTTTGACTGTAAAGCATTTTTTTTTAAATTAAGTGTCTTATTACCGTGTATGCAGGAAGAGGCCAGCAAGCCAGAGGCACCACGTCAACTGGTGACCAGTGATGGCGCTTATGTCACCCAATCCGCCTTCAGTGTACAGCAGTAAGTTATATAAGAATCAATGTTCGCTATTGATATTTTTTAGTTATTTTCATGGCCTTTCCTAATAAATAAATTAAAATTAATAAATTTGTATATCGCCATTAAAAAAAAAACTTTCGTACAATATACCCTGGCTTAGGGACCGTTCAAGTTTTTTAAGCACATTTACTACAATTAATCTCCCAACCACTTCCTCTGTCAGGAAAAGTAACCAAAGCTCTGAAAAACAAAAAGTACATACTTACCCATATTACTTGAAGTTCTACTTATTTTGGCGCGATGGAGAAAAATGATGAGAGTGAATTTTTGAGATGCGCGTACACCAACACCTAAATTCGACATCGTAAAGTTAGGTCTAGGTGGCATGGAAATCGACAACTATGTTCAAGTTGTACATTCTAGTATTTTTATATTTAGAACACGTGTTTTGTAACAGTACAATTAAACAGTATGAATAAATAAATATTATTTTGGTGTTTTTAAATCAATTTCATATAAGACTGTCATAGTATTTACTTATAATTTATTTATTTAAATAAAATCTTTTTGATTAATTTTAATATTTATCGTTAATCACTACTGCATTTTAGTTAGTTTTTTTCCATACGCCAAAGAAGTATAACTTCTAACGCAAGTACATAAGTACGCACACTCTTTTTTTGTCTTAGGCAAATAACAGCATAATAGACCTAAAAAGTATTACAATATCTTAATGTAGAATATTAGAATAGGAAGAAATAGGAATATCTTTTCCATACCCCAATAGAAATTTGCAACGTATCGTGTTACAGGCCGTCGACCACAACGTCCACCAAAAACGGTCTCTCAGAAGCAGTGAGATCGGGTGAGAGTTTCACTGCGGCGTGCGCCTGTTCTGCACTGTGCAAGCTCGCTCTGCGCCTGGAAGATCCCCAGCAGAGGCTTCGTGCTCTGCTCTTGGCTGCACAGCTGGTAGCTTACCATAAGCTCGATGCAAGTCAGTAGTATTTGAATTGTTAGGGATAATATGAAGACGTAGTAGAAATCTCCTAAGTTCGTATCTTAATTTTTGGTAATTACCAATACTGGTTCATTAATTATCATCTTTTCACAGTTTCCTTGGGCATTATTATCAATCATTATATTGTATTATATTCTTTCTATCACTATTGTTTTATTGTTATTATCATTATTTATTGTTTATTATTCATTTACTCGATAATTTGAATGTTTACAATCCCTAGAAAAATACTCGAAAAATTGAACAAAATCAACATTAAGACATATTAAACTTTTGGTAATTTGAAATTTATCGCTTGTCCATTGATTTTCGTATTATCAAAAGTCGACTATAGTTTCTAAAACTATTAATATAATTATTAGCGAAACAGTTTCTTCCCTATTATGATTGCGTCATCCAATTTCAGATGAAACCGGTGGTCTAACAACGGACGACATTGAGCACGCGGCGTTGTGCGCACGCGCAGGTCTGGAGCAGTCGGGAGTAGTGAGAAGTGCTCTATTGCAGGGATCTCGTAAGGCTCTCGCTGCCCTGCTTGCATTACCGGATCGAGCATTGCCCGATCTCATGCCTGATGCTGAGGTATAAGAAGCACCATTTAACCCTTAAAATATAAACATTTTACAGTTCATTTTTTCAAAAAATCAAAAAAATACCTAAAATCATGAAGCAACTTTATAAAATGACACGTTTTATCTTAGCAGAGTTTGGTTGATTTTGATTTATGAATTGACTAATTGAATAAGTGTTATTCTTAATATAGCAGAGATTACAATAGGTACAGTTTATCAAAGTTATCAAAAAAAGGAAGTAATTGAGTATGGAGTATAAATTCGCAAAAAAACTACAGACTACACAATATAAACAAAGTAGAATGCGCCAATTTTGATTTTAACATTTTACTTTCCTTTTTTTTTTTAATTTTAATTTTTACTCTCACACATTTAAACATTCCCACACACACCTCAAGCAATAAATTATTAGTAAATTGTACGTTATGTTAAATGGGTGTGGTTTAATCCATTTGGCTATATTTTTAATTTAGAATTGTAAATATGTCATTGAAAAATAGCTGAAGACTATCAAATATATATATATAAATATATAACAATTTTCTGTTTAAAATTGGGCTAAAAATTTATATTACGAGAAATATTTTTAAGACTCTGTGACTTTTGTATATTTCAGAACGAGCAGACAGAAAAGAAGGCTGAGCGTAAAGTGGAGATTGAACAAGGCATCTCCTTCGGAATGTTGGCTGGAGCCACTGCACCCCAACAACACGATATGTTTGAGCTGTCTCTTAACAAGGCTGTGCAGGGTAAGAGTTAGTAGAGATAGAGAAAGAGAGGAAAATTGTTTTTATAGCAATGAACTGAATTAATTTTTTGGTTATCCAAAAATCGCTACATATTTAAAGTTATTTTTAAATTTGGCCTCGCTGACCAAATCGACAGTGAAATATTTTCGGACAGCAATTTATAGGAAAAATGAATTTTAGGTCGCACACCCCCGAGCAGCGCAAACGCAGGTTCGCTGTCACGCGTTCGTCAGTTGACTGGTTTGTCGGATCCGGTGTACGCGGAAGCCATTGTATCTGTCAACCAGTACGATATCGTATTGGACGTACTCGTCGTTAATCAGACCGGTATGTTCTAATTTCAATGTATTTCATATAAGTGTAAAATAGTTAGTTTTAATATTGCCACACTTGACTTAATGTACTATGTCCTACGTCCCCCCAAGTGGGGCAGAGGGTTTCAGTGTTGAAAACCAGCCAGATCGAGCCCGGGTAGCCTTCTTAATTTTACTCCACGTCATTTCAGCTTCCCTTGTCTCTGCTATGATGTTTAGTTGCCAGGTGTGTTTTGGGCTTTTCCTTGAGGATTCCAGTCGAGGGCTTGATTGGAAATGGTACTTGTATCCCTCCGGAGCCTATGGACCCATTTCCAGTTTCATTTGGTTGCCATTTCTATGGGGCCAGTATATGTCAAGGACCTGACGAAGGCTGCGATATTCGAAGATCTGGTTTTGTTCACAATTTTCAGTTATTTAAATAATACTTCTAGGTGTAGTTAATACTTACTTGTGGTACAAGACAGCCGCTTTAGTTTTTTTAATTGTATCTCCTAAACTCTGACGCTTGTGGGATAGGACCGTATATTATTCATATGATTTGAATACTTATATAGTTTTCCCTTGTTATGAAATATCGACTACTGGCCATATTACCTTACAAATAACTATTTTATGTGCACGCAAAGTTTGTATTAGTTTGTATTGTCATGTTCACGTTTCAGAAACTCGTATGATTTTGACACTTACCAGTACTGACAGTTGACACGTTGACACTTCATGAAACTGGGAGTACCTAAGTCTTATATTTTCGTGTAACGATCTGTCCTTAATAGATCTGTCCGTAATCTTCCTCAGCAATAAAGCGCCATCGTGACAAACCCTTAACCTGAGAAGAATGAACTAGATACCTTCCATCATCATAAATATATTATTTTCTTCCAGACGACACCCTTCAAAACTGTACCGTGGAGTTGGCAACACTGGGAGAGTTAAGACTGGTGGAGCGCCCGTCACCTCTCGTATTGGCCCCGCGGGACTTTGCCACTATCCGCGCACACGTCAAGGTTGCCTCTACTGAGAATGGAATTATTTTCGGCAATATTGGTATGTCTCTTGAAATTTATACAATTTTACATCTTATTAACGGCTTATATTTTTTTTCATGTCTTATTATTTATTTTGACTATTTGTATGGAGCATGGAGTTGTTCTCACCTCTGGGTGAAAGAACCAGTTCCTTCCACTTGACCGTAGAGTTGTGCGAATCGTCAACAACCAATCACTCACCGAGCAGATTGTTCCGTTGACGTTGCATAGAGAAGTGGGATCTCTCTGCGTCTTCTACCACGAAAAGTGTTAAGAATAATTGTTCGGATTACCTGCACCTGAGTTTCATCATCACGTCACGGCAGATTACCAAATTCCTACGAACCTCCACGTGCCTCACGTTACGTAAAAAATAAATAAATTTTAGCAGGCATAATGCGTAAAATCGATAGAAAAACTTAGCTAAATAGGAAAAATAAAATTAAAATACACAACCAATACGAGAAATTACCGTACAGTTCGTTCGGCCTCTGTGTGTCGAAAATTATAAATAAATAAACATTATATAATATTGATAATTTGTTATCAGTATATGAAGTGAGTGGCGCATCGTTGGACCGCGGTGTGGTAGTCTTAAACGACATACACATAGACATAGTGGACTACATTCATCCAGCTGGATGCTCTGATGCTGACTTCAGACGCATGTGGGCCGAGTTTGAGTGGGAGAACAAGGTAAAATATTAACCCCTTCGGGTACAATTTGTCAAATCGGGTACAAGTTGAAAAAACAGAGACACAAACCAGAGCGTATAATTTTTTATTTTGCTTTATAATTTAAAATAATAATAATTTTGTCTAGCATTATGATAGTTGACCTAAATCTAGGCCACTTAATAAGTAGAATCCACTCTATAAATATCTAGTTTAATTTATGAAAGTAACATTATTGATGAGTCTATGGCATTTATATCTCAAAATCAAAAAAAAAATAAGGGGTTAAAGGGTGCGATTTTAATTTTTGATTGAATATGTAACCATTCAAATTAATGTTTTATGATTTTAATAAGATTTACTGTCAAAATAACTAACAAAGTAAAAATTGGTTGCCTGTAAAGTCGGTATACGGGCGAAAGTTTTACGTGACAACGACTTTGAGTGGTAAAATAATTTTAATGTGAATATTCATTCGTGTAGTAGGAAGAAGGATGAAATAATAGTAACAATTTAAAACATTATGTCTGTCTCTCTCGCTCTTAGGCGGGCTAACCATGCCCGAGTGGAAGGGACGCGTGCCTCTCACTCGCTCTCATTGTGAGCGCATAACGTGAGCGGAGCGTAACGCAGTTTCTTGAAGTGTCACCCGGCAAACCAATTTATAAGACGTTGTCACATCAAAAATAATTTAAAAGTGCACGTTCTTACCTTTAGTTCATTTCTCTCAATAAACCATAATAGAGTCAATACTGTATTGACTGATTTACGTTAGCTATGACAAGTTAAATTTTATATCAAAGGTTTGTTTTTTTCGGTTTTGTGCTTAATTAACAGAAACGTAATTTTCTTTGTATTTGAATCGCGTGGTTTCACAAGTACCTAAACACCGTGTTTTAATTATTCAATTTTAAGTAAAATGCACAATTATTTTGTATTGCAGGTATCTGTGAACACAACTATTACCGACCTTCGGGTTTACTTGGATCATTTGTTAGCGTCCACCAACATGAAGTGTCTCACACCAGATAAGGTATTTTGATATCTGATGAATTTGTTTTAATTAAATTGAAAAAAAAACTCGATTGGATTCGTAATTAATGACATTGGATTTTTTATTATTATTTTATTACGTACTTTTAAGCTATCTTCTAGGTAACAATAAATGAAACATTATTTTCTGTGAATTAAAATTAATTTTCTTCCACCATAATTTAAAGTTACAAGTTTAAGTCTTTATTAATTAAAAAACGCCAAAACCACCTTACCCGGGTTCTTGTTTAAACGTGGTTTATGAATTATTTTGCAGGCTCTATCCGGTCAATGTGGATTTATGGCAGCCAATCTGTACGCACGATCCATATTCGGAGAAGACGCGCTCGCGAACTTATCTATTGAAAGTCCCCTCCATCGGACGAACGGGCCCGTTGTTGGTCACGTGCGGATACGAGCTAAGAGCCAGGTGAGATTTATCTATATTTATATACATTTACTAGCGGAACCGACAGACGTTGTCCTGTCTACACGTCTTTAATTTGAAAATTTAAAACTTTTTTAATAAGCTAAATTAACATTCTGGACCATTTTGATGAAAATTATTATTCAAATGTTATGACAATATCTAACGATCCAGCACATGGTCTACAATAACACAATGATAACAAAACTTTTTTTTTAATTTGATCGCAGCGCTAACTGTCGGGATAGACTAAAATTAAAATTCGAATATTATTTAAAATTTGACACTGCGATGGTAGCGCCGTCTGTCGCATCTAATGTAAAACATTCCAAAATCAACAACTACTAATAAAATTAGAAAATAATTAAAAAAACATTGTCCAGCGGACAAAATTGTGAATCTAAACCATTCCCAGATCCCCTTGAACACACACAAAAAAATTCGTCAAAATTGGTCCAGTCGTTTGAGAGGAGTTCAGTCACATACACACGCACAGAAGAAATATAAATATTAAGATAAATGAATTTTTAATCCTTTAATGTATGCTAGGAAGAAACTCAAGACTTTCTGTAGATAACAAACTTCTTATATGTATGTCATCCTTAACCCCATTTGGAAATATGGCCTTCAACTGTGCGCAGCGCAAGTGATACCAACATAAACATACTCAGTAATACCAACATACACATACTCCAGCGACAACAGAACAAAATCCTAAGAGCAGTTGCAAAAGTAGCATGGTACATAACGAACAACGAAGTTCATGAACGCATAAAAATTAGAACTATTAACGAGGAAATCCGGAGACTGGCAGCTAAATACAACTCGCCAACTCACCATTAGAGTCTGAGTCGACTAAAACGTCACCATATTCTAGAGCTAGAAGACCGGCAGTAGCTCTAGAGAAGATGAGCAGATGCTTCCAATGGGAAGTCACTCCACATGACAGTACCACAGCACAAATTCGCTCATAGGGCTGATTGCAAATTACCGCAGAGAAAAAAATGAATTGTTCGTTTGTCTCGCTAAAACTCGAGAATGGCTGGACCGATTTGGATAATTATAATCTTGAAATATTTTTAGAAGTTCTATAAAGAAATTACACCAACTTCAAATTACCTGTCAATAATCTGTACTGTCTCTAAAATTACTGAACCGATATTGATGAAACTTTTAGTTGGAATGTTATTGAATTAAAAAAAAGATCTTCTTAATGTGACTTGGCGATAATTTGAGGAAAGCACAGAAACGTATCTGCCTAATTTTGTGTTGAGATATTTTAAAATATTTTTTCATTAAACAATGTTCAGACAAATATTGACAAAATATTTAAAATATGTTGTTAAAATTTGCCTGAACAACGAAGTATGGGAACAACGAAGATTTTATAACAATTACAAACACTTACATTGTTAAAGACAAAACATCCGCAAATAGTTTTACAAGTGTGTGTCTGATGGTAGCTAACTTAAGCCTATAATTAAAGTAATTTTTTGTGGCTTACATATTCTCTTAATCTTTCGATATTACTGAAACCTTATTCATGCTTAGCCTTGTTCATGTTTAATGTACGATGTCATGGTATAGTTCTGAGGTACATACACATTCTCATATATTCACGATTACAGTATTTTTGTTTAATTGGATTTAAGACAACAATTACAGATTACTTTTAATTAAAAAATACTTATACATATTATGAGACAAAACACTAAGACAATATAGAAAGCCAAAACAAATTACATAGATAAACAATATATGTATATAAAACAGAACAAGCAAGTACATTAATAGACAAAGATGAATTTAAAAAAAAAACTAAAGTAAACTTAAATTTAACATTTAAAACAACAAATAATACTTAGAATATAAAACTACTAGTTAAAATCAGAGTCTTCCCGCTTCTTCAAGTACTTCTTGACATCTTTTTTTTTGAGGTGGAAAAGATCAATGTCCTGATAATGGTTGTCATAGTTCGATACAATCCGAAACTTTGGCGAATTATGCTGGTAATCCGGCTTCCTACGAGGCACACGGAACAATTTTGTATATCTTGAGGCACAAGGAGGGATTTTAAAAGAAATTAAGAATAACATATCCGCCCATCAAACATTTCTTAAAAGTTATTTTATATAGTATTAGAGTAAAAGTTATTAGATGGACACGGATTCGGGTAAAATGATGTAATTAAACTAAATTAGTTTCTACTAGTGACCCGCCCCAGCTTCGCACGGGTGCAATGCTGATGAAAAGCAGGTTTTTATTATGTATTGTTATTTCCGTCGCTGGAAAGCTCCGATAATATACGCGACATATACCATATAGACATATACCATCACGGACTTTTCTGTTGAACTTTTCAATGTGTACAATACTTAGTACATTATTTTGATAAAACTCGTAGGGTTCAGCCTGCGTTTGCAATGTAAGCGGGAAAAATGTAATTATTTACGACATCACATTAGAAACCTCAAAAATAACAGTACTTCTCAACTATTTAATGGATTTTATTATACATATAAACCTTCCTCTTGAATCACTCTATCTATTAAAAAAAACCGCATCAAAATCCGTTGCGTAGTTTCAAAGATTTAAGCATACAAAGGGACATAGGGACAGAGAAAGCGACTTTGTTTTATACTACGTCTATGAATAATTTTGTAATTATTTGTATTCGTGTTACAGGGTATGGCTCTCAGTCTTGGCGATAAAATAAACTTAATGCAGAAATCACCTCAGCAGAAGCTACCGGATAACGCCATCGCCGCCGCATAATCCTTCGTAAGCTAATTTAGTGATTATAATATATTCTAATTTACAGTATAATATTCAAAATTGTTTTTTTTTGCATTTATCATCAAACATTGTCAATGAGTATTATAAGTGTATATGTTAATTGATAAATATTATTCTAGTAAATATATTTTTATTTTAACCTTTTATAACTGATTATTTCAAGGATATTTAAAATACTCTTGTAGGATCGTTGAAGCTCATTGAATACTTATGATTGAGAAAGTCAATGAAGAAGAAACAGAACTGTGTCCCTTTATTTTCAGAATTCTGATATTGTTGTTTTGTGTTCACAGTATAATATCTAAATATACTTTTGATACTTCTAATGTTAAATGTAGATTTCTGAGTGGGGGGGGGGGAGGTAAAAAATGATTAATAAAAATAAAACAATAGAATCTTATAATAAATTAGTTTAATGCTGCCACAGGTGTTGGTGGCGAGTTGCCGTGTTGTTACAAGTGAACATAATATAAATAATAAAAATAATTTATAATAAGTTAATGGTTATGCAACAGTACAGTCCGCTTCCATCCGGCTTGAGGGTGGCTCCTTAATTTAACGCCTTGAAAAAAAAAACACTTAATATAAATGACTGCAAAATGGTATTGAAATATTTTTTATATTAAAAAGTTCCTTATAATACCTATTCCTCTTCTTCCTCCTCTTCTTCTTCCTCTTCTTCCTCTTCCTCCTCCTCTTCCTCCTCTACCTCTTCCTCTTCCACGACTTCTTCCTCCTCAGGTTCAGGTTCGAATTGGGGTTCCTCATCTTCGTCAGGCTCGGCCTTGACATCTTCCTCGCCTTCGGGGGATTCGAGTTCGCCCTTCTTTTTACCGGGCCTCTCACCGAACCATTTCGGCAGTCTCGCTAATGTTATAAATGATTTATTAACTCTTACTATTAAATATTGTGTATAAATAAATAGTTTCATTCATGGATTATAACGATACGCGTTATCTGAGAAAGAAATACTTTGAAATGTGCAATCCCTTACTTAAATTAGACTAACGGTTCTTTTCACAATGTCCGGATAAGTTGAAAATAAGCTAATTGTTACTTATTGGTAGGATAAACACTTTCGTTGCGTTTCACGACTGTCAGATAGCGGTATTCGTCATGAAACCCGAAGTTCTTATTCGGAACTTTTTTCTTCCGAATAATTTATGTGTTGCATAGCTATTGTGAAACAGACCCTTAGTAAAATTAGCTTTTAGATTAATTTGTTTCTAAAAACCTCAACACAAGAGGGTTGATATAAAAAATCAATGGAAGTTTTCAGATGAAATCACGCTTAGCTTTTCTGAATATGTGATACATGACAACACAAACATATTAAATTAAGGGTCAATAAACGCAGTCGTCCAAAACTGATCATAAAAAAATCCACCTTAACTCTATGGAGTTAAGTATAATTTCAAAAATATTGTGTGTACGCTACGATTCACGCATTCTTCGGCATTCAGTGACCAACGCTGATTGGTGCGCGCGCATTATCACTGTTGAGTTAAGATTGAATTTGTTCAGTTTTGGATAAACGCGACTCGTCTCTACTATAAATTGACCCTAACTCTAACGACACAATGATTATTAGTTCCACATTCACCGAATTTCTAATAATGTGGGAATCACATATGGGATTGTGTAGTGTAATGTTGACGTCTGGTGCCACTGGTGTAATTTGGCTGACTATGTTTTAATCTTCATAAGTTTTGTTTCCCTTATTCATGATATAAAAATAGTAATTGCACTATTAAAAGAAAGTATGCTTACGTCTCTTTTTGTCAAATTGTGTTAATGCCGTGATGGAAAGAGACGAGTACTTTAGTTACCACGGTGTAATTAGATGATTTAGTTTTAATGAATAAGTAAAAGTTTCTATAGCTTTAGCAGTTATTACTTTAGCAATTTTATAAGCTTTAATTTACCAGCTTTTTAACTGAAGTTATTATATATAATTAAGAAAGATCTTTAGCATGTATTTTCTCCATACTAAGCCTTTTTTAAGCCAGCCGAACTTACCCTTCTGCCTGCCACCGAACTGGTCGGCTCTCTCCTGCCACACCTTCTCGATGAAGTCCTTGTTGAGTTTTTCAAGGTCCTGTATCGGGGTACATGTTATCACAATGGGAGACATAAAGGGAATAGGTGATACTCGAATTATTCAATTGATCAGTTTAAATATCGAAAGTTTATTTTAAACATCTATCAGAGATTTTTTTAGTTTATTCTGACCAAGTGGATAATATGAATAGTGGTTAGGAGCATGCCTCATGACAATGGGCCACTCTGGGCGTGTGGGGACACAATTGTATCTTAAAACACCACGTCGCCTTACTTTTATTTCGGTTAGCGAACACCTCTAGTTTCTCCTTCCATAACTTATCCATATACTCCGATAATTGAGTATCGTAACCCTGTATAATATTAACATTTATTTTTACTCTGAATTTTCTTTCCAATAATAAATTACTCAATTAAGTACCAGAGCTTTATCGAGCTTTTTCATACTCGAAGTTTACATTTGAACGCCGTAACGTTTATAAGTAAGATTCTTCTTAGTAACCATGTGGTAACACATAAAAATATAATCATTTGTTTTGTCAGTTAAATTTATACTTACACCCTCGAACAGTTTCTTCTTGTCGTCATACGAGCGTGTGTCAACGCGCCTTTCATATTTCGACGCGACTTGGATTTTAGGCTGAAAGAAATATTAATATGAAAATATTTGCTAAATTAGCTAAATTATGTGTGATATTATATGAAGTTAAAATACTTACGGGGTGCTTGCCTGTGAGTGCCTCGGGGTCGAGTCCCTTCTTCAGAGCCTTGTGCCTTAACTGTTGCTTTTGTCTTTCTTTGAGCTCTTTTAACTGTAGGAAAATTATTATCAATGAAGTTGAGTGAATTAATTTGCTGGATACTCTTAAGATTTTTCATATTAATGTCTCTCGTAAAGTTAATAGACATTTGGATTTTTTTTTTAATTTAACGCAACAGATTTCTATGGAATCGAAGAAACGGTCAACTCACGTCGTAGTCCTGCCTCTTTTGTCTCTCCTCAAGATCGTACTTTTCCGTTTCGAGCTTGATGATGCATTCCCAGAGTTCGGTGGCCTTTTGGCGAAGCTTGTCTACGGATAGACCTTCGATGGTCAGGGGCTTGATGCGGATGGAAAGGGAGATTTTCTTTTCCTCTTCTAGTTGTTCCTTGGTCTTGTTGCGCTCCAGCTGAGCATTGCTAAGGCCGAACTGTAAACGTACACTGCTTTAGTACCATGTTTGGCAGCATTACGTAGCGATGTAAGTTGCTTAAATAAACAAATTATACTATTTGTGAATTATGGCTATCTACATATCCTTGCATTTGAATGAAAATTGGAAGTGTAGTTTCAAAGCCTAAAATTTACTGTGATAAACGTATGTGCACTCACGTTGTCATTCTTCTTCTGGATGGTGAAGTTAGGTCCGGTTTTGTTAGAAGCATCCTTCATGGCCTGAAGCATAGCCTGCCTCTTCTTTTCGGCCTCCTCGAGCCTCTGTCTCTTCTCTTCGATGTCACGCTGTTTCTTCTCCTCAAGCTCGCGGACTCGCCTCTCTTCCTCTTCCTTCTTCTTCTGGGCGAGGCGTTTCTCTTCTTCCGCGCGGGAGACCTATAAAGGCGACAAATTTCATTTATGTTTACTGAGTTTTAAATTCAATTATTTACCTCGTAAGTGTAAGTTACCTTGCGCTTGGCCTGCTTCTCCTTGAGACGTTTGAGCTCATCTTCTTCCTTGGACCTCTGTTTACGCCATTCGTTAATGTATTCCTTCAGCTGCTCATCTAGATCAGACCGCTTTTGGTCTTGACGCTGTTAAACATTTATGATAAGTACATGGACGTGATATTAAAAAAAATATATTTAAAGCGTGATTTATACCTTAATGAATTCTGGATCTCCCTCACTGCTGGAAACAAAATTTTAATTAATAACACTTCAAGGGAATGAGCCAAATTATTGACTTTCGGTAACATTTAGCTTTAGTTAATTTAGTTAAGTTGTAGTCGTACAGTTTATTGACTTATGTATCACATAAAGTGCCATTTGCTTATGTGTGAACATGAAAATTTAAATCATTAAATAATATACACATTGTATTAAAACATTTAATCAGAATTATTGTGTACTTATGTGTACCATCGTGATATTACGCATGGTTATGAATATTTAAATTGAAAAGACACGAATGTTTAATGAAAACACAAAATTAGGACGTTTACGGTTTCCATGCGAATGTTTAAATCCGAATTTTAGGTATTCGACACATAGATTTGAAACGGCGCGGGCGCATCGCGAACTTCAGAAATAGAACGCGTAGATCGTTAAAAATAGACGTCGCGGCTTGCTCAACATTTAATGTTCGTTCGGAAAAATTCTGGCAAAAATAAACGTCCGCGCCGTTCTAGTTATTTATTATAGGATTACATTTACAGTTAGTGACACCAGAGAGCGGTGCGACTTACGCGATCGACGGTCTACTCCTAGAAACAGAAAATAACAATGAGCATCAACCACATCGTCGCCGTATTCGTTCATAACACAGTATATAAGCGTAGGATTACATAGCACATACAAAGATTCCGAAACAAAATTTATTAGATATTATGTAGGTGTACTTGAACGGCAAATCATTGTATTCTTAGTGCGTTGATTATTGCCACACACGGCTAAGCGAAGCGCTGAAAGTTTGAAGTACTGAAATCTACTTACTCTTGTTTGGGAGCGGGCCTATTGAGCGGTTGCAGGAGCGGGAAGGAAAATAATCAATAATTAATATCGTATTCTAATATAATAACTAAAGCTAAACACATATAAGCGAAGACGGACAGCACGACAGAGAGTTGTTAATAAAAAAAAACTGTCGAAAGCGATGGCAACTAGCGTCCGAGTGAGTTCATAGCTAATAAAGCATCGACCGAGCACTAAAAGCAACATTGTCTTAGCCTATCGAGCCAAGCGTGCGAGTGCCGCCGCGAAAGGGCGCGTCACTTACTTCCTGCAACAAAGATATAGGATACGGTGAGGCGTGCATCAAACCTGACACGACAGAGAACTGAAACTAACTGAATTTACAGTGGTGACACTAAGTGATAGATCTCATCTAGATAAGGCTTTAGAAGAAAGGCAGAGAACCCTCAAGCTTAAGTCTCAAATCAGAGCTAACTCGAAGGACACGATCTGCGTCGCTACTTACGTCTCTACGACTTCTTCTTCTACTTCCTCCTCTTCGGAGCCACTGTTGAGAAAATACACCGTTTATATTTTTACATAATTTGGATAAGGTACATGTTAGCACATTATAGGTTCATTCTGATGTGGATTGTACAAAATTGGGGCAAAAACAGGGTCAATCAATGCAAGAATTATGAACGTGATAGTGTATTGATTTTAACTGTACCTTGTAATATTTGTTTTAAAATAATGTATCACTTACGAATATTCCTCTTCGTCAGACATTTTGGTAATGTGTTACTCTGAAAAAAAAATTGATCTGTAAATATATAGGTTCTTATACAAAGGGTCGATTGTGTTACCAAGATTGAACCAACTCCTAAAATAAATAAAAAATAAATAAATGAGTGGCGCTACATCCTCTTTAGGTCTTGGCCTCAGATTTATGAATCAGTTTCATTATCATTTTTTAAATCTACTAGGCAAGTAGGTTTTTTGGTCTAAGAGATGTCGGTTTCCTCACGAAGTTTTCCTTCACCGTTCGAGCAAATGTTAAATGCGCACATAGAAAGAAAGTCCATTGGTGCACAGCCGGGGATCGAACCTACGACCTCAGGTATGAGAGTCGCACGCTGAAGCCACTAGGCCAACACTATTCAAGACTCTTCAGTTACATAAAATTTTTGACGCGCAGTCTCGTTTCTGAATTACCCTAAGATTCTAGACTTGGCTGTAAGTATGGCTCCCGTATATCGAATACATTGACACCTAACCTTTTTTGTAATATTCATTGTACGCGTTAGATATCCTTCATCTTAAACGTGAAATACTTCAGTATACCAGTGACGTAAATCCGTAACTATTCGAAATGTGTAGGTAATCCTCACAATGTAGACTTTACAATACAAATTGGCTATGAATCAAAATATTGTACTGTCGATATAATAAACATTGTTTTAACCTTCACGTCATGATAGAATTATTACTTGTTTGTTATATCTTACTCAATTAAATAATGAGTAGATCTAAAATCTTTAAATATCTTTATCTACTGTTATTTATTAAGGCAGTCGACGTGTGCGGCTAGATTTTGCGGATACCTTACGAAGAAAGTTTCAAGGTCAAATTTAAAAACGTACGAATAAGTGAAATTATAATTTGATTTCCTTTGAACACTTGTTGTTGCTATTGTTCGAACCTAACCATCGTTATATTAAGATGATACCATATCAATCGGTTCCCTAAGGAACAGTTAATCATAATTATTTAACTCGAATCTCGAATTTATAATCCTCGAAACTGTTAAGAGAGAAGCTACTTTTTCGAAAATATTTTAAATTTTATTTGCAAAGTATGTAATTTGAAATATGAGCGCATTGTTTACAGAAGGTTATTTTTGGCGGTTTTATCTTCTAACCAACGGGAGCACCTACGGACGGCGCTGGCACGCGTTCAACAAGTTTATATTTGGCAGTATCGGATTGTGCTTGGAGATATCGTCTTGCGGAGTTTAATTTTTTAAAATGGCAACATTGTAGTTCTAAATTAGTTATAGTTAGTAGTTTAAGGGGCACTGAAGGGGTTCAAAATTTCATTATCTTGAAGAGAAATGATAGATTTAAAGATCAAATAAGTAAAAAATATGCATACATATTTGTATATAATGACTATGACTGGTATTATAACAATCAGGCTTTCTGTTTTAAGTTAATATGTAGACCAATATATAATTAAGTATGGATTCAAATATTACATATACAATTTATATATAAAAAAAACGAAAATATTTAGACTGCAGTTAAATTTTGTTAAAATAAACAGATATTTTATTTGACTAACTCGGTCAATTACACGGTTAAATACTATACTCAAACCTCAATCTTAAACTAATTTATAATGTATTATTTTCACAATTGATCAAGTGTACAGTGTGTAGTGTATGTGTATATACTTATTATCCAAAATGAAATCCGCGTAACATAACTCCGCTAAAATCGTTGACGTAAAACCAGATTTGGCAATCGCTTAAAAGTCCATCTGCACGTAAACTACACACTGTACACTGCACTTCACTGCACTTACGTCGCACGGGTAGAAAGCGGTCAGTCAGTCTTACACTGATGCAGACTGGCAGCAAGACGTTGGAATGTGGAGTCCGCGGCGACCGGGGCGGCTCTGAACGCTACGCCGTTTGTTAGCGCTTGCCCCGCGCTTGATATTTTTAGCCGCGGTCAATTTTGAGCTGATTTCGGCCAGCTCCGGTTTCTGTAGTACACGTTGGTAGTCTTGCACCGGACGTGAAGGGCGTGGCTATTAGGTTTTATTCAATCACATTTTAGGTTGGTCGTTTGAATCACAGACGATTCGGTAATCGGGTTGTGAAGTTGTTTACCAAATGAATTATATACTAAGGGACGGTGGTGGCGAAAACTTTATCTTCTTATCTTTTACTTTTAACTTTAATAAGATGGGCTGAATTATGAACACATACATACATATAATACATACTGTATGTATGTGTATGTATTAGATGCTTAATGATTTATGAATATAAATATACTAATACAACGACCTTTTTTGGTCTGGACCCAAGATGTCTGTATCGGTTTCTGGACCATTTGTCAATATGCAAGTAGGTAATCAGCCTCCTGGGTCAACCTTCTGACACAAGCAGTTGGCTCTAAGGCAAGCCGGTTTCCTCACGGTGATTTCCTCCACCGTTCGAGCGAAAGGAAAATGCGCACATTGAAAGAGTTAGAAGTTCATTCATTTCAATCATTAAATCTGATATTGAAACAAATTATAATTATTAGGCTCATTATTTAATTGAATTTTATAAAATCTTTCAAGACTGTCGAACTCTAACAATTTATGAAAGAAACAACATAACATAGGGTTCTGAATGTATAGAACTAGTGTTGCTATATAGTCCAGGCAGTCAAGACAAGAAATTCATTATAATTCCAAAAGTTTTCAAATTTTGATGTAAGGTCGGGAATGATATTAAAACAAACTATACAATTTTGCGTTCTGCTGTCCGGAACATTATTAAAATTGCAATTAAATTAATGTTTGCTGTATGGTCGTGAAAAAAATTCCAAAAGTTCTGCAAACTTGGGGAAGTTTTCGATATAATATTTCATATCACGTATTAAATTTGCAACCAATCTAAGTGTACGGAACATTCTTTGTAATTGAAAATTAATGTTTTTTTTATTAAACTGAATGAAACCGTTCCAAAAGTTCTGCAAACTTGACACATATATCGGAAAAGTATACCGAAAGGTTCTATAAATTTGCAACCTTTTTCGTTGACCGGAACATGTTTATTTATAATTCTTTTTAATTCGTGGTCATTTTTTCGAGTAAGGTGGTCTCGGAATAATTACAAAAGTTTTGAAACTTGGTTGCAAACTTCGAAAACATCTATTCTGATGCATTTACAAATTTGCAACTTCATACGCAATCCGGAATTTTGAAATTTTCTTGAAGGTGAAAAAATGAAAAAATTACATTTTTGCAAATTGCATAAAGTTCCGGATCGCATGACTGGTCTATTATACCGATGGTCCAACTAGTGACGTCAATATTTTTTTTTTTTTAGATTTTTCACAATACGATTACAATTACGAAAATACCCAATGTATGTTCCGCCATTTTTGTAGTTATGTGTTTTTTGAATGTTTTCTGCCAGTGAGGATCCAAATATACATTTTTTGTAGATATTTTGCATTTTTTTTTCTGTGAAATGATTGTCTTTAATGTTGTTCAAATAAATATCTCAGCTTCCTAAAATTAGTTAAAGCTACTCGAAAAAGGTTTTAAAGTTTAGTTTATTTTTTTTTATTGTCTAAATAAAAAAAATCACGTTGGAAAGAAGAAAACAGACGTCACTCAGAACAGATTTTTATGCGTCCGACCGTGCATGACCTACGCTAGCGTAGTCTTCGCGCACTGTGCCCCCTCGCATATCCACCGGCTGCAGGTGCTACAATCGCGTTTCATGAGAATCGCGACCGGTGCACCATTTTACGTGAGAAACGCCGATCCCCACTTCGACCTGGAGCTCCCTACCATAGCCCAATGGATGAAGTTGGCTTCCAAACGCCACTTCGACAAAGCTAAACACCATCCTAACCCATTGGTGCGTAAAAACATCAATTACTACCCCTTCCCGACTAAAAAGGCTCGCAGGAGGCCTCGACACATTCTAACGGATCCGGATGATCCAATTACAATAGCAAACAACAAATTAAAAGCCGCCCGCGCGGCCAATAATAAAAATGGCAGCAACAATCAGACTAGGGTTAAAAACCGCCTTCACCGGGGAAGTTGAGGACCTTTACTTCGCATTTCGCTCACTCCAGTGAGCTTGAGTCCTGCCCTTCAGGCGATTGACCGTCCCGCGTCGGCCCAACCCAAGGTTCGAGTCTCAGGAGACGCCCTTGCGCGAGTCGCGGGAACCCCACCCTTTCCGGCTGAGCTAAGCTCGCCAAAACAGCCCGTGCTGAGCTGTAAAGGCCCTTAAGGCCAACAGCGAGATTCCATTCAGAAAAAAAAACAGATTTGTAAGACGAGTGAACATGTATTTTTTTTCTTGAGCGTTTATAAAAGAATAAAAAATTAATTACTATTGCTTGTGAAGAATAAACCACTTAACAAAGATAAAAATAGGTTGTGATTTATAACAAGATAGAACTAATTTATTTTATAATACATGCATCTGTCAGTTTTATTGTTAACTGTCAATACATTGCACAATAATAAGTGTCAGTTGCCAATTATGATTTCGCAGTTCACAGTTCACACATGTTTTTCATGTGTTTACCTTCACAGGACGTTAAACTTTGTGTAATTTTTTGAGTTATTACCTTAAAATAAATATAATATTACCGAAATTTCCTATTAAGTTATAAAATATTAATAATTGAATCAGTTCCGTATAATATTCCAGAAAAAAAAACAATTTTTGTGATGTTTAGTGTATAAGCAGTTTAGGTTAGGAAATTTAAAACAAATTTTAATAATATAAAATGTTCCAAATACCCGATTGGGAAGACAGTGTACCATCTTCAGATATTAAGTTCGATGTAACAACTTCGGTGAGTAATCATTATAGAGAGTCAGGATTTAATTTCATGAAGTTTTAATGAGTATTTGTCTATTAAACAACTTATATTTTTTCAGAAATATAAAAAGAAACACAATAGTAAAAATATTGATCATGCCACTCAAGTTGATACTAAAAACAATAGTATAATCCCACACAATGGACTTTCAAAATCAAATAAAGAGAAAAATGTTGATGGAACCTTATTAAATGGAAAAATATTGTCATCAAACAAACAAATGGAAAAGAATGAGAGTCCTCATAAAAGTGATATCCATTCCAATATAATGGGGAGGTTTGTTCGACTGAAACCACCAAATAACTTGGCTGAGCAGACAGTAGTTAGCAAAAATCTTAAATCTAATAATATAAAACAAAAAAAAAAGCAGAATATGAACAATAAAAGAGAATCCGATAAATTGAAAACCATACAAATAAGTCCAAAGCAACCTTTTACTAAAATTAATAATAATGATGTTGATTTAAATGAAAGTTTTGATCAAAGTTTAGATACAGATCAATTAGATGAGGTCATTATTAATGCCAAGAAAAGAAAACTGAATTCATATAATAATAAAGAAGAAAAAGATGTAGTAGAGATGTTTACTGAAAGCAGCAAGAAACTTTCAAAACAAAAGGCAGTGATAAAGAATATGTTACTTAAAGTTGATCACAGAAATACTATTCAAGTAAATGGAAACAGTTTAAGAGAAAGAATGCTGCAGCGGCTGAAAGGTATTTATTGTAATGTTCTAACTGAATACTTTTTATTCTATGATCTTATGTTAAGTTATATTAAAAAAAACCTTTACTAACTGGAACTTCAACTGATTTCATTTTTTCTATAAAAGTGCATGCATGTCAGCACGTTCTTGGTTTTACTCAGACTTGTGCTTTAAACAAAATCCAGCCAGTCACTTGAAACTTGATGTGTTAGGGTTGGATTTGTGTTTATCATTGATTCAACAGCTAAGGTGAAACAAAAAGTGGAGTCCGCTTCCTATTTGAATATTCTTATATGTAATCTAAATAGAATTACAAATCAATAATATATCTTTCAGCTGCTCAATTTAGGTATATAAATGAGAAGTTATATACATCATCAGGATCTGACGCTGTAAGGTTATTCCAAGAGGATCCTGATGCTTTCAAAACATACCACCAAGGATACCAACAACAGGTCAAGAAGTGGCCTGTTAATCCAATTGATCTTATTGTTAAAAGGATTTCAAAGATGTAAGTCATTTACTAAAAGGGTATTATCTGTAATCACTAGATAGATTTATAGAAGCAGGTATTGTTTTGTCAAATTGTATAGTGTGAAATAAGTTAAGTTCCATTTCAAAGGCCAGTAGCGGCACACACACACATTTACAGTTCACACCTAATATACAAAATAAAAGTAAAAGATAATGACTTACTGAACTGTAATATTGAAAACAGCTTGTACTAGCATTAAATATAATCAATGTCAAAATATCAAACAGCCTTGATTTCAATATTTCAGGCCAAGAACCCACCTCATAGCTGATATGGGTTGTGGAGAAGCAGTACTATCTAAACGAGTGGCTCAGAAAGTCCGTTCTTTTGACTTGGTGTCATTTAACTCAAACGTGGAAGTTTGTGATATTTCTCATACACCATTATTGGCCAGCTCAATGGATGTAGCTGTGTACTGTTTAGCGTTAATGGGCACAGATCTAACACAATACTTGGTTGAAGCTAACAGAGTGCTGAAGACTGGGTCAGTATTTTCATAACATAATAATTTCTGTAGTCATGCAATTTTTTAACATTTAATAATTTTTCTAATATGGTATTGGGAGCAGTTGACTATTCATATATTATGATGAAGTAAATTTAAGAATACAAATAGTGTTTCGTTTTGAAAAATCAAAGAAAAACAATTAAACCTGAAAAAGATTGGAACAACAATAATGTAAGCGAACCCTTAAAAGAAAAGGTTTTAACGTGGGTTTCAGATGTTGAAAATAATACATATATAAATATCAAAGAATTACTACATTCTACAAAATCAATATAAGATTGCCATTACTGTAATTTTTATTATTTCTACTTATTACAGTGGTTACCTACTTATAGCTGAAGTAGAGAGTAGATTCGACAGTGTGGACACATTTGTCGCAGAAGTGCAGAAAATTGGTTTCTCTCTCAAGAAGGTGGATAAGAATAACCAAGTATTCTACTTCATGGAGTTCACCAAGATTCGGGAGGCTCCCAAAAAGTCGAAGTTACCTTATTTGACTTTAAAACCATGTTTATATAAGAAACGATAAAGACAGTTTGACATAATGTTTTGGCTTTTTATTTTAATCTCTCTAAAACCCTAACAACAGTCGTGACTCGTAAATTCATGGAGAATATTTTTCAAACAAATATACTAGCACAAAACAATTACTGGATGTTATTATTGTTAAAAAGTAAAGCTAAAAATATTGCAGGCATAGTATTTATTTTTTCAAACTAAAACAATGATAGAGAGTAAACTTTGAACTAGTAAGTCATACTATTATAGATCAGTCTTTTGGACAATTTAATAACTTTAGAAAGCGAATGCTCCATCCCAAACTTATAACTACCTATTGTAAATTTTTGGAAACGAGAATGTTATATCACAATTTTTGAGCGTAGGAAAAAAACTAAAGGGATCATTTTAGATTTAAAAAAAAAATCAGTGGCGCTACAACCTCTAGGTCTTGGCCTCAGATTTCTGAATCTGTTCCATGATCAATTTAAAATCTAATAGGCATGTAGGTGATCAGCCTCCAGTGCATGACACACGTCGTCGACTTTTTGGATTTAAGACATGTCGGTTTCCTCACGATGTTTTCCTCCACCGTTCAAGCAAATGTTAAATGCGCACATAGAAAGAAAGTCCATTGGTGCACAGCCGGGGATCGAACCTACGACCTCAGGTATGAGAGTCGCACGCTGAAGCCACTAGGCCAACACTGCTCTCATTTTAGATTGAAGTGTGTGAAAATTGCTAGCAATTGGTTTGTGCTTCTAATTATTAACCTGATTATTTATGTAACTTATTTTATGTTAAGCTATTTATTTTACGTACTGTTGTGCTAAGTTCGCTGTATCAAAATTCAAACGAACACATACTTTTGATTTTGGCTCTGCGGTCAACGATACACATAAAATCTTATGGGTATGCTTTATCATGATGAATAGTGTGTTCCCGACACTCAAAGTCAAATCTTTGGTTAATCATTTATAATTTTCTCGTAGTTTGTGAAAGTATTATATATGAATAAAACGATAAATTAACCATTGCAATTCATTTTTATTATTGATTGTATGTTTAAAAAAAATCACATCTTTAACTCATCCATTAATTCTTCTGCATCTGCTCTTAGATTCTCCACTTTTTCTATTAACATCATCTGTAAAATAAATAATTTTAACAGGGCCCGATTTTTTCACAAACTTCTCGGAAATTAAAAGCCATACATTTAAAAAATTATCACGTTTTATCGTATTAACGTGCTTGAAATCCTAATCTCTAATATAATTAAATTCCAACACCATATAGATATCTAACTAAACCTTAATTTTGAAGTCGGTTAAAAATTTAAATACGTCAGAATACGGCCTTAGACATTACCCTTGCAGCGCTAATAAGATGCTGTGCTGCAGTCCGCGAGAGATGTTGCACAGCCGAAGATAAACTTTCCTCTGACGCACGCGCAACTTCCTCGACGCGACGAAATCCAGCGCGGTACAATTGCATCGCACGAGCCTGTATCAAGTAATTGAAACTAAGAACATTAGAGAAACAAAAAAAATAATAAAAAAAAGTTATAGTTCAGATGTAAGATGTTTTTAATCCTTCATTAAATGGCGAACGTGAATTCAAAAATTAACGACATAGATAGCATCTACTTCAAAGAAGCGCAAAACTGTGATATTGAAATAAGGATACTGACTTAAAAAAAATATTTGGTCCTTCAATCCGGGATATGAAACTCACCTTCCTTACGGCGGGTAGCTCCATCAATTGCTCCAGCTCCGGCATACTACAAGTGCGCAGTCGCACCGCAAGATCGTGGAACAGGGCTTTATAAGGCCATAAAGGCGACAATTCGCCGCAAAGGCGTTCCGCACTACTTGCGAATGCGCACGCCGATGTGAGTGCAGCTTGTACCAGTCCGCGGGATACACCATATCTAACACATACAAAATAAAAAAGTTTTCAAAAACGTATTTTTAGATATAATACTGTCGCACTGAAAACATAGACTTAATTTAAAGTTAGATAAGGATGTCCTCTTTCTAACTATGTAGTTTAAAGAATGTTCCTTTTTCTTTGAATTTTTTTACATACGGAAAAACCTACTTATATTAAGAGTCTGTTCTAAGTGTTATTTTATAATAAATATAACAATTTATTCATGACAGGAATATGGTTGTCCCACAATGGATCCAACGCTAGTCCCCACAATAGGCATATTGTGGGTAACTAAATTACAATTATTCCGTGGTACATAGTAAATTTTTTTTTATTAAAAACAAGTACTCTTTGTATTACTTCTGAATGTATGAGTATGTGAATAGGTGTGAGTGAGTATAATAGTGTGGCTGAGAGTTGTTTTAAGCGTGGGCTATTTTGTAATAGTTTTGGATCCTCAGAGCTATAGCAAAATATGGAAGAATGCCTTTGTAGTATCGAAATCCAATTTGCCAAGCGTAGTTTTTGTTTTCTGCGAGATTATATCTGAAAAGTATCACTAGGCAGAATCCATAGATTGGGAGACTTTATTATAAAGTCCCCCAGGGAACTCTTAAATGGAAAATGCTTGGCCACACAGTCCTTCGTTCTGGCGTCCGGAATACAAAACGTCTGTTCTTGATGGCTCCGGATTTATTACTTCATGGTATGATCAGTATTTTTAAAGTAAATACGGTGTTGTCATAGGAATCAATATCGACTGCTAAGAATATCGTTAAGACACCTACCAATACTAGAAAATAGTACGGACACAGAATTTGTAGTTTTCTAATTGTAAAGCAAATTTTAAGTACAGTACTGACTTGTCAGCTACGTCCGCGACTGGAGTAAGTCTCCAAAGGTCCCGAAGCATCAGAGCTATGTAAAAACGATGTAGGACCCTCTCCGGTATATTCTGAAATATTAATAAAATTTATTTATTTACATACCAATTCAGAAATACAATTCAAAAGAAAGGAGGGAAAAAATAATAAATTAGATAGCTGAGCGCAAAAATTGTAGAACTACACACAATTACTAAGGCAAAAACAATGAAGCAAAAGAAAGCAATAAAAACATATGTGAAGTGGAAAGGGTCATTAATGACGATAATTTTAGTTAGATCTGTTAGTAAGAATCTTATATATGAACGTGGACAGGTAGACCGTAGACATTTTTAAAGAAGATAGAGGAGGAGTTAAGCAGATAGGAACGGGAGTTCCAATTTTTTTATGCAATAGAAGGTAAACGGTCAGGAGGCTAATCTAATGTCGTCCGAGCGTCGCCCATTCACTCACTCTCGACACTCACATTGCCAGAAAGCTCGCAAGTGTGTTGCCAGCCTTTCGAGAATCGGTACGCTCTTTCCTTGAAGAACTCTAAATCGAGTTGGTTCGGAAATACTTCAGTGGGCAACTGGTTCTACATAGTGTCCGAGTGTGAGTGTGAGTGCGCCAAAACTGTCTTAAAACTTGAAAAACGCTGTTGTGGAACGACGGACGTGAGGCTAGCTAAGACTTGAGTCTGTCCATTTAAAAAAAAAAAAAGATATCGTTCATCTTTGCAAAGAAAGTGGCACATTTAGTTTAATCAATAAAAAAGAAACGCATACAAAATAAATAATAAAAATTAACAGTTATAAATAAATAAAAAAAATATTAAAAATTGTCAAATCCATTGTCTAAATAATTTCCCACGCTATAAACCATCTTGCCTTTCATTTGATAGTTCGTATGTCTTTTAACCTTTCATTACAATATTCGTAATTCTAATAGCGTTTTTTTGTTTTGCTTTGTTAGATTATAAAATTATATGTAGAAATTATTAAACGTATTATTTTTTGTGGTATGCTTTCGCAACATAAACAATATAGTTCTACCCAATGGGGTATGGGGCAGATATTTCCGTCTACTTCATTAATATTTTTAAGTTTATCTTTTTTGCCTATGGAAATTATTAAAATAAGAAAAATCTCACCGTTATAGGTTTTCCTGTAATCATGCGAACGGCATATCGTTCCGTTATACCCAAAACCCTTGCAGTTTGCGATGCTTCTTCATCAAAACCACAATACAGCGAGTAGTAGTGGCGGTAGTCTGGCCGCACTACTGTATCACCGGTTACCAGGTAGAGTAGATGGAGGCTCCCAAGTAGTACTAGGCTTTGAGAGGCGTGATGTATGTCTTCGAGAAACTGCCGAGCTATTTCCAGTTCTAGACAACCTGAATTTTTAAAAGAATTTTTTTCTAGAGAAAATCTATAGAATATAAACAATAACAAGTGTTGTCGTTATAGCCTTGAAATTATTTTAAAAATATTTTAATAAAATATTTATCATTTCTGTAAGACATCTGAATCATTTTGAAAAAAAAAAACAGACTTAAACTACTTTCAAAACAGATTTAAATGATCGGATCTCTTACAACAGATATGAAAGAGACAAATTTCGGAACTAGCGTTAGCTAGCGGTAGCATAGTTTTACTAGCGTTTTTATTTTTTTTTAAATGTGTGTGTGTACGCGTTAGAAGATATACTTCTTTGGCGTAACAAGATAAAAATCTCTTTAAAAAATATTTTTCGCCTTATCCTATCAATAGAAAAAACTAAAATTTTGACTATAGCCAACTTCATTGTATCGGTTTTTGGTGACGGTGTGCACGCGCATTGTTATGAGTCTCATCATGTTTCCCTAGCGCGCCAAAAGAAATATAAAACTTCGAAAACAAAACACATCAACTGTTTGTAATTCAATTATGAAGTCAAACCGAAGCTTATATTATTAATACGGCAGGCGTGAAGCCCCGAAAATAACAAAAAAGGAACATTTTTCTTTGTTTAAATGCGCCATGGATTTGCGTCACATGGCTACATTGTTTAGTACATATATTTTCAACACGTTCTTAAATCCAATAATATCATCACAAGGTGCATAAAATGTAGTAACAGGTTACCAGTTACTGTAACAGATACCTTACCAGTGACTGTAACAGGTATCGAACAGGTTAGGTAACAATTGTAAAAATTTGGGAGACTTTAAAATAATTATCTGCTCTATTAATTAGGCTAATATCTAATTTCGGCTTGACGTTGATTTAAGAGACACCTAGATTTTTCAATACATTAAAGACATCTACTATTTAATATAAAATTGAAAGCATTTTCTATCCTAACACAGAAAATAAATGACTTACTTTTGATCGCCGCTTGTCCAAGTTTGCTTACAACTAGTTTTAAGTCGTTATTAATCATATCCGTCGTTTGTCCTGTTTTACCGACAAATTCCAAAGCGCCACTATTTAATAACGCTATCAGATTTTCTTCGCACAGTTCTTCTATATTGAGGCTCCTGTGAATTTTATTTAGGGTAAAATATCAGTGTTAACGGAACGTATGTTAGATTTAGAATAAAAATTATACAAATATTTGTTTTAATAATCGAAAAATAAAACGCAATTGAATTAAATTTCACAGATAGATTAATAAAGATATATTAACAGACTAGAAAAATGAAAGTAGTAATTTTATTAATGTTAGTCGTTTTGGTTCTTGCAGAGTAGCCATGCTGTTTAATGTTTGACTTAGTATGCAACTTTAATAAGGTCACACTTATGACGAAAAATGTGGCCGTGATAACAAAGCCTATGATAAATTTACATAAAGGAAAAAACAACAAAAATAATAAAGAAAGGAATAATGTTGACGATGTTCATGTAAAATTGGTTACACAAAAAAAAGGTTACGTAAAACAAAACAAAAAATTCATTTATTCATATAGGTAACAATGTACACTTATGAACGTCAAAAAAAGAAAAGAAATATACATAAAATGATTCTAATTTTACATTTACTGCCAGTTCTCAAATCAAGGGCGTAGAACGGAAGAGAAGAACTGGCAATAAACTCTCCGCCACTCTTTTTAATCGCCAAGTTTTTTTTTTTTAATACACATTGTTTGTAAGGAGCTGCAACCATTACACCATGTTCCATATGACATCTTGAGTAATAAAGAATAATAAAATAAATTTCAAAGCAAAGATTTGTCCTCTATCAGCAGGAGACATGGTGAAATAGGAGCACGCACTTACATACTCGTGAGAACAACACGCAAATACGTGGTATAAACAATTAATATCGCCGCATACACAAATTCAAGTACGACCAGTCACCACAAGTAGCACCCGTTCACGAGTATGACGCATGACCAGCCATCGCCCCCCTCGCCATATTTTAGGGAGAGAGACAACTCGACGCATGGACGCCGCCAAAAGCAATGACATTTAAGTGAGCATGACGATCCTTGAAATGTGGACTTGGCTACACAAGAAAAAAGTAATAATACTAATTATACTGAAACAATTTGATACCACATGAATCACGGTTTGTTCCCACTTTACATTTAAGAGAAAGTCGTGGATGTCGACGATCGCCCTATAGTCTGAAAATGCAGCCGAGAGATTCAGTCACGTTACCTATTTATACTGAAGCAATTCATATCCAAGCACTATGATCGTTTAAGTATTCATTTATATTATAATAGGCCTTAGCAAGCAGTTTTACTTTAATGTACGATTTAAATTTATTTATTGACAATAGTTGTATCTCACTAGGGATTTTGTTGTAAAAACGTATGCAATTGCCTTGGAAAGAATTACTCGTTTTATACAGCCTTGTGGTTGGTGCGCTAATTTTGTCTTTATTACGAGTACTATAATTATGAAAGCTACTATTCTTTTTAAAGATATCTATATTTTTCCGCACATACAAATTATTCTCATAAATGTATTGACTTGCCAAAGTTAAAATATGTAATTCCTTAAACTTCCTTCGGACTGACTCTCGTGGGGACAACCCACAGATCGCTCTTATAGCCCGCTTTTGCACTACAAATATCGAATTAATATCAGCGGCATTACCCCACAAAATAACACCATATGATATGATACTATGAAAATAGCTGAAATAAACGAGCTTTGCAGTATTCTCATCCGTAAGATCGCGTATCTTTTTCACTGCGAACGCTGCAGAACTTAGCCTATTCGAAAGACCTTCTATGTGTTGGCCCCTCTGGAGTTTACTATCTAAAGTAATTCCCAAAAACACCGCATTATCAATAAAGTCTATTTCCTCGTCTTTAATTATTATTTTAGAATAACTACATTTTACATTTATAGTTTCAAATTTAATACATTTTGTCTTCTTTTCGTTTAACCTAAGATTATTAGTACTAAACCAGTGAACCACACTGGAGATGGCACTGTTTACATTCTCAAGTGATGGATTTCGTCGTATCACTTTAAATAAAAGCGAAGTGTCATCAGCAAACAGTACTATCTCGTGAAGCTCCTTTACAAGAAATGGTAGGTCATTTATATAGACGAGGAATAAGAAGGGACCAAGTATGGAGCCTTGCGGTACGCCCATAGTAACAGACGATCCCTGTGATATAGCCCCATTTACATTTACCTTTTGAATTCTATCGCTCAGGTATGATTCCATAAGATTTAGCGCTTTTTCGCCAATGCCATAGTGTTGAAGTTTTTTGATTAGGATTTCGTGATGGACACAGTCAAAAGGCTTTGATAAATCGCAAAAAACTCCAATGGCGCCATGAGAATTTTCCCAAGCATTTAAAATCTCGGAAATTAATTTAATGCCAGCATCGGCTGTGGAGCGACCTCTTGTGAAACCATACTGCTGGCTATGCATAAATTTATTATTATTAAAATGTATCAGTAATTGATCAAGAATATTTTTTTCAAAAATTTTACTCAATGCAGTCAGCACAGATATGGGTCTAAAATTTGTGGGGTCAGAAGTGCTGCCCGTTTTGAATAACGGTGTGATTTTACTAAACTTCATCTGGACTGGAAAGACTCCACAATCTATACATTCATTACATATTATAGCCAACTCTGAACTGATAGCATCGATTACTGATTGTAAAATGAAAGTAGATACACCCCAAAGATCTTTAGTTTTTTTTATTTTTAGCTGTTTAAATGTTTTTATAATATCATTGCAGCTAATGCGGCTAAATATAAACACACGATTGCAAACAGGAACATTCTGTTGCAATAATAAAAGCGCAGCTGATGGCGAAGAATTTAGAACGCTGGTTGTATTTAGTGGAATGTTAGTAAAAAACTCTTCAAATGCAGAGGCTACTTCGAGGTCGGAACTAATTACTTTGCCATTTATGTTCATCTTATATTCAGTATCCTTTCTGGAGGTTCTTCCAGTCTCCTCGTTTATAATTTTCCAAGTAGCCTTTATCTTATCAGAGCTGTTGTTTATTTTATTACTTAAGTGTTTTGCCTTAGCGATTTTACACTCTTGCCTAAATGTTTTTGAGAATATCCTAACATGACTTTTAAATTCTTCACTGTCATTATACTGTTTTTCATCATACAATTCATACAATTTCAGCCTTTTTTTGTGTAGCTCCGGAGTCGCCCAGTCACAAAAGGTAGGTCTTTGGAGCGAACACATTTTTGAATTCATCAATAAATGATTCGAAAAATGTGTTATATAAATTATTAGGGCATTGGTTGCTACGCAAAAATGGCATATGAAATATCAATTTTTTCCTAAATTTGTCTAACCGATCATATGTTATAGAAATTGTGCATATTGTCTTTTTTGTCTCTTTACATTTAAGTATATTTTGAAATTCAAACAATTGACCAGAGTGGTCAGATGTAAGTTTGTTGATAATACAGGCGTTGAGAGGAACTATATTACTATATATATTGTCAATATATGTTGCCGTGGTGGCTGTTACCCTAGTAGGTACAATAAAATTATTAATTAAATTATATGATTTAAACAGATTAAGCATACGTTTACTTGAATTACAGTTGTCCAGCAAATTTACATTAAAGTCTCCACTAACAACCAACTTTTTCTTGGATTTTTGCAATTTGTACATAACCTGCTCTAATATTTTTTCTAAGCTATCATATTGAGCTGAAGGAGGGCTGTACAAACTAACAATGATAAATTGCTTCAGCTCCACACAAGATACTTCAATAAGGCGTTCCACAGACAGGCTCACTATGTCCTTCCTTTCTTTAAATTTTAATTTTTTATGAAGCAATATTAATGAGCCACCGCGTATTGCATTTCCTCTGTAGAACGAACTACCAATCTGATGATTACAAAAATTGAACATAAGTTCACATGTCTTTAACCAGTGTTCTGTAATACACAATATGTCAATATTTTCACTGCTCAAAAACAACTCAATTTCTAGTAATTTACTTTTCATGCCTTGTATATTTTGGTGAACCAGATTGATAGTATGGTACTTAAATTTACTTAGCTTACTTACTAATTCTTCGGCAGAGAGATTCTCTGTTGTCTTAATATCTAATTTAAATTATAAATACTGTGTCTTGGAATATCTTCCAAGGTCTTACTAGCTAAAATCTGCTCAATAGAAGCAGGTTGTCTAGCCGAATTCTTGGCTGTTAAAAACAATAAATATGATAGCGAATCAGCTATCTGTCTTTTCAAATATGTAGGTAGATTATATCTATCCTTTGTCAAAAAGTAATTATTACAACCAATGTACCTATTGGTATCAATTAGTGTAAAGTTTTTATTATACATTGCAAATGTATGCATTGTCTGATTTAAAATGTGTCTTACATTATTTTCTTGCTGAGTAAAGTTTTTACTTGTATTAAGTGAGCATAATTTTTCATAGCAGTTAATTAGCTCTTTTCTGTTTAAATTCCCTCTATTGCCTATAAATATAATTAGATTATCAGTTTTACTTATAGACTCTCTTACAATATATCTAAAAGTAGCATTTGGGTAACAGCTGTTTAAAAGATTTTGTTCCTTATTTAAAAATTGGCTCATTTGATGGCCGATTTGGTCACAGTACATTATATTTAATTTTGGCTTTGTAATAATATTATTATCCCTACATACTGGTGACACCTGTACAGATAGGCTTGAGTTTTCAAACTCAAAGCATTGTGCTGCATGTGTGGAGATCTTGATCAGATCTTCCATAGCAGCCGAGTATTTGGAGACCATGTTTTGTGACTCCTGGAATTTTGATACCATGGAATCTGCTATGTTTTGAAGTTCTAAGATCTCTTTTTGCAATTCTTGGGTGTCAAATTCATACCTAATCCTACTATTTTCAAGTTCAATTAAGTGGATGTCAATATTAGTTTTGAGTTTTATGTTTTCTTTCATTATTTTTTTATTATCTAATACAATGTTGTGCTTTTTTAGTAGTTTTTGTGTTTTAATTATAAATTTATTGATTTTAATGTACTTTTTTATTCTTTTTATGCTACATCCATTAATATTATTAATATTTTATTTAATAACTATTATTATATTCAATAATATTTTTATTAAGTTTATCAAAATCAACTTACAGCTCAGTTTTAGCCAGCAAGGTACATCCCAGAAACTCTTTCAACCCTCTCACATCGTTAGCTAAGTTTAACGCAATCGCACTGATAAGAAGACTTGCGATAGTGGGCCTTATTTGACTGGTTACGGGAGGAAGACCACTAGATAATACGTTTTTTAATTGCGGCCATTCCCGATCCCCGCATATTATTATACTTTCACCTGTAAGGTTTTGGAAAATTCATTATAGGTTATGTTTGTGTCTTAAGTATGGGAATTTTTTTTTTATACATAGGAATTAACAAGCGTTTAGAACAAGTACTGTTTTTGAACCTAATAACCATAAATTAGTTTTGATGATTTCGCTCGATGTGAATATTCGCATGAATATTTGTTCGTTGTGAGCATGCTCACAACAATGCATACAATACCTTAAGGTACGAGAAACTTCGACACAGTATATAAAAATAAAATCCACAATTTAATTATATAAAGTAAAAAGTATAAAGTAACACTGCGCTCTATAAACAAGATATTTTTATATTTCGGGGAGTATCAGACACAAGTATATAACCTACTTTTGTATTAGAAAAGTAAAACATGATACAAATAACAAGATAGTAAAAAAATTTAAAACATATCCAGTAAATCTGGGTTTCTTCTTACCAGCATCACAAACGCCGGCTCTACCAGCCCGACCAATCATTTGTCGATAGGACGACAGCGAGATAAATTCGCGGCCTACAAGAGGCGCTCGTAGTATGACACGTCGGGCGGGAAGATTCACGCCCGCCGCCAACGTAGACGTACAACATAAAACTGAGATAACTCCAGCTCTGAAAAAAAATTCCTAAGGTTATACAAAGGTGTTAATTACTGTTAACGAATATGAATGCGAATTAATCTGACGACAATTACTGATTAATTTTATGTAATGTAATTTTAAGATAATGTTTTTAAATTTTAGTTTACTATAAGTATATAAACAAAATAACAAACCGAAAAGCCTGTTCCAATAGACACCGTTCGTCAGAAGCTAGTCCCGCGTGATGATACGCGACACCTGCGCGTACGCAACGAACTAAGTCCGCGCTCGCACCTTCCGTACGTAACGCGCTCTGTAGCGCTATACGATCTTGTACACGATGGGACAACATATCACTGTAACATAATAATAATGAGGAGATAAGTCACCGGTCAAAGGAAAAATGGGTAACCTTGAGTCAAAAAAAGACATTTTAGGACGAAAAAAAGAATATTTTAATATCCAAAAAAATCTGTGACACTACAACCGTCTGGGCCTATGACATCTGTATCGGTTTCATGATAATAGTCCATTTAATAGGCAAGTAAGTCATCAGGCTGATGTGGCTGAACTTGACTCGCCGTCGACTTTTTGGGTCTAATGCAAGCCCTCATCACGATGTTTCTTTCACCGTTCGAATGTTAAATGCGCACATTGGCGCAAAAGCCACTTAGGCAAACATTGCTCCTGCTAGTGTATAAGTATGTGTATTTGTGTGTCTGTAGTTTAAATATCGATAAAAAAAATACCTGCGTTGCATATTACAAAGTAATGTTGCGACACTCTGGCAGTTCCTTTTGGTAGGGCAGAACACCAGACAACTATCTTTTGGCACTACTTCACTCACTAATCCTCCCACCAAGTCCGGATCCATTCTGTACCCGGCTTCTGTGTACTGGAAATATTATGGAACAGTTTTTACACATATTTTTAAAAGATTGATATACATGCTGTGTCTTGCAGTTCGTAGCGTTATTTCATAATGTATTTTTCTCAATAAATGGTGTATCCATCACAAAAATATTTTTTGAATACAGAGCCCTTCAGCCAAACTAAGAATATCTCTCTATAGACTTTTCTTATATTTTGATACTCTATACCTTTTGCTATTTTTTTCTAATTGATTTTCTACAATTATCTTTTTTGGTGATTTTCTACATTTATCCGTAGTGAGATACAACTATTGTCAATAAATAAATTTAAATCGTACATTAAAGTAAAACTGCTCGCTAAGGCCTATTATAATATAAATGAATACTTAAACGATCATAGTGCTTGGATATGAATTGCTTCAGTATAAATAGGTAACGCGACTGAATCTCTCGGCTGCATTTTCATATGGGGCGATCTTCGACATCCACGACTTTTTCTTAAATGTAAAGTGGGAACAAACCGTGATTGTGGTATGTGGTATCAAATTGTTTCAGTATAATTAGTATTATTACTATTTTCTTGTGTAGCCAAGTCCACATCTCAAGGATCGTCATGCTCACTTAAATGTCATTGCTTGTGGCGGCGTCCATGCGTCGGGTTGTCTCTCTCCCTAAAATATGGCGAGGGGGGCGATGGCTGGCCATGCGTCATACTCGTGAACGGGTGCTACTTGTGGTGACTGGTCGTACTTGAATTTGTGTATGCGGTGATATTAATTGTTTATACTACGTATTTGCGTGTTGTTCTCACGAGTATGTAAGTGCCTGCTCCTATTTCACCATGCCTCCTGCTGATAGAGGACAAATCTTTGTTTTTAATTTATTTTATTATTCTTTATTACTCAAGATGTCATATGGAACATGGTGTAATGGTTGCAGCTCCTTACAAACATTGTTTAAAAAAAAAACTTGGCGATTAAAGAGTGGCGGAGAGTTTATTGCCAGTTCTTCTCTTCCGTTCTACGCCCTTGATTTGAGAACTGGCAGTAAATGTAAAATTAGAATCATTTTATGTATATTTATTTTCTTTTTTTGACGTTCATAAGTGTACATTATGTTACCTATATGAATAAATGAATTTTTTGTTTTGTTTTGGTAAAATAAATTAAATCGGTTCGGTTTCAGAGTATAGGTAAATATATAAGTGTAGATGCCGTATATTATACAAAAATGAAAAAATATGCCATAAAAATATTTCTTTTAAAATTAAAGTCATTAAGTGAAATTCATATTATTATTGTCACTACACTCTTCCATTGTACTTGTTGTTTTTCATGAAAATTTGGATAACACCATCAAAGTTGTAGTTTGCCGCCATATTGACAGTTTGAAGAGTTTCGTTTCGAATTCGAGAGTGGCAGAATGTGGAATTAAATTTTAATTAATAGTCAACAGACTAGGTAAGTAATGAAACGTCATCGATCCAAGTCGACATTTGCCTAACTGTTTGATCAACTGGCTGAACATCTTTCAGGCCGCTAGTTAAACGGCGCCATTTAGTTAAAGTGCTAGGCTGATAATTGAACGGCTATTTAAGCTAGCTGGCTGCGATATATTTAACTTAAAAGGAAACTAAACAATCTTACATCAAAAGCTAACTTCCGATCTGGTACCAACTCCATATCTCCTGAACTCCAAACGATCTTGTACAACATGTCACCAAGCTTCACATACTCCGTTAGTTCCACGGGCCGGAATTGTCTTTGAAAGACATCTGCTTGGAGGAAGCAAGCTAAATCTGGGAGATTGCCTATTGTAGCACTCATGCCAACTATCTGTATGCCTTCTGAAAATAGGAAGAATTTATGATCCAATTATATATAGACCAAAAATATAAATAAAAATTGAAACCTCACACTATTGTACTTACAGAAGGCTGTCTATTTATGCGTAAACTCATTATTTAAGATGTAACGTTTTGACGTACGAAATTCAAATATAAGGATATGGCAAATCCATATCCTTATAACGAAACCAATAGGTTAATTGCCAAGAGATAATCACAAGGAACAGGTATGTCGGCTAAAGGAACGGGTATGCCGCCTCAAGGAACAGGTATGCCGGCTAAAGGAGCAAGTACGCCGGCTAAAGGAACAGTATGCCGGTTAAGGGACAACAAGCTCTCAAGTAATAAATTAAACTGTTTGAATACTTACTTTTAGCAAATATGACAGTTGAAAGCAGAGTTTCCAGAGTACCTCCTCTTCCTGGTTCTCCAATTAAATGCAATTCATCTACCTAAAAATAATCCAGCTTGTTCTATTGGTCTTTATATATTGCTTAATAATTGAGTTATTAAATGTAAGGCAGTCATTTTTTATGTCAGCAATATTATCTTTATTTACAACATTACATTTATTTATGTATAAATAGAACACAAAAAGCTGCCCACTGAAGTATTTCCGAATCAATTCAACTTAGGGTCCTTAAAGAAAAGAGTGTACCAATTCTTAAAAGGCCGGCAACCCACTCGCGAGCCCTCTGGCATTGAGAGTGTCCATGGACGGCGGTATCATTTAACATCAGGTGAGCCTCCTGCCCGTTTGCCCCCTGTTCTATAAAAAAAATTAATACAATACAATAAATGTATAACATATTTGCCTATATAAAATATGAGTATGACAATACAATATAAAATTGTATGTTAGTTCCTTAGTGAGATATACAATTTAATCACCTAAAAAGTTACAAATTACTTTAAAAATCTTTAATAATTTGAGTAAAACATACTCACAACAATTAAACCAATTTCATCTAATCTATCTAATTCTATAAGATTCCTTATCAAGGCCAGCCCTTTTTCTATTGTTGCTACATATATACTATTTTTTCTTCTTCTTTTCTTAGGAGGTAAGTGGCCCTTACCACCTGCATATTCTTCTACTAAGAAATCTAATTGTATTGCAAATGGAGATAATGCCCATATCTGAAAAAAGCTTATTGTAGGTAACTCAACTTACCATTGTAAGGATTTAATAAATTGTGAAATTAGAAGTTGCATGAGGTTCTATTGTTCATAAACTGAGTGACTTAAATAAAATTGAGTCGTAATATGTATATATTTATGCAGGTTGAATTGTCCAGAAGTTAGTTGTCCATAATTTTTTTAGTTTTCTTAGCAAAAATTAAATAAACAAGCATTGTCTTATAATCAATAATTTATTGGAGGGATGTCTATGTATGTATTTATACAACTATTTAGATTAGAGCTGAAATTGTCTTTCCCTTGGCCTTATCTCATTGTAGAGATTTTATGTAGAAATAACATATTCAAATTAAGATATATTTTATATTAAGATACAAGTTCTATTTTACTCTACATACACTTAAGTAAATAACTTTAAGGTACTAAAAGTACTAGAATTACAATATAGTAGTTTTAAAACAGAAAGTCTATACTGATTATGTATGTAAGCCCACATACCTTTTCCTGCACAATTGCTACAAAAGGAAGAATAAATAAGGAATTCCTTTTGCGAACTAACACCTCTCGTAACATTAGCACCTCTGCCACTAATGTCTTGCCTCCACTTGTCGGCAGGGCATATATTAAATTTTGCCTCTCTTTGATTGCATTTAAATTTAAACATTCTTCTTGCCAATCTAAATATGAAAGTTCTTTAGAATAAGGAATTCTTTTTCTCACTAAATTGTATTTTTTGTGTTATAAATGTTTATATAAATACCTACCATAAAACTTTTCTATATTTCTATAAGACTTAAATAGCCCTTTTGTTAGTAGAGGTAGACCATAAAAGTTATTAATCTGATTATTCTTGGGTTCTGTTTCATTAGTGGGATAGTTTTTGTCAATCATTCTACTCTCTCTTATATCTAATAAAAAAGAATCCTTTGTTTCAAAATGAGCATAATCATTATTACATATAGATTGATTAATAAAATTAAAGCTGTTTTCTACATCTTCCTTATATTGATCAGTTTTTTGCTTATCATCAATGTAGTGATTATTTGAGTCAATATTTGAATGAAAACTTTCTTTAAATACATCTTTGGCTACACTAATTGATAGACTATCTTCTCTAGGTTTAGAATCTACAAAAGTCTTCCAGTTGTCTATATTATCAAGTATATTACAGGTTTCTAAAACACCAGGAGAACATGGAATATCGCTACAAACGGAACTGTTACAATCTGAATCGCACAGGTACTCTACTTGATTGCATGGTAACGGCGGTGAATCACAGTTTTCTCTTATTTGTATATGTTTTGAAGTATTTACATTATGTTTAACACTTCCGCGGGTTTGAGTTAAACGTGCGATTTTACTATTTCCAAGTCTACGTCGTTTTGGTGTTGAAGGCGTAGAGTACAATTTACGGTTATTGTTCATTCTAATATGATATATTTTATAAATCCACTGAAATTTTCTCAGGATTTAGGCATATATTAAATTTTTAAAACAAACGCAATGAATAACGACATTGTTATTCTTAATTACAATAATTATTATAGTTAACGGAGTATGGACTACGGACTAGACTAGTCAATAATAATAAATAAAAAATATTTATTTGAATTTTGTGTGATAACTGACAAATCCTTGTCAAAACCTAAAAGAGGCATAGAAAAATGTTAGCTTGATATTTGATAACTTTGACAGTACAATTTAACATCAAGTAAAATGACACAGATAAATGATTTTATTTATTTTAAACATTAAGTTTATCTGTGGCTACAATCGTTTAATAAATTTAAACAATGTAAAGTTTTTTGTAGTTTGGCGCCATTAGCTGTTATAAACAACATGATTTTAATTTGTAATAAATCGACAAAAGCATAACGGGACTTAATGCGCATGTATCTTTGAGGCACATGCGCTTTAGAATCGTAACAATTCAGCACAGCTGTACTTGTTATGTGCACCATAACAAATTCAACATCATAAATATGATTCTTCTTAACCAATGTATGAAAAATTATGTGCTAATAATTAAATTATTATAGTTATAATGTACTTATCGCAAACATAAAGTAGTGGTGCGCACTTGATATGCAAATTAATTATTAAGTATTTGTATTGTTTTATGGTAAAGTGAAACAGGTATGTGCTTTTAACAAATATAATTTATTCGGAAATTAAAATGAATTATTAAGTAAGTGCTAACATTTGAGCATATTACATTGAAATAAAGTAATATATTTTCTTTTTAACTTTTCAAATCATATGTCTCAGTGTTTACTTAAGACCCAACTATTAATAATAATCAACCTAATACCTATTATTTGTCTGATTCTTTCAGTATACTTTCATTTATCTCAAAATATTTTAATCTCTACATATTTTGGTGGTACATCCACAATATACTTTCGTGACACATGGACGATGGCGAGGTTGAGAAGAGATTCGATTGTAAGTACTTATATTATTTTACTTATATGGTGATATTTATGTTACCAAATAATATAACTACCAATATTTCATATTACCAAACTAATAATAGACTAAATATCATACAGGTGATATAAAATATTAAATATATCATTCTTAATCATAGTTCAAGCACTTCCAAGCAACGATGGTATAGACAGACAAGCATTATATTTACATATATTAACGCATACTATTTAAGTGATTTTCATACTAATAAGCAGTATATTTTTCAGTGGCGTTGGCGGATACAGTGGAGTTTAGTATCACTAGCAGCCCTGGCGCTTATTGTTTATAACGCAGTAGCAAATCTATGGCTCCTTCGCCCAACGTGTTCTGTGCCAAGCACACCCCAACCTGCAGTATTAGAAGGCACGTGTGAGCCATGCCTAGATACTGCTCCTAACATGATAATTGACGACGATCCTATATCCAAAATAGATTTGAACCTGGGAAGATGGGACGGCTCCCGAACATTCAAGCTATTTGACTATGTGGCTGTAGGTGATTTGTACGTCGATGTATCAGCGAATCGACAAGTCTGCCTCGCAACTCAGTGCTCTATTGAAAGACTTCACGAGTTGCTGCAAATTGCAGTGCATTGGTCAGGTCCGATTTCGGTGGCGGTGTTTGTGGCCGGGGATGAGTTGAGACTTCTTAGAGCGTTTGCGATGTGGCTGTTACGTTGTCAGCCAGAGCTGTACTCGCGAATAGTGATACACCTCGCTATGCCGATAGTAAGACCTGGAATTCAAGGGAATCTACCTGTATGGGCAAGGAACTGCAACGCGGAACCTTTGCCAATTGGGGAGAGACGAGCAGATACAGTTGCTTGGAGGGCTAGAAATCCATATCCTCAGAACCACCTTCGGAATTTGGCGAGAAAGAACTGTCACACGCCATACACCTTTCTCGTTGACATAGACATAGTACCATCGAAAGGAATGGCTGAGGAACTCGATAGGTTCTTAACAAAAGCACCAAAGTGTCAATTGTGCGCGTATGTAGTTCCGACATATGAGCTTGACAAGCGAGTGGCAATATTCCCCCCGAATAAGAAGGAACTGCTGAGGCTATCGAGAAGTAAATTAGCAATACCGTTTCATAGAAAAGTATTTATTTATAATCAGTACGCGTCGAATTTTACCATGTAAGTAAAATTGAATCTGCTAAAAATTCTTGTTCTATTTGGACTTTAATTTCACATAAATTATACATTACTACGTAATATCCTATAAACAATCGCTACCAATAGTCATAACCAAAACGTGAGTAGCATGGGAATCATATTTAGCGCTAAGCTAAATAGAACTAATAATGTCAACGTAGAGCCTGACAAAATTCATTCCCATAAAAATTTATTTGTCGATAGTGGGTCACGCCTGCCGCAAACTGACTTTGTCGGTTTGTCAAACACCTGGCCATTAACAAACATAACAATTTGGTTACCACGCCATCTATCGATAAATGCTTAAACCATATTGTAGATGGGAGGCAACTGGCGGCAACGAAAGCCTTGAAACTCATATCAGCCACAATGTAACCAACTTCGAGTTGCTGTACGAACCTTTCTACGTGGCGTCAGACACCGTACCGTCTCATGATGAGAGGTTCCTAGGCTATGGATTTACGAGAAATACACAGGTAAGATAGCGAAGTTAATATTGTATGTTACCCCGAATGTCTCAGAAAAATAACTTATATTTTAAAATGTGGGTACCTAATAAATAACCATAATCGACGAGCATGCATGGTCATTGTTAAAGTGGAAGTGGATAAAGTGAGATGTTGGAACCCCTTCCCCGTGCTGACAGAGCCATTCTACGAAAATCTAAAAATCAAAGTTTATTCATGATCCGTACCAATAAAATGAATTCTTTTAGGAACTCTGCGATGGTACTCAGTAATTTTTAAAAGAGATACTAACTATCATGTATAAAATGTGGTACTTAGAAAATGTGGTAGAGCATGCTTAAATATAACATTTTTCATAGATTTTATTTGGGATAAGTTTTTATCTGCAATATTTTGGAAAAGTGAAGAAAAAAAAATAGCTTACGTTATTTATTACAAGGAAACTGGTATAGGCGAATTCTATATATGTAGGCATGGGCGGATCGTTTGTGGGGCACTGGGCTAATACGGGGAAGTTCACCATAACAGACGCACACGCGAAAAATACACCAACCGAAAACAAGCGACGGGGAATTCCCCATTCCGTTCGATAGACGCGCATCGCACATGAGTCGATTGTTCGTTCTCAGGTATTTCAACAATATGCAGTGGCGTAGCTACCTTGGGTGGCACCCGGTGCGGAAGTTGGTAGTGTCACCCCATCGAAAATAAAAATCAATAAATTTTAAATGACATGGATCATTTATTAAAAGACAGGGAATCCCCCACGACAGCGTCAGGCTCTTTTGCGGGAATCCCGAATTCTACATAGAGCTGAACTTGTTCTAGCGATTTATTTTTCTTTGTTTGTACATAGTTCTTAAAGTTGGGAGACGGGGTGGGTATCACTCCAAAAAAGGTGACACCCGGTGCGGACCATCCCCCCTCTTGCTACGCCACTGCAATGTGATTGGATTTTTTAAAATGTCACATTTGTTTTATTTAAAAATGGAACTGGTGTCGTTTTGTGTCCACGGGTATTAGTAAGTAGATCCGCCTGTATGTAAGTAATAATTACCTATTGTTAATAAGAATGCTCGTAAAGCATTATAATTGCATACTCCTATACTTTGAAGTATTGGTTTGATTACACGAATAATTGAATTAAAAAAAACTAGATTTTCTTTACTTACAGGAATTATTAAAAATAAAATAGTAGACAATTGTAGTAACTTACAGTTTATGGTAATAGATAGCTATCTTTACATTCAGATGATGTTAAGTAATGGAATCTGTATTATTCGTTGCACTACTATTTATAAACTTATAGGAACGTAATGTATTTACAAATGTACTAAGCATAAGCTATCCTTGTCCTTTATCCTTTGGTTTAACGAGTAGTTTGGATTACAGAGTACTGTTTTAACAGACTGTTGACGTAACTCGACATTTTGAATGCTTTACAGTTGGGGTCAGCAGTATATTTAATTTAATTAAATAAAACGGATACTTCAAATTTGTATGCGAATAAATAACGAATTATCGTGACACACAACTAACGTGCAAAAAAGTATAAATTTAGGTGTTCCATATCTTTGTTGAGTATAAATATGTCTTGATGGCTGGAAGTATTCCATGGTCCGCTTCTTTAGAAATTTTATTTTGCGAACTTTGTTTTTTCTGTAGAATTGTGGAATCGACTACCGGTGGGGGGTCTTCCCTGGGGGATAAAACGATCAATTGTTTTAAAAATTGAGCAAACTCCTCCATTGAATGCCGCCAGCAAACGAACTAATATGGCGATGGCAGCCTTATATGGGTGTATTGTAGCTTGCCTCCAAGTGAGCCAATAACAAAATGAAACCCAGTACATAATCATATTAAATTCGATACTCAACATTTTGTGCAAGATTTAAAAAAACCTTTAGCACTAAAACCTACGTTATTAGAACTCGCTCGAAGTAACATAGGAGTAAATATATTTATATACACACGAAGAAAATTGTGAGCATTTTGGCTGAAATAATAGCGTAGCGCTTATCGCAAATAAATCGATGGCCGTGGAATGAAGGGACAGCAATAATTTGATATCCATCGGAATTGAGGAATGTGCAGAAATCAGAGGCAGAATGCAAGTGCTTGTATCAGTTTCTAGTCGATGTAGCGAGTAGTGGTGGAACAATGAAATGGCCCGGGACGCTTTGGCGGCCGGCCAACACTAACTAACCGTGCTCAGGGCTGGCACGAAGACAAAACAATAACAAAACCAAAAATATACTACGTATTTCTCCGTCAGTATTTTAACGTTTTAGCAATATCACAAATATTTGGTTTGGGGGTGAAATTTCTTATTCAAACCGCTTCTTTCTTGCGACCTGTTCTGTTTTAAGGAAAATTACTTCAGTAAATGAAGGATTCATTTCATTTTCAAAATAGCTTTTTTTTGGACTACTGTATAATTTTCCAATGGGGCACGTGTCAAACACATGCGACAGTTACATTGAGCAAATTAAATCAAGTTGATGATGAACCTTCAGTGCCTCCCAATCCATCAACACAAGGAATCCACAAGTCACACAGGTCTAGTTTGATTTTGCTATGTCAGGGCTGAAATATGTTCTATTTTTGTAATCACATTTAGCGATGCTAATGTTTAAAATATTCAACAGCCCTAACTTGTCCTAATTCTGTTTCACAAGCGTGGTTATTTAGATTAAATGTATTAATGTTTGATTAACTGGAAGAATACACATTTACGACATGTTAATTATGTGCCCTCTAAAAGTTATGCAATGGTGCTTTTTAAATAAGGTTCTTACATATTAAATTGGCGTTTTGTATGGGAGGAACAAAAAGTATTATAGAATATGTTTAATTAATTAAAGTCTGTACCATTTGTATCTATGCACTTTTGCCATCTTATAGGTAGTTCTAAAAGTTCGTAAAATCTTTGAAGGCGGCTTCGACTGCCTCATCGGTGTTGAATATTTTACCTTGTAAGAAGTTGTGCTGATTTTGAAAAAAATGGTTTGACGTTGGGTGTCTTAGACATTCCAATTGAAGCTCCTGTGATTTGGTAGCCGTTCGTTCACAGTAACTTACCAATTCGACTTAGGGTCCTTCAATAAAAGAATGTATAATTCTTAAAAGGCCGGCAACGCAATCGCGAGCCCTCTGGCATCGAGAGTGTCCATGGGCGGCGGTATCACTTAACATCAGGTGAGCCTCCTGCCCGTTTACCCCCTGTTCTATAAAAAAAAAACTAAATTTTGTCGGATAAATTTAAAATTATGTTTAAATAATTATAAGTTTACAATAATACATAACTTCTATCCGTTAAAAAAAACTCTTTAAAATCTGAACAGAGAATTACGGCTAGCTTGCTGTTCGCTTTTCCATTATGGTTTGCATTTGCTGACAATAGATATCTGCCGTAATCTAAAAATTGAATTTGGGATTCCTAACCAAAGAAGAGATAATATGCGAGGTCAATGTGGCCAGTACGACAAAACGCCAATTTCATATGTAAGGACCTACTATAAAGTGTATTGTTTGTAGAAACAAACCGTTTTACAAGATTTCCTTTGACGTTACAAAGAGCAAATATTTTGAGTAGTCTTCTTTTGTTTCCATCTGACAATGTTCTGTTACAACTTTAAATGTTTCTTACACAGCAACATTTATAAACCTCATTAATATATTTCTTCTTTGTATTCTAATAGAGAATTAAAATATGTAGAATATTTGACAGTCAACATGTATACTATGTATATTATAAAAGGTTTTTAAATTAAAAGCTTTGCCCTTATAATAATAAGTGTTGGCCTAGTGGCTTAGCTGGCTAGCGTGCGACTCTCATACCTGAGGTCGTAGGTTCGATACCCGGCTGTACACCAATGGACTTTCTTTCTAAGTGCGCATTTAACATTTGTTCGAACGGTGAATGGAAACATCATGAGGACATGTCTTAGACCCAAAAGTTGATGACGTATGTCAGGCACTGGAGGCTGATCACTTGCTTGCCTATTAGATTTAAAAATGATCATGAAACAGATTCAGAAATCTGAGGCCAAGACCTAATGAGGTTGCAGCGCCACTGATTTTTTTTCTTATAATAATAAGATGCAGATATAATATACTCCGTTAAGTTTTGTAATAAACGTGTTAATAGGTATCGTGTAGTCTCATACTATGACCGTGCAATGAACGCATCATACATGATCATGACCCGGACCCATACTATTCACTGGAACATTTTACCAGTGCATTAATGTATTGTGCATTATATTTGACGATATTAATTTCCTATTTATATACTTCCGTGAGATTTCAACGTCAATTTAAAAAATGTAAAGCTAACTGCTGGTTAGTCGTATCACGAAATTGCACCGTATCCCCTGAACGTCCATCATTCCATAACTGAGCGTTTTTAAGGCAGTTTTTTGACTATCACTATGTGGTCTTCTATCACTAACAGCCCATATTTCCGAACCAATTCAACTTAAGGTCCTTCTTTATAAAAAAACCTACCATTTCGTCAGATGAGAGACTCCTATCCGTTTTGTTCTATAAAAAAAAGTATTGCAATTGTTCATTATCTTTGAGAATATTAACTATATATAGTTTAGTTTGTAATAATATCGTACTCACAAAATAGCGATACAGTAACTTATTAACAGCTTTATCACGATTTCATTACTATCTGTATGTAACGTGAAAATTTACAGCCCGCTTGAGTAACAAAAAAGAGATTGGGATCGTATCATCGCAATAAATTTGCCGCTTTTTGTCCAGCCTGGGCCAGTAATTGGTCACTACGAAATTTATAGATGGCGCCAGTGCGTTATTGAATCCAATTAATGAGATTCCGAATAAATTGGACCTTAGTAGGGATTACTCGAAGGCAATTGTACACGTCTGTATGTCGTAATGAGGTTTTCTAATTGGTATTTTAATGATAGGGGAATTTGTACCAGCATTTATTAAAAATGAATGGGGTTATGTACTAAAGAGAGAAGTGTCAGCCCCGTGTCTGTCAATTTTCTTTTTACACGCAATTAACATTTGCTTCTACGGTGAAAGTAAATATAGTGCAGAAACCGTCATATCTTAGTCTCAAATATTTAGGCTGATCGTACGTATGAAAGGTGAAGACGTGCAACAAAGAGTTATCTCTTGCTTTTAAATATCAATAATTTTAAGGAAGGTTTTGTTATGACAATGGTTTTTTTAATATAAATACTGGCATATTAGTTATTGTTGCAGTTAAAACGCCGAAACGCTGTTCCAGTATGTACTCAAATTTATCTATAGAATTAGCAGTAAATTACAGTTACAGTTTTAGGCCTGTTAATTTGATGATAATTTGCAAAAGCATTGACTAAACAATGCATTTGAATTTAATACACAAAAAAACCTCAGATTTATAACTTTAGTATATATGTATTAGGCGTATCGAAACAAAAATGAATCGTAAAATATGTTGCTAAACTCGAAGACGTTTGGACCAAACAAGCACAAATGAAAAAACAGCTTAAAAAAAAAGAGAACAGTTAACAGTTTATTTGCGGTAAAACATAAATTTGTTCCATAGGTTGGTATGGTAGCTATGTAAATAAAAGTTTAGAACATCTTATATCTTTAAACGGTACTAAATTTATGTGTAGTATACGGGGGGTTTCGGGGGCCATAAATCGATCTAGCTTGGAATCATTTCTAGAAAATGCCATTTTATTCGTGTTTTATCATCTTAAACATAGAATTGCTCGTTTAATGTCAGTAAAATAAAAACTTACATATGAATATAATTATCTTTATTCGATAATTATATTATATATACATATTTCATCATTTTATTAGTATGTAATTCGTACTTAAATATAATTTCCAAAAAAAAAAAAACAATTTATAAAAATTAAAAAATACCGGTCATACTTATATTAAGGTGAAACATAGTTCGCGGTGCAGTAGACAATTATTATTATCAAATTGTTTCATTGAGTTACTCATCGAACTTGACGTATGAGAGTATTGGCACCACTTCAAATCTACTTCAAATGCCAAAGCAATGACCGATCTAACACAATAATTGCTGTAATGATAGTAAATTGTTGTGACATAATATACGTATACATCTGTCTTCTTGTCGCTGTGGAGATGAGCCAAACTGGACCATTTGGCACAAATCTATCGCTGGAGCGTACCAGCTACCGTACGGAATATTTTTTCATACGAAATCGCCTTCGTGGTTTAGTTGGCACACTACACAGCCTCTCTACTTCGTAAAACCAATACCGATTGGCTTAATTATTTAATGTATTCAGTCAGTTGCAGCTCATTGGCCTGTTTTATCCAGAGGGCGTAAATATGCTTCGTATTCAATAATGGTTAGTTAAGCCGTCATACGGAATAAATCCTTAACGCATATAAACGGTATCCTGTTAATTATAGAGAAAACGTATTTTCAAAGGAGCAATAAAAATTCCCTATGCGTTATTTGAAGTGAAACTTCTTTATCGGCGTTGGAGAATAATTTACCGTCACATTTTTCGGTTACGTCACATGTTTCGGTTACGCTTCACATTTTTCCGTTACGCCATCTTTTTTTTTATCACTACAACGGTTGATTTTAGGAGATTCGAAGGCATTAATAACAAAAGTATTTAATAACGACAGTGATTGTAATAATTCTATAATAATTAATGAAATTCTAATTCTGTAATTTATTAATTAATTTACTAAAAATATTTAATATTAATTTAGAAATTCTCTAATTTAACCAATTTTTATAAAGTTGCATATAGCAGATCATTTTTCGACAAATAAGGTCATAAAGAAGTTTCACTTGTTACATAAGTACACTAATACACGTATCCCTTTTTTTCGTTTATAAATATTATATCACATAAAAATGGCAGCACTGAAAATAGACATATACAAAAAAAAAACAAAGAGCATTCGATCACGGAATTAATTTTAAACTACATTAATGCAAAAACGAAACGGACATTTTGAAAATTAATTTTATTAACCTGGTATTCCAGGAAGCGTCCGTCTGGTTGTAAAGATAAAAGTGAATGTGTGCTCGTTGCGACAAAAATAGATGGTAGCTGAATATTTCTGTACTGAAACTTGATACGTAGCCATCGGAACGCCATGAAACGTATAATGGTATGCAATAAAATTTTCTTCAGATTGGCGGCTTATCATTCGTAAAAATTAATTTCTCTTAATTGGATTGAGAATTTAAAATATAAAATAACATCCAATTATTTTTACCTACTGATACAAGATTTATTAATCAAGAATGTACAAAACTACATGCCAGTTCTTCTCCTGTTGAGCCGAGCTAGTAATATAAATGAATATCTTTTTTTTTATTGACTTTAATTTTACTAGTAAGATGAAATAATTGATTTTGAATTTCTATTCAAAGTGAATTATTTTGCTTTATTAGTTAAGGGTTTTTATTATTAGTGACTTGGTTTCATTCGCATAATATTGTTTTATATAATGCCAATTAATGTCGCACATGAGGGGATCCCTTGCGGTATTAGAGTAGAAAATCAGTTTCACCGACAAAAAAATTCCAAGTGACAAAATAAAAATTTGATTTGTGAACCACATTAGTCTAAAAATGTTATTTCGTGCGAAGTAATTCTGGCGGCTTATATTACCAATACTAAAATGTATTTCATTATTTCACTACGAATCGTATTTGTTAATTATGACAATTATTTAGGCGTAAGTATGTTTGATGGGAAACATTAACACTTTAATAATTAAATTAGTATGTAAAAGGATTACAGGTAATTGAATTTATAATTGCAATACAAAATATAATTGAAATAAAACTGATCAATTTCCCTTCAACGGCGAACTAAATCTCTGCTCAATAACTGAAATTGAAAATGTGCAAGTCACGAGTGAAAGCGGTTTTGAAATATCTTTGTCTCCGTATTTATAATAAACATAGCTTTAATCTAGATTTGCAAGAAAATTAAGAATTACAATTACAATACCGCTTGGGCGTATATTTGTTTAAAAATTGTTAGCAATAATAATTAATTGAAGTATAGAAAATAAAGAAAAACTGTCTTCCAGCGCTTTTTAACAAGAAAAATAAATTTGTTTTGCCCTTTATGAAGCTATAAATGTGCAGTACCTACTCGTAAGTTAAAGACAATACTCGTATAACCTAATCCAAGACTTTGAACTCGGGTGACAGATTAAGGCTGACATTAAATTTTAACCTTACTATTAATATCCCAAATGATATATATTCTGATTCATATCATGTCATATCATTGCACAAGTGGCTAGAAAAAATGATCGTGTAATAACTAACCCTAATTTTTTTCCATGTATTTTTTTCTTTCATATTAGAGAAATAACGATTAGATAGTTAATAATCATTTATGAATAATAACAGAAGACATTCTTTAAAATCTGTGTTTCACACAATATGCCAGTAATGTATTTGAAGTTAGGATAGTTAAATAATAAAATAATATAATTTGAATATATAAATGCCATATAAAAAACCAAAGATTAATAATTATTTTGAAAGCTATTAATAATAAGCCTAGCTATTAATAATATTTGGATACCATTTGACAGCTTTTATTAGACCGTTAAGTATAAATATACCTTAACGGAATAAATAAATATTTTATAACAACGCAAACAATATTTCGTACAAAAGTTTACACCAGAAGTATCTAGAAGTAAGGCAGGCAGTTTTTACCGCGCCACTATGTGGCACCAGCTAGTCAAGAAAAGAGCGTACCAATTCTTAAAAGACCAGCAACTCGCGAATCCTCCAGCATCGAATCATTTGAAGTCAGGTGACCCCTCCTGTTTACCCCCTGTTCTAAAAACCGTTACTACGTTCATACATTTGTAAAACAAAAAAACTTAGCGAATAAAAAGAACTGCGGAGAGTTTATTGTCAGTTCTTCTCTTCCGTCCTACGCCATTGAGAGCTAGCAGTTGTAAAATCAGACGCATTTATTTTTTCACGTTTATAATTGTGTTACCTATATAAATAAATGATTTTGGACTTAGACTTTGACTTTTATATACGAAAGATGTTACAACGTATTTTCACTTGTGTGTCGCTAGTTTCTTTTAACTTAGTCGTCCCACGGGCCAGTGGCAATGCGCCGGTGAAGGTCGATGAATCATCACCATCAATAATCGATATCGAGCAATCAATTTTCGGCAATTTTAATATCGACACCTGCTCGAATCGGGGAGCGATTATTGCACTTTTTCAGTTGAAATATTCATTTTAAACTGGATTTTTCTCCGTTCGATTACTATGTGTTCGATTGATATTCCATTTTTAAACTATTTAGTTTAAGGAAACATATTTCCTGATTAAACTCGAATACGAATTTAATTACTCATAATTAAAGCTGTTTATGCGATAGAGTTGTTTTGGTGAATATTTTAGAAATACATTGAGATGTAATGGGTTTTTATAATTTTTATTTTGGTAAATTATATGTTGAACTTAATACTTATTGAATATTAGTAATGCACCAGTTGCACCGTTGCATTATTTATCTCCAACAAAGTAATAACTACATTATAATTTATTTAAATCAATTAATAACAAAAAACCTATAACTTACTTTGAAATATAATAACTTAAATACAAATATTACTAAAAGGGGTACCTTTAGTCCAGGTTCTGAGATAATAACAGACTTCCCTCTTTGAATAGCTTGGCTAAATCTTTGGCGGGGTAACTGCCAGCTCTTCAGTCCTTTGTGGTGTAATTACATAATAATTGTTATTTGATTTACACTATTATTATAAAGACCAAAGATTTGATTGCTTGTTCGTGATGGACACAGCTAAACAATATTTACAAAAATGTTAGCGATTTATATTAAACTTTTTTTTTTTTTTTGTAGAACAGGCGGCAATCGGGCAGGAGGCTCATCTAATCTTAAGTGATATTGCCAATATCTACACGCTATATGTCTAGCAAAAAAACTTGAATTTGAATGTCAAAAGAATCTTCTTTAGTAATTCTTATAAAACCAAAGACTTTCAGGGTCTTGTTAAAATAATTGCGGAGAAAACGTAATTTGCGAGCCCTAAGGCTGTACAGACTCCTTTACACAAACAGTAAATCTCCGCCAAGTTTTATAAACTTGTTATTATACCTCAGAGGTTTTTATGTTATTCGATTATTTTGTTATGCATAATTCTATATTGAAGACAATGGAGTGGTTTAAACGAATATCGGTATATGTGTTGCGGTGTATCTTGTACTAATGATTGTGTGTGTGATATACCAATTCTCTAAACTTAATGTTTATCTGGAAAGCCGTTTCAAGCATTCTAGGGTATATCAGAAACGAAACTAACAGTAAACGAAGGAAGACTACTAGAAACATTATTTTAACTTGACGATTCTGTAAATTTCTTTTCTACAATCGTGATTTTACGCAATGCATTTTAAGTTATAAACTTTGAATAAATCCCGCCGAAACTAGACACATATTAGCTGACGCATTCTGCAATAAAATTAATTACATTTACATACCTACCAAATTCATATACTACATTGTCAAGTCGATTATTATTACCTAAAACTGTACTTCTAGCGGAGTATATTCATAAGAATACCAATTATTTGTGATTAGGTCAATTTGGTACATATTGACCTAATCTGAGATAATGAGTGGGATAAGATACTGAGTGATCAGAAATATAGTATTGTCTTTTATTAACATAACTTTTACACATTTAAAGAAAAACACAACGGATTATAGTTATGTATTATTGTATTTAAACTTATAATTATTTAGTACATAATTTTAAATTTAAACCGACGTTTCGCGTGCTTTACAGCGTGCGTGGTCACGGTGACTGAAGACAAAGGTGTTAAATGTCAAAAAGTATTACAGCTGTAGAAAATGTTGTGTTATCTGTATTTATTTCCCCGGAGTTGGTATCGACTAAAAGATGATCGAGCAAACCGCCAAAAAGAAACCTCACCTTCGCTGAAACAAAGGCTCTCGCGGATCTAAAGGCGAACGAAGATTTGGTAGTACTCCGAGCTGACAAAGGGAACGCAACCGTTGTTATGGATACGTCGGAATATGAAAGCAAGATGGCTCTCCTCTTAAACGATGTCAATACCTATAAAAAAGTCGATAAAGATCCCACAAACAAGGTAATAAAACAAACATCCAGCCTTCTTACTAAATATTCTAAAACACTATCACTAGATGTTAAATCCTTAGCAACAGCCTGTGTAAAACCTCCAAAAATGTATGGATTGCCAAAAATACACAAACTCAACAATCCTTTAAGACCGATAGTCAGTCATATCGACTCACCCACATACAAATTAGCCAAACACTTAGTATCAATATTATCCCCTCTCAGGGGGCACACTAGTGCTTATGTCAAGGACTCTTACCATTTTGTGGAAACATGTAGAGATCTCAAATTACTCCACAACGAAACTATGGTGAGTTTTGACGTTGAGTCACTATTTACAAACTTACCATTAAATGACTGCCTAGATATAATTTCAAAAAGACTTAAGGAACAGAACATGTCACCAGATTATGTAGAAATTGTAAAACACTGTCTCACATCAGGGTACTTAATGTGGAAAGATGAGTTTTATGTGCAGGTTGATGGAGTAGCCATGGGTTCTCCGGTGTCACCTATAGTCGCTGACATCTTCATGGAGGACTTTGAGGAGAGAGCTCTGGCCAATGCCCCGGTTAAACCTAGACTGTACAAGAGATATGTCGATGACACATTTGTAGTACTCCCCAATGACAAAATATCTACATTTCTAGCGCATTTAAATTCAATACACAAGAACATTAAATTTACTGTTGAAAAAGAAAACAACATCTGTCTGCCCTTTTTGGACATTTTAATTATACGCAAAGCAGATGGCACACTAGGTCACACAATACACAGAAAGGCAACCCACACAGATAGGTACCTCAATGGTGAATCCCACCACCACCCGTCACAACTGCTCTCTGTCGGTAAATGTTTGTTTCAGAGAGCCCAACGTCTTTGTGATGCGGCTCACCTCAAGGAGGAACTACAGCATGTCAAACAGGTGCTACACCGAAACAAGTTGCGCATCCCCCGGCTGCATCACAGAAACAAAAACAAGACACAAACAGTTCCTCGCCAGCCAGCTTACCTGCCATATGTGAAGGGAGTTACAGATAGAATTAGCCGGGTCCTAAAACGAGCTTCCATTAATACAATTTTCAAGCCGCACAAGAAGATTCAGCAATTCCTAAGACCAATCAAAAGTAACACCCCATTGCAAGATGCAGGTATATACAAACTGGATTGCGACTGTGGCCTGTCTTACATAGGGCAAACTAAACGCAATATGTCCAGCAGACTCAAGGAACACATTGCGGACATAAGACATAGACGACACACAAAATCAGCAGTCTGTGAACACACACTAGATAGGCCTAATCACTACATACGCTTTGACCAACCGAAAGTTCTTGCGAAAGAAAAAAGATTCTTCCCAAGATTGGTACGCGAAGCCATTGAAATCAAAAAACACGCCAATTTCAATAGAGAGGACGGCCTAAAATTATCAAACACCTGGGATCCAATAATATCCAAATTAAAATCTCAAAATAAACAATCCGCGAAAATGGAGGACACCGTGAGCAATTTCTGCAAAAACCCTACATCTTTTAGTCGATACCAACTCCGGGGAAAAAAATACAGATAACACAACATTTTCTGCAGCTGTAATACTTTTTGACATTTAACACCTTTGTCTTCAGTCACCGTGACCACGCACGCTGTAAAGCACGCGAAACGTCGGTTTAAATTTAAAATTATGTCTAAATAATTATAAGTTTAAATACAATAATACATAACTATGATTAGAAATAGTTCTGTTTCTAATGGTCATATGATGACATGCCTTCGTCATAGCGGTATGCGCTTAAATTAGTTTTCTTTTTCTTGGGAACTGGTGACGATTGTTGTGCACAAAAGTTATTTATTTCGTCACATTCATATATAATATGTTAGATGTATCGTTACATGTAGGTTGCATCTAACATATATAACAAAAACCAATAATACTAAAGATATATATAGCCTAAGATACATACTATTTACAAAAAGCTTCAACGGAAGGGGCCCGATTGTCTGAACAGGTTGCAACACATACGAGTGCCCCAAGCCCATCTTCAAAGGAATCAAACTCATACCATCTGGTCTCTTGCCATCGTCTTTTGCAATTCCAGTCGGCTCAAGTACACAAATAGTGGTCGTTGTATGTCCGGGCTTTGCAATAACTGAGTTTTTGTACATTTGGTGTAACGTGAAATGATTACGCAAAGAAAGCATGATTAATATTTACTATTCATATAATTCAAATATAAATACAAAATATATACATATATTTCGCTTTCAGTCTGAAATCAGAACATTCGTATTGTGAAACAAGGTTTCTTATTATTGTTACGGCAAGTCAAGGACAATGACATCTTGTCAAGGACATCTTATTATTGTTACGGCTTTCCTAAGAAAACTGGCTTGCCACTTCCGATAATACAGGCCTTTCGCCGTAGGGGACTGCCGGAAGCATCGTCTCTTAAGCTTTCAACTCTATAACTACCAATGTATTTTTTTGATTTTTTTATTTGACGTTTAATGTAGCTGACCTAATAATTAATATGAGCACTATTTGTCTAGTGGCTTCAGTGTGCGACTGTAATTCCTGAGGTGGGTGGAAACTTGGGTTAGGCATCTATAGACTTTCTATCTTTTTATTTCGAGATGACATAAAAAAACGTGCCGAGCATGACGTACAGACTCGAGCGGTAACGCAAGTTCGGCTCTATACATCGAGAGCATACAACGTATAAGGCGAGAGAAAGTTGCGGTATTTGCTACCGCGGCTAATAAATAGTCTACCAATCATATAACAGATAGCCTAACACTAAACAACATAAATTCTAAATAAAAAACTACTTTAACATGCATTTTTCGCGCTTATAAACAAGACTGCTATTAATACAAACCACAGCGGTTTTCTAATGTAACATATTGTAATATATTATATTATTTTGTAAAATAAAGAGAATTTTTTTTTAACCCTCACTCGTGCGGTAACATTGTGAAGAAACTTAAACCCAACGAGTCAACGGTGCAAAAGGAGTCTATTATAAAAAAAAACCAATTCATCACGAAACAGACATAGATATCTGAAGCTGACGTTAAAAGGATTTTTATATACAGTCAAAATCTGTTATAACGACATCGAAGGGACTTCATATTTGATTGTAAAAAACCGATAGTCGTAACAGCTGATGACGTTGTTATTAAGTAGGTATCTTAAACCTTTGATTTAGGTATGTTGTTCTAAAGGATGTCGTCGAAAACGGTTTTAACAGATGACAACATGTTTGAAGAAGGGACGATTTATTTTAATTACCGATTTTTGACAATTGAACTTATGAAAGTTAAGGTGACTAAGAACGTCATTGAACTGAAAATTGATAAGAAAAAGGTCGTGGCCGTGGCAAGTATTGCGAATTGTGCAAGGTTCTGCGACTGACAGTGTTCACTAGTTCTTTGTGCCTCTACACAGATAGGTTTATGATCATGAAAATCCTAATACCGATTTTGTGTTTGATATCTACTGTGGGTAAGTACAAATTTTCATTATTTCAAAGAAGATTAAAATTATAGATTGCGTACTTGGTACATATTTGTTCACTGATTACATATGTGTTCTGTCGTATTCGCCAAGCTTTCATAAATTTTATTAATTCCCTTAAAAATCATCTGGCCTACCTTCCTTTTAGTTGTTTCTTCCTCATATTATTAATTTCCATAAACATTAGCATTGTTTTTCTAAATGCCATGAAATACCTAAACGAGTAACAAGATATATCTGATATTTAAAAACTGTACTACATATAGACTATATGTACATAATATAATACTAATATAATACTATATATGTAATACTAGAATTCAATACGCCCAGATTTAATCGGTAATAATTCAGACTTCAATTTAGTTTTATTTGTATACAATGATAATATATGTATATTCAACGTTTTAATTTATAAATTAGGTGTAGAAAAAATAAGTAAAATGCGTTGTTCTAAAGATTTATGAATGGGTGTTTGTTTTAGATCTACAAGATGCGCCAGATGGAGAGTGTTGTGGGGAGCAAGAGGTGGATATATCTCAACATTTAGAGCTGGAAGCAGTTTGTCCAGAACTTAGTGGACAGATTATTGGAGGACGGTCCAGTTCGATAGTTAGACATCCTTACCAGGTACCTAAATTTTCTTAGTATAACATTCGAATAATAATAATTATTTTTAATATTTTGCGTGGCATCCAGAATCAACACCATATTTAATTATTCCTTTTAAAATTTAAATGTTTAAAGTTTAAAAAGTAATTGTAACATTGTGCTAATTAGCTAGTCTTTTTTATTATAACAAAATAAAACCGTATCGCAAAAACCTCTTAGGTCTCGGCCTCAGATTTTCAAGCAAGTAGGCAGTATGTTTAAGCAAGTAGGTAAACATGTGCCTGACACACGCTGTCGACTGTTTGGGTCCAAGGCACGTCGGTTTCCTCATCGTGTTTTTCTTCCTTCCGGGATTCGAACCTATGACCTCAGACGGATGATTAGAAATTGTCGCAATGCATAAGTAGACCTGATCTGATCCGATCAAATAATTACACTATATCATAATCGAAAATTGTCTCATGATATAAACTGGTAAGCACAATGAAAATGTTCGACTGACGTAATATTTCCACAGGTGTCAATGGTACTGAATGGAAATTCTTTCTGCGGTGGCTTTATAATTAGCCCGAATTACGTGTTGACTGCAGCCCACTGCGTTCAGAAGTAAGTCAATTGTAATTTGCAAAACAAATTATTCATATTTTAACTCGAAGTGAATTTCACTTTGTTAATAAAAGAATTATAGAAATCTTGTATTTGTGGCCTCACGAAACGGCATCGTGATCTTTTTGTATATTTTTTCTTTTATATAGGGAACAATGTTTGTCCGATAAGCTTGCATACTAATAGCTTTCTCTTGGCCAAATTGTTTATAAACTATTTATTTAGTAATCCTCCTATTCCGATGGAACATAATGTAACGACGTAGTATGTGCTATTGCAAATTATTAATTGTTTTTTTTATTATACCTATATTTAATCTATCTTTATATAAAAGATGGTCGTGCTAGTTACACTTTTTATAACTGAAGATCGACAGAACTGATTGGTAGGGCAGTTTAGAACAAGGATTTTTATTGTTTCCGAGGGACGTGTCAAAACTTGGTCGTAACTGCAAATAGAAAAACTGAAAATTTTATAAGCCAAAACATCAGTGTAGCAGTTCATTTGTTTAAAACAGTCAAAACTCATCTGTAAAACGTAAAATTATATGGTTAAGTATTATTTGACCTTTAGAAGTTTTGAAGTTGATTGAATACATCGTGGTTAATATGTAAATCATTATCTAGATTCAATATCGGCTCTTTGCTTCCAATCCATATTACGCAAATATTCATTATATATTTGCCATCATATATTGCCCAAAATTTATTGGTCAAATAAAAAAGCGGTACTGGGATCTTTTCAAAATAGGTTTAATTCTTAACCATGCATTTTCTTTAAATACGTGGAGACTTCAATTTTCATTTATTTTTACGTTCGCATGTGAAACCTGTTTGAAACATACATTTTGATTTTAAATGATTTTCTTGATTTTGAAATTTGACAGCTCATATACCACCGGAAACCTTAATAAAACATTGAGCTTTGTAAGCTTTAGAAAAAACGATGACGTGCATAATAGCACTTGTTTGTAGGAGTAATGATATTATTCCCGCGTTTACGAGTGTTGGCAAGAAAATCTCTACTAACGTAATAGTTATCGAATCAGTTATTTAAGTATTTTAATGGGTTTTTAATGTGTTCATGCGGTATTTGTTAAACTTGTATAGCAGAGCAGTGTTGGCCTAGCGGCTTCAGCTTGTGACTCTCATACCTGAGGTCGTTGGTTCGATCCTCGGCTGTGCACGAATGGACTTTATTTCTATGTGCATATAACATTTGCTCGAACGGTGAAGGAAAACATCGTGAGGAAACCGACACGTCCTAACCAAAAAGTCGTTTACGTGTGTCAGGCACTGGAGGCTGATCACCTACTTGCCTATTAGATTAAAAATAGATCATGAAACAGATTCAGAAATCTGGGGCAAAGTTCTAAAGAGGTTGTAGCGCCACTGATTTATTTATTTTTTGTATTCATTATAAACGTCGTATCTTTATTTTATACTTTATTTTGTAATTAATTGTAAAATGTTAAATGTATGCCTAAAATCGCATCTGTAATAGTTTTTAATAACAAAATACTGGGGTATAATAAAAATATGAGCAAGAAAAACTGAAAGGATTTCAAAATTATTGAATACATTAAATTAATCTTACACTTCAGCAAGCTTTCAACAAAGCTTTCATGTTTAACCTACAAAATCCTAAATTAAATATAACTTTTAATAAGCCTTAATCCTTTTTTTGCATTTTCACAGTATTAAGCTATCTTTCTATAAATTAATTTTTATTACGATATAATTAGTGTTGGAAAAATGGAGCATTAAAAATATATTTATAAGAAGTTGGCAACGCCTTTGACACATTAACCCAGATCGGGGACAAAAAGCGTACAACTAAAAAACGAGTTAGCGGCTTTCGTTATTTTTTCATAAAACTCGCACTTTATGAGAGTGCCCGGCGTAAAAGTATTTTCTAGAAAGTAACAGCAATTTCTTAATGCATTTAATATGCAAAGAAAAATAGTTTATATAGCTGAGGCACACTACATGACTGAAAGATACGAGTACTTCCTAACTTTAATCGGACAAATTTTTTAGATATTTTTTTATTATAAGTGAATTTCCGGCCTTTCAGAATAAATATCCTATCAAACAAACAATATATTTATTTCGTATAAATGATAGTACCTGGATGACCAAGCCTTGCTCGGGATTTTTTTTATAAGTTGTGTTTTTTGGAAATTATTTAAGTACGAATTACATACTAATAAAATTATATAATATTAATATAATTATCGAATAAAGATAATTATATTCATATTTAAGTTTTTATTTTACTGACATCTTTAAACGAGCAATTCTATGTTAAGATGATAAAACACGAATAAAATGACATTTTCTAGAAATGATTCCTCGCTAGATCGATTTATCGCCCACGAAACCCCCTGTTTACTAAATTTCATGAAAATCGTTGGAGCCGATTCCGAGATTCCAATTATATATATATATATATATATATATACAAGAATTGCTCGTTTAAATATATAAGATAAGATATATAATAAAAACAGTCAAACTAAAGATATACCGAAAAATGGTATACATAATATTTAAAAAAAAGGTTCATTCAAGAGGAAAAGCACAATCGAAATTATTCAATATATTGTGTGTGTGTGCGTTTGTGTGAATGTGAAGGTGTGTACGTAAGGGTGTTTATGTGGGGTGTGCTCATGCCGCAGGTCATTTAGCGTTTTGGATATTGTTATTACTCTTTTCATGTATGTTCCAAGATAGCTTAAACCATAGTGGTAATCTTTTTGTAACATAAAATATAAATTATTTTTTTCGTTATTCAACAGTTAGTGTTTCTCTCTCTCAGTTAACAAAAAAATCTTGAAGCTAATTCATATTGACGGCATTATATTGCGATTGTGTTTATTATCACGTATACTTTAGACGCACATGTATCAGCCAGTTCTTCTTACCCGCTCTACGCCCTTGACTTGCGAACTGGTTTTAAATGTAAATTTACAGTTAATTTAATTTGTTTTTCTTGACGTTCATAAGTGTACATGTTTACCTATATGAATAAAGATATTTTGATTTGATTTGATTTGATCAAACGAAAAAATCTAAAATCATTACATAGTGCAACAGCGAAATCACTTCCAGTCAACCCAATATGAGTACGCAAGTGCCATCTTAGCCCTTTAGTTATTTCATATCTAACAGCTAGTAACCTATTATTTTTACAATTTCTATAAAATTAATACTTTTTAGCGTGTTACCGTCTGCTATCCGTCTACGCGTTGGCAGCACAAGACGGGACTCCGGCGGTAGAATCGTCCCAGTGGCCAATGTTACAGTCCATCCTCAATACGGGACGCCACGATTCGACCACGATATCGCTGCTTTACAACTGGCCAGGCCATTGACCTTCAGTAATTCTGTCCAGGCTATACGGCTCCCTCAACCGAGACAGGCAGTACCACTGGTTAGGCTAACTGTCACTGGATGGGGATTAACTGCTGTTAGTATATTTATGATACGGAAATCTTTGTTCGCTTTCAAGACAACAGCGGCACAATTTGAATTACTTTAATTTAAATTTATTTATTCACCGCTTAGAGTCCAGGAATGGGCCAATGAAGATAGTAAATTAACATGGTATTTGTTTGATAATCTGTCAACATTTTATTGTAACAGCTGTAATCAATGTAATCTGTCAACAGTTTACTGTAGTTATTAGCTGAATATTTAGTGAACTCATGTTTTCTGTAATTATATAAAATACTTATGTATTTCACATTAAATGTTTAGTTTTAAATCGCATGAATTCTACGGTCATAATATAATTCCATGATAAAAAATAGTTAATATTTTAGCCTCGTGGACAGCGCATCCCGCGTATAATGATGGAAGCGAATGTGCCAGTAGTGCCACACTGGCTTTGCCGGTTATCGTATGGTGATGCACTGACTAACAATATGTTTTGCGGAGGACATTTCCTCATAGGTGGAGTGTCATCGTGTCAGGTATGTCTTCCCTATTTAAACTAAACATTTAACATAACATAAATTATTAGGGAACGGGTGGCCTTATCTCTAACAAGCGATCTCTTCCAGGCAACCTTAGTAAGGATAAATAGTAAAGGCTACATCGCATTCTTTTCGATACTATTAAAAATACTTCAAATTAAATTATAGAATTTTTCACGAGCTTTCAGTAGTGTTAGACAATGTTAGCCGAGGTTTTGGTTCATGTATTTAATGATAGTACATATATTTTTTGTTCCAAAGTCTTCTAGAGACATTTAGAATTTGACAATACTAGCCACCGCGCCGATTAAAAACCTTTGTTTTCCTGCAAAAACAAAACTGTATAAATGAATATTGGTACGTCAAAGTAGATTAGTATTATGTACACAAATTAGAAGATTTTATATTTTTTTACGTACATTCTCAATGTGTTTTTGGATTCAATAATAACGTTGAGACCAATTTCGTTTCTTTTGAAGTTTTCAATACATTACTGAGAGTTCTTCCCAGATAGTGTCTCATCGCAATTATACTGTCATAATTTTCGCGATGGAGAAAAATGATGAGAGTGAATTATTAGGATGCGCGCGCACACCAACACCTAATATAAAAATAAATATTTATCATTAATCACTACAGCATTTTAGTTATTTTTTATCCATACCCCAAAGAAATATAACTTGTAACGCGTGTACATAAGTACACACACTTTTTTTTAATGTACTTAGAATATTTTCTATTAATTTGTCTATATTTTTAGGGTGACTCTGGTGGTCCTGCAGTCTTCAGAGGAATTGCGTTTGGCGTAGTCTCATTTGCGAGAGGATGTGCTCTTCCTCTATCACCGACTGTCTTCACAAACATTGCTTCTTTAAGAGATTGGGTGACCCAAAACACAGGAGTATAGGGATCTGTTTCGAAAATTGTTTGAGTGTTATTTCGTTTTAATATATGCAATATTTGTGGTTTATGTATTATTTAGCGGTGGTATTACGGTGATACAGAGAAGCATTTAAATAAAACTTATTTTGTATAAATGGGAATTTATTGCAATTTTTTATACAACGTTTCGAGCATTTTTGCACTTTTTTGCGGGTTTGCTCAAGTCTTGCTATAAATGTGCAGTGCTCACGTAAATAAAAAAAAAACCGGCTGAGCTACGCTCGCTAAAACAGCCCGTGCTGAGCTGTAAAGGCCCTTAAGGCCAACAGCGAGATTCCATTCTAAAAAAAAAAATAGTGAAACCTATTTCATTGTACGCCTCATCAAATTAAAATTATATAATTCCACTGTATTAAATAAAACATTAAAACATCTCTACATCACACCGTTAATATAATTTAGTAGCTGTAAATCTGAAGAAAGTATTTAATAAATTTATGATATTTAGATTATGACATTTTAATTTTTCTAACAAAACTTGTATTTCAATCAAGATGTGATGTTTGCACTCCAAAAAATCGTGAATGAGAAGTAAACCGAAATAATAAAAAAGCAACAAAAAATATGTTTACCAAAGAGCAGTGGGCGGAAAGAGATTAGCGTAATTTGCCGCCCGCCCTCAGGTAATGTTAAACTGCCAACAAGATGTCTGTGATATAAATAGCAAATGTTTGCGCCCGTCACACCAACGGCTTATGTTTTAATTTCTATTTTTAAATACATTTTGATGAATTTCATGCAGTTTTATTTTTATTTTCCAATGACATTTCACAGCGTAAAAACAGTTTGATAGCGATGCATAAGTAATTCGATTAAAACCTCTTTAAAACATTTATTAGGATGATTCAGATTAAAAAATGTTACTAACATGCGTTTTTATCATTTACACAATTTATTAAATGTGATCTTAAACATATATAAATACTATTAAGTCTAAATATCACAATCACCAAAATTGATTCATGTATTTTCATTGTTTCATTATTAATATTAATTTCAAAGGCTTTTCAATATAGCATACAAAGACAAAACTAATCAAATCAAAAAAATGTACTTTGATTATTTATTGATTATGATTTCTATAATTAATCTTAATTATTCTTCCAGGTATACGAGATGTTCCTCATTGGATACCAATTCAAAGTTTTATCCCCGATTTTCACAATACACTGGGGCCTCCAAATGCGACGGAACCGCCCCCTGTGGCGTGAAAAACAAAACGAGAAAAATAGAAAACACTTCGAGTCCTTCAAAAGAGAACTTTTCGCCAGATATAGAAAGGATCCACTACATTTATTGAGGAAAAGTGTGCAAGCGAAAAAGACATAGGCCTCGCGAGGCCGCGCGTGTGCTGCCGGCCTTATTTGGACTATCTCAGTGCTGCTAAAACTTGTATGACCAGAGACTAGTGAATTTTGTGACGTGTGATCGAGAGATAAACAAAAGTTTAGAACAGGTTTAGTAAACAATTACATTGTATGTGTATGTTGTGAGATGGGCTTGGCTAAACATAAAATCATAGGCAAATTGTGTTGGATAGGAAAATATTTAGAATTTACATCCGTTAAAAACTTTATTATTGCTTTAGATTTTAGATAGTATTTTAAATTTTATCATTATTTAAATTACATACTTAACTAGGTGTAACTTAAAATATATTTTAGAGAAATTTCGTTAAATCTTTATTAAGTATATTATATACAGCAACTATATTATGTATTTTGTATTATATGAAATCAATGTCTTTCTCTGATGTGTTATTGGGGTATATTGTTTATTTCCATTCGTTTTACAAGATTTTAAAAGCACTGTAAGATCATTATACATTCTCTGTGAGAGCCTAAATCCTTAAAATATGTACTGTATTGTTTAGTTTAGATAAGTGTTAAGTGTAGATGTTACTTGTAAAAATAGAGCTTATAAGTGTAACTTTGTAAATTAATAATAAGATAATATTCTATAAGATAACACGGCCACGATTCCTCCATACATTGCCAATGAGATACACTATCATACTGCGGTTGGATGAGCGGCCGGACCTGCAATATCACCAGAGTAAACGCAACTCCACCTTGGGGCCGTTCAATTTTAGCGTAAGCAGATTTACTGAAAATTACCCCCCCCCTTCTCTTGCCAGTAAGCAAAGTTCTCAGAAAAAATAGTATTTTTAGTATTTTTTTTTGTTGGAATCCTCGAAAACCACATATTGTCTGTGCTTGAAAACTTTTTTAAAATTATTAACTACTTTTTTAATTAAATGAAATCATTTATTTGCTATGATAGTGGTACACTCAGATACATTAATTAAATTTTAAAATAAAATTAATTAAATTAAAAAATCCGCACAATCTTCATATATATCTCATATAAATTTATGCAAATGTTGTATTAATTTTATAATGTCATATAATACAAAGATACATAATGGCATAATAATAGGTAAGTTAAGTTATATATCATTATTGTCTAACTTATAATGTAGATACTCGTTCAGGCTATAAAAGCACCTTGCCTTTAAAAATTTAATCACCTTCCTTTTAACATGTATTTGTAAAAAATTATTTGATGTAATCACCAAATGAGAAAATTAAAAACCCCACCTCCCCCCTATAATGCTTACGAAATACTTGAACGGGTCCTTACACGTGTAGGCACGAGGCTGCAACTGCTTCTTTCTTCTTTAGTCGCGTTATTGATTACTTAAGGTCGATACTCAAGTCTTAGCACCTGTGTGTAATGACCTATAAGGCGCTTAAGTTGGTCGGTACAGCGGGGTTCTTCCTCGGGGTTTCGTGCCTTCTACTCTAGCGGTCACCATAAGCTTCTCGAAATTAGCGGGATGTCTGCGTGCTATTTACTGAGACGCGTAGTAGTTGTAGATAGAATCTATTATTAGAGGCTCGAAGATCGAAATAGCGTATTTTTTATTTAGAGATTCCGAAACTTTGTGATGAGCTGTCGAATATGCTAACTAGACCAATGATGCAGATAAATAAGTATCGCAATATTAGAAATGTTAGACTGGTTAACCTGAATAATTGTACTATGAAGAATTTGTCGTAATATAGTCGTATCGCTATATTAGGAAAGTTTATAGGAATTCTATTTATAGCGAAAGCACAATATCGTGTTCATTTTTTTATTTCTATTTTAAACTATTTAATTTAATGGGTTCGAATGTATTTAACGTATAAATTACAGTACCTGGATGCCTGAGCTTTGCTCGGTATTTATTTATTTTTATAAATTGTGTTTTTTGGAAATTATATAATTATTAATTATTTCAGTACGAATTACATAGTAATAAAATGATGAAATATGAATATAATTATCGAATAAAGATAATTATATTCATATTTAAGTTTTTATTTGACTGACATCTTAAAACGAGCAATTCTATGTCTAAGTTAATAAAACACGAATAAAATTACATTTTCTAAAAATGATTCCTAGCTAGATCGATTTATGGCCCCCGAAGCCCCCCTTATACTAAATTTCATGAAAATCGTTGGAGCCGATTCCGAGATTCCAATTATATATATATATATAAATATATACAACAATTGCTCGTTTAAAGATATAAGATACAATTTTGACTGCCATAGTCATTAATAAAGTAATAGATAGAAACGTTAAACTAATACAGTACACATACAGTGTAACTCTATAGCGACATTGATTGCACACCTCTTCAGGTGTCACAGAGTTTTCGTTAAATGGAAATGTTATATTAAAACGTTATATATGGTAAATTAGATAATATTCATTCGATTTGTATATTAATCCCTTTATTCATAAAAGCCAAAGTATCGCTTTTACTTAAATATGAATCTACAGTCACTGCGTTCTTAATACGCCGAAGCGCGCTAACAATTTTTTTCCGACTGCAAAGCATATATATTCTCGACTGCTGGAGCCTTCGGTCAGCCAGTGGAAAGACGATAAAGGAGAGCCGGAGAGGGCCAGGAAGGGGAAATCCCACAGCTTCGCCGTTGCACCGTGCAACTCCGTGTAATGTAATGTAATCCTGGGCACGCAGTCGCTTCAGCGGGAACAGGGGTCCATACATCTAAAAGAAGGAATGCGTCAGCATCCCTGCAAGCATTATACCCTGCCTCCCCAGCTTCATAAAATAGGGCGATTTGGCCGATGTGAATGGCCCTTGCTGAGTCGCAGAGCCCTCGCAGAGGACCGTGGGTTTTAACGGCTGATCGCGTGGCTGGATGCGGACAAGGCTAAGCTGTTGCCTCAACTATATATATTTCCCCACGAAAAAAAAATGCCAGTGGAATGACTGGTTAATGCATCCTCATCCTCTCGTTAAATTGGAGAGTTCAACTTCCTCCTTATCCAATATCATGATAGTGTTAACAGTTTGACGGATTAAGCTTATGAATAGTGGGATAAATAATATATATTTTTTTGTCTACCCTCTTTATTTACTTGTAGATATATAATGTGATGACCGAACTAGCAAGCATTTAAATTAAGTTTCAAAAAGGTGCTATATTCATGTCTTGTTTGCCAAAATAAATGTTGTTAATTTCAGTCTGTAGTTATATATATTTGAAGGGTTGTTATTGATTATAGTTGAATTGTTTAAACTACTTTTTTGTTTATGTAGTTGTTGATATTCGCACAATATTATTTAACTGTATGTTGTAAACGCACATAGAAATAAACAATGAAGACTTATCAATTTTTATTAAAACCTCGTTTTACCTTAACCTTATTCATAGACACGTTTAAACAGGTAACAAATTTGTATACTATATTATTACTAATTTAATATAAATATTAATTTCATTAAACTTATGCTTCAGGGCTACTCTGAAAAGCCGATACTATTCCTCATCATCTATTCACGAAAATCTCTATATTTCTTACAATATCGCGAACTTGAAATTGCGAACCGATAACAATATTTGAATCATGTTTGACGTCGGAATTGCTAATGCTATGTGGTAATCTTGCTAAGCTAAAACCACTTTTACTGAGCTGTTAGCTCTATAAATCAATAATGTAGGAACTTAATAAATATTTGTTTACGTCATGGAGTGAACATAAATTAACAATTTCCGGGAAAGAAGTCTAAACTAGTGACAAACAGAGAAATTGAAATGATACACTTTTATCCCTTCCAATCGCGTCCATCGTAATTTTATAATATTGATTATGTGAGCATGATAACTTAGTAGATGTAGATTTGTATGGTCATTTTAAAATATGATACAAAAGTCTAGTTTTTAATACACTTGTTTCGACTATAACACCGACTTTCTCCTAAGTTTTAGCAGCACTGCGTAAATAAATACGTTATACATTTGTTAATTTTCGTTTTTTAAAATTAAATATTAAACTGTCACCTTGTGTCATAAAATTAAAAAGAGACCGCGTTGCTTGCTAGATGGTTACGAAGCGTGAAAAGTTACAAAGAGCACCACACAACAACTTCAGGTCTTCGTCAAATCCTTGGAATTTTCAGTCCGAAGAGCATCTCTGATCGTCAGCAACGAGGCGCCAATTAACAGGTCATTCACCGAAAGTGGAAATGTGTGGGCCGTACGCTCCGGAGGAATCCAAGTCACTTTGCCAAGCAAGCTCTCGACTGGAATCCTCAAGGCAAAAGGAAGCATGGCCATCCAAAATGGACCTGGCCACGAAGCATCATTGCATAGGCCACAGAAGCTGGAATGACGTGAAGTATATTGAGAGAACTGCCCAGGACCGACCTGGCTGGTTAACTACGCTAGTTTCCCTCTGTCTCACTTGGGGGACATTGAGCTTTAAGTCATGTAGTCATTTAATATTAACACTAGTGTCAGGTTTATTTAAATGGCCATGAACCCAGTCCCAAATGACAGGACTCGACAGCCTTGTATAAACCCCAGGGAAGTTACCCCGTGCACATCCCATGCCCCACGAAACTGCTCCGATGAGCAACCCTTCTGATACTATGGGTCCACCGCTGTCACCCTGAAAAATGTTTGATCGTGTTTACCTCTGAACTATCATACTCACTCTTTATCTAAAATTTTATAGTATTCTTTATACTGTATGTATATATTTTAAGTACATTATTTTTTTGTTCTTTTACGAGAAAAGTCTGGTCATCTAGGAATCCTAGTATAGTGTTGGTTTATTTATAAAAAATCGCGTCATTGAAAATGAATTAAGTTTGATTTTTTAATTATCGAAGGAGACTTGGCCGGCAACGCTCTTGCGAGCCATCTGGCATTTGAGAGTGTTCATGGGCGCTATGACTTAACATCACGTGAGCCTCCTACTCTAGAAGAAGAGGATAATGTTTCGTTCTTTTCCCGGTTAATCCATTTGTCAGAAAAATAAGAAAAGCCTTTTAATTTATAGAAACTGGACTAATTGTCATTTTATGTACAAGAGCGTAACTGGCCAGAATCATCACAATCCAGTCAATTCAGTAAGGAATTTATGATTAAGTTGGTTATGGAAGAGCTGGGAATCCATGTACTTTTTCAACTCAATAGGTTCACAAACAACAAAAAATGTCAAATGATTAACACATTTTTATTTTATTGTATCTATCAGAAAAGATATCACAGAGTGTAATAGGTATGAATCTTCAATTTACATCGTTTTATGTTACTGGAGGCAGACGAGCAGGAGGCTCACTTGATGTTAAGTGACACCGTCGCCCATGGACACTCGCACTACCAGAAGGCTCGCAAGCGCGCTGCCATTATAGCCAAAACGACTTAAAACCATGAAATAATGTCTTTCCAGATGCTGCGCTCTTCCTAATGATAAGCTGTTAACAACTTTAGTTGCCCGGTATATTGTGTTAATCATAATAGTTCCTCGGCGGTTGAGATGCCGGTTCAAAAGTAAACAGTAGTTAGTATTTATGATAAATTTATGAAATATCGAAATCGTACCTGGCACGAATCGGGTGATGGTTGTGTAAATGAGCCAGCGCAAAACATAGTCTCTGGGTCAATTACGTTTTGTCTAACCCCTGACTGGCGGCACAGCTTCATAACAATTGTTCTGATGCTTGCTGATTGCAAGAATTTTGGACTCTGTCCATTTTCCTGAAATATTATTTAGTATTGTTTTAATAAATCAAAACAGTTTTGTACCGTGCTGCAGGGAAATAGACTAACTTAATAACTAACTTGTTTAAGCTATCGCTGATTATGCTTAGAAGGGGTATTAAGAATATCCATAGCACTAAATCACCAATTTGCGTTAACTGCACCAAACGGTATGCAACAGAATTGCCATCAAAGTTCTAATATGTAGCTACTAAACAAATACATCAACCAATAGCGTGTATTTTTTCCCGATTTCCCGTACTTTTTAGATCTTTCTCACTGTAGCTCTCCCACCTGTCGCTCCTTGGCACTGTGCGTGATAAGACGTTCGCTCTATCTCACTCTCTCTCAATCAGTCTCAATCGCTCTCTCCCTTTTCTTCGACAAAAACATCTTCGTGACGCTAATTTTACTATTATTGTGATTCATCTGTAAAAAATACCCTCATGCGTTTAAAGAAGTTTACTTCGGTAAACAGTCTTAACTAAACGTGTAAAATAAAATATTTACTCTTAAATTGCCCCATCCAGAGACGATTGCCAACTGGTTAGCTGGAAGTCTACTATCCCTCTCAGCCAGTAGAATAGGCAGGACTCTCGACGAGAATCGGAGATTTGAGTACAGTCTCAATAGCCCAGCATCGTTGCCATGGAATTTGGGGTCGTAATGAGGATGCAAGTAGGATTGCTTAACATCATACATTTCACCCCCATGTGTTTTCCACGAAGATCCCACTCGTACTGAGAGGTCTTTAGTCTTAAAACTTTAATGAATTATGTCAACAGAAAAAATCGATTAAAAGTACGAAAAATACAATAGCTATTGCTTCATCCACGAGAATAAGTTCTTGTCGTCATGAAAGAGGTTGAGATGTACGACTACCAAAAGTTACTTGTTACGTACTAAAATGGGTAATCTTAAATTACTTATTAACTCACATTACATTTATTAAGCATTTCTACGCCCGAGCCCAATATTTGCTTGAAAACAGATGGGTTATCAGTCATTTGCTTATCAATATATACTATTATTGTTTGGCTAACAATGTAACCCAGACTCTTAAGAAACTTCAAAGCACTTATTCCAGATAATATAGGCTTGGCAAGGAAACATTAATTATTTTCTCTGAAATATAACAAAACTTCAACCATCATAACAGTGACCCAGTAACATTTTCTCTGTTTAAAATCGAATTAATTGGAAATAAATGTAATCGCTGCGAGTCAAGGTCACGTTTTTTCATTTTCATAATTTACGAAATGAATTGATTTGTCTTGAAGTTTATTTATTTATTTCGTCAAGGTGGAAATAATAATTAAATTCTGATTGAATTGGACGTATATCAAAATGTTTCGAATTTCGAAAGAAAACATCGTCTCCGGTAATTCAATAGCATGACTATTTATTTATTATTATTATGAGAGACATGATAATGACTCGGATGAAAAAGAAAAGCCTGATGAACATTATTAAATAAAATTTCTTTATAAGAGATAGAAATATTATACTCATAATTTGACGTTGTTTACAGCCGTGTAGTCAGCATGTCTCTCGGTTATTTGCGTTTGCAACTTAAAGAAGTTTCATTTAAATGCTCGCGTAAACCAAAGAGAACATAAACGTTTTATGGGACAATTGATTTATTGATCAGTCTCACAGCCATACTTATCGTTAAAGTAACATAACGCAATATGAATTAGTCAGTTTGCCGTTTTATTTATACGGTGCTACTAATTTATAATTATAAGTAATCTTACAGCTTATATACATAAAATCAAAACACTAAGACAATACAGAAAGCCAAAACAGATTACATAGATAAACAATATATGCATATGAAGCAGAAATAAAGCAAGTACATTAATAGACAAAGATACATAAAAAAACTAAAGAAAACTAAAAATATTTCAAATGATTACATAATCAAAATCAGAGTCTCCAAGTAATTTTTCTCACAAAAAACATGTGAGTTCTTGGTAAAATATCAATATAGTGATAATTTAATTTTAGTTCTGGGTTACATATTTTTGAATGTGTTTCATCTGCCTTAGCTTTTTCTAATAAATTCTATAAACAACCTGAGATCGAACCTACGACGTTGAGAGTCGAACGCCAAAGCCACCCAACATTTCACGATTTACATTAATCCGGAATTTAATTGCGTACTGAAAAGCGCCATTTAAGATAAAGCAATAGTCAATGGGATGCCATGTCAAGTAAAGGACGAACACGCTCATATATAAGCCGAATTCAATGGACCCGAATGAAATTGAAATAAAAACTCTATCAATTTGAAGGGCGGCGAAGTGAGGGGTATATGTCAGTAATGCGGGAAATATGTCCTATCGGGGATCGAGCTACAATACGGCCGTGTCGTTTTCAAAGTATTTGACTATAAATTTCTGGGACGCCGTCGTAAAGAGCCGCCTACGTTCAATAGAAATATATACATCTTGTTTTGTTTAGGCAGCGATATTCAACATTTTACTGTATTAGATCGTTTAGAAAAAAAATATTATGAAATTAGAAGGAATAGATCATTTTGGTTCATTTTTGATTTATAGGTGGCTTTAATCTGTGATCTATACTACAAGTATAATTATATATGGCCTAAAGGTCTAGATGCTAGGCCATAAACTCAAAAAAAAAAAAATTCCTAATTCAGTTGGTATGACAGATGAAAGTTTTGTAAAGACAAATTTTGTTATAAATTGAATTTTCCAATTGACAAATTTCATCGGGACTCGGAACTCCATACTTAATAATAATGATACTAACTAATCACTAATGCCGTGTATTAATAAGTTTAAATTTGCTAAATGTGTTTTATTTATAATTTTATTGAAAAGATACAGTTAGGGAAACACTGAAACAATGACTGTTCTGCATCGGAAAAAATACAATCGGCCGATAGGATAAATTGAAATCGTGGAAGCAATTCTCGGTACGCGACGTATAGCGGACTTTTACTTCACTGGTCTAACAGCAAATTTTGTCGCGTCTCACAATTAGTTTTGATATTTTTGTAAATTTTGTTATGTGTTATATTATTCGATCGTAGCGTTATGTTAGTACATATTCTATATTTTAAAACGATCTGTCAAAAAATCTATCTAAAGCAGTAGCTTCTAAAATTACTAAAAAGAAAAGAGAGGGCACCACCCGGATACCTGGAAAGATTGATAAATAGTTGCGAAGGTGAGAGACAAATGAAAGAATTGTGAGGAAGTGCCCTGCGTCGGAGGTTGTGTGGTTCTTATATATATTATATGGTACTCGAATATTATATAGTTTTAGTAAGATCTAATATATTTATTGTAACGAATATCATATAATTTCTGTTAACAGGTGGTCGAGTTGGATTCTTGGAACAATTTCTTCCGGTGGCATTGCAAAGGGCGTCAAAATCATCTTTTACAACAGACACAGATATAACTCTGGCTGGTGCTCCATTGGCTTCGAGCAATCATTAGGATTGTTAGCAAACAATAAATTATTTCAAGGTTGAGTCGATTCAGATAGGATGCATTTTTGATGCATCTCGGATTCATTTTTTTGTAAAATATTGTTTTGTTTAACATAATTTTTTAGAAATCACTTCCATATTGTTTGCAGTTATAGAAACTTTGTAGTACTAAGTAATGCTTTTAATCTAGGATAACTAATGGTGATTAAGAAATAATATTACATATTTGAAGCAGTTTCATGGAGATGGAAATTGATACCCAACCAGGCTAGCACTGTTATTTAATTTTTATTATTAAATCTCTGTTGCCTGAAACCTATGACCGCTGTTGACTCATCATCGTTTCTATGATAGCCCGTAGCCGTATACGTCTTACACATACAAAGTCGTAATAAAAATCTTTTTATTATTGCACAAAGTGTTACAATCATTCCTAAACCTTTAAGAGTTCTACGGATTAAATACGGTAATTCTGATAGTCTGCGGTTGGCTCCTATTGAAACACACAACACACAACAACCTAAAATTAAAAATCAATCTGAAGTTTTTTAACGGATTATTTGTTTTAATAAATTAAAACAAAATTAAAAAAATATAAGTTTGATTTTTAATTTTAGGTTGTTGTAGTGTGTTATGTGTTTCAATAGGAACCAACCGCAGACTATCAGAATGACTTTTAGTTTAATAAATTAAAACAAATAATCCGTTAAACAAAAATAGAAAAAAAACTTCAGTAATCATTCATGTATATTGTTCTCGATACGTTGAATATTTTTTCAGCGTAAACCACAAAATAAATTCACGAATTCATAGGAGACTATAACCGTTACACCCAATATGTGAAAAGCGAAACGAGTTGCAAAATACAGAGAACAACTTGTTTTATTTTCGCGAGTTTACTACAGGGATTCCTCGCTCTGCAAACTGACAAATACTTTATTCCTTTATGCGGAGATATAGGCGATATTCTTGACATCCCACGGGAGATCGTCGAACTACCGTATTGTAAGAAAATCCCTCTAAAAGGTTCAACGCAATATGCTTATTTTAATGGAGGCCCGTTTGGGATGAATCTCGTTATACGGTTTCCATTGTTTACGATTAACATTTTTAGAAGGATTCGACTATTATTATTTCTATTTGTATATTTAAAGCTAAAGGTTACTAAACGATGGATGAAGAAAATAAACCGTACAATCACAAATGAAAATCGCATACAAATGTCTAATTCTATTTCATTTATATTATTTGAAGCAATTAAATTATTTATGAAGTCGTATTCTATGCTAGGATCTCAAAATTTATAATCTACCCTCATATTTTAGGAACACTGTGCCTGTAAAACTAATCATAAGTGTCTCTGAGGTTCTGAAGTAGCCTTTGACTTTTTTGGCAATGGAGGCCATGATGGCCTTTCACGTCACGCCGCGCTCAACGACATTATACGCCACTCTCTTGTCTTTGCCAATGTTCCAGTCATTTTGCAGCCAACAGGCATCGCAAGAGACGATAGTAAGCGGCTGGGGCAGAGCAGGCGGAAAATAATAAACGGCTCAAATATGTCTTTTCTACAACTTCGATATTGGTCTTTTTGGAGTAGAGACTATTGAGCCGCACAGGCACTAATTAAAGATTTAAATTGGCGCCTGGTAGATAGTACCGGTGACCCCACAGCCAGTGATTTCCTCGCTCAACGAATAAGTATCGCAATACAGCGAGAAAATGCTGCGAGCGTTAAAGCTACACTGCCACTAATTATTTATATTATTACGATGTCGGTTTTTTAAAATTGGAAATTTTATATATTTGATTGTTATGATTACTAATTAATTAATGTTTCTTTATTAAGTTATGATTTATGATGTTTGCGACGTCCCTATACGTAACCTAAAATTACCGATTCGAATGTATATAAAATTGTATTAAAATCACCTAAAAAGGCGAACAAATATTCCTTAAAAAGGTTTCTTAATTAACAAGTTATACGCAAGTTTTAACTTTTATATATCTTATATCTTTAAACGAGCAATTCTTGTATATATATATATATATATATACATGACAGCATGACAGGATATCCGGCATGAGAGAGGTAAAAATTTACCGCCGTCGCGTGCGCACTGAATATAGACCGCAAACCGTACCGCATTTACTTATATTCATAGATTTTAAGGATCCAGGGTTTGGAGTGAGACACACCACCGTTGATGGTAAGTGCTAGTTATAGTCTTATCGTTTGTTGGATTCCTTTCTTTATTATACTGACACGCGACAGCCGAACCAGCGCAAATTTATTTTACCGAGGGAAGGGATCATCCTGGATATAACTTCCGGATACCCAGGCCCACACAGAATTGCTCGTTTAAAGATGTCAGTCAAATAAAAACTTAAATATGAATATAATTATCTTAATAATGATAATTATATTCATATTTTATCATTTTATTAGTATGTAATTCGTACTTAAATATAATTTCCAAAAAACACAACTTATAAAAAAAACCCCGAGCAAGGCTCGGTCATCCAGGTACTATAACCAATTATATAGAATGTTAAATATAAGATTTGTGCAAAATGTTATTTTATATTGATTACTAGTAGACTCGGCCAAGCGTTGCTGTGGCTAAGGTTTTTGTTATATTACATAGTAGTAAATTATTCAAGGGAAACAGTAGAAGAATTTGAAGTGAAAGGTAGCTTATGTGAAACGTTGGTACTTTTAACACAGCGCCATCTGTTAGAATTGTATAAAATAATAAACAAATATTTGCAATAACATACAATTGCGACTATATTTAAAGATCTAAGCAGTCTGGTCCAACTTAAGAGATAGGATAATCTAATAATTAATTGGACCAGACTGCTCACGGTGTGCTAATTTAATTTAAAATCAGTTAAGTAGTTTAGGAGTCCATCGTGGACAAACATCGCGACAGGAGATTAATATATATTAAGATAATGCCAATCAAAGTATATCTACACCTCTACCAAGTAGTATGGTCTAGATTTTGCGTTTACCTTTCCAAGCAATGTGCAGCTGTGAGTATCCAAATATCGGTAACGACCGAACCTCCACAAATAGATAGACTTCTTAGCCGGATAGAAGCCTGCCACGGCACTGCTGTGATTGACGTGTTCCGTCCCGACACAATACGCCGGGTGGAACCTGAAAGTGTACTTCGGTAATCTATGTTAGGTAAAAAATATTTTAAATTCACTAACATCCTCTCATAGAATATTTACAATCTCTAATTTTTTTTATTAGGTTTTTCTGCCATACATTTGATGATTAATACAGTACTAATACTGTATATACAGTAATAAATCTGTGTTAAGAAATGGGGTTTGGTGTTAGAAAGGAAAATTATGGATGAGAGAGAACTTCAGTGTTTAAGATAAAGGCTATGCCTAGTTTAAACACTAGTGCTCATAGAAGTATATTATGAATAAGGTTAATCAAAATTAATATTCTATCTCAACGATTCGTTGCCTATTGTATGTTTACAACCAACAAAATGTAATGTTTCGCGTATGCGTCGAATAAATAGACTTTTTATTTTTTTATTTTTATTTATATGTAATTTTAATGTTTGATAGTTAAAGTAAAAATAAGTTGGGGGTATGAAAAAATTCAAAAAATATATTGAATATATATAGTTATATATTGTATATTTAATATTAATTTGATTTTATTATTTGCTCACGGCAAATTATTAAATCAAATTAGTAAACTATATAAACAGGCTTTAATTAATAATATTATATATTTTTTTTAATTTTTTTTTTATGTTCGACCGTCACAAAAATTACTGTTTAGTTTTAAACAATAATAATAAAAAGAACTTACCTGCCAATTTATCTAATAAGTTATTATATTTTATTTTATATCGCTCTCGTACTTGGGTCTGATTTAAAAAGGCTAAGAGATGTTTTTTATTAATTTCTGCCTCGATTGCAAGTTCGGTATAGTCGACTTCCACTGTTTGGGGGGAGATAGCTTCTGTACACGCTATTAAAAATATAACTATAGATAATGCAGTTTTATTCATTGTTCCAAAAGCCCCATATTATACAGCGTACAAATAATTTGATATCTTGCCCTATAAAAACTCAATAATAATGAAATTGTCGTAAGATTTCATTGTCCTTTGTAAACGTGATTCGCGGCACGTGTTTTGCACATTTACGTCCGTTCCGAACATAAAATGAAATAGCCGTGAAATTGTATTTCTTTAATATCAATTTGTGTTTTATAGAATACTTACAAATATCCAATCGCAAGCGCCTACAGAGAGTTAATAGCAATACAAGATTTTACTTTATTTTTAACGAGGTGTTAAAACAAAACAAAATGTACCTATATTTTAAAATTTACTACTTTGGTTCTAATTCTAATTCGTGGGAACGGAAAGGGTGCGAAGATTTTATCGCCTCCGGAGTTGTTTCGGACATTTTTAAACTTAGGAAATCCGCTTTTAAATCTAATTAAGAAGTTTTCAGGTACTAGAGAATTCACGCGCCAATCTGTAATTAAATTTGTTTCATTCGAGTAAGTTTCGAAACCAAGCTCGGTTTGAAAATGGCCAAGGCGAGTTTGTCTATAACTTTTGTTGAAATTTATGTTATTCACTTTGAGATTTTATTGTGTTACGGTTATTGAAAGCGCCTTTGTTTGTCTGTCAAATACCTTTGTGACTTGTAATTACTTTTCAAAAGTTCTATAATTTTAGAGCTATCCAAAGTATTATTTGTTTAAACACTTTGTTGGTAAATAATCTCAATAAAGCGCGTAACCAGAAAGGGTTCTGTAAGATTTATCATCAAACATGCAGAAGTTAGCGTTTAATCTATTGTTCTATTAGAAAAAAAAATCGGTTAAATATTTAGCAACTTTATTTTCAACATGACCAATATAATGACGTAAACTAAACAATGAACAGAACCTTCCGCTACTGTTGTTATTCCTAAAAAACCTAGTTTGCTTTAGTATTGTTGCCTAATAGAAATTTAAAAAGGCCTAACAAATTAAATTTCAAACTTTTGTGTAAACCAGGAGTATTTTAATCGATATTACATTTTCATGTTTAAATTAAGGATGCCTTCAAAATAGCAGCTCATTTTACCTTGAGTCGCTCTTTGCCCGGCCCCGTCACAAAGGCGCTAACTAGGAACGCAAGTGGCTGCTAAGCTTTGCCCGCTTTGTAACGCTTCCTGGAAGCTCGGGTTAACCTGTTTTAAACTTTACTTGTATTTTATATTCATATCGTGTTACTGTTAGAAACTTATCACGTATAACACTCGCGTATACTTTAAGCGTTGATTAACTATGAAGGTTTAGAAAATAATAGTTATTTTGCATTGCAGTCTATAATATATACTGTATTATTACTTTTATAAAAACACACTTTATTCATTTTCTCACTGACTCACTCATTCACTCACTTACACATTTGCACCCACACACTTACTCATGCACTCAGGCGTGTTGATAACAGTTGATAAAATAAATAAAAAAAGGTTAAATAGTGTAATTATTTTATGGAATTTAGAATTAAGTTTGTTTATAGAAGAAGTGGTAACCCTGACACAGGTATTTTTTACATAAAACGGTTTCCAAATCTTACACCTAGGAATGCAAATGTAAATGAATAAACACTTTATTTTAAGCTTAATAACTTTTTAACGGGTTGGTATACAATATACAGTATATTTTATACGATATAGATGTTTATATCACACAAGATCCAGATTTTTGGACGAACAGTGTGTGTCGTGTATTTTCATTTCTCTCCTTGCAATCGGCGTTGCAGTTCAACCAGCATAAATTCCAGTATGACTTTCCGTCTGTACCGCAAACTGGGTCATATTCAGGCGGGCAAGATTTGTTACAAGTGCAGCCGGCCGGTTGGCACTCGCCTGAGTACCAGACACTAATCCGATAGCCATCCACCCTCTTATTATTGCTACATTTTAACTGACACTCATTCGTATAGGTTTGTTGGTCTGTACCGCAGACGGGAATATAGCTATCAGAACAACCACAGCCAGAACACGTTCCATAATTGGTAATGGTTAAATGGGTGTTTCCTCGTCGCTTTGCTTCACAGTTGAATTCGCAAGGATTCTTGTAAGTTCTACCATCGCTTCCACATACAGGGTTGTTGATGTCGTTACAATAGCATGACTCGCAAACGCTTTTCGGGGCTGGCGAAATTGCTGGGTACTTAGAGCAGTAATTTAGTTTATTTTGACAGGTTAGGTAACAGATGTTCTCGTAGTAATATCCGTTGCTCCCGCACACAGGTTGATGTTCAAGTGGGCATAAACAGCTTTCCAGACAGGCGCCGTTGTTCTTTATTTGGATTGAAGGTCCCTTACGTTTTAAGCTTATAGAGTTAGCAGTTTCAAGAACACATTTGTTTCTGTAAAGGATGTTATCTGTACCGCAGACTGGAGCTGCGATATCCGTACATCCCGTGGACGGGCCAATGCAGCCAGCTCTGTAGGCTAGATTATAGTATGACTGACCCGCGTAAAGACGTTTATAATTTTCACACGCAAGTTCACATTCATTGGGAAAGGTGAGCCCTTCCATGGTACAGACGGGAAGGTTGAAATTTTGACAGATGCAGGATTTACATTCCCCGTTACTTACTTTATATATAGGCCCTTGTCTATCCTGTTTACTACGATTGCTGGTACAATTAAACACACATTCGTTTATGTAGGTGATGCCATCAGATCCACAGACGGGGTTATAGTTGTATTCGCAGGGACACACCAGCAACGGTTGAGTTACCTTTTGTGTATTTGCCAGGGTAGATACACAATGCATGAATACCAATAAAACAATACCTGGAACAATAAAAATAAAAACAGTTCTGGAAAGTATACCTCTTACCCCCGTATAATAAATTTATATACTCACAGTTGTGTTTGGACATGATTCTTGCTATGCCAATTCAATTAAACTGTCGTAAATTTATTTTATATACGAAACAAATGATCTAATTATTTAAATGTCGCTAATTAAGGCTGACAATAAAATTGATAGCGATATTTTTGCATTTACTTTATACGGATAGCTTCGATTAAATATCCACATTGTGTTGGTATTATTTATTATGTAACATCATCATAAATAATATCAACACAATCAATATTGTATGCATTTTCGAAGAATTTTAAATGTGCTATTCATTACTATTTTACTTTTAATTGTATGCGGCGGATGTAACAAGTTCTTGTTAATTTTAGTACAGTGCATAAACAGTCAAGCAAAACATACCCAATTTTCTATTAACGTACTTAACTCTTTTAATTTAAAATATATTTAACTGTGTCATGTGAAACCGGTAGAGGTGGTAATTTGTAGATTAATTACAGCTACATATACATACCGGGTATGGCGCTCATTACTGAATATAATATTCTACTTCTACTTATAATCATCGATTGTTCACTCAATTGGTTTAAATTATAAATGCTGCTTGTGGCGGCGTCTATGCATCGGGTTGTCTCTCTCCCTAAAATATGGCGAGGGGCCTGATAGCTGGCCATGCGTCATACTCGTGAACGGGTGCTACTTGTGGTGACTGGTTGTACTTGAATTCGAGAATGCGGTGATATTAGTTTTTCTACTACATATTTACGTATTGTTCCCACGAGTATATAAGTGCGTGCTCCTATTTTACCATGCCTCCTGCTGATAGAGGACAAATCTTTGTTTTTCGCGATCATATGGAACATGGTGCAATGGTTGCAGCTCCTTAGAAACTTTCTGTAAAAGAAAAAACTTGGCGATTAAAAAGAGTGGCGGAGAGTTTATTGCCAGTTCTTCTCTTTCGTTCTACGCCCTTGACTTGCGAATTGGTTGTAAATGTTAATTTACAATTAACTTAATTTGTTTTTCTTGACGTTCATAAGTGTACATGTTTACCTAAATGAATAAAGATATTTTGATTTGATTGATTTGATTTGATTTGATTTAATGTATATTTCTTTTTTTGACGTTCCTAAGTGTACCTTTACTACATTATGTTACCTACATGAATAAAAAAAAAGGTTCAGAGATCTTTTAAATTTTTACAGGGGATTACCTGCTTCGTCTATTCTTACAAACTACTTCACTTGTTGATACATTCACTCCATGTATATGCAAAGAAATAAACTGTTTGCCTTCTAGGTCAAATAATAATTATTATTATTTACAGAGAATCAAAGCTAACCTAGGATTAGTCTCTGTCAACCACGATGTTTGTATATTATCTAGTTTCTTTTCCAAATCGTACCTTTTTTCGCCAGGAAGTAAACACCGGACCTATACGTGTACCAATATTCCTACGGTCTATTTTCAGTAAATATAATTATAAATTTCAACTAAAGTACTCTGTTTCCATTTTAATATAGCATAAGCACAATTTGACAGAGACGAAAGAGTATTTTAGATAAATTGTGACCTTTTCCTTTAGACTTATTTACTTTTTACATATAAAGGTGGCGACTGGCATTGAATATTCGCTCGATGTGAGGACGTTACAAGTCCAAATGTACATGGAGAAGTGCAGCTCGATACGAGCGCCGAGCGCCCGGGCACGCTCCACTCGGCTGTCGGTTTTTGGCGAATCCCTTTGAATATTACTTTGAATATGACACAAGTCAGTCGCCACCACCTCTACGTACGTCATTTTGACCGCAACTGTGGATGGGATGGAGCATAGGCGTATTCAGGTGTTTGGTGTCAGGCGAGCATTGTTGTGAGCATGCGAATATTCACCTCGAACAAAAATTCGATGTTAGTCACCATCTTAAGAGCTGAGGATTCTACGTAAATTCTAGAACCTATTTGTAAGAGAGAAGGTAATAAATTCGTTAAACTAACTATATCAAACGGAACTGGAACATCGTGTTTCTGAAACAGGAATCCTTTAATTTTCGAAAATATATTTTTACTATTATAAGTTATAAAACGAAAATTAACTACTAATACATTATTAAGTTCTAAAATTATATTAGAATTCCTGAAATTCATGTGCTCGAGAAATTTACAACCTTACTAGCTCTAGTCGTACTCAATAAAGTGTTTTATGTAATATGTAATTATTTAGCTTATACGTAGGCCTTTAAAATTATATTCTAGTTACATACACTATTTATTTTGTTAAAATTGTGACGTCCTAGTGAAAATTATACTAACAATAACAACAAAAAGCGTTCCATTTCCTTTATGGCCGACAGTAGCCAATAAGGTTTTCGATGTATATAAAGACGCAATATGCAAGACTTCATCTATATATATAAAACAGTCGTGTTAGTTACACAACTTATAAATCAAGATTGGCTGGCCCAATTTATTTATTTATTAAGTAATCCTACAGCTAACATACATTATATATATATAATTACAAACAAATGCACTGAAAATATAGAAAAAGATGGAAAACATGATACATTTCACTACAAAAAGATTTACTAAAGGGAACAAACAAACAAAAATATTCAATATATTTAACTAATTGTGATTCAATTTTTTAACTAACCTTAATTTGGTTGTGTTGTGTGATGGTGTAAAAGTGTGGGTATGTACGTGATGGTGTGTATGAGGGGTGTGCTCATGATGTGGGTGATTTTGCGCTATAGTTATTCTTAATACAGTTTTTAACCACATTCTGCGATAGCCTAAACAAGTCAAGGCTTAAATAGTGGTCATTGTATGTCCGGGCTGCGCGATACAAATACGATGTTAGTTATCTCTTTTTTGTGGATTGTTATCGAATAACAATAATAAATAAATAAATTTAACGAATGCCAACAACATGTGGTGCCATCTGTTGACAAATCTACGCATCATTTTACATTATTATTCCAGTCAGTTCAAGAAATTCCGCTCTTGAGGTGAATCAGGAGATGCATAACCAGGCTTTGATCCTGATCGAAGACATCAAAAAGTTTTGTAAACTAGAAAGTGCTTTAACTTACAGTATTGCAATATTGGCGCTAGAGAGAAGAGGCCTCATGTTTAAAACTGCCATTCTACTTTCGCAATGGCAAGCAATAAAACAGTTAACAACAATATGTTATATCTATTGATTGGTCTTGTACACTGAATTTAATGCCTATTTAATTAGCATTTTTATAATAGAATTAGGCAATTTTTTTGATAGAAGTGGCATAGTTAAGTTAATAACTTCTAAATTATTTATTTAATTTGATAACGAAAAATATATATGCGAGTTCGCGTCACATCCAAATCGTCAGATTATTACATGAGAGCTTTTTTTGAAATTAGAAAATCTGACGCGCTCGATAAAATAGTTTTTTTTTTTCATTTTCAAACCTTACATATGACCACCTCCACCACGTAAACAATCAGGTTAAGATACGTACATTCTTAAAAATACGTAGGACATGGATGCTATCAGGATCTGACGCACTCGAGTATGGCGCTCGCCGCGATGAAAAGGTTTTTTTTCTTATAATTATCTATGCTTCGCAACTCAATAGGTCTCTAATTTATATTAGTAATTTAAATTTAATTTATTTACCATCGTGGAGTCCCCTACTTCTACAGGAATTGAAAGTTTTACTGCATAATTTAAATTTATGTCAAGTAAAATAGCAGTAGTGCAGAGCTTTCTGAAATGTTATTCCACAAATAGTATTTTCCTAGTTTAAGACATATATAATAGATAAGTAACTAAGCTAAACTAAAATTAAAAAAAAAGTTCAATGTGAAAATCTTATTTATTTAAAAGATATACATTACATAGATACATATAGGAAAATGTTTCTATCGATTCGGTATTATGCTAGAGACAGTAAATATACAAAATAAATAAACAAACAATTTTATTGATCTGTAACAGCAATTTTACATAACATTAAGTATTGTTTAAATTGATTTCGTAAATAATTATTGGCCTTAATGCGATTTTAACTTGAAACTCAATACAAAATTATTATATCAGCTTAAATAAAGCAATTATGTAGTTTATCAGGTAATAATTGTAAATGATTGCCTGATTTAATAGAAGCGGTTAACAAGGACCAAGATCACAAAGCATAACAGGTGATCGTTTATTTTTTAAATTATTAACTGCATCGCAGTACAAGAAACAAATGTTCCAATAGGAGATGCCATTGTCACCGCAAACGGGGCGATACAGGTGGGGACAGGCATCGCAATTAAAATAGTTGTACGCGCGACATTGTCCTTGATACGATATAGTTAGAGGCTTTTCGTTCTGACGACAACGTACTTTGTTTTCGCAGTCAAGGGCGCATTTGTTACCATATGTGTTTCCGTCGCTTGCACAAATAGGATCATCAATTTTAGGACAAGGGCATTCACATTCGCCTCTGTAAGCGACAAATAAGTGTAGATGTAATTTTCCAACTCTCTTACTTTCACAGTTTAGTTTGCATTCGTTGTCATATGTGTTTCCGTCACTTCCACAAACTGGTTCATATATTTTTGCGCAGGAACAACTCTGGCATGCTCCTCTATATTGCAAATCGATTTTTAGTTGTTGGTTGTTCCGACTGGCACATTGCAGAACGCATAGATTTTGGTACGATTTGTTATCGGTTCCACAAACAGGAATGATAGTACTATAACATCTGCACGGGTATTGGCAAAGGTCTCTATTAGAAACAGTTAAAGGAGATAGACCGTTTTTAACCAATTTTCTACTTACACAAGACAATTCACATTCATTTGTATATGTTTGTCCATCGCTACCACAAACCGGCTGAACTACACCATTGCATACGCATCCGTTATCACATGCTCCCTCATGAATTTGGCGTATAGTTGACTGATGATTTTTTTCTAGTTCTTTGTTTCTACATCCTAGCTTGCAGCTATTTCCATAAGTTTTGCCGTCACTGCCACACACTGGTTGAAAAAGTTCTATACAGAAACATCCTTCTTCACACTCTCCTGTATAAGCTGGGTGGATAATAGTTTTGTTATTTTTTTTTCGATTATTATTTTCACAGTCAAGTTCACATTGATTAGAATAGGTTTTCCCATCAGTTCCACATATAGGCTCATAGTTAAATGGACAGGCACAAATATCAGAACATTCTCCTTTATATGCTACAGTTATATGCTTACCCCCATTTCTTTGTTGTTCTTTATCTTTACACCCCAATACACATGTATTACTATATGTGTTTCCGTCACTTCCACAAACGGGATTATAGTCAGCAGTGCATGTACAAATATCAGGGCATTCGCCTTTGCTAACGATAGTAATTAGTTTTTTACCTTGTCGTTTTAACTTGTGGTTTCGACATTCTAGCAAACATTTATTGCTGTAGGTTTCACCATCATCACCACAGATTGGGTCTAAATTTGCGGGACATGGACAGAGATCAGAACATTCTCCTTTATAATCAACTTTTATGTTACGTTTTTCTTCTTTATTTTTACAATCTAGTACACATTTATTGCTGTACGTGTTCCCATCATCTCCACACACTGGGTCTGAAATTGCAGTGCATCCGCACTTATCAGTGCACGGACCTGAACTGAAGACTTTCACAATAGGCTGGTTATTCTTCTTTCGCTTATTATTTTCACAATCAAGTTCACATTGATTAGAATAGGTTTTTCCATCAGTTCCACATATAGGGTCATAGTTAAATGGACATGCACATACATTGGAACATTCTCCTTTATATGCTACAGTAATATGCTTACCTCCATTGCTTTGTTGTTCTTTATCTTTACACCCCAAGACACATTTATTACTATATGTGTTTCCGTCACTTCCACAAACGGGATTATAGTCAGCAGTGCATGTACAAATATCAGGGCATTCGCCTTTGCTAACGATAGTAATTAGTTTTTTACCTTGTCGTTTTAACTTGTGGTTTCGACATTCTAGCAAACATTTATTGCTGTAGGTTTCACCATCATCACCACAGATTGGGTCTAAATTTGCGGGACATGGACAGAGATCAGAACATTCTCCTTTATAGTCAACTTTTATGTTACGTTTTTCTTCTTTATTTTTACAATCTAGTACACATTTATTGCTGTACGTGTTCCCATCATCTCCACACACTGGGTCTGAAATTGCAGTGCATCCGCACTTATCAGTGCACGGACCTGAACTGAAGACTTTCACAATGGGCTGGTTATTCTTCTTTCGCTTATTATTTTGACAATCAAGTTCACATTGATTAGAATAGGTTTTTCCATCAGTTCCACATATAGGGTCATAGTTAAATGGACATGCACATACATCGGAACATTCTCCTTTATATGCTACAGTAATATGCTTACCTCCATTGCTTTGTTGTTCTTTATCTTTACACCCCAAGACACATTTATTACTATATGTGTTTCCGTCACTTCCACAAACGGGATTATAGTCAGCAGTGCATGTACAAATATCAGGGCATTCGCCTTTGCTAACGATAGTAATTAGTTTTTTACCTTGTCGTTTTAACTTGTGGTTTCGACATTCTAGCAAACATTTATTGCTGTAGGTTTCTCCATCATCACCACAGATTGGGTCTAAATTTGCGGGACATGGACATACATCAGAACATTCTCCTTTATATGCTACAGTAATATGCTTACCTCCATTTCTTTGTTGTTCTTTATCTTTACACCCCAAGACACATTTATTACTATATGTGTTTCCGTCACTTCCACAAACGGGATTATAGTCAGCAGTGCATGTACAAATATCAGGGCATTCGCCTTTGCTAACGATAGTAATTAGTTTTTTACCTTGTCGTTTTAACTTGTGGTTTCGACATTCTAGCAAACATTTATTGCTGTAGGTTTCTCCATCATCACCACAGATTGGGTCTAAATTTGCGGGACATAGACATACATCAGAACATTCTCCTTTATATGCTACAGTAATATGCTTACCTCCATTTCTTTGTTGTTCTTTATCTTTACACCCCAAGACACATTTATTACTATATGTGTTTCCGTCACTTCCACAAACGGGATTATAGTCAGCAGTGCATGTACAAATATCAGGGCATTCCCCTTTGCTAACGATAGTAATTAGTTTTTTACCTTGTCGTTTTAACTTGTGGTTTCGACATTCTAGCAAACATTTATTGCTGTAGGTTTCTCCATCATCACCACAGATTGGGTCTAAATTTGCGGGACATGGACATACATCAGAACATTCTCCTTTATATGCTACAGTAATATGCTTACCTCCATTTCTTTGTTGTTCTTTATCTTTACACCCCAAGACACATTTATTACTATATGTGTTTCCGTCACTTCCACAAACGGGATTATAGTCAGCAGTGCATGTACAAATATCAGGGCATTCGCCTTTGCTAACGATAGTAATTAGTTTTTTACCTTGTCGTTTTAACTTGTGGTTTCGACATTCTAGCAAACATTTATTGCTGTAGGTTTCTCCATCATCACCACAGATTGGGTCTAAATTTGCGGGACATGGACATACATCAGAACATTCTCCTTTATATGCTACAGTAATATGCTTACCTCCATTTCTTTGTTGTTCTTTATCTTTACACCCCAAGACACATTTATTACTATATGTGTTTCCGTCACTTCCACAAACGGGATTATAGTCAGCAGTGCATGTACAAATATCAGGGCATTCGCCTTTGCTAACGATAGTAATAAGTTTTTTACCTTCTCGTTTTAACTTGTGGTTTCGACATTCTAGCAAACATTTATTGCTGTAGGTTTCACCATCATCACCACAGATTGGATCTAAATTTGCGGGACATGGACAGAGATCAGAACATTCTCCTTTATATGCTACAGTAATATGCTTACCTCCATTGCTTTGTTGTTCTTTATCTTTACACCCCAAGACACATTTATTACTATATGTGTTTCCGTCACTTCCACAAACGGGATTATAGTCAGCAGTACATGTACAAATATCAGGGCATGCGCCTTTGCTAACGATAGTAATTAGTTTTTTACCTTGTCGTTTTAACTTGTGGTTTCGACATTCTAGCAAACATTTATTGCTGTAGGTTTCACCATCATCACCACAGATTGGGTCTAAATTTGCGGGACATGGACAGAGATCAGAACATTCTCCTTTATAATCAACTTTTATGTTACATTTCTCTTCTTTATTTTTACAATCTAGTACACATTTATTGCTGTACGTGTTCCCATCATCTCCACACACTGGGTCTGAAATTGCAGTGCATCCGCACTTATCAGTGCACGGACCTGAACTGAAGACTTTCACAATAGGCTGGTTATTTTTCTTTCGCTTATTATTTTCACAATCAAGTTCACATTGATTAGAATAGGTTTTTCCATCAGTTCCACATATAGGGTCATAGTTCAATGGACAGGCACATACATCGGAACATTCTCCTTTATATGCTACAGTAATATGCTTACCTCCATTGCTTTGTTGTTCTTTATCTTTACACCCCAAGACACATTTATTACTATATGTGTTTCCGTCACTTCCACAAACGGGATTATAGTCAGCAGTGCATGTACAAATATCAGGGCATTCGCCTTTGCTAACGATAGTAATTAGTTTTTTACCTTGTCGTTTTAACTTGTGGTTTCGACATTCTAGCAAACATTTATTGCTGTATGTTTTTCCATCATCACCACAGATTGGATCTAAATTTGCGGGACATGGACATACATCAGAACATTCTCCTTTATAAGCAACTTTTATGTTACATTTCTCTTCTTTATTTTTACAATCTAGTACACATGCATTGCTGTACGTGTTCCCATCATCTCCACATACAGGTGACAAATTTAAAGGACATATACAAGGTGACTTGCACTTACCCTTGCTGACCTCTTCTATACAAGGTTGACTTTTTCTTTTTAGTTCGTCGTTTTTACATTTCAGTTCGCAATCATTCCCATACGTTTTTCCATCGCTACCACACACAGGCTGATAGATATTGGGACAAATGCACGGATGTAATGGTTCTTTACACTCTCCATCATATAATTTTTTTATATGGTGTGATCTATTCAGTTCTGAATTTTTACAGGAGAGTACGCAATCGCTGCCGTAAGTCTTACCGTCACTGCCACAGACTGGCTTATAAATTCTAGTACAGACGCATGGATCACGAAGTGGGATCGTACTCCATGCTAAATGAGGTATAAACAGTAAGAAATAAGAAATACCTGCAAAAAACGATTTACTTGAGAGGAAACATTCTACAAAAATATATAATCATAAAATTGATTAACCAAACTTACAAAGTACGGACTTCATGTTGTCGAGCAACAGTTCGCCATGAAGCTGATTATGTACTATCAAGTTAAATACTCCAAATTTAATTTATACTATCTGTTGTTTGTTAAACTGGTAACTGATACGTGAAGCACACAATACATTTTAACATTCCATGAGTAACACTATATTCATGGTATTTAATTTAAGCCAACAATATTGCTTATTCTGGCTTTACTTGTTTATAATGATTTTGAAGATTGAATGATAAAAATTTAAATCATTTAATACATCTTGTACTTGACTAGACATGAAAATTATCTTCCTATAATGTCGATTAAAATTAGGTTTATTTAATATCTACCTGATCTTTCGTTTATCTACCATTTTAGTGTTACCTATATAGGTAACACTAAAATGTTTAGAAAATGAACAACGGCTTAATGTAGAAAGTTGCCAATACTTTTATTGCTCATTTATACTCCGTTCCTCTCTACACATAGTCGCATTCGATGTAACCACTGAGAAACGCAGTGGGCCCATTCTTCCTTAGGGTCCACCGCATCTTCAGGCTTCGTAAAGCGAATACCTCGAATTGTATCTATGGTTCTTGGTAATAAATAAAAGTCGCATGACTCATTATATCGACACCTGCCATAGTCAAATATTCAACAGTCCGTTTTGCGGAGTGCGCTAATAAATTGTCGTGGTGAAGGAGGAACCTGCTACAAGGGCGCTACTATCGAATTTTTTCAAAGATAACAGCCGAACAGCGATTTACATACTAGTCTGCAGTAGCTGTCTTTCCATCTTCTAGCATAACTGTCGTGAAATGACAATTTCGACCAAAGAATGAGGCAATCATCTTTTTTCCTTGATTTCTTCCTTTCTTTACCTAAGTTGGCCGATTCTCGAAAGGAAACACCCACTGAGCTGATTGTCTTTTAGTGTTGGGTTCGTAGCAATTTATACAGCTTTCATCACCTGTGACGATGTCAAATACAACACTTGAGTCACCGCTGCAAATACAGCATGTTCGTGCGTTCATGCGTCGCACAGTACTGATGTTATCTTCAGTAGTCGCTGTTAAAGGACGTCCCCCACGCAGATCATCATTGAGATTGCTACGTCCACGTTTAAACTCGTTAAACCAATTGTAAATAGAGGCACGAGATGGGGCTTCATTAAAATGCTAAATGCAGCCCATCACAGTTTTGTAAGCCCACAACGAATCGTACCTCTGGACCTACACATATAGCAGGAGGCAGCACTAGCTGCCATCAGGCTTATGGTACTGGACCTGTGGGAGAAAAATCATTATAGTGCATACACAGCGATTCATAACAAGGCAATAGATTATCAACCTCTTATAGCTGCACCATGTGACAGAATCACTAATCAACTTATATTCAACAGGAACTGTCACATATAATTGAGAGAAGAGGAACGTGATCAGCCTACCCTGAATGAGCGTACTATGTGTATATTACTGTTCAAAAGCAGGGTCTGGCTCAGGTGCTGGTATATTCTTTCTTGATCTCAACATCAACATACACCTACTCTTAGGCACACGATCTTTGAATGTGAATGTGTCGACTTTTGCATTAAGCTCGTAACCGACAGTGCATCCATGCTGATAGCGCTCGGAAACAAAAAGACAAACAGCAAACTAATACCGGAGTGTCACGAAGCACTGGAGGCTTTAACTCTAGCCAACAGGGTTACCTTGCAGTGGATAAAGGGACAAACTGGTTCTCTCGGTAATGATGCTGCCGACGAACTTGCGAGAGGCTCCGGAATGACGCCTGCTGGCAATTATCCGCTCCTCCCCTTGCCCTTCTCGCTAGTCCGAACATGGATTCTCTGAAAATCCGTCGAAATCCAGAATCAACGATGGTCGCAAAGTGCGGACTGCAGACAGTCTAAAATGGCTCTGCCAGCAGTGAACCCGCAACTCTATATAACTCTATATAAATTTCAAAACAATGATAAGGACAATTACAATTGTCTTCTTAATAAACATCTATTTGTCCTAGGCGTGACGGACAGCTCCATGTGCAGAGGCTGTTTCAGCGCAGAAGAATCAGTCACCCACGTAGTCTGTGGCTAAACAACGAACGGAAATCTTCGGAACAGTGAGGTCGCTCCGTGAAGCCTGTGAAGTGCCCAGGAGACTTCTGTGCTTCTGGTTCTGTGAAGGAGCTAGGCTAGTTAAATTAGCCAGGGCTTTACGCAAAACGGACCAAATTTGAGTCTAGTTGCGGAAAATGAGTCCACCTACGTAACCTAACCTAACCTAAGCCCACAACGGAAGTCATAATAAATCATTGAAAGAAAATTTTCTCGCGTTAGGTTCATTTTCACGTGTAACAAGAGTTTTAGATTTGCCGCCAATGCACACAAACAAATAAATGCAATATACTAGATTAGGTTGCCAAAGAGTTCTAAAATTAAAATTCAAAAAAGTTTTCATTGGCAATATTTCTAACTGGCCAATACTAAACATATTCAGTGTAACCCACGTATTTATTATTATTACTCTGCAACTAAGTTACTCTGTAACTTCCACTAGCGATCCCGAACCGCGATTTCGATATTCGCGATTCAATGGTTGCAGCAGAAGCGTCGAGATTGATATCGTTTTCGCCATTGTAAGTTACAGAGTCAGTATGCTAAAGCAGACTAATGTTAGTGAAGGTTTTTCATGATTGGTAAGCAAACTTATTTTAAATCATACAGCTGTTTTGTGACAAGCTATACTTACGAAACCTTTTTAAATGAGATTCAAAATTTCCACCCTTTGAAAAGTTCGAGTTTGCTTCTATATTATTTCAGTGAACAAATTTGCAAAACAATGTCGTTTTTATATTTATAATAAGACAAATCAAGTTACTTTTAGTCAACATATTTTTTTCAATATATTATACACATCTTTATAAACAAACCGAATAATACGTGCAGCTGTTTAAATGGTATTCATTTTTTTTATTGTTTGATGCAAAGAAAAATTATTTGCGACAAATAAGGGGTGAACTTTAGTCAACATTTTTAATGTCTCGAAAACATTTTTAATGTCTCGAAAACATTTTTGATTTACAATTCGTCTCCATTACATTTTTTTTATTCCAATACATACTTTTTAAATAAAATAGAACTTTCTTATCTAACTCTGTATTGTTTAATTTGGTCAGAGATGTGACCGAAATATGTATATGTGTATAATATATGTTATTTAACATAAATAGCAGAATTATTATTTAAAAAGGTTTTTACGTTCGTGATTACATGGTACGTCCCAGGTACTGATGTCGTCATCAGTACCTGGGACAGTACCGTTTTGGCGGTTTCTTAAACAACTATAAATACTCAAAAATAACAATTGGTATAGATCCTATAGTGACTAATAAATACTAAGAAATACTTTTAAAAATCTTGTCAATTACTTGACACTTAAATCATTCGAGTCGGACAGGAGCTATGCTTGGAAACGCATACTAACATAATATAAACAGAAACCAAAGGCTATTTCAATTGTATAACGATTTATTTTTTTCTAATACTGTGAATAACAATTTTAAATTAATTTCCATAGGTTCATAGGTTTGTCGTCAAAAAAATAATAATTGAGTAAATTATAATTTATTAAAATAGCACTGGTTCAAAGTGTTTAACATTTAACAATTGGGTTACTATAGTAAGATTTTAAATTTAACACCCTTCACGGTTTGTGTATTAAAAGCGTAAGGGTTTAATATTTTGATTATGGGTGACATTCTCCAAAGTACTTAACGAATATGTATTTTTCTTTCGTCTCTTCTTTCTTATTATCTTCTTTACTTCGTTGACAGTAGAATTCGCATATATTTGGATAAGTATATCCATCGCTACCACACACAGGCGCAAAGATTTCAGGGCAGAGGCACTGTCCACAACGACCCTTTGCTTTTATAGATATTAACTCTTTATCTTTAAGTTTCTCGTTTTTACAGTTAAGCTGACATTCATTTTCATATGTCTCATCATCACTTCCGCAGATTGGATCATAAATATTGTAGCAATAACAATCTTTGCAAAGTCCTATATGTTTAATAGTGATAGGTATAGGTGTTGATTGTATTACTTCGTCTTTCTTTCCTAAAGTTTTATCTTGAACAACTATATCTGTTGTTTGTTTATCTTCGCTTTTAGTAATTTCTTTATTTTCATCGCGTTTATACCTGGGGTGTGAATAATCATCGTATCCCCCGTAAGAGAATCGATACGAATTATAATAATTTGGTAGGTTTCCATCTGCGTATCCAAAAGTATTGTAATTATAATAACTATTATCGTTATTACGGAAACCATTAATATATTTAGTGTTTTCATATTCACGTGGGAATAACTCATAAGGTGGTCTTAAATTTTTGTTAACACAGTCTAGTATACAATAGTTTTTATAAGACTTTTGATCACTGCCACATACAGGTTGAACTATATCTAAACACTTGCAAGGGTACGTACAAGCTCCTTTCTTAACAATTTCAATTGGTGTTAGGCCAGATTCTTCAATCTGTTTGCTTTCACACTCTAAAATGCATGGACTTCTATAAGTTTGGCCGTCACTTCCACACACGCTTTCTTCCGGAGACTTACAATCGCATTTTACTTTACATAAACCTGGATAATCTATATTAACATATTTATCAGGATCTGTTAATTCCTTGTTCTTGCACATAACTTCACATTCATTTGGATATGTTTTCCCATCCGTTCCACAAACTGGTTCATAAATATCAGAGCAGATGCAATCATCAGAACATTTTCCGTAACTTACAACTATTAAAGGTTTTTCACCATTTTTTTCTAGTTCCCTGTTTTTGCAGTTTAAAAGGCAGTCATTCCCAAACGTAATACCACCGATACAGCAAATAGGTTGATAAATTTTGGGACAAAAACAATTGGTATCTTCGTTACATTCCCCTTCATAAGATATAAACACTTTAATACCTTTTTTATTTTCAATATTGTAACATTTTATTTCGCATTCATTTGCATATGTTTTTCCATCCGACCCACAGACTGGGGCATAGATTTTAGAACACAGACAACCTTCTTCCTTTTTACATTCTCCTGGGTATGCAATAGTAATTGGATCTTTTTGATTTTCGATATTGTAACATTTTAGTTCGCATTCATTTGCATATGTTTTTTCGTCCGACCCACAGACTGGGGCATAGATTTTAGAACACAGACAACCTTCTTCCTTTTTACATTCTCCTGGGTATGCAATAGTAATTGGATCTTTTTGATTTTCGATATTGTAACATTTTAGTTCGCATTCATTGGCATATGTTTTTCCATCCGACCCACAGACTGGGGCATAGATTTTAGAACACAGACAACCTTCTTCCTTTTTACATTCTCCTGAGTATGCAATAGTTACTGTATCTTTTTTATTTTTGATATTATAACACGCCAGTTCACACTCATTATTGTAAGTTTTTCCATCTGATCCACAAACAGCATCAACATTAAGCGGGCAGAAGCATCCTTCTTCTTTACACTCTCCTGCGTATGCTATAGTAACAATAGGGTCTTTCTTATTTTCTTCATTATAACATTTAAGCAAACACTCGTTATTATACGTTTTTCCATCGGATCCACAAATCGGTAGGTAGATTTTAGTACAAACACAAGCATCTTCCTTTTTACATTCTCCTTCATAGGATATTATTATAGGGGAATCGCTTTTATTTTCATTGTTTTTGCATTTCAAAAGGCATTCATTGTTGTAGGTTATTCCGTCTGAACCACAAACTGGTTGATATATTTTCGTACAAACACAGCTCTCTTCTTCTTTACATTCTCCCTCATATTTAGTGGTCACTAGAGGACCTTTTACAATACCACCATTAAAACATTTTAGTTCGCAGTCGTTGTCGTAAGTTTTTCCGTCTGACCCGCATATTGGTTTATAGATTTTCGTGCATATACAAGACTGACGCGGGATTCTAGTAGCATTAGTTGTATACGCTTGAATGAACAGGACTGCATACAACCCTGAAAAGTTAAAGAATATTTAATAAAGTGATATCTGCCCTATGTTTTTGTAAAAATGAATACTTTTTACTCACCAAGCGCGATGTCTATAAGTTTTTTACGCGCCATCGTGTATAGTTCTAAAACTAAAATGCACAAATAATAACAATTCAGATTAATGTTTTCAATTTGTAAACGGAAGCATAACAATTAATATTAAGGTAATTGTAGGATTTGATTTATAATTGTATTTATATTTGACTTTGCTACGTTTTAATAGCTGTTGATGTAATTAGAATAGTAAACAAGAAACTACGCAAATTAAGTAAAAAATAACGAAATAGAATAAAATCTATATGAAATGCATAAGAATATAATTGTGTGTCTTTCTGTGTAACACTAAGTGAATCCACTGCGTGAACGTATACTTGATCGTATATATCGTTATAGTAAAGGTATAATCTTTATTACAAAATAAATATATTTTTATACATTACGGTGTTAAACACTAGCTGGTATAATAGTTTTTAATATAAAAGTTATCGAACTGAGGACTTAACGAGTAAACTGTATATAGGCAAGTAAAGTCGTGAGTTAAGCTATACAATAGAAACTGAGGATCGATAAATCTCACAAAAATTACTATTTCCTTGCTGCATGTATTGGAATTGAAGTAATATGAATTCATTTACATAAACAAACCTCATTACATAAGACAAAATATTATAATATTATTTTTAATAAATTTCAATTTGTTTTAACGAGACTAATCGAGTAAAATAACATTATCGCACGAATACTTGATATGCGTTGCTGTGTTTTAAGACGCTTAAAAGAAATTAAACAAATATAGAACGTAGGATATGAAACAAATCATTCATAATATTTTTTATGGATCAGGATCCATATGAGCAGGAGCCTCATCTGATGTAAAGTGATATCGCCGCCAATGGACGCTCACATTCCTAGAAGGTTTGCAAGTGCGTTGCCGGATTTTTTTTTCTTGAAGGACCCTAAGTCGAATTGGTTTGGAAATACTTCAGATTACCGTTACCTTTGGTTGAGTACATAATAAAGTTTTAATATTCCATTGCATTAATATGAAACAATTACCCCTCTAGGTACATACAGTACCTACGGTAAGGTTGTAAAATAAAACGGCCGTTTGTGAGATTATAAAACTCCAATTGATAAACAGTAAATTAAAACAAATTTCAAAAGATTGGTCCCTGTGGAAGTGTCTTTAATGGCTGCATTTTTACACTGAATTGCGTAATTTAAGGTATTTTAAGTACATTGTTAACACTGTATGTATGTAAGAAATAATATCTATCGAAAAAAAACAATGTTTAAAAGATTCGAACCAATGACTTAAAGAAACCAAGTAACTAATTAAAATTCCATATCGTTATTTACTTTGTTACGGATAGTACAAATCGTGCGTAAGCGCACAGGAATTTGTTGCGTGATACATGCAATTGTATAATTTGTGTAGCAAAATATTATATCATTACTGCCCAAAACATTGTTTTATACATAATGTATCCTGAATTCTAATTGATTTGATGTCCAATTATCTCGTATTCAGAAGTATAGGTATTCGTATATTTTGTGTTTTATAAGATCTTGAAATATATTTTAAATAGATGAATACACGTCATGCTATCAAAATCAATATACTACAATCAAATACGAGATATGAAAACAGTAACGTAATGCATCTAATTCAAACAAACAAAAATCATTTATTCATATAGGTAATATAATAATGTACACTAATGAACGTCAAAAATAAAAGAAATATACATTAAATGATTCTAATTTACATTTACTGCCAGTTCTCAAATCAAGGGCGTAGAACGGAAGAGAAAAACTGGCAATAAACTCTCCGCCACTCTTTTTAATCGCCAAGTTTTTTTACACAATGTTTGTATGGAGCTAAGCTGCAACCATGTTCCATATTACATTTTGAGTGATAAAAAATAATAAAATAAATTAAAAACAAAGATTTGTCCTCTATCAGCTGGAGGCATGGTCAAATAGGAGCACGCACTTACATACTCGCGAGAACAACACGCAAATACGTAGTATAAACAACTAATATCACCGCATACACGAATTCAAGTACGACCTCCACAAGTAGCCATGTACGGCCATGTTTCAAAAGAGTATAAAAAAAACAGACAAAACTGGCAAAACAAATTTATTTTATATAAAATGTTTGCTATGTTATATTGTTATTATGTTGTTTCATGAAATATGTAAACAGTATTTCATAAAATACACAAAGGGTTTATTATTAGTTGGAAACGAAGATCGTTACGTCTATTTCCGGTTACGAAGATGTGCTACTAGTATAAAAGAAGCCTTGAAAAAATTCGGTGTTAACGGTATCTAGTTCTTGACCAAATGATGCAAATCCGATCCCACAAGAGGTCACCCTATAATAAAAAAAATAATAAAATGTTAATATTATTCTATTCTAGGCCCTGGACGTTTTTTAACACATTTATATTATACACATATACACACTTCACAAACCACAAATTTATAACCCACAAGTTATATACGTTATCAATATATTTTAGTTTGCATGTTTCTTCGACTAAACAAAAATTAGATTATGTACTTATTAACATTATTCAACAGCATTATATATGTAATTGTGTGTATCTAATACTAACTATATTACTATCTTACAACTATAATATTATATTATAACTATATTACTTTTTAGTACACTGTAATGCATACATTACTCTATGACCGCCTATGTGGTGGCCTTTAATAATAACTCACTTTTATACGTATTTAGATGTTATATACCCCAGCTAAATTGTTCAGCGTTGCTCGTGTTTTTCCTTATTGAAATAAAATATTTGCGAGTTCCGCTCAGTTTGATCCTGTAACTGAACCTCTGTTATTGTTTTGCGCTGACCGAGTTTTGTCATACAATTTTATTAGGAGGGTAATAAAAATATAGCCCGGTTTGTTTAGGCGTTTTTCCCCTACATGAGAGTAGCTTCATTATAGGCCTTTAATGAGAAATATGAAATACTCTTACAATATTATAAAAACGTTATATATATATATATATGTACGTAGATATAATGTAGGTATAAGGAAATACCATATTGTCTCGTTTTTGTAGTTTCCATATCATATAATCGGCTTTTTTACGTCACACTATTCGAAATATCGAGTGAAGATGTTTTTTCACAATAATTATAAGATATTCATTTTTCTCATAAATTGTTAAATTATATAATTATTTAAATTTTTATAACACTACGAACAAAAGACAGTGTTGGATGGCGCCAAAACTAATAACATTACCGCGCATGCGTTGAAGCAGACCGGCGCTGCCACAGAGATAATATTCTATAGAGATTACTCTTCTTCCTCGTCGTCATAGACTACGAATTCGAGTAACGTCTGGTTAACCCATTGACAAATATACCTGTTATAATATATACCAACAACTTTTGGTTTGACTTGAAACTGTTCTTAGTTTAAAATTAGTTTTAGTTTTGAATCAGAATTAATATGAATGTAGTAAAAGTATTTAGAAACATCATGATGTATGCTTCTCAGTTTTACTATGTAATTATTGGAATATAGTAGTTCCCAATTATACAGAAATATGATAGATGCGGGAATACCGAGTTGCGATGTGGAATCAATCTTCGGCAAATGTGATTACACTCACGTACAAAACGAATTACGTTTTTGCTAAATCACGCGTTGCCAATACTATCAAATCAATGGATACTATCTCGCCAGTATGAAATTTTTAGTACCACATAAATCATTTATACAATAATGTCTAGTTTCTTTACTTTTTATTGATATATCAAGTATTTGGTTTGGAGTACTACAAATTGTAATATTACTTAATAATTGGGGACAAAATTTTAATTTGACGTTACCACTGCTATTTGGTCGACTTGATCATGGGGAGAGGTTTTAATAATCTGCCAGTTTATTTTTAGTAGTAAGTCAATCGGTGTTAAAATGCAACCTTGACGCACACCTCTCTGAATCTCGATATATAATGAATGTTTGCCGTTTCCTGCTTATTATATACCCTCGTAAATACTGTTTTCCTGTGTGGTATGAATGTAAATCAAAAGATAATCTTTCAATGTACGGCTATTATTAATAACTAGCGGACCCAACAGAAGTCCTTTACATACGTAAATCTAAACCTCTCGAATCCACTTATAGACACTCAAAACATTTAATTAAAATCAGTTTAGGAGTTTAATTACAAAACACACATTTAAACATTTAATTTATACACAATGAAAACGTGACTGTCTAATCGCTAATATGTCAGTTATAGACTAAATGTGATTTAATAGACTTATTTTAATTCAATCAACGAGTATAGGGCCAAGTTTCACTCGATATATGTGTAACCAGTCTTCGCTCGCGAATATATCTTCTCAATAGAAACAGTAGTTCTAATACTGTCAGAATACTGCAACCGAAGAAAATGTTAAATACTCCGCCTAGTTGACCTGAAAAAAGGCATAGACTGTACCACATCTGTGTAATATAAAAAGTCAAACCTCTAGGCATAGAGGCAGTAGAATTTAGTGATACCTACTATTGCTGAAAATCAAAAAGTGTTATAATGTTTATGAATACGTTAAAACTATTATAGGTGAAAGTAAAATAAACGTTTAAAGAACCCGAAAAAAGGTCTCGTTAGACCATTAAATTAAAAAAAAACTGTGAAGAACTTACTAAACAAATTATGCCTCGAAAAATAAGACCGTCGAGAGTAAACTGTCTTTGTATAGCCATGCACATACAGCCTTATTATGGTCACTTTGCTTAGATCCAGATCATCACTGTAAATGTTACTTAAATAAATAAACTAAGCCATTACTTTTTAAGACCCCTTCATCACCCAATACAAGGCAAATCCAATTATTCGAAATTCCTCGTTCTAAGACCAACTATTTACGAACCTCGGTTTTGTATCGCATACCTACAGATTACAACATAAATTACCAGCAAATCGATATATTTAATGTGACTAAAAAAATCTTAAAAAATATTTAAAAAACTCAGGTATCCTTTACTAATAATTGCTTTGTTTGTTTCTTCATATTAAATATATATTTTAATCTACCAATCAATCAATCTTACAACTGTGCTTTGTAAAACTGTGCTTTATGTTTCTGTTTCAATGTGTATTCCGTTTTGGCTTTTGTGTGTAATCTAATTGTTTGGATATTATATATTATAAATAAAATATATATTAATAAATAAAATAAAATAACATTATTAAGCCAAACTAATTTATAACTATAAAGATGTATTTAGCTTCCAATACAGTTGTGTAATATATTTTTATTTAATAAAGGAAACGTGCCAGACTCATTACAAATAGACGTGTCCTTCAACTGCGCTACAGATAAGAAAATAATGTTTAAGAGTGAAAACAGAAATATGAAATATAATAAAGGACGACTGAAAGATCCTTTGAAGGCAATAAAGCCTGTTTTCAAGCAAACTTCTACTGATTTTTTCAACATAGTTTTAAATAAATAAAGAAAAACTTTTTTACGGATTATAGTTATGTATTATTGTATTTAAACTTATAATTATTTAGACATAATTTTAAATTTAACCACAACTGCGCGATTTTCAAGGCAGTTTTTGCCGCGCACTACCACTTTGTGGAACCAGCTGCCCGCTGAAGTATTTCCGAACCAATTCGACTTAGGGTCCTTCAAGAAAAGAGCGTACAAATTCTTAAAAGGCCGGCAACGCACTCGCGAGCCCTCTAGCATCGAGAGTGTCCATGGGCGGCGGTATCACTTAACATCAGGTGAGCCTCCTGCCCGTTTGCCCCCTATTATATAAAAAAAAAAACCGACGTTTCGCGTGCTTTACAGCGTGCGTGGTCACGGTGACTGAAGACAAAGGTGTTAAATGTCAAAAATTATCATAGCTGTAGAAAATGTTGTATTATCTGTATTTATTTCCCCGGAGTTGGAGCCGGAGCCGGCTTTTTCTCTCGGCCAACACCTTCTGTCTTCTTTGCCGATGAGTAGGGATGCCAACAGGCTCGAATATAATGACGTGGAATAAGTGATACTCTTATGATCCTATGTTCCAAAATAAACGTATTTTATTTTTATTTTTTGTTTGTATCGACTAAAAGATGTAGGGTTTCTGCAGAAATTGCTCACGGTGTCCTCCATTTTCGCGGATGCAATACTATGTGAAACATATAATGTATAATTGAGTGTAGGCTTTGTACCTTCAGCGTACAACTCTTATCCCTAAGATCTTAGGTTCGATCCCCAGCCGTGCATAGCCGAACAACTTTCTTTCTATGTACGCATAATAATATTCACCCGAACCGTCAAGGAAAACATCGCGAGGAAACCGGCTTGGCTTAAAAATTCGAAGAATTGTGTCAGTACTGTGATCACCTAATCGCATCTAAGATTGACAAACAATCATAAAACGGATACAGAAATCTGAAGTCCAGACCTAAAAAGGTTGTAAGGCCACTGTTGTAATATTTTTTTTTAAATAAAGCCCAAGATAAAGATATAAAAAAGTGTAGATTTAAGATAAACTAAGGTTTTACTTTTAACACTAAAAAGGTTTTGCTTATTTTTTGAAGGATGAAAACGAGTGTCGAGCCACAGGATACAGCGATTATCATTCCTGTGGTATGTGTCAACAAACTGTGCAGCAATGGATGTACGTACGTATATACGTGGGTAACACTGAAAATGTTTAGAACTCGCTAGTTAGAAACAATACCCCTAAGGAATTCCATTCTTCCTTAGAGTCGTCGGTTAAAGTAGTGGACCCACTGCTTTGCTCAGTGGTTCCAATGCGACGATGTGTAGAGAGAAACGGAGAATATTACGATAAACAATAAAAGTATGTATTGCCAACTCTCTACATTCAATCATTTTTCATTTTCTAAACATTTTCAGTGTTACCTAGGTATGCACATCTAACACTCACTACTCGCTCGCAATCCTTAAATGGCGGAATTCAGTATGAGAAAGCCCACGGCGTGTGTCAGATACAGAACATGCCTACTTAAAATTTTAGTTTTTTAATATGAAAACCACCATTTTATGTAATAGAAGGCAGGCAGGAGGCTCATTTGATGTTAAGTGATACAGCCGCCCATGGACACTCACATTGCCAGAAGGCTCGCAAGTGCGTTGCCGGCCTTTTAAGAATTGGTACACTCCTTTCTATAAGGACCCTAATTGGAATTGGTTCGGAAATACTTAATAAATTAATATAGTAAAAAACTGCTAAAAAATCAATAATATTATTTAGGTGTACTTTTGTTACCTAGGTGATAAAATTTCTGATTAACACACAAATGTTTAGAGTGTATATTGTTTGTATCACTTACTAGAATCTATCATATGTGGGCGTGTCTGGAGTTAAAGGGAACGAAAAATGTCTCATGACTAGCTTCTCGTTATCGCAAGATAATGGGCAATGGCAAACTTTGTATCTAACTGAAAAAAATATTTTAACTTATACTTCATTACTAGTATGAGGCCTTTTAGACAACGGAAACTATTAAAGATTAAAAAGAGTTTACGGATTCCGCTTGATTAAAATGAAGTACTAAAATTAACACCTAACACCTTACGTAAACTACTAGAATGACTGAACCAATTATGATGAAATTTCGGTTTTTGATACACATAGATCATACATACTGTTAACTTTATTTTCTTAAATTTTTTAGTATACCTGCAGCTGATCTGGCGCATGCTAACTGTCTTGGACCGCACAAGGGCATACCAAGAACGGAAGGATAATTCAAAAGAGAGCATTTACATTTCAATGCCACTTGCTTCATTTCACACTCTAACATGCAGTAGCGTCTGAAAAAGATAAGAGACGGGAGACGGTAGATTAACCTAGTTTCATTAACGCCCAAGCCGAATAATTACTCCACATTCAAAGATTGAAAACAGTCTGAGATCAGACCGTGACAGTCGATCGATCTTCTCTCTGCAGCCCAACAAGCAAACCCTACGAAGACAATCTATTTTTGACGACAGATAGATGCAATGTCTTCGGTCATTACACTCATATTTGATAATCATTATTAACTAAATAACGTAAATAAAACTGTACAAATGGGTATGTTTAAAACATATCAAATAGCTTTTTAATTATTTTAAAAACTGGTGTAAGTTAAAATCTTAAGATAGAATATTGGCACAGATGAACTGTCATTTTCATACAAAGGTCTACCCGCATACACCGATCTGATCTACCATTGATAGCTTGTATCGACAGACGGCTATTACAATTCGTCGCTTTGTTATTGTTAATTCTTCTTTCAATATTTGGTTTAAGATGTCTATCTCAATAATGGATTGAGATAGGTTATTGGGATTGGGCGTTAGCCTAGAGTTTTGGACTAGACCGCTGTTTAGCAATCTTAACAGAACATGCAATCGTTAAGATCTTTATTCATTTTCAAGTCCGCTGCGGAATTCTGTTACCCTTGGTAGTAGCAATAGCGATTTAAATCTTAAGTTTTTGATGTGAAACTATAGCCGCACGTAAAACCGATTTCTGGCGTGGCGACGCATCGCCACGCTATATGATGGTATATACATACAATCTATATGCAGTAGTAAATTTTTGTATTTAATGAAAATAAATGTTTATTCAATAAATAGTCATCGTTATCTGGAAAACAAAATCGTAAAATGTTATTTTATCATTATGACATATTTAGTTCCTATCACAATCTGTTCTTTTCTGCATTTTACTTCACAAAATAATTTCGATGTTTCACATCTGCCAGGCGTCCCGTGACGGCTCACATTTTTCCACGTTACCACGGCAGTTATAAGCGGTGTGGATATTGAGGGAACTGCGTCATAATTGCATACAAACACGTCACGATATGGCTATTGTTTAACGCATGCCTTGTTAAAACAACCGCATGTTACTTTCCCAGAACTTACTTTGCGTATGAACAAGCAAAAAGCTACGTCTACACCTCTAACAATTACGACAATAATTATACTCAACGAAATATTCATGTATGTACATATACATATATTAATTTTCTATAAATATTTAAATTTATTTCATATTTTCATTGGTAAGAACTACTGACTGAAATATATATCTATTTCATTTACTAGCCATAAGAGAAAGAGAGAAAGAAAATGTGCGCGCGCACTGCAGTCTCTTGCTTATATCCCTCACTCAAGTTCGGATCACACTTTTCGTAACGATTACGTCACGTATTCGCCAGCTTACTCCCCAAGTCAAGCGTGCGTAAAGAAGTTACAACTATTTTTTTTTTAATTTTAATTTCTTCTCCCGATTGTTTTTCAACGTGTAGTACGCGAGGCGTAACAGGCGTGAGCGTATGAGTCAACGAATGACTGTAATGTGAATTAATATGTAACTGCATGTTAGCGCTCAGTAGCATCTTCAAGTTTTCGTGAAGTGTGACCAGAGCCAATTCTTTACGGTTTTAACTAACATAGTCATAGAAAACATTGTATACCAAAAAATAGTTTTAATTTGTTCAAATTGTTCCTTTTAATAGATAAATATTTCATTTATGATGACTTAGTCTCCTTCCCAAGTAGTTTTATTTTAAATGTATAATGCTATGTTAAGATGAGCAGTGTTGGGCTTTAGCGTGCAACTCTCATACCTGAGGTCGTAGGTTCGATCCCCGGCTGTGCACCAATGAAGTTTCTTTCTATGTGCGTATTTAACATTTGCTCGAATGGTGAAGGTAAATATCGTGAGGAAACCGACATGTCTTAGACCCAAAAAGTCGACGACGTGTGTCAGCACTGGAGGCTGATCACCTACTTACCTATTAGATTTAAAAATGATCATGAAACAGATTCAGAAATCTGAGGCCAAGACCCAAAGAGGTTGTAGCGCCAGTGATTGATTTATTAATGCTATGTTGATACACAATATACCTGTGATATACGGGAAAGTATTTGAGTGGTTCATCAGTTAAGTAGCAACGGCGAAGCTTTGGACTGAGGCGCCGGGCTTCCTCAGTTAGCTGAATGGACTTCATTGTAAAGCCTGCCCAAACCTCTATACCAGGAGGTACAGGTGTACCGTTTGATAAGACATCAACATACATATTTCCGGGGTTTTTTGTACTTATCTGTTCCAAAGAATTTTTATGGGATGACATTATATTTTTAGAAAAAAGTATCGCGGTTTTTTCAATTAAAGTGAAAAATTCAAAAATGAAAAAACCCTCAAAAAGACGCAATAATCTGTAATATGAAATATATCTAGCATCGTCAAATTTGTTTTACCAAGTTAAACTTTACCTATGAAATTGGAGATTTGTATGAACATTTAAGTCTTTTTTTATTTAAGATAGTAAGTCCTGGCCTAAATTATATACCTATACAATTTTGTTTTTGGCAGTTTGTTTATCCCTTTTGAATTGCGCGCCAATCCATGGACAATGAAATCTATCAATGCTGGTTAGAATCTCCACTTACATAGATAAAATTGTTACTGTTGGATTTCTCCAAAATGTTTTCTCACGATTTTAATATTCTTTTACACTAGAACTTATATTATACTTTATGAGTTGTTTACCCATTTGTATGATAAATCTAAATTAACTGGAGGCTTTGACACATTTTGTTCAATCGCGATGTTTAATCCATACCTCATTCCCATTTTATTTATGTGCATCTTTTCAACTTCCTTTTTATTTTTTTTATGTTCTCGTACCTCTCTACAAAATAATCAATTCTTAGAAATGTCACTAGTTCTTTCTTTCCAGTATTACTCTGTGTATGTTATGTTTTAGAACATACAATTATTTAATGTTATTATAACTGTACAAATAATAGAAACTATTGCATGAATTCAAATTTCTCGGTGTTCGTAGTTTTGATTGTGAGAATAAAATGTTAATTCGAAATATTAAAGTTTTTACCTCCTGAACGAGCGTCCATTGAAAACGCAACAAAAACCGTAACTAGTTAATTCCATGTGAAATATAGAGGAGCAGTTTGCATCTTTACCCTTCCAGGAGCATCTAAAAATGTGATTGAGAATTTGACTAGCAACTTGGTTTCACAACTACATACAACTTAATACAGTAAAATTTAATTTATTTATTAAAGTTCACTACATCATACATAATATCTACAGTTATGTGAATTTACATATTTATAAGCACTTAATAATTAAATAATTAAATAAATAACTTTCAATTCAAATAACATAATACATAAAAATATACCTAATAACTAACCTTAAAATTTAATTATTAAAAAAATATTATTAAAAGTAGTCCCTTTAGGCAAGGTTCCGAAGATACTGGAAGCGTTCCCCCTTTGAATAGCTAGACTAATTCTTTGTGCGAGGTAGGTGCCAGCTCTTAGTTCTCCTGTGATGTTGACTAACCTTTTTGATAATTCCCTAAAAAGCCTTAACGCGCTAGGACCCCACGGACCAAGGGTCTCGCTCGACACCGAATGGGACAAAATCATAATCAGAGCCTAGATTTAATTTAATATCGTATGGCGTTCGATATGACCTGGCCTTGTGTTGACACATCTAGAATGTTGAGTAATTGATTTATAACCTAGGACACCTTAGTCGTATTACTAGGCTTACAAAGTAACAGATACGGGTGAGCTATTAATAACAAACTTTGTATAATGTATAAACATAATGTACGTACTTTAGTATTGTTTCATCACATGTGGCTGTCAGCAGGAGGCTAGCACTTTCTACATCGAGCTCATTGTATGCCAACAGTTCTAATATGGTATCTAAATCTTTTACTTTGTACACAGTATCCCTGGAGTAGAATGCTGCTAACTGTGGTAAAACTTCTCTAATATAAGTAATATTTGTGGACGAGGGAAACAATCTGAAAGAACAATGCTCTAAGTTACTATATAAATATAAACAATATATTTATTCACTTCGCTAGATAGATTATAAAATGTGTGTCTGGAAAACGCAAAGGCTAGAGACTTACACAAACCTATTAAAACACAAAACACATTCTGCAATTTGATTTATGGTTTCTTAGAATTGCATACTATTTTACGGGTTGACACGTATTATAATGTGTATAGGCAATTAGAGTCGTTTAAGACCTAGAACCATCCTCAGAGAATAGAACATAAGCTCCTTTAAATAGCGGTTAAAAAGGCTACTTGGCTATGGTCTAAAAAAGGCCGCATCTCATCAAGAAAAACTCCTAATCTCATCAGTATTAAACTCTATTTGAATAATACTAGGCTTGTTGATTGTTTGTAACTGAAGGAGGTGCTCAATAACAATCGTGTTTCTGCAGCTGTTTTGCATATATTATTTACACAAAATTGATAGTCATTATATTTTCGTGAGAATTGAAGTCAAGTTTGTACAAATTAAAATTGCCCTGTTCAAATGTAAATATATTTTTTTTCATAGAACAAGGGCAGACGGGCAGGAGGCTCATCTGATGTTAAGTGATACCGCCGCCCATGGATACTCTCGATGCTAGAGGGCTCGAGAGTGCGTTGCCAGCATTTTTAGAATTTGTACGCTCTTTAACGATATGAATTGCATGTTTTTGATTCGTGACTACTTATGCTCAAAAACCATTCATAAATATATAATAGCCTTATTCTATTAACGATAGTTTAGATCATATAATTATTTATCATATTTAAATGCATACTACAAAATGGTTAACCAATTATAGTTATGAATCAGTCATTACTTACAATTTACTGAGAAATTCATCCATCTTATAATCCAAGAAATGAACCTGCGGGCATACCACAATGGTTGGAAAGTTCTTCAAAGGCATCTTAGAGGAGAGCTTTACGATGTATGTAGGATTATCATAGAATCTGGTGACTGTTACATAAACCACAGTCACTGAACAAAATAAGAAAATTAGGTGCGCAATTAACCATTGGAACCTGTGGAACAGTTTTAGTAAATTGTTTTTGTAGTTTTATTACCGATAATATTATTTATTAGGAAAATCATTTCTGTATTTAATAGCTATTTATAATTATTGTTGCCTTGTTTACCATATTGAAATAATTGTTTTGCTTATCGAACTCAAAAATTCCGGTATTTCGCCATTTGCTTAATGCTAATGCTTAATGAAATGCAAATGGCGTATAACACGTCATTGCATAACATACATATTTTTTCATCACCATCGCCATTTGGCGCGAGAATATACGAATATATCGTGCCTTAGTTCGTGTCTAGGTTTGATTTCCAGAGAACAAAAAACAAATTTCATCAACGTCGCATCAATAATTTTGTCTGCCGTGCTAAGGCCTCATGAGACTGTTTTACGGAGAATTGGATCTGAAGGGTATAATGTAGATAGGAAGCCATTGAGATGTCAAATACTCTCGGTGCTTGACTTACTATCACAATTTTGGATCCGAGTAAAAGCATATTATACTATATAAGAAAATATAATTAATGCCGATATATAGAATGAGAATTCCTCAGGTCCACACCCACGTTTGACCACGCGAAACTAATGTAATAAAACTGAAGTGAGAGTGGTGAACTTAATACGTGGGTAACACTGAAAATGTTTAGAACTCTCCAGTTAGAAACATTGCCAAAAAATTTTTTTTTTATTTCTATTGCAGAACTATTTGGTAACTGTAGTAGTTTAGTTTTTGTGAATTGGCGGCAAATCTAAAACTCTTGTTACACGTGAAAATTAACCGCGCGAGGAGACGCGAGAAAATATTCGGTCAATGATTTATTATGACTTTCGTTGTAGCCCTCAACAACAAAGCTATGATAGGCTGCGATTAGCATTTCTTAATGAAGCCTCAACTCGTGCCGCTATTCACAATTGGTTTAACGAGTTTAAGCTGGACTTAGCAATCTCAATGATGATCTGCATGAGGGATGTCCTTAAACAGTGACTACTGAAGATAACATCAGTGCTGTGCAACGCATGATAGAGAAAGATAAGAGTAACTTTATTAGCAGATAAGGACAAGCCTAGGCATTAATATGTCAGTCTTTCAGTATTTGAGTCAAGCCAAAAAATATTTCACGAACATTTAGGAGTCAGGAAGCTTTGTACCAGATGGTACAAAGCTTCCTCCATCCATCTGGTTTCCCTATACTTTAGCTAACGACTAGAAACACCTTCGCATGAACTGGTGTCGCCAAATGTTAGATAAGTTCAATGGCAGTGACTCAAATGCTGTATTTGACATAGTCAAAGGTGATGAAAGCTGGATATATTGCTACGACCCAAAACCAAAAGACAATCAGCTCAGTGGGTGTTTCCTTTCGAGGATCTGCCAACTAAGGCAAAGAAAGGATGAAAAAGTCAAGGCCTAAAGATAATTGCCTCACCTTTGGTGGAAAAGGTCATTTCGCGACAGTTTTGCTAGAAGATGGAAGGACAGTTACTGCAGACCAGTATGTCAATCGCTGTTTACTTGCTGCTGTAGTCTTGGAAAACATTCGACAGCAGCGCTCTCGAAGCAGGATTCTCCTTCACCACGACAATGCTTCTGCGCACTCCGCAAAACAACTGTTGAATATTTGACTTTGGCAGGTGTCGAGATAATGAGTCATCCGCCATACACTCCTGACCTGGCGACCTGCGACTTTCATTTATTCCCAAGAACTAAAGATACAATTCGATGTATTGGCTTTACGTGCCCTGGAGTTGCGGTGAAAGCGTACGAAAATGCCAGAAAAGAGACCCTTAAGGAAGAATGAGCCTGCTTTTCTTAGTGGTTCCATCGTTTGAGTTGATGTGTAGAGAGGAACGGAGATTACTTCGAAAAACAATAAAAATATTGGCAACTTTCTACATTAAGCTGTTTTTCATTTTTTAAACATGATATGATACATTATTATAAATTCAAAAATACCTATGTCTCGAAGACGCAAGTCTTGCAGCTCCGTGAAACTGTGCTCTATTTAACAGTTCTATCCAATCCATTGCGAACCACGGACTGTTCTCACAATATATCATTAAGACTCGTAAAATGCATGTAATTTATCAAAGTGACAGTAATTAGATACAACGATAATATCCTTTTACTGAAACCAATAAATTTAATGTCAGCGGAATTATTTATGGCGGACTTTATGGCCATACCGTCGGTTTTATGGTTAGGAATAGTTGTTAATCATCGGCCGCTTGTAAATTATGTATTGAATCAATTTGTCTTTGATGCACGCTTTATTTAATATTAAAAACCAAAGTTGGAATAGAAATTTGAAATGTTCTATAAGTTTAAACATCTCAGTGAAGCATATTGTACGGTTCCTGGATCATTGGCGTGCTTTAAAAAATAGAGAATTTTATTTTTACTCCACATTAACCACTCGTGAACAACAATATACTGAACTGTTAATTGCTATGTAACGAAGGAATACAATGCAAGAGTTGAAGACAGTCTGTCTATACTCTCTAACTCCGACTATTGAGGAAATCGCTACGCTTATAAAACTAAGAAAGACTGAGTGAGCAAAAAGTACAATGTGCTGTTAATGTTTTATAAATGAGCTTTAACGTTTTTTTTCATAAAGCAATTAGGCAGAACTTAGTTTTATGTACATACTTATTATTTATACTAAACTATTTCGCGCTTATATTAACTTTCCACAACTCTCACGTCGTCTAAACGCTATACGTATGTACGTATCTTACTTTACGTACATTCTCCATCTCTTATTCTGTTTAATCCTTACCTCCTACCCTCCGCTGAAAACTATATCCTTGAAATCCCATCTCATAACTCCTTTCTTGGCGAATCCTATAAGGTCTCTGCTATGAGGATATGGTATTTCCATCCCTAACCCCTTAGCTTCTTCTTCATCATCTTCATAAATCCCGTACAAGCAAGCGTGTCGTTCCCACGAAAATGTAAGTGCCTCCTGCTGATAGAGGACAAATCTTTGCAGTTAATTTATTTTGATATGATTAATTAACTATTAATTACTTAAGATGTCATGTTGAACATCTAACCATTACACCGTGGTAATGATTGCAGCTCCTTCAAACATTGTGTAAAATAAAAAAATTGTGGTGATTTAAAGAGTGGCGGATAGTTCTTCTCTTCCGTTCTACGAATTGATGTGAGGACTGGCAGTAAATATAAAATTAGAAGCATTTAATATCTATTTCTTTTTTAACGTTCAAAAGTATACATTGTGGCTTTGACATTCCACTGTTGTCTCTGGGACTACTCCTGTCAACCTGTCCAATGTTCCTGTAACATTCGTACTAACTGATCTATGTAAAATAATACTGATTCATGTGCGCCTGTACTTTATTTAATTGTATTTTTTTTTCTTACAGTAGTTGCTTGAAAGAGATTGCTTGGAAGCGATAACGCTGCCAGTTGCTCTCTATTTTATTTAATTGTTTTAATTATACTGTAATTTTGTATTACAGTAACCGAGTGTAAAAAAATAAAATTTTTACGCGTCCACGCAAACGACGCGTGCAATAACTGCTTAAATAAGAATATATATTTTTTTGTTTTTTTAGAAAAAAAAGCAGTATTTGTATGATCGCTTTATATTCAAAGAAAATATTTTTTGTCCAATAATAAGGTGTATTCTCAAGAGAAATAAACAAAGTAGCACTGAGGTCGGGGGCAGAGTTATAAATTGTCTATCGGTCTGGACGTGGGAATAAGACGGTTTGAGACATCGCATTTTTTTTATTTTTCATCCATATAAAAATATCTTGAAATTTGTTAGTTTTATCATCGAGTAGTCTTGGTTGATCTGGAATGACGTAATGGCTTGGCTGGTGGGAAATTCAAGTGTTCGACATCACAATACAAATATTACTTTCTGCCTTCATGATTAATTCTTATACGTACTTCTCTTTTTCTTACGCTGTAATAGGATTAAGAATTCACTAACTGAGCTTCAGATTTGAATAATATATTAATTAATTTTATTTTCTGCATCCGCCATAATAAGTCCGAAGGAGGAGGCTATCTTTTCAACGTATTATTTATTAGGTCCGACCGATCTTTATGGTCACTTGATTTTTTTTTTAATATTTACTTTATTTTAATAAAGCGGTGAGTAGCCTGCGATAAACGTATTACTGTTAAATGTTATTACATTCAATAATTATCTGTATTGTAAAGCTGCTCACCGACGTCATTCTTAAAAGGCCGGCAACGCACTTGCGAGCCATCTGGCAATGTGTCTATGAGCGGCAGAATCATTTAATATTATATGAGCTTCCTGCCCGTTTGTTTTATAAATAACACTGTTTCTAATACAAATTATTTTGTTCAAAACGCCAAGAGAATAATTTAGCATTTTGAAAATATAAATAAATATAATAGAAGATCTCTACACAAAATCGAGAAATAATTCAATTCCTACATTATCGTATGTTCTTAATTACATAGTATAATGTATCATTAATTATTAATTGTTGCATAATGTGTGACGATGCAAGTAACAAGCTCGTACAATTAGTGCAGTGGCACATATCGCTAACGATTTAGTGCAAACTAATACTCGTGGACAATTTCTATAAGGAGTTCCTTCGTTCGTTTTATATCTATTTAACACTAGTTTGTAGGAAAATATCGTAATAAATGGCATTTTAGACCCAGAACAGTCGACGGCGTGTGTCGTGTGTGAAAGCTTCTTAGAAAAAAACAAATATTTACGATCCAAATACAAATTTCTGAAGCCAAGAATTCCATATATTCCCAAGAACTAAAGATAAAATTCGAAGTATTCGCTTTACGAGCCCTGAAGATGCGGTGACAGCGTCAGAAAATGGGATGGAAGAATGGGCCCACTACCTCAGTGGTTCCATCGAATGTGACGATGTGTAGAGAGGAACGGAGATTACTTCGATAAACAATAAAACTAATTCTACATTTAGCCGCTATTCATTTTCTAAATATTTTAAGTATTACCTATTATATATATACGTAAATATAAAATTTGTTTCAGAACCTGGTATAAATGCTATGTCTAGTTTATGTTTCCATGACATTATTTTTCTTTTCTTTAAAAAAACATTTTAATAAAAACGTTGCGTTTTTGATATTTTGGAATGGTTAGGGAATAATTTTGCACGAATTGCTTTATTATCAGTAAAAAAGTACGTAACCATTTATGTGGTAGAATACAATATTTATTTATTGCGCTATCGTACAATTTATATTACATTAAATACTCCCCATCCGTCTTACGAATTTTCGATCAGGTCACGTGTCCTGACGCGAGTTTATCATTTTTTATGGTTATATCATGTAGGACATGAAATGACAGTTTTTTGTTACATTTCACAACAGGCACTCATAACTCGGACCATAAGATAAGTCGTGACCTGGCCACTTATTGGTTCGGCGTTCAGTTATTACAGATATTAGGAACGTTTCGGAGCCATAACATGCTCAGTAGCTGTTACAGGCAGGGTTCCGGCGATTGTTAAATTGCCGCAATACCGTTTTAACTGCGCCCGTTCAGTCGTTACAACAGACCTGTCTGTTCCTTTGTCGGTGTTTTAATGGTTGTTTTGTTACAGCCTAGTGAAGACACTTAAATTTTATTTTATCTTATTACATATTTATAATCGTTATAAGGAGAGACAATACTATGTAATGAAGTGACAACAACACCCTCTACGTCATCAAACTCTAATCTATACAATAATTGATGACCTGTCGGAAGAATAAGGATCGTGGAATGGATGAAACATTTGACTTGGTCTTCCTAGGACTTCCAAATAGCGTAATAATAACTCCCATAATTATCTTTGTATGTATTTGTTAAGAGACTTACTCTTGGTAAGACAATCAACAGAAATACTATTATTTAACGGTTTAGAAATACCTACCTTTAATATAAAAAATGTAATCTTATGTATAAAAGTCTCTTGTAAAAACACTGTGAATCAAACTCCAAAATGGCTGAATTGATGTTGTTGAATTTTTGTGTGTATATCGATTAGATCTAAGTCATACGACAACATCTTTTTTCATTCCTCTAAATGTTAAGTGCACCCCTATATTTATATTTTTTTGTTTTTAATTTTTTTACAAAAAACATACAGGTCGTAAATATTTTGGTTAATTTTAACCCCTCTAGGATTAACATTTATTTTTATTATTAAAGACAGAGTAAATAAACTTTTTATATAGAAAATAAGTCACATATAAACCTAAAAGTTTCGGAAAACCGGACAGTCTCTGAGATAGCATAGCTAAATGTTCCATGTTGGTACTAAAAAGGTAGGCTAAGTAAAATCATATTAAGGAGAAATGAAGTATTTTTACAAAATACGACATAATATATCAAATTCGTTCCGTATGTACATGCTTACAATTATTGATTTTTAGTTAATGCAGTGTTGTGAGAGTTTAAATGTACGTAGGTTGTTCTCAAAGCTACTTAAGTTCTTTAAAATATTTTTTAAAACTCGAATGCCTCTATGCCAAGCATTAGGTTATTTTTGTATAATAACCTAATTATAATTTATTCCTACTGCGTATTTTGTAACATCAGGCAGGAAACATTAATAGGCGTGCTAACTATTGGCTGTTTTGTTTATTTATTTAATTATTAACACTTTGTTATATTACAATATAAAAATTGAACATAATTAAACGAGCGATTTCTTGCAAGCAACCATTTTGTTCAGTTAATATATAAGGTGCCTTATTTGGTTCCGATCAATGGTAATGAAAGGATATATGGATAACAAGAATGTATATAATAAATCTAAACTATATTTTACATTCATAATCATTCGAAATAAACGAGCTTTATTATTTATTACACGATTAATAAGTCGCATTGAAATCAAACTTGTCGATAAGCCTGGTTATATGCTTTTTAATTTATGCCCTTTAATCTTTTTGGCATTACAATCTTATGTTAATAACCTCCAAAATAAAGCTCAAAACAAATCAATTTCTGGTTCTATATCGATAGTTAGAGTACCTAAAGCCTGTTTTCGCTAGCACAAAGTTGGAACTATTAAATAAATAACTTTATTGGCGAGTGATTAGTCCAGCACTAATTCCGTATTGCATTAGTCGCTTTGTCTTTCCTCTAATTGACTGGAAAGTTGCTTTCGATGTTTGGGCGTCATTTGTCTGAGCAGGACTTAAGCCTTAGTGTCGAGACTCCAATATAAGCATTAATCTTAATTTAATTAGGCCTTTTGTTTAGACTAGATCCTACCAAAAATAATATAACAAAAGAAGAATACTTTAATGACAATTCTATCAATCCTGAAAAATGTCTTATCGCTTATTATGTAGCAAATATATAATAGCCAGAGGGTTCGGGACTGCGTTGTCGGCCTTTGAAATTGTTCTTGAAGAGCTTGTCCAAATCGAAAGAGCTGGTATTGGGGAGCTAACGCCCAGAGGTGAGAGTACCGGAAAATGTGGGGCCGAATTACTATTATATATTTTAGTTTACTAAATCTAACAAAGGCCATCAAACAAGTTATATTTAAAGCACGTAGTTACATAAAATTTAAAAAGGGAATGCGTCACGTTATTTACTGTAAAGCACAATATATATTTATTTTAAAACCTACTATAACTATAGCTTACTACAATATATAACTTGAAATTCATGAGAAACAATTGGCAAAGTTATATACTTGTGTGAATAATAATATTATCAAGTTAGTTTAGCTATTATCTTTTTATTATCTTGAAATTTAATAATTACTTCACCACAGAGTGAACACACATTGATTTGAATCGCATTTTATTCATACTTTTATCTATGCATATTATTCATGCATTGCTGTACAAATAATTAGCGTATTATTCGAAATATTGTCGAGGTGTTAATAAATTCAAAATAATTAGTGCCGGTATGATTTCCCCGCGGACGCTTGCTGTTTGTGGATGGGACTGTTCAAGTGAGGTGGGTCAACGCTAGCACCTGGCAATCAACAGTGGTCTGATTCGTTAGAATTATTAATACGCAAATTTTTAAATAGAATTTATATAGAACGTAATTAGTACTCGGAAAAATAAGTTACATTTTAAAGACGTTTTAGGGAATGACTTTCAATATTATCATGTCAATTGTTTTATCGAATTCAGATAAATTACAAAAGACATGTTTTTGTATGTAAAAAAACTTAATAGCTGATATTTTCTAATAGTCGTCCTAAGTGGAGATTCAAGACACAGCATTAGTCTCAGCGTATCATCTAACAACGGTATCCTAACTCCCATATTTAATGGTGATTGAAAAAATAAAAAAATTTCATTAGAATAAAACTACGAAATATAATGACTAAATTAATGTTTTCTATTGGGTAAACATTTAAGTAATTCATAATTACTACTTTAAGTATTAAGCCTAAGGTAGATTTGAAAAAATCTGTAAAAGGTTTATCAATTGTAAATTCTTCAAGCAATGCATCCGTCTATGCGCCAATCCGTATACTTAAAATCAGATAAAAGGTCTCTTGAAAAATTTAAACCTGCATCCCGCATCCTAATCGCATATAAGTCGACGGTTTAATGTGAAAATGTAACGACTTTCAAAGACAACTTGATCTCCATAAATATTTAGATTTTACTTGACAACATTAACCAACTGTTGGCACGACTCACGTGGTTGGTTCAAATTTTTATAGCTGAAGGATGCTCCGACAGCCCACGTTAAGGAGTATGTATTTAAGATGTTGCTTTATATGAATATTGGTTTGGATATTGTTCTATTTTATTAATTTCTCGCTCACAAAGTCAGTATCAAAAGGCAAGTCCTTAATTATCGTGGTGAACCTGCCCATAAGCTTTGAGATAATCTCACTACCTACCCGTAGGATTCCGTTTGTTACCTTAGGTGTCTTGCTACCCGTACCTATTTATATATTGACTATTGACAAACGCACGTCTTTATAATTAACAAGCTTAAATTAAACCTAAGAAATAACATAATACATCAAAATATACCTAATAACTAACCTTAAAATTTAATTATTAAAAAATATTATTAAAAGTAGTCCCTTTAGGCAAGGTTCCGAAGATACTGGCAGCGTTCCCCCTTTGAATAGCCAGACTAAATCTTTGTCCAAGGTAGCTGCCAGCTCTTCGTTCTCCTGTGATGTCGACTAACCTTTTTGATAATTCCCTAAAAAGCCTTAACGCGCTAGGACCCCACGGACCAAGGGTCTCGACACCGAATGGGACAAAATCATATTCAGAGCCTAGACCCCTGTATTGACTATTATGTGTTGAATCTGTATGGCTTAGAGATTTATAGGGCCATTAGGTTCTTCGGTCTCTAATTCATAGAATACTTCCGATAATTATTACATATTAATTAAAATACGCATTTCACAGTCCTTCCAAGTTTATTTATATAATACCCCTTTTATGTTAACTAATTAGATTTAGGTTTAAAGACTTTATTTGTCAAGAAAGACAAAAATGTCATTTATATGAGAATAACATTACATTGTAGTCGTTCCCAAAATAATCACAATAAAACGATGGCCGTACATGCAATAAACTTAAAAGTCAAAGTAACTAAAGACATATGAATAAAAATTAATTATAAGAAATGAGATTAAAAGTAATTTTGTCTAACATATTCACATAGCTTCAACCATTAATACGTTGAATTTCCTAAGATAAAAATAATTAGTGCATTTTGAAGTAGTTTACATATTTATCAAAAAGAAATTTGTTTTATAAAAAGGTCTTATTCCATATTCCATCAGCAAATCAGCCGAGTGACATTTTAGGTGTTTTTAAGGAATATATTGTGGTCTGGGGATGAAAGGTTATACAGAACGTTCGACGTAAGTAAGGCTTATCTACCTCAATAATAATTTATTAGAAGCGAGTGTACGTATTTCGGGTCAGGGAGTGTGTTGGTTGTCTGTGGTAATTGACAGATGAACATGCGTACATTCACTTTTACATTTACTTTCTTAAAATGGTTTTTTTATAAAAACGGGCGGGCGGCTAAACTGATGTTAAGTGATACCACCGCCCATAGACACTCACATTGCAAAAAGGCTCGCAATCTGTCGCTGGCCTTTTAAGGAGCAGTATCTTTAAAAAGAGGAGTAGCAACAAAGGATGTTTACTTAGCTCAAAATTACGTTTTCTTAATTGAACCAGATTTAGACGAGCGAGCGAGCAGTCGAAGGCAACGCAAGCGCATAATTATTGGGGCGTGATACTATGATACCTGAATACAAATTAGGAATCAAAGTATCATGCAATAATTTCGGTGGTTCTTTTCCTTGATCATCCAAAGTCGAGTTAAAAGAGCAAATAGACAGCCCAAAATATCAGCTTTCGCCTCCACAGTGGTGTGGAAGGTTAACAGAAATTCTATGAACGTATCCCTAACTTTTCTACTGATCTAAAATTATCGTGAATCATCTGCACTATTTTCTTTTCCATGAATCCATTTTATCATTCGTTTAACTTTCTACAATGTTTATATTAATGTAATAATGTTTGCGTTGTATTATACTATTAGTTTTGATTCATTGTTTAATCTTTACTTAATGTCTTATGTAGTTTTTAATTTCTTGTACTGATCTTGTGTAATTTATTATTTTTTTCTCACAGTGGATGCCTGGAAGACATCGGTCGAAAGTGATAAAGCCACCAGTTGCCCTCCATTTTAGTTAATAATTTTAATTGTTTTATATTTGTGTATACTAGCAATGGAGTTTTTCCGCCATTTGGCCAGATTAAAAACATATGACTTCAATACTGTGCCATCAAATTTTAATTACCACTTAAGCGCCGCATACTACACTGCTACGTATGTAGAAATAAACATACAATTTTAGTCTTTAATACATACCTCTGAACCTCTGTTTGAGAAGCAAGTTTGTGAAGCTATTTGATTATACAATTCAACGGTAGATAGCGGCAATATTGTCCAATTATCTTGGAGAAGTTTCTAATTACACAAATCAACGCAATCGGTGTCGTGGTCGTTAGCTGGCGTCGTTGTTGTCTTGAATGAGAATGATATTAAAGGGCTCAGATTCTAAGGGATAACGAAATTGTCTTAAGTATCACATCGAAATGAGTTCGATAATTTTTAGAAGAATACACACACCTTACATACAAAAAAATTTCTTATCTTATAAATGCTTAGCCTTTTAAGAATGTGAACGCTCTTTTCTTGAAGGACCCTAAGTTGAATTGGTTCGGAAATACTTCAGTGGGTAGCTGGTTTCACAAAGTGGTGGTGCGCGGCAAAAACTGCCCTGAAAAACGCTCAGTTGTGGAACGGCAGACGTCGAGGTGATACGGGTGGAATTTCGTATTCTGAAAATTTATACCTTTTAATTAATCTTGCAGTCAAGAATTATTGAAAGAAAGGAATTGCTGTAAGAGCAACCTCTATTACTAGCGACGTAGGTCGTTGACCTATGTACGTTTAAAGCGACGGCCATGTCGGATACAAGTTTTACTTTACAATACTTTATAATTAATAAGTGACTCCACAGACAGGGAATAAACGAATTTTATATATGTTTAATCATAATTTATTTCATCAGCTATACGTCTTCTGTTAAATATTTTCTATAGTTTATTTAATGTCTAATAAAAATAATACTTCATTATCGAAAAGAATAATAAGGAATTTTTATATTTTTTCTTTACCACTGTTTACAAAGCAATATTCTGTATTTAATATTTTTGTTATTTTAATTTTGTATTTTAAAAAGTAAAAGGTGATAATAGCCTGCTAATAACAATAATAATTATGCTTAGCTAAATGGCGTGTTCTAATTGTCATTCCATTTAAACAATATTCAATTATTAGCAACAATTGATCGGTCTTAACGATTCCTGATGGAAGTAATTTTCGCAAAACGCTGCGAGAGTCGAGTCTAATCGAGTTTTCATCGCTCGTCCATGATCGTCACTTGCTAATTTCCTAACATTCGCTTTTACGACGACATTACACCTAACTTCTCTAATTTATATGCTTTATTGTTTATACACCATATTTTATTGTTGTGCTACGATTAAAGAACATGAAAATAAATAATTTAGTTCATGAATAAAATGGTAATTTCATTAGTTTTATGGACAATTACTGTACTTCGATTGTATATTATAATTGCCAAAAGAAGGAGGGCGACTGGGATACTATTGACAAAGAGAAGAGAAATTCATACCCACTGGCGGCTAATATACTAACATGTAGCTTTTACTAACAACGATAACATTTGAAATGGAACTTAAGGATATGGAAAAAAGCCGTAATTATTATAATTATATACATTTTGGACAATATTTATCAGATAATTAAAAATTATAATTTAGCATATCCCCCCGTAATATGCTATAGTTTTAACGTCTAATGTAAAAATTTATTGGTCACATAATTGTTGAACATTTGGACCTTTTTCACTTGTTGTTACTTATAATTATTTTTATTATGACTTTAATTAACTACTTAAATCTATTTATTTATTTATTTATTCAGAAGATAATAACAACTGCTTATGTTCCTCTACTGCAATTCCTAAATCACCGACTCACCTCTTGTATAAATATATAAGCGCAAATAAACCTCTAATGTCGTTTCGAAGAAAGAAATCATATCTGGGTTTACGTTCCGTTTTAACAGTTTATTAATCTTTTTCGCAGTCTCGTTTGTTAACGTTCTTTTTGGAACCAGCTGATGCTTATCATGCGATGGTAGCACCACTTAATTCTAAAAACCGCCACCACTATCATTGCTATATATGTGACAAATATGTTACGTGCTGGCACAGATAGTTTATTTTCATGTAAAGCATGTGCATGCAAGAATTTTTTTCAAAACAATACATAAAAATTTGAACCTTACTAATGCTGCATCAAGGAGTAAGGTGTATTAGTACATTAGAGTCAACAAGATAATGCGAAGAACCAGAGTCAGTGGTTTAGAAAATGAATTATGTAAATGCGAGTGAATGCTATGTAATGGAGTGCTCCTGCTCAGCGGGATGGCAAACTAATAACATTTGTTTCTGCTATCGAGATTAGTTGAGACACTTTGATGATTATTTAAATTTAAATGTTTTTGTTGCCTTGAGATATACATATATATTATACTAGTGACCCGCCCCAGCTTCACACGGGTGCAATGCTGAAGAAAAGCAGGTTTTTATTATGTATTGTTATTTCCGTCGCTGGAAAGCTCTGATAATATACGTGACATATACCATATAGACATATACCATCACGGACTTTTCTGTTGACCTTTTCAATGTGTACAATACTTAGTGCATTATTTTGATAAAACTCGTAGGGTTCAGCCTGCGTTTGGAATGTAAGCGGAAAAAATGACATTATTTACGACATCACATTAGAAACCTCAAAAATAACAGTACTTTTCCACTATTTAATGGATGTTATTATACATATAAACCTTCCACTTGAATCACTCTATCTATTAAAAGAAACCGCATCAAAATCCGTTGCGTAGTTTCAAAGATTTAAGCATACAAAGGGACACAGGGACAGAGAAAGCGACTTTGTTTTATACTATGTAGTGATAAGAATTTTATTAAAGTTTATATTTAAACTAGCTGTTACCCGCGACTTCGTCTGCGTAGAACTACTACTTCGTGTAAATTTGTTTGGACTGAATAGGCTCTGAAACTATAATGAAACGATTCTAATGAAGCCGGCACATTGAATTATTGAGATTAACATAGGTAGACTTTTCCTGACCCTGATCCCTGACTTAACTTAGTTTAATACGTTTTTGTATACGACATTTTTTGTTTTTCCTTCTTTGGTCAAAACATGTAGGTTTTGTGGACTCGATACTCGTGAGCACGCCACATACAGTTGCCCATGGGAGAAACAGTTTTTTTCTAAATGAACACCAGCTACTTTGAGTGTCTGTCCTTGAGCTTTGTTTATCGTCATAGCGAATGCTGCTTTCAGGGGAAATTGTACTCTTTTGAATTGGAATGGCAAATCGGTAGGGATTATTGGAATACGGGGAATTAACACTTCTTCTCCCTTTGCTGTTCCTGTCATAAATATTGCGTCCCAGGTGTGTAATTTGTAGACGTGTGCCATTACACATTCTTGGTGCGTCAAGATTTCGCAATAACAGGACCGGGACACCTACTTTTAGCCTCAACTTATGGGAAGGCACCCCCGATAATTCTAAGGAGTTAAGAAATTCTACAGAGAACGATGTCACTTGCTCAGTGTCCATGACATTGTCTACGGACAGATACTCAACAAAATCACCTTCCACATCTGACATGATTTGTTCGTTGATCTGCCCCACTACTTCGTTTGTCGGTGCTAAAATTGCCCTTTCGCACAGCCATTGTCTGTTCTTCATATTGGTTGCAAGATCGGGATAGACGTTGTTCTTTAAGTCATCCATGTTACAGACAACATTACAAAATTCACGATTCAATGTAATCATTCCGTCACTATTTGTTTCCATACGGTCTTCTCCGATTTTCAGAAGAGCATCCGCATATTGCACCAATTGTGTATCACTGTGCAGTTGTACTCGCATATTTGTAGTCAGACAAAATTTTTTTACATGCACCCATAATGGAGACGCTTTTAAACATGCATTTATTTCATCTGCCGGCGTGCCTCTAGTAATTACCGGCAGAGTCTGTCTAAAATCGCCAGCTAAAAGTACCACCATACCACCCATGATACTTTGGTTACTCTTAATATCTTTTATGGTCCGATCTAGTGCTTCTATCGCTCTTTTGTGGGACATGGTACATTCATCCCAAACCAACAGCTTACATTGCTGTAACATTCGTCCACGGTCACTATTTTTAGTAATGTTACAAACTGGCATTTCCTCATGAGCTAAGTTCAATGGCAGTTTAAGTACTGAATGTGCCGTTCGGCCACCATTAAGTAACGTAGCTGCTATTCCAGAAGAAGCTACAGCAACAGCAACTCCTTTATCTTTACGAATTTGGGCTAAAAGTAAATTTAAAAGAAATGTTTTACCCGTGCCTCCTGGCGCATCCAAAAAGAATAAACCACCTTCGCCACTTTCGATTTTTTGCACAACATTCTCAAAAACTAATCTTTGTTCTGGGTTTAGACGCGGAACAGACTCAGTTATTTGTTGTTGTAAAGAAGCAGCATCGTAACTCAATTCTCCTATTATATCACTGCAAACTTCCCCAGTTCTTTGCGGCCTGCTCAACCCAAAATCTGACAAATCTTTCCCAGTTATAGTTATGACTTGGTCTTCTATCTTTGTTAGGGCTTCATTAAAAATGAAATCATTGTATGTAACGTTTGGATTATGATGTTGTACTCTGTGTAAAATATCGTCGGCCATTTGAATTTTGTACCTTTCCCACAGTTGTTGAGGGTTTGAAAGCCCACATGTCGCTATTAGTATAGCAAAAAGCATTCTCACCTTGGCCGCTGATCTACATTGTGCAGCCTCTTCCAGTGTTATATTCCAATGATTGTCATCCTCCAATAATCCTCTTGCCTCACATGCCTCTCGAAATGTTGAAAATTCTTGATTGTTGTATTTTTTGAGATCATTGAAAGAGGTTGGCCCACGCACATGGTGTAGAAGCATCCTTAAACAAAAACATTCCATGTTAGTAACATGGACTGTGTAAACCGGTCCTAAGGCATCTCCAGATTTGACACCAGGCCAGTTCTGAACCGAAGTTCCTTGAATTCGGCGTTTCCAAGTTTTTCTGGTTGCGTCCCATGTGTAATATCTCGGTACCTCAGCATACATAAGAGTTCTTGCAAACTCATCTCTTATGCAAAGTTCAAAAAAAGCGGTTTTTGGTCGAGTAGATAGTCGCTCGTGGAAATTATCTTCTGTAAAATAAACTCGTTCACCGTTCTCTAAGTGTACACTTAGATGTGTAACGGTGGGGTGCCTTTCGTGCAACGGGAACCCTAATAACCGCCACACGGCTTCGTTGCTGCTAACATAACGACCAGATTGATATGTATGTACTTCATTTACGCGATTTGCAAGCTCTGTGCTCCTAAAATTGAAAATAGCTTGGTCACTGCCTTTGTTAATATATTTGCAGATATATTTGATAGCGCGCACTGAACTGCAAGCCTCAACATTTATATGGGCGTTAAATATTTTTAATAGAATAGCTGAATAAGGGACCACCCAACTATTATCAATAGTGACGTAACTCCCATTTCGTAGTTTCACAGATGCCGTTCGACCTCCGTCTGCTGGTGCTCTTCTACGATAGAGTGGGTATCCGTTTTCACTGTGGACAGTGTCTTTGTGTAATTTGCGAGGAAATTTCTTTGTGCATTTTCCATCTTTCATGCAAGGGCACTGAGGATTTTCAGGTCCACATGGACCATGAATCATGTTTTTAACTATAATATCATGAAGTGTCTTGTCAGTGCTTGGATCGGGTATTTCTGCGCTGATAATATTATCAATTTGATCGGGTCTCAACTTGTCTTTTAACCACAATAATATGTGGACATGTGGTAGGCCACGCTTCTGCCACTCTATGGAATACATAAAGCAGATCACTTCTCCAAATATTCTGCCTTTGGAAATAACAGACATAAGTTTTTTAACTTTCAACCTAAAAACTCTTGCGACTACATCATGCCTATCAATCGCGCTTTGACCCGGCATTAATTCATTTACTATTTCCGGCCATGCTGGGTTGCAAGTAAACGTAACGAATAAGTCAGGGCGACCATATGTACGTACATAAGCAAACGCATCCTGAGTATATTCGTGTAAGTACCTCGGACTATTTACAAATGAAGACGGTAAAATTATCATTCTACCAATATCATTTGGATTTAGATTAGCGTCATTCGCTACTGCGTCTTGAAGGTGGATATAATTTTCTGCTCTTAATTTAGTTTGATTTAATGTTATGTATCGTAATCGTTCACTTTCTACCTTAACGTACATATCAACATAAAACTGATTGGCCAGTTGCCTGCATCGTGATATAATATTAAAATCATTTTCTCTAATCATGATATGAAAGGCATAAAAGTCCATACATGATACCTTTTTGTTAGGCAAGGGCAGGCCAGTTACAGGATCGACTTGTGGAATTTGAAAGTGATACCCTTCTTGCCCTTTGCTAAATATTAGCGGATATTGTAACGCATCGTAAAATTTATGTGTATCCGGCACCCTAGTTAGTGTGTTATCACGGGCATGTAAAACTATATCACGGGAAGCAAACTGTTCACCACAAACCATGGCTGCGACTTCATTTATTAAAGGTGCATTATATCGTCTTTCGTGTTCCCCACTTGGTGTACGATCTGGGTGAATCACCAACTTATAATCATCTCCCGGCATTCTTTCTAAGGCTGTTGTGAAAGTGTTTATTAGGCGGTTATGTTCATGCAACATTCTCTGAATCTTTAAGACAATATCCTTTTCTACTAATTGAATGTTTTGACACCTGCGGTCAACCTCGTCGTTTTCATTTCCCATAAAATAAATCTGTAAAAATTTTGGTTGCTCATTATTTGTAGGAAGCAAAGAACCAATCCTATGATAGATTTGACCTTGGATTGTAAAAGTAGATGAAAACCCAGGCATAACCACCTCATTTTCTACACCAAATGACGTCATTTGAAAGCATGAATTATATTTCCTTATTTTGATTAAAAAACGCCGCGATTCGTTGTTATCACCTAAAAGTAAAGACTTCAATGGTTCCTCTGGTTCTCCAAGTATTGGAATTGAAACCTTGCCACCAGAACAACACATACCCGGAGTTTCTTCTTTCCACTTGAGTGCTTCACAATGTATACATTTTTTATCCATTCCACCTATGAGAAGTAATCGATGGTTATTATACTCAATCGATGGGTCATAATCAAAAGCAGCATTGTGGAATGCTCCCCATGTATACATTGTAAACGCATTTCTCCTTTCTGACTGCCGTTCAGCATTTAACACACGTCGTCTTTGGGATTCTTCTGGCATCTCTGCAGCTATCAATGATGCGTGTCGCTCAGCATCTAAAATCTGCCGGGCCTGAGTCTGTTCATAGGTCTCGGCAGCTCTTTGCGTTGCGTGTCGCTCAGCATCTATAATCTGCCGGGCCTGAGTCTGTTCATAGGTTTCGGCAGCTCTTTGCGTTGCGTGTCGCTCAGCATCTAAAATCTGCCGGGCCTGAGTCTGTTCATAGGTCTCGGCAGCTCTTTGCGTTGCGTGTCGCTCAGCATCTAAAATCTGCCGGGCCTGAGTTTGTTCATAGGTCTCGGCAGCTCTTTGCGTTGCGTGTCGCTCAGCATCTAAAATCTGCCGGGCCTGAGTTTGTTCATAGGTCTCGGCAGCTCTTTGCGTTGCGTGTCGCTCAGCATCTAAAATCTGCCGGGCCTGAGTCTGCTCCTCAGATTCTTGGGATCTAGCTACTTGCGCAGTTCGAGCTCTTTTAGAGCTACGTGCTAAATTAGATTTACGCTTGCGAGGCATATTACTTAACCAGTTACCTACCTAAAGTAATAAAAACAGGTAAGTACTTATGCAAAAAAAAATTATTTAGCTGACAAAAAAATTTAGTTAAAGGTACTGAGTACGAAACTATACTTAAGGTAGGTACTTATACACATGAAATAAAACAAAAACAAAACGAATTGCTAAACTAAAACTAAATGTTAAAAAAAAATATACTATTCACATGGAATAAAAACAAAATGAATCGATAAAATTATATGCGAAACTACTGGAACTATTTTATTCACAAAACAACATTACTTACCTATTAATACTCAATAAAAACTATGCTGACCTTCTTAGGTACCGTAACTACTTACTAAATGTGAAAAAACTTAAAAAAACCTGCCTACTAATCTACTACAATTTTATACCTATCCTAAAAAATGAATTAAAGTATTTATTTTACCTATTAACTATAATTCTACCTACTACTAACTTATGCTAAACTAATAATAACAACTAAAACAACTAAGTAAATAACACAAAATGCTTATCCAAGAAACCCTAAACACCAATGAAAACGTAAAGAAAGCGAATACGTTGCAGCTCAAAATTGTAGATATCGCATGCGTCCGCCAACGACGTCTACCCTCACGTGTCTGCCCGTTCGGGTAAGCATACTTTGTGATCTACACTCCTCCCACCGAGCCATCCGCGTCCCCCGCACGTCTTTGCCGCCGCGCCGCGCAGCGCGCCCGCGCCCGCCAGCCCCGCCACACCACACCATGCATCGTCACACTCACACATTCATAGTGTATAGGCCGATGGGCCTGATGGACATGTCAGGCAGAAAGTATTCTAAAAGCTGGCTAGGAGTATTTGAATTATGCGATACATAACTGCACCCCGCGTTTTCACCCGCATAATTCCGGGATCGGGATCGGGATAAAAAGTAAAGATGTCCTTTCCCAAGGTTCCATCTATCTCTATACCAAAATTCATTTAGTAGGCATATACGATACATAACTGCACCCTGCGTTATCTATCACTCGCATAATTACGGGATCGGGATCGGGATCGGGATAAAAGGTTGCCTTTGTCCTTTTCCAAGGTTCCATCTATCTCTATACCAAAATTCATTTAGTAGGGATATACGATACACAACTGCACTCTGCGTTTCCACCCGTATAATTCCGGGATCGGGATCGGGATCTGGATAAAAAGTACCCTATGTCCTTTCGCAAGGTTCCATCTATCTCTATACCAAAATTCATCAAAATCGGTTCAGCGGTTTAGGCGTGAAAAGGTAACAGACAGACAGACAGACAGACAGAGTTACTTTCGCATTTATAATATTATAGTAGGGATATATTAGTAGGGATATGTTACAGTTTCATAAAATAGCTTATTAAAATTAATAATTAACGCGCTAAAGTTGTTTACAGTATTACAGTAAAATAGAGAATAATTTATGTCATTTTTTTTATATTCTTCAAGAAAAAAGTACAACTTCTTAAAAGGCCGGCAACGCACTCGCGAGCCCTCTAGCAGCGAGAGTGTCCATGGACGACTTAACATCAGGTGAGCCAACTGCCCGTTTGCCTCCTGTTCTATAAAAATAAATAAAAATAAAATATTAGGATGTTTTAAAACTGACAACAGAACAAGAAACATATTTATTAAATGAAACAATTATTCAAAAACTGTGGATTTAAATAGCAAATAAAAAAGCATACAATGAAGTTACTATAGCAAGGATAGTGTATAGAATATTAATTAAATTTTAGTCTGTCAATAACGCACAGATCACAACGAATTTTGCTAAAGTTACGAAATGAGATTTTTATTAATGGAGGAAGAAGTGTATTATATTTAGGTTAATTTATTTACAATTCCGGGTTACCTTTACATTGAATTTGAACCCGCTTCCATTGTTTAATATCCAAGGATTGACAATATTCGCTTACCTGTCGACTAAGTCGTAACATATAATCGTTATGAATGATAATGTCATGTTCATATGTATAGTATTATTAATTGACTTTAAAACGTTAAAACGTTAATAATGTATTTATTGTTTTATGGCAAGCATAAAAATTGAAAAAGATATTAAACCTCGTTACGTGAGTCTATGTAGAAGTTTTGTATTAGCTGTAATGTTGCCAGCGTAACTTTTAAACATCCATAAATATCAGCAAGCGTAAATTTGTTTTTAAAAGTTACAACATTGTTTCTTTATTTTCTTGAAACTTTCTTCTTCTGTTGTAGCGTCGATTTTAATAGCTGGTGAATTATATAATACGTGACGTTAAATAAACTGTGTTTTATTGTTTTATGTTAACTGGTGTATCGGCAGAAATACGTAAAATAATATCAATTACCATGAGAGGCTGCGTATATATTAAGCTCAATAGTGCATCCTGATTGAAACGTTTTGATCGTTTACAAAATATTATTACATCATTGTGTTCATCTTATTTTATTATTTTTTCCAAACGGGCAGGATGCTGATTTTAAGTGATACCGCCACCCATGGACACTGTTAATGCCAGAGGACTATTAAGTGCAGTGCCGCTCTTTTCAGAACTATGTTAGCAAGCTGCTCAGATATATATATACAAAAACTCTTGGTACTCTTTTAATAAAAGCAAATCATCAAACAGCACTTAAAACAAATATAGCAAATTAATTAGAAGCCTTCCCAGTACTAGTCCCAGTCCCTTTTATCAACTAGATAATCGCTAACATTACAGTAAGCCTTTTTACACAGCTTTTCTTAAATACAATTCTTAAATTTTATAAAAGGCAGAGCCTTCCCAGTACTATAAAAGAGCCTCTGGGATTTTATTAAAGAAGAGAATTATCCCTTTTCCCAAAAAACATTACTAACTTTAGTTAACCTAGTACGGGGAAATTGCAGCCTGCATTTGTTCCGAGTATTGACATTGTGCGTATGTTCTATTCTAGTATACTTATCACTATTTTGTATATATACATAATATTTTCATAAATATATTGCGATGGAAAGGTAAGAATATTAATTTCCTTGAATTTATCTCTCAGAGATTCCCTACAATTTAAATTATAGATTGCATAAATAGCCCTATTTTCTGCAAGATGAAAATAGATTCGACATCAGCAGAAATATATAAGAGTGTGAGACTTAAGAACCTAACAACCCTACGGATCCCTAAGCCCTAAAGATATACAATAATATATTAATAGCGAAAAAATAAATAAGTACGGGATGTCTGCACCTATGGTAACAGCTGGAGCCCTACTGATCGTAGGATCAAAGGTTCATCTCAAGGATCACAAGTATCAAGGTGGTGGAATTATAATCAATAATATCTAAATCAATCAATCAGACATAATATTATTCTTGTGAGTTATCAGCAGTTGGTCAGTGTTCAAATGAAATGTAAACAAGTTTTATGAAATAAACCCATAAAATAATACAATATTAATGTAAAAAATAAATGTCTTATCAGTAACTTGAAGACACTCCACTGTGTTGCTTTTCTATTTCAGCGGAAGGAACATTTTAACCCAATACGTCGATCGTAAACGATGTAGAGCTTTGGGGTTTGAGAATTATTATATCAACATAAGGCTGATCTCTGAAATCTTCTAATTTAAATCAATTTGTAATCAAGTATCAAAACTATGTAGTCACAGTTTCCCTGTTGTGATGTGACGCCGCGGTAAGTTGCATATTCATGAGATTAACCTCGCGTCGATAACACGTAGCACTCACCATTAATTGTTGAGCTTTTTATTACTTTAGTATTTATTCATGGGCACAATCTACTTAAGCTGGGGTGTGGGTTTTTATAATTTGGGGTATCTTCTTAGAAGTTTCATCATCGGACGTCTCTTAACATTAAAAAAAGTTCCAACCCCGAGTTCATGCGTTTAAGGCCAGGCTTTCAACCCCAGCACTATGCATTTTTTATTTCATTTTTCCTTACGACAAAGAAAAATCTTGAGGCATCCAGAGTGCCTAATTTGGACAGTAGACCGAAAACGTACTTGTAAAATAAAAATATCAAAATGACGCAGAGATTTACTGCCTGCTATTTGGTTACGGATCTTCATTCATATTTTTTGTATCTTTATTTCTTTAGAAGATTCAAAACCTTATATGAATCACAACGTAAACATTTCCCGCACTGCGGATGTGACATTTTATACTTGAGAGTAATATAAATAAGGCCTGGAGGTTGCACTAGGGACTGTAGATGCTTATAATATGATGCCTCGCATACAGTTTTACGACTTTTAGCTCTTACGTGGGCTTTGAACACTAATACTGGCCATGTACACTAATAACGCTAGAAGGAAGTGTATTGCTGGAATTTCAAGTATTAAATCATTGAGTTTCTGGAAAGACCCGTGATACCCGTGATTGGTAGGACTTGAATTCGTGTATGCGGTGATGTTAGTTATTTTGACTATGTATTCGGGTGTTGGTCCCACGGGAATGGATATTATACTATTTTACCATGCCTCCTGCGGATACAAGACGAATCTTTGTTTTTAATTTAATTTATTATTGTTAAATACTTAATACTTTGGAATATGGTGTAATGGTTGCAGCTCCTTACAAACATTGTGTAAAACAAAAAACTTGACGACTTAAAGATTGTCCGACATTTTATTGCCAGTTCTTCTCTTGTGTTCTTCACTTAAAAACTGGCAGTAAATGTAGAATTACAAGCATTAATATGTATTGCTTTACTGACGTTCATAAGTGTACATTACTTATATTAATAAATGATTTTGATTTCATTGACTGATTACAAAGTGATAGTAAAAGTGCATATTAAACACTCATTTCAAAACGAACATTGAAGTGTTGCAGTTACCTTCAAACTAAGTTGTAGTAATGTCAGACAAGTAGAATTTGAAGTAAATCAAGTTAAAGTCTGGCCCGCGCCGCGAATAGTCCGACGCAAGCATTACGCATGCAGATTAGTTGCCAACTCGTAACTCAAAGAAAAACTTTCCGTCGACTTAAAGCAATTTTAAAGTTCCCAGCAATATTTAATGAACAAATGAATTCGTATGAACTATTCGCGGTATTAGGTATTCTCGCTATATTTGCCACATGAACATCGCGTGCGTATTAAAGTATTAGCACATAGAAGAAAAGGAGAATGTCCATTCCCTGCCGAAATATAACTTAAAATATAATTTGAATGTACTTTTTTAAATAACGCGTTATTAATTACATATTGTAAACGTTTTAATGAGTTACAATCTTGCGAACCGTCTTTTGTTTCCTAGTCTTCGTTACATTTATTTATAACTTTCGTATTTACTATTAAGGTATAGAATTGAAACGAAATACCAAAAGTAGTTACTATTAAGTTTAATGGAAAAGCCTAAACTTTTTTTGGATCTTGGATTTAGCGTAGATGTTTGAATGGGCTTAGTAAAAATATGCTGTTTAAAAGCGAAATACAATAATTTAAATTTTATGTTATTTATCCTAAGTAACACTAAAAATGTTTACAAAATGAAAAACGGCTAAATGTTGCCAATATCTTTATTGATTTTCAAAGTAATCTCCGTTCCTCTCTACACATCGTCACATTCGTTGGAACCACTGAAAATATCAGTGGGCCCATTATTCCTTATGGGTCTCTTCTGTCATTTTCATACGCTTTCACCACATCTTCAGGGCTCGTAAAGCGAATACCTCAAATTTTATCTTTAGTTCTTGGAAATAAATGAAACTCGCAGGGCGCCAGGTCAACACTGTATGGCGGATGACTCATTATCTGGACACTTGCCATAGTCAATTCAACAGTTCGTTTTTCGGAGTGCGTTGAAGCATTGTCGTGGTGAAGGAAGATCCTGCTTCGAGGGCGCTGCTGTCGAACTTTTTCCAATACAACAGGCAAACATCGTTTTAATTTCCAGTAAGCAGTAACTGCCCTTCCATATTCAAGCACAACTGTCGCGAAATGATCTTTCCGACCAAAGAATGAGGCAATCATGTTCTTTCCTTAAAAAAAAAATGAAATTTTTTATTGTCGTTATTTCTCAAATTTTTACATCAATAAATGAGTATGAGACATCCCCCGTAAGTAGTCAAGAGACACTTGTGTTGGGGTTGACTCACTACTTCCCTTATCTATACAAATTTTAAAAATAATACCTATAAACTTAATCTATGAATGCATGTTTGTGTGTGTATGTGTGCATGTGTGAGTTCGTGTGTGCTGTGTGTTTGTGTGTGAGCGAGTGTGTGCACGCTGTCAAGTATACAATTAGGCCTGTCTCAAACTAGCGAATTCGCACCAAAATGTGCTCAGTTTCCTCATATGCCCTTCCAAATATAAAGAACTTAAAAAGCGCATTATACAAGAATTCCCACCAAATATTGAAAACCACAATCAGAATATTAGGGAGCTGCCAATAGATGTCACTATAAGAACAACAAAATCAGATATTCAAAACGACAATGTCAAGACGGTAAATGGTCAAGCAATAGAAAATCAACCCAAAATAATAATATTTGGGGATCAGCAAGCTTGTGGCTTAACACATAAACTAATAAAATCAAGATCAAATATGCAAAAGGAAAATTACAAAATAACTTCGTTTATAAAGCCCCATGCTACTAGTGCACAGATTTTTAGTAGCTGTATTAGTGAAATTAATAAGTCCATCATTAAACCCAAAGACATTATAATATTAATAATAGGTGCAAACGATAAACGTCCTTATACCTTCATCTCACAATTGTGTAATGTGCTATACCAACTGCGACAGCAAAAGGTGTTTATAACAAATGTACAGTATAATACTCACTTAAATGTAAAATTAATTAACTTTCATTTAGAATCTATAATATCTAATTATAAATATTGCCACTACTTAAAAATACGCCACTCGAAATACGATAAAAACACACCCTATTCTCATACAAAACACCTCTTCAATTTATGTGATAAGATAAACACGGAAATCGAGTACATTCGATATTATACACAGCGTAAGACAAATCTCAACAATAAATCCATCCATAGTCACACAAACTCAACTCGCACTGTACAATTAAAAATAACAAATTTTTTTAAAATGCCAAGTACCAATATTATAAATAAAAACCAGCCTTCCGGTGAGAATTTTTTTCGTAGCAACTAATAAGCAAAATAAATTAAGACTCATCCATCAAAATATAGCAGGGTTGCTTAACAAACAAGATTTGATTAATATAGCCATCATAGACCTGCAAAGAAATTTAGGAAATGTAGACATCATATGTTTCACAGAAACTTTTATTAAACAAGGTAGTGAATCCAACGTTAAGATAAATAATTATAGATTAGTCTCTTCATTTTCTCGGCCTAACCAACGCCGAGGAGGTTCGTGCGTCTTAATAAAAAACAATTTAAAATACAAGGAAATTTGTTACCCTAGACTCGCAATACCTCTTCAATTCGAATTTTGTGGCGTTGAAATAAGTAAATACAACTTAATAATAATATGTATTTACCGGACTCCTACTTTAGATGTAACACCTTTTTTATATAGTTTAGAACAACTTTTAAGTAACCTATGCAGGAAACGCAACAAAAAACTAATATTATGTGGAGACTGGAACATTGATATTTTAAAAAATAATAAAAATTCCCGAGAACTTATCTCTATTCTTCAAAATAATAATTTACAAAATCATATAAAGCACCCAACACGTAAAAACGCCTGCTTAGACTTAATAGCAAGTAACATAAATGACACACAAGCGAGCCTCCACTACTTGGCACTTTCAGACCATGAGACCGCACAATCGCTGACTTTTACACTCGAAGAAAACGAAAACTTTAAAGATATCCCAAAGTACTGGTATATATACAGACGAGAACTCAATAGAGAAAACACTAATACATTTATGAGGTGTCTATCAAGCCTTACCTTCTCGGACGTATACAGCTCCACAACAACAAATGAAGCATTCGACAACTTCCATGACACTATAACATTATTTTACAATTTGTGCTTTCCGATCTTAAAAATTAAAAATACATTCAAGCCTATCAAAAATAGATTCTTTACTAAAGCGCTAAAAAAATGTTGTATAAGAAAAAGAACGTTATACCTAAAATATCATTTAAATAAGCACAATAAAAAACAAAATAAATCTGCATATAATAAATACTCATCTATCTTAAAAAAATGTATACATAAATCCCATCAACTTAATAATGCAAAATACATAAATTTCGCAAAAAACAAAACTAGAGCAGCCTGGAATGTAATTAAAACTAATACACGAGACATGACATTTAATTCAGGAATAGAAGCAATTAATATCGATAACAAAACATATGAATCACCGCATGAAATATGCAACTTTTTTAATGACTATTTTACCTCACTGCCTACTAAAAATAAAACAAACAATTTGCCAGAAGCTAAAATCCCTCTAAACCATAAAAGTATTTTTCTTTCCCCCATAAATAACACGGATATATTAAAAATTATTACATCGTTGAAAAATACAAAATCTACAGGATACGATAATTTAGATACCAAAACAATTAAATCATGCGCATTATACCTACTTGATCCACTGACATACATAATTAATCTATCGATAGTAGAAGGGATCTTTCCTGAAAAACTAAAAATATCAATTATAAAACCATTACATAAAAAAGGAGCAAAAACACAAATGACTAATTATAGACCAATAACTTTAATTCCCATATTATCTAAAATTTTCGAAAAAGTAATGTATAATAAAATAGAGAATTTCTTTTTATCATACGATATTCTAAAAAAAGAACAATTTGGCTTCAGGAAAAATCGTTCCACTACGCTTGCGTGCTTTACCCTAGTTAAACAAATTACTGAATGCTTAAATCATAAAATGCTTATAGGTTGCATCTTTTTAGACATGACAAAGGCTTTTGACTTTGTATGTCATGAAAGACTTTTAAAAAAATTAGAATGCTACGGAATAAGAGGTAATGCCTATAACTGGGTGAAAAGTTACCTTGAAAATAGAATGCAATATGTGGAAATAACAAAGATTTGTAAACTAAAACAAAAAACCTATAGATCCAACTATAAGAAAAATGAGTACGGAACACCTCAGGGCAGTATTTTGGCCCCACTACTTTTTCTAACATACATAAATGACCTCCCAGATGCTATACACCAGAACTGTATACTATTTGCTGATGACACTACACTTATAATAAAAGGCAAAAACGACCAAGATTTAAAAAACAACTTAATTAAATCTCTAGACGACGCCATCAACTGGATGAATTCAAATAACCTACAAATAAACATGACCAAAACTAACATAATTCATTTTCAGACATATAACTCTAAAACACTAATAGACTTACAATATAAACACAATAAACTGGACATAATGAACGAGTGTGTATTTTTGGGTATAACAATAGATAAATTTTGTAATTGGAAATCACATATTGGAAAACTACAGAACAAAATAGACCGTTTTGTTTTTGTGTTAAAACGACTAAGGGAAACTGTTAACCATGCTGCGGTATTAGCTGCTTATCATGCATATATTGCATCTATAATTAGATATGGAATTATAATTTGGGGAAATTCAGTCGAAGTGAATAGGGTATTTAAGGCCCAAAAAAAATGTATTAGAGCAATTTGTGGAGCAAATTGCATTGATAGTTGCGTGCCTCTATTTAAGAGACTCAAAGTGTTATCTCTTCCATGTATTTATATATTAGAAATGTCCCTGTTCGTACACAGAAATATACATATTTTTAAATCGAATGTAGTAAGTAGTAGACATGGGGAGAAATTGGCTGTGCCAAAAATAAATTTAGAATTGTTTCGGAAAAACGCCTTCTGTATGGCAATTAAAATTTACAATAGATTACCGAAAGAACTTAAAGATCTTCCGACAAGAATCTTTAAAAAGCGACTTAGTGCATTACTTTTAGAAAAAACGTACTACTCAATAAACGATTATTTGTGTGAGACATGGTAATTTATACAAATTTAATTATGTATGATAATTGACTTAATTGATATGAATCTGACTAATAATGTAAAATCTAAAATAAGATAAATTTGCGCGCCACTGTGTGTGGCAGAATATGCGAACGACTGACAATTGTACCACCTTGACATTTTGTACCATATTCGTGCAATGAATAAATTATTATTATTATTATTATGTTAGAGTTCTCAGCCAACCTGCTACAACCTTCTTACAATCATACAAAACTCTATGATGAAGTCGGAGATTAGAGTTCATGTGGTTGTAAACATATGCAGACTGACTCACGTACTGACGGCTTGCAAAATTTGAATGGGCCATTGCGGAGCGGGCCACAATATCACTCCGTATTTTATGGCTGGCTAGCAGAATTAAAAGGAATACATTCATGTAGACATAAGGTCACATGTAGAAGGTATAATTGCCTTACCGATAACAATCCACTTGTTCTGTACAAGTTAACGGTGGGATATCGATATGGTTTAAAATACATCACTTTTATTAGAGACCGCTGCGCTCTTTCCAGCGCAAGAAGTTTAGTTTTTATGGCACCACCCCATACTGGTATGCAATACGTACGTACGTGAATAATTTGACAGTTGCACTTAACTTCTTCCTTTCTTTACCTTAGTTGATCGACTCTCAAAAGGAAACATCCACTGAGCTGATTGTCTTTTGGTTTCGGGTTCGTTTCCTTGCGTTAGGTTCATTTTCACGTGTAACAAGAGTTTTATTTTTGCCGCCAATTCACAGAAACAAATGAATGCAATATACTAGATTAGGTTACCAACGAGTTCTAGATTTGAAATCCAAAAAAGTTTTCATTAGCAATGTTTCTAACTGGCCAGTTCTAAGCATTTTCAATGTTACCCACGTATTATAAGTATAAAAGTTTTCAGTCTTTTCGACGACTTGGTGGACCAAATAACTGTCCAGTTTTTGTTACCACCACACTAATGTAAGCTTATTGTTGATGTGAAAACATCATTAGCATCGTTGTGATTTGAATGACACAGTCAAAAAGTAATAAAGACTGACACACAAATAAGATTTATATATAATATATATATCTATATATATATATATATAACTAACTAACTAACTGTATAATGCTTCCTATCTTATTTTTTACCACGTTAACTCTTTCATGTTTGTATTATGTTTTTAGCTTAGTTTTCTATTGTAGTAGTATTAAGTTACTGTAAAAATAGGAAATAATGAAATAAATAAATATTTGCAATTTTGAAAAGTGTACTGTCAACACTAATGATTTTCCAATGCAGTTAGTTATTATTCCCTTGCAAGTTAGCAATAAAAGCCGTAAGTGTAAGTAAGTACTTAGAGCAGATAAAAAATACAATATAACGTCGTTAGCCAGCTATATCGCCGCCCATTAAAAAACGCGAATACAAAGTGCATCGGTCACGTCCCTTAGGATTGTTATAATAGTACATATATTCTGCATTCGCATCATCACAGATTATGTACGACCAAACATTTAAATCTCCAGCGAATGGCATAAATGTGTATTTTTCCCCATTTCCGACTCGGAATTCCGAAACAGCTCGTGAATTCAACAAAATGACGCTTGAATTTCTATTCATGGAACCAGTATCTGTATTATTCCTTTGTGTGCCCTAATTGTAAAATTTTACCTCGACTCCATTCGGCGCTACAACGTGGATGGAATTTCTATCAGCAGCTATTTGGTGCATTACAGCGACCGTTGCATTGGAAATGCATACAGTGATTGCGTACATTCGTTTAATCGAGCATTGAAAAAATCAGGGTTAATGCTATACTGCATAAACTCCATAAGCATATGTAGGACAGAGTGAGTAAAATAAGAGATTGAAGAAGAGGAGTAACAGGAAGGTGGAATGAGGGTACTTTGAAATTCTGTATATTATTTTTACTCGCGTGAGTGGCGCTTCGCTAACCATGTTGGAATATGCGCGCATCCAAAAGTTGAGACCAGATGTCTCCTCCTCCATTATATCCAGATTATGAACCCGACCCGTAAGTCCTAAATAAATATACTAACAAAGCCAGCTCTTTTCTGATCCGTAGCAGGTCATTACCTACCATACCCGTTTGGGTATGTGTTACCTGTTTAGATTCAGGTACATTAGCGGTAACAAGGGATACTCCAAACAGTCTCTTGTACAGGTAACGGGTAATTTTTTTTTGTACTCGCTTTAACGTAAGGCAATATCTGTGGGGCAGATCGCCAACCCGCTGGTGTGACCAAGTCACGATGCTCAAGGGTCTCCCAATAACAGCTGCACTAAGGGAAGCTATAGCGCGAACGAAGTGTAGAGATCACTAGCAGGGCAGACGGCACCCTACAGTGACGCGACTGTCAAAAATGAAGAATACGACTGAGAAGAGGTTAGCAACGAAGTTTTGTCAAATAGTTGTTTTGTTTTATTTAATATTAGATCTCTCTTTGTATGTCATGTTTGCCTATAATTGCTTGTCACATTTAAAATTGTATTTTGTGATTTTTTTAGCGATGTAACTGTGTGCCAAGCGTTGGCAAGATTTTTGTCAATAAATAAATAAATAAGTGATTTTTGTTGCATGTTCTTGCAATAAATAATAATAATTATTATTAAGACGTCAAAGAAGTAACATCACTTATTTGTATAAATATTATTAAGAAAGAATTTAATTTGATTAAATGCCATCGAAAATAATGAAAGGGATTTTCGGATACGATGGAATTTTTAATTCCGCCGCTAAATACATGTATCTAGACTAGCTTTGAGCCTTTGTGGATATCTCGTTCGATTAGAGTGAGCTTGATTTGGAAGGAATTAGGATATTTATACAATTCTGTAAATTCAGTTTTTTACTCGAGTTACTTGACTCAAGGTCCTATTCCCCAAGTGGGGCGGAAGGTATCCCGCGTAGAACAGCCTGATCGGTCTTTGACAACTATTTTAACTTCAATAATGCGTTTGTCTGTTCTGTTCTGTGTAATGCTAGGTCTGTTTTAGGCCACATTTCCTTTTGCCTTAAGTATTGCAGTCTTGCTTGGCAATGTTACCCTACGGAGCGTGTACTCCACCCGTTCGGTATCTCTTTTCTTAATAAACATTCAATCACGTAACATTTTTTTTTTGATGTAATTTATGACAATGTGTACTGAAATTATTTAACTTAGGGATAAAATAAGGTATTTATCATATCACAGTTTTGGTCAATGTGCTTAAAAATTTCAAAAAGAAACTTATGATAAAAATATTCTATAATCTTTCAACAGAGATTTAAAATATGAATAAATTAGTGTTTAATGAGAAAAACCGTTTAAATTATTAACGTAAATGTTCACCTTGCTCACGTATATTGCATTTTAACAGTTCACTAAAAATGGAAGAAATCATACAACCTTAAAAACAAATACACATATTCTCTTCCACTCTTTCCGTTCGTAGAAATTTGTTCTTTATACGATTTGCAATAAAGGTCTAACTGGCGCAGCATTATTCGAATTGTTACTTGTATAGGAACATTCTAAATAATCGATTTAGTAGAAATAAGGAAATTGCTTTCATTTGCGAGGCATTCTGTAAATAGTTTTGTTCATTAAAGTAGGTATATAGGCTAACTTAAGGCTTATGTAAGGACTCAAAGTAAATCCTGAAACAAGAGAAGAGCTTCGATATTCTTGCCTGCTACTGCCATGACTATATACAGCTCGCGCAATCATTTAGTTAACTATTTATTTTATTATTTACTTAATTCAAAAATGAGTAAAAATAATAATAATTATATAAAATGAGTAAAAGTAATATTACGGAGGCCTTCGAAGAATTGCAAATTACTTGATACTAGTGTACAGACAAAATATGGTTAGTATTATTTCTTAACTAAGATGCCATTTCCGAGTCCTTCCAAGTGATTCTATTAACGATTCACAATCCGTTGTTGTTGCAGCTTCAGGAGAATCTTTATTCATATCGTTTATTGGTATTATTTAAAGGTAATTTAAATATACAAAACTTAATTTTTTTAAACATATTCTTTATTCATGCGTTATTTTATTAATGGGTAACATTAAAAGCACAGCTACAAACAAAAATGTCCTAACTGAAGTAGTCGCAAAAGAATGAACTAGCAGAGCGTGGTTTCGATCCACGGACCTCTGGGTTATGGGCCCAGCACGCTTCCACTGCGCCACTCTGCTTTTCAATGTATTGCCAAAAATGGTCATAGTTTGACATTGGTTACAAAACATGCAAAACTCAAAAAAAAAGTTCAAATGTATCAATAGTAGTATAAATAACATTAAACTTAGGTAATGTTTTAAATTACAGATTTAATATGTTAGTTATGTTAGTATGACTTGAAAACATTTTCAAAATATAACTTATATTCGAGCACGATCCATACCAATATCACGTTATAATATTCTTAATTCAAAAGAACATCTTTATTGAACTGTTTTTTTAAACATTTGTATTGAACTGTTTTCTATAAGTACCTAAGCGTCTATTTAATTGAGTTTTTCATTAATAACAGGGTCACCTGAGCAAGGAGCGGAATTTTTTTAAAAGTTCAGCAAAGCAGTCAAGCAAATCGGGTAAAAATATCAACATAATTGTATTTACGGCCGAGAAGCAACTTTTTCTATCAAAAGTTACGCTACTCGGTTATAAAAATATTTAATAACGTCCCTAAACGGCGCTGTTTAGAATTATTTTTTAATTTTGTCATGTCAACATTTTGGAAAAATGCCTGGATTAATTTCTAAGCCTCTGTGACCGACTTTCGCGCGTTGCGGTGTAATTAAATTTTATTTTTACGAAAATGTTTTGGTAATTACAAGAAAATTATAATATTTCTAAATTATACCTACCTAGTCACATATCATGATAATAAAACATTTAATATAACATACTATGCTGAATATGCTCTTACAAATGGCAAATTATTACAATATTTAAAAAAAATAGTTTTAATAAAAAAAACTACATTAAGGTCATCATCATTCTAATCATCATAATAATCATCATAAATAAACCGTCCAATAATGCATTTTGAGTATCCATATCAATTTTGTACATCCATTGTATATTTTTTTCTTTATGGGCACTTATCTATAGTCTATGACTTCAATATCTTTCTTCATCTTACGAGCGTGTGTTAAGCGCAGTAAGAAAACCTATTCTTGTATACGGAATAAGACAAAAACTTTAGGTTGAAGAATCGTGGACTTCACCAGTATGTTAACCTAACACTAAATTTAATTATTTAAGGTATCGAAATTCTTCTATTTATCAATAACGCATTTTTTAATACAAATGTAGCTGTGATATAATACATTAGTTATTTTAGTAAGGAACTTCATTTTCATATATGTAAAGCTTCGTCAGTAAACGCGGACAGTTTCAATTAATGATTGTAGTCTGTGCCTTCTAATTTTAAAAATATTTTTGTCGTAGTATACCTGGAGCTGGATAATAGATAATAATGTTAGTCTGTGCCTTCTAAATATAATAAAAGTATATTTTTGTGGTATAATTCGAGGTCGTCTATACTCTCCATCGATAATTTTAGTCTGTGCTTTCCAAATTTAAAATATTATCTAATTTTGTTGATTTGGGATTACTAGTCAATAAAATTATTTATTGTAATCAACCAGCGCAATACTCGTATAACATATCAGGAAACAATCGAAGCTATTTGTCAGAGATGCACCGTCTGCTGCTCTCGCCACTCCATTTCTAGCCTTTCGGCCGTAGCGTTTCTAGCTATCTTCATTTGCATCTGCAATTACTATGTAAATTCCTCTTGATTTTCGGATGTAAGCACTTTAATATATCTCGCTAACTCCTACTTGTTTCTGATAGAGTTTGTAGCTTTGATTTAAACTATGTTAACTCGATTTAAGCTGTTTAGATATAAAGTTTGTTGAGTAAGGTTTTTGTTGAGCATTAAACACTCAAAAAGGATTTACTTTTTTGTTGGAATAGCTTAGTTTTTTTTAAACGAAGTCCTGTAGGTTAAGTGATTTTTAGTTATTAAGTTTTATACATTAAATTTAAAAAAAAAAAACGATATGATGTGTTGAAATTGGTATAAATTACTTAATTATTATTATTATAGCCTTTTTATTCCCATAATAAATAATATATAGTATAGTATGATTAATAACAAATATATCATATAATTTATTACATTATATGCATGCAGCATTAAAAAACAAAACTATTACTATTTCATTTATCCTTAAATTTAAATTACTTAATGTAAATTTTTTTTATTATATTTATTTTAGATATTTTGTAGCTAGTTGTATACTAAAGTTGAAACAAAGTATTAAACAAATATCAGAGTACTATCTTTTTAATGAACCCAGAGTTGTGCCTTTGCATACTAGTACTGCGCCCCCTTATCATTAGAATCCTACCTGATAGGGTTGGCACGTGCCTGCGTGCTCGTTACACGATTTCCATATAATGACCAAAGACTTATGGGGGTAATGGGCACTTGTCGCGAGCACCCTGTGGCGTAAGGCTAATTGCACCTTTGTCCTGGATTGCTCTTCCATGTTCCTGTTCTAAATAACAATATTTTAATTCAAACAAGTGAAAAAAATACAGCAAAATTATCCAGAAGTGGATTCAGGAAGTTAGGTTATACCAAAAATTGTAAATACCAGCATAATATAATGCTCAAATAAAGTTTTTATTATAACTTTCAACCTGTCATTAAGTGGTATAGTGTATAAGCAAGTAGGTGTATTAGTGTATAAGAAAAATATAGACTATTTCTGTCCTATATAACATACAATAGCGGGTGTTGAATGAATCAGTGTAGGCTGATACAAAGTCCACACGTGGTACGGACACCAGCTGTCTCATACCGATGCCTTTTACCTTTTATAATTTCTTTATAACCATTTTATATTGTCTTCCTAAAGAACGTAGATGTTATTATTATTTTTCCTATAACTAGGTTTAAGTCTAGTCTAGTCTTACGTAAACTTTTTCTTTTTATTTTAAACTTAATAATCCTGTAAACAAAATAACTGCGAAACCAAAATGGCGGGTCAATTTGTTAGACGAACAACTGTTCCCGCCATTTTGGATTCGCAGATAAGGCAGATGATAATTTGATTTGCAATTTTTTTTAAGTCCCATACCGACAAAGAAATAGCTTTTACATCCTGTACAGGTAAGCTTGAATACGAATCAATTGTGTGTTAAGGCATCAAACCCAGGACAATAATACAATACGTTTTATAAGACGAATAATAATATTATACCTTTATCGGTAATTATAATTTATCACAATGGAACAGTTTTCTATGTACAATATTAGGGGTGTGGTCTAGTTCTTTAGAAGATAGACGGCTTCAGCTAACTTCATCCTCGTAATAATTATAATCTTAACCTTTGAGAGTTATTAAGTACACAATATATTTAATTAAACAAGTGGACAAATGTCTTGCCGCGCCTGAAGTGGTTTTTTATATGTTAAAAGAAGCGTTCATTCAGGCTTTATTTGACCTAAAAGCACAGTTCTTGTTGCATCGATAGTATGTCTAATAACCCCGATGGCCGACCGGATACAAATTACAAATAAAAAAGTGAAACAAAGGCCTGGTAATAGAACACGAATGGAATGGAAAAATTTTGCACTCTCCCCTATTGTTATTTTAGTCTTTCATTGCAGCTACTTCGTTTTTGGACCATATTTTTCCGTTTAGTTTCCTCTTAATATTTTACCCAGCATTCTAGCTTTCTATATTGATGCTTAAGTAGAGTAGACGCTATAACTACTGAACGAACTGAAACCGCTACTAATCAATAACTCAATAATTTTCTAGACCTTTCTAAGTGTTTTCAGTTACAAAGTTCCTAGTCCTAAGTGGTCCCTTTGATAAAGCCCTATTGGCATATGAAGTTATTTTACGATACCAAATTTTATTATGTCAAACCGTAATAATGATATAATTTTCCGCATTTGTATAATATATTAGTATCAATACATGTGCATATTACACACTATAGGCTATATATTTTATATAGAAAAATATGTTTTGCGTACTTTATAATTACGAATTAAATTATTTCTATTAATTAATGTAGAATTTCTAAATATATGCTTAAATTAATTAACATTTGCATAAAATGATAAAATATAAAATTGGATTAGATTTTACTATCACGTTAAATAGTTTTAAACCAATTTAAATATTTGAAAGCATCTAATAAAATATTTTATTTAGTCCGTTGAATGTTACTAATTAGAAATGACCGTACTAAATAACCTACATACCTAAATAAACCTTTTAATCCCATAACTCGTTGAGTTTTTTTTAATTAACTCTAAAAAGTGGTATTTGAAAGACGACTAAGCTTTGGCGCAGAGCCCACGGGTAATGAAAACAGTACTCCGTAAGTAAAACTAATAAATAAATAAAATTTAGCCCTGTAACTTCTGTATATTCGCTTCCAAATCCACGAAATTATGAATTCTACTATATTTGATGATGGATACCATAAATGTCGTTGCCTTGGGATATTTTCACAACTTTGCGGATTGACAATGATATGATGAATTGTTTAATGAAGGGTTTTTACATGTTTCGCTTTGTTCTTTGTTTTATATTATTACTAGTGACCCGCCCCAGCTTCGCACGGGTGCAATGCTGATGACAAGTAGGTTTTTATTATGTATTGTTATTTCCGTCGCTGGAAAGCTCCGATAATATACGCGTTCGATTGCTGCTAAATAAGCTGTAATGGGCTGTATAGATCTATATTAAATGAACAATGTATTCAAGGTATTTAATTGGTTAAGGATTAATGCTGTATTGGTTAAAATCGCTTCGAAAATTAGCCATTATTTGTCGTAAAAAGTAAATGACAAAAAAAAGTTATTGTGTGTTATCCATAAGAGATAGACATATACCATCACGGACTTTTCTGTAGACCTTTTCAATGTGTACAATACTTAGTACATTATTTTGATAAAACTCGTAGGGTTCAGCCTGGGTTTGCAATGTAAGCGGAAAAAATGTAATTATTTACGACATCACATTAGAAACCTCAAAAATAACAGTACTTCTCCACTATTTAATGGATGTTATTATACATATAAACCTTCCTCTTAAATCACTCTATCTATTAAAAAAACCGCATCAAAATCCGTTGCGTAGTTTCAAAGATTTAAGCATACAAAGGGACATAGGGACAGAGAAAGCGACTTTGTTTTATACTATGTAGTGATAAGTATTACCAATGTAAAATTATAAGGAAGCAAATAAAACATGACTTATTTCATTGTAATGATAACCGTGTACGTTTTAAGTTCAGTTAAATGATACAATTCTTTTTGAAGCGTCAGAAAAAAACAGCGAGTGATGAACCATAGCGAGAGGTGGTAGTAGGTGATCAGCCACGGTGGCATTCTCCAATGTCTGGGGGCCAATTCTCACTGAGTAGCTACGCCAGCGAAGTCAGTAGTTTAAAGACTTTATTTGTCAAAAAATAAAAAAGTGACACGTGCATGAGAGCAATGCTTTAGTTAAATATTAATATAATAGTATTACATTGTAGTTATTGTTACAATAATAGCAACTAAAGGATATATAGTAGATGCAATCAACTTAAGCAAAAGGAACCAAAAGTAATAATTTAAAATATAAGAAATAATTTAAAAGTAATTTTGTCTAACATATTCACTTAGTTTCGATTTGAATGAATTGAAAGAAATAATATTTTTTATATTTGTGGATAGTTTATTATATAACTGTGCGCCTTCGTATGAAAACATGTTTTGCCGTAGTTCGTACGTATCATAGGAATGCAAGATAGCTCTTTCGACACATTCTTCTATGAGTCACACGTTGCGGTTTTGAGAAAGTTAGACAAGTGTGGAGAGAACTTTTTTTTGATAAAAATACGTTTATTATAAATATTAAATTGTTATAAATGAATTAAGTTGTCCGATATATATTTATGGTAGGTGCAAGATAATTATATTGGAACAGTGTTACTATTTTTTTTTAAATCTATTCCTATAAAGTATGGTTACCCTAGATGCGTCTAACCAGTCCAAATTGCTGGCTATATCGCCCACAAGTGTTGTTCGCAATCCCAGGCTGTTATGAAATTTTTCATTAAGCCAAATGTCAACTAACGCGGTTTTCTTTGAGTTTAATATTGCGAGAATTTTCATTAGCGCGTTAGCTGCCCCCTGGTGGTCACACTCGTAACAGCTTATTGCTCGAGTTAATTGCACATTTTTGAATTCCGGATAGTGGCTGGAAAATTAAAAGAAAATATTTTTTATGACGAGCGCTATTTTATATGACGAGAGGCATAAAAGAAAAGTGTTTTTATAAACTTTGAATTTAATGAGTTTTTACTAGCAGTAGCGATTTCGATCCGATTCATCAGGAGTTGTACCGCACGCATTTATCAGTTTAATAGGCAAGCCTCCTCTGCCTGACTAGTTAAGTCGGTTTGTCACGAAATTTCTTTCCTTCACAGTTCAAGCGAATTTTAAATGCCAACATAAAAAGAATGTCCATTAATGCACAACCAGGGAATATATTATTTTCTCCATCTTGTTCTTTCGTGTTGTAACTGTTAATATTCAGTGCAAAGTCATATAAATCTGTGTAAATTTATTTAGAAGTAAATATTCTATGATATTATTACGTATACGTTCTGTGTGTTCGTTTCGCATTGAACATAGGCCCAGAACATTGAGCATTTACTTGCCATATAATATTTTATCATATTTTTGGCCAAAGCTATCAATAGTTTTCCCATAATTCCGTGAAATGTATATCTTCAAAATATATATTTACTCCAGAACCTTATACCATTGTTATGGTAATCGTATAATTGGTGATTCTCTTCGCAAGATTGTGGCTCGCAATTTGGTTTACTCAGCTGCTACGAATTTTCGTAGACAACGCAAGTATACTAACAAGAAGTTTGCAAGTAGTTATAATTGCATATCGGAAGATGATTTGCATTACGCAATTATATTAGCTTTAAAAATATGGGTATATTTAAAATTGATACATAATGATATAAATCGGAATCATATGCACTTATTAACATTTCGTTGCAGTATTATTATAATTAAATAAAAAGGAAGGCACAGCTGCCCACTGAAGTTTCCGAACCAATTCGACTTAGGACCTTCAAGAAAGGAGCGTACCAATTCTTAAAAGGCCGGTAACGCACTCGAGGGCGCGGGCGGCCATGGGCGGCGGTATCACTTAACTCAGGTGAGCCTTCTGCCCGTTTGCCCCCAGTTCTATAAAAAAGAAAAAAAGGCAACTGGCGGCCTTATCGCTTGCGAGCAATCTCTTCAAGGTAACACCAATTACATAAGGTGATTCATAACTACATTAAGACATTACTGAGACAACACAAATGGAACATGGCAAAGTAAAAAATACTTGGGGCCGTTCAAGTGTTACATAAGCAGATTTACTGCAATTTATCCCCTCCCCCCCTCTTGTCAACAAAAGTAAGCAACGCTCTTAATTTTATTTATATCTTAAAATTATGAACGTATTATTTTTTTGTAGGAATCCTCGAGAATGCATTTTGCTTTCAAGCATAGACACGGTATGGATAATATGTGTCAAGGAGTAAATAATTACTATTGACGTCATTAGTAAATAAAAAAAATCCTCCCTCACCCCCATAATGCTTACGTAATAATTGAACAACTTCCAAACAGCGAAGGGAAAGTTAATAAATAAAAAGAGTGCATGATCTTTTTAGATTGCAGAAAAATAATTTCTATGTCTATAAAAGATCAGTGAAAAATTATCAATTTTGAGCTTGTCAGTAATATTTAAGTGGAGTGGACTATGACATGTATGGTAAGATTTATATGTATTAAATGTCAGGAGTATCTGTATAGTATATGTTGTGTATGTATGAGCAAGCTATACTAGATAATAAATATATGAGAGGGTGAGATGAAAGAATGTAAAAACCCTATCATCCTAAGCCCTATAGACGTAAATAGAGAATATATAAATAAGTTCGGGATGTCTGCACCAAGAGACCAAGGAAATACAGAAGCCCTACAGTAAGGACCAAAGGTTCAAAGTATTGGGGTGGGCAGAATCACCACCATAACTAAGGGCCAGAAGAAGTCTTCACCACATCGAGAGGAAGCGAGAAATGAATACAAATCTGATTAATTGTTAAAAACATAATCACGACATATCAAATCCTTTTGTTAATAAACTGCAATTAATATAACTTTAACGCGCATCATGGTTAGCGAGACAATATTTATAGTTTCTTTCACACTTGCTACAAATGCACTAAAAAGGTCCAGTTATGTAAATAATGTAATAATTTTGTGTTTATATTCGCATATATAGATATATTAATAAGTAATCGAGTGAGTAGTGTTTGACTAGTGTCGAAGGTCGAACCCTTCCACCTATGGACTTTTCTGTCTATGTGTGCGTTAAACATCTGCATGTATGGTGAATGAAACCAAAAAGTCGACGGCGTTTGTCAGGTACCTGCTTGCCTATTATAAATCAAATGATCCCGAAACAGTTACAGACATCTGAGGCAGGTTGTATCCCCGTTTAACACATTGGTTCTTGTTGTAGTATTCGTGTAAACCAAAAACAATATTAAACTAAATCGCTTTCAAAGTGAATTTTCAGTTATAAATGCTATTAACTGAGAGTCTCGTAAGTCCAAAATCATATGTTCAATTCATATACTAAAGAAATTAAAAACTGAGGCAGACAAATCTCGCTAGAAAAAATATTGTTAAAATAAGGGTAAAACATAAAACGAAATTACACAAGATATCCCTTTTCCTTATCACAGATACTGACACAGTGACCTTAAGTGGCACCCGTCAGCTGACAATCCCATTTGAAGTCGCGCATGCGCGTAGCTTAAACCTCTGATGCGGGATGAAACTAAGGATATTCTGCAGTAGGACTCCAACCGCGGGCGAGTCGCCTCTGTGCCGCGCGCCTTTCGTTCTGTGCGTGACGTGTTCAGTGGACTTTTTCCGTAGGTGAGTATTGCGAACCTGGTCATTAACGATAATATTGTAGTTCTAATATTTAAAACTTTGTTAAATGTATTCCAAATTCTAAGAATGGGTTTGTAAATGTTGATTAAAGTTTGTTTTTATGGTTTAAACCAAAATTTTGTCGGGTCTTTTGATTGTTTAAGAATATTATCGCTCACGTTAAGTACATTTAAAATATTTGTGCTTATGGCGGACAGTTCTTTAATATATGTAACAATTAAAATAAGCCAATGTGTTGTTGCTACTATTAGTATATGCGTATGAATCAGATAAGATACGAATATCTTGTATTCAAAATCTTTGATGTCCAACGCGATGTAAGATGCTGTATATACTTGTTAGTCACATAACATAAACCATATACTATATGGGTCTCTAGTACCGTATAGTGAAAATGTTGAAGGAAAATAGGCTGTAAAGATTGCTAAACTAAATGTAACGTCGATTGTTTTACGAGATGTCGTAAAGTCGTTGGGCGGGCCGTGGGCGGGAGCTGTGTTTTTATGTTGACAATCAAATACTTCTGTGATTCCTTATAGCGGAAAATATAAAAATATACACTATACAATTAAATAACTTATCTTAAATTTCTGAGATACCTTGGCTTTGTATTTACAAACCTTCCTTTAATAAAAAAAAGAAAAGAAAGATTTATCTTTACAATAATTTTCCTGTGATTCGAAATCGAAAAAGAATAAATGTGGATTCGTGTTAAGCTTAATAGATTTGTCTAAACCGCATGTAATCCGTTAAGTAGTTTCGGGATTCATTGTGAAAAGAGGCAGACAATGTAGCTTTTTTTAGACATAGACATAACATATATGACTAATGAAATACACATAGAAACACACAAAATAATAAAAATAGTAATAAAAAAAATAATAAAGATAATGTGTGTATGTCTGAAATAAATAAAAATAAAAAAAATAACGAAAAAAGATTGACGTTTTAAGCGTGTAATGTTGTTTGTGGTGGTTGTAACATTTGTTGTTGTGCTTTTTTATGATATATTTGTAAGTTTTTTTAATGTAAAAATTGAAGCCCCAGAACCGACAGACATATTTTTTTAGGCTCACCTGATGTTAAATGATACCGCCGCCCATGGACACTCTCACTCCCAGAGGGCTCGCGAGTGCGTTCCGGCCTTTAAAGAGTTGGTACACTCTTTTGTTGAAGGACCTTAAGTCGATTAAATTTTTTGCTAGCCATACTTTGAACTTCATTCCTCTATTCCAATACAATGTCCAATTAACTAGTCAATTTCATTTTTAAAGAGAAATGTTCAGGTAAATATTATTTATTTAACGAAAAATTCTGAAATATTTAACCGAATTCAATTTGGCGCTCAATAAGTTGTATTGTAACAGGAAATACGGTCATTTCACTAAACGGCCGGAACAGTTAAATAATTCACAAGTGCTTAAACATTTAATGCGGGAGCGACAATCCGATTACAATGTTTGAAGTGATTGCCCGGATGAAGCAAGACTTGGTGGTTCACGTTGTCGAGTTTAATCCTTGTATTTCTGAACTTTGCCACTGATCCTATTTATGAGATGCTTTTTTAGCTAAATTTCTTGGATAATATTATTTTAAACTTGCTGAGTCTTGAGGGGTGGGATCATGATGTCGTAACTTATTTATGAACTCTTTTTGTATTCACATGAAAATGTTATTTACCTTAAATATTAAGGTAGTAATATTATTCTGTTATTAAGAGGCAGACATTATATAGATTCTGTCTAACAATTAACAACGAACGTTATTAGAATTATGTTGAAGATATTTCAGAGGGAGCATAAACACAATGAAATTAAAACGGTTCAACAAAAGGAAAGTGACTTTTAGGCAAATGTCAGCAAACTTCTTTGTAAAACTTAACCTTTCTTAGGTCATTGTGAGTCTATGATTTTTTCTATTGTTTAATACCCTTTAAGAAATTAAAAATAAAAACTTTATATTCGTTGGAAAAGTGACGGTAGAATTTTATGATTTCAGAAATGTAAATAAAAAAAAATGTGAGCCGTCACGGGACGCGTGGCAGATGTGAAACATCGAAATTATTTTGTGAAGTAATATGCAGAAAAGAACAGATTGTGATAGGAACTAAATATGTCATAATGATAAAATAAAATTTTACGATTTTGTTTTCCAGATAACGATGACTATTTAATGAATAAACATTTATTTTCATTAAATACAAAAATTTACTACTGCATATAGATTGTTTGTATATACCATCATATAGCGTGGCGATGCGTCGCCACGCCAGAAATCGGTCTTACGTGCGGCTATAGATGTTACACATCAAAAATTGTATTAAGAAAAAATGCTTATTTAAGTTTTACGTAAGCATTTATTGTATTTTAGTAAGATACACTTTAATGGACGTAAGGCCAAAATATTTAGTTTTTTTTTATAGAACAGGGGCGAACGGGCAGGAGGCTCACCTGATGTTAGGTGATACCGCCGCCCATGGACACTTTCAATGCCAGAGGGCTCGTGAGTGCATTGCCGGCCTTTTAAGAATTGGTTAAATGATTAATTATATTAACTAAATGATTGTCCGATCATAAGTATTTTGCCTTTACATGCCATATGGTAGAAACAATGTGATTTTGTAAATTTTATAATTTACCTGATCCATTCGTAACTGAGTGCGTCTTTGTGAGATATTCTTAAAATTAGTAATATAGTTCCACACAAATAAGGGCAACTCGTCAAACAAACCACATGTGGGACGTTTTTATTACAAATTAGGGAGTGTCATGTTAAAGTACAGATTCTTGATCGCTCGCAAATAATCTGAATTGAAAATAATTTTAGATTATATATCGAGTATAGAAAGTGTATACTCGATATATAATCTGTAAAATGAATCAGCTACACGAAATTCTACTCTTAATTCGGAGCCGGTAAGCCATTTGTTGGAATGTCACATTCGGGTAGGTTGCCGCAACATAATTTGCTTTGCGTAGCTGTCCACGCGTTCAATTCACACATGAGTTCATATGTTTGTTTTTCATTAAAATCTTTTCACAGAGGTACACTTATGTAAGCAGGAATTCTCTATTTGAATAAAGTTTTTTCTCCATTTTACAAATACTGCTTTCATTTATATTTGTTACTGGTGTTTGTAGTTCTCAAACCGACTCTCGAAGAATTTAGTACTTAGTTCAATGTGTTTTCGACCCGCTAGAAAACGCTACTATAGGAAATATTTAGAGGAGGCTTTTGTCGAAGGACAAGCTATAAATAAATAACAGTTTGCCGAAATATAGAAACTACATATTGTATTATTTTAGGCACATTTACTTTATATTTGGCATGAAAGCTAAAAAGCATTTTATTCAAAATACTATTTATTTATTTTCACTTCGTTACATTTACATAAACAAATATCCTTATACATAAAAATTATAAAGAATGCGATCTCTTCCATGCAATCCTAATCAACCTTAATCTAAAATAATACAAAAACAATTAATTTTAATTAAAACCTAACTCTTGGGTCAGTATATATTGTAAATAATGCTTAAATATAACGAACACTGCTTATTATCAAGCCCCGCTGACCAATAGATATTAAATATTTAAATACTAGGTAGTAGGGGAGTGCCTGCGTCTAGCTATAATTAAAGCTTTTTGGAGCGTTTAGGTAATCGCCACGCTTATAAATCTAAGAAAGCCTGTGTTACATATCCATTGCACTCCCATTGCCCCCCATAACTAATACCGGTACCCCTCTGAGGTAAGGCAGGTATCTTGCGTTAGTCTAAACACTTCCTCGGTGGACGTGAAACTGGTCCGCTCCCGTACGTTCTGTAACCACGTCTTCTCTTCCTACCAGTCACTTGCCTTGAATTTTGCCCATCCGCCGCCATTTGCCGTCTGCAATCGAAGACGCAATACGTATCCAACATATGCGACTTTTCGTATTTTAACAGACTGTTTAAACGTATCGTCCCGATTCGTTGAAGGGCTCATTCATTTGTTACTCTTTGGATCTATAATTTAATAATCGTTAAATTCCAATATGTCAGAAGTGAAACTTCTTTTGCAAATTAATTATTACTAAGGTACATAATAGATGATGATGTACCAGTATATGATTACTCCATGTATTTCACACTGTAGATGTGCTAATACGACAAAATTGGCATCTAAAGTTCTAATATGTAACTACTAAACGAATAAATCAACCAATATCGTGTAAGTATTTTGCTGCGTTCGCCCTATCTCACTCTCTCTCAATCGGTCTCAATCACTCTTTCTTATTTCTTCGACAAAAACGCTGCACATCTTCGTGACGTTCCGTAAAAATTTTACTTTTATGCGCCTAAAGTAGTTTAACTTCAATAGCTTTTTAATACTGCCTGTACTAACAAATGGAGCTTAAACTTAGGCGCCCACTAAAGCGTAGCATAGAAAGCTACAGCTGTATCATATATCGATGGAACGATGTATGATCGGGAAGAAAATATTACGTAAAATAAATAATACATCAGGATGGAAGCAATGTTACAATAAGAATAGATATAAACTTAAGGGGAAATAGGTGGTGCACAAGGCAAGAGGAATAGAAAAGCGCTTCAAAAAAATATACTAAACTGATGCTTAAGGTACAATAAACGAAATAGAGGAAGACAATTTATTAGGTGGATATACCAAACTATAAAAACAGCAAAAGACAAGGCAGAAAGTGGCACAGCGGACACAGAAATGGCGGGATTTGCAGGGGGCCTGAAAGTATCTGAAATAAATGGCTATTATTATGATTACTTCGATTCGGTTGTCGATGTTGATGTGTTGTTGTAGTAGTATAAAGATAATCACTTGACTTATTTTATCGTGTATTAACAGAATAAATAAACAAAAATGAATTATGAAAGCTGAAATGTATAAACAACACTTGTAATTTTTAACAACCTCTTAAAATCCTTCAACGTGAGCTCGCTATCATAACTATAATTATTCGAAATTTTCATTTAACCTTTTATTTAGTCACGATACATGTTTTCATGAAAATGTCAAAATGTATATATATTTTATCTATTCATATAAAATTACCGTCATACACAAAACATACCGATAAACGACATACAAAATTTTAGTTTTCAAAACAATTGTTCACGCCAGAGAAAACATCGGACGATTTTGTGAAGATTTTTGATTTAACGATTTTAACTTGCCTATTAGATTCAAAGATGACCATGAAACAGCTTCAGACATCTGAGGGCCAGACCAAAAGACGTTGCAGCATCACTGATTTGTTTTTTTTTATTAGTAATCATGTTTGTACATCTACAGATGGAATCTTATTATTGACGTCAACACATAGATAACGACATAAATAAATGAAATGTTGTCTTACGCCCAAATCCAATAACCCATCTCAATCCATTTTTGATCATCTGAGATAGAAAGCTGAAACCAAATATTGATAAAAGTGTGCTAATAATCACACACACACACAAATAAAAAAATCAACGGATTATGAATGTATATGTATGTGGAATAGACCTTTGTATGAAAATGACAGTTCAACTGTGCCAATAGCCTATCTTAAGATTTTAACTTACACCAGTTTTTTTAAATATTTAAAAAGCTATAAAGCTATTGGGTTAGGGTTTGGTTATTGGGATGCAGATAGGAGATCGACCGACTGTCACGGTCTCATCTCAGATTATTTTCAATCTGAGATTGTGGATTAATTATTGGGTTTACCTACTAAAAACATTTTAAGACGAATCGCACCTGTATGTCGTTGTTCATAATAGTTTTAAATCTGTGATCATGGTATCGTATAACCGAAGCCTTCATGAATAAAATATGTCAGTCCGGAGTTGCCGATAAGTCCACATCTGACGATCACCTCACAAACCTGTTTTTCATTTCGAAAAGGGCTTTAGAACAGTGGATTTTGAGGTCACTAGCTTAAATAGTTTCCAAGTTCGGAAATCATGGTCCGTTATCTCCGTTTGTATGTTCATGGGTTTGGAATACTTTAGAAGTTTTCTATTGGTATTTCCATTATGCATTTTTGTTGTTGTACGTTCAATATGGTTATTGACAAACGATTAAGATGATTGATGATTCATTTGAAAAATATAGTTATTTATTTACACATTGTTGCAGTTATTATACTGATGAAAGAAACAAAAATAACACAATACGTAAAAGTTACAAGGGATGCAACAGGCTGGCTTATCGCTAATAAGTAATCTCTTCCAGGCAACCCTAGTAAGAAAGCTTAAAAAAATATTTATATATATAACCTAAATCTAGAGAAATAAATACAATATTAATAACTAACTAATCTAATAAAAATAAATAAAAAAGCTAATCTTAAGAAATCATGAATAGCTAATAACGATGCAATACAGAAAAAGGGAATACAAGAATTAAACAGGTCACGATTGATCAGGATAGGATAAGGTTTTTAAAATAAATGTTTTAATATTAAGCATTTTACATATAGAAATATAAAAAGCAAAGGTTTCAGTCTTATAAATGAGTCTCTGAGAACAAGTAAGATGAAGTAAGTGGGGTAAATATTAAGTAGGGGATAAAACAGACAAAATATAAAAATCAAAGAGTGATTCTGTAATGTTGGTAGATAACATTATAATATTTTATTCACAATTTACATTAAACGACGACCTATGAAAGTAACGTTTATATTATATAAAATATAAAGCAAATTCTCAGAGGGTCAAGGCTTCACCCAAACACATTAGACACATTTACAGAATATGTTGTTTAAGGTAAAGGAATACAAATTGAAAGGAGGAGTTAAGAAAATTACCTTTTTAATTATTTTATGGCTTCTTACGTTTGGCGACAAATCACGAGTAATAATAGCCTTTTACCACCACAACACCATTTTGTTTGATGTTGCGATTATTGTGTGATGGCGTGTTTTTGACATTCATAAGCATGCCCTAAGACGCATCTATATTGAATAAATGAATTTTGATTTGATTTGATTTTGATTATAGAAAGTATTATAAACTAAAGTATTAAAAATATAACATTTATTACTTGAATTCTTTGTACGAGAATTTTATATATGTAATATATCGTGTCATGGTGTTTGTAATGAAACTCCTCCAAAATGCCTCGACCGTTTCGCGAATCTACATCTACTTCTAATCCCCCTTAATGTAAAGGGTGGTCACCCCTAAATTTATATTTAATTTTTAAGAATTTTTATTTTTTTGTGAAAATTGAAATAATAATAATATTGCGCTTATTAACGATAGTAATTTTATATGACAGGATTATCTGCGTTTGCCGTCGGTATATAATGTACTCTGTATAACGATGCAGATATATACTCCGCCTTACGGCTAAATTGATGAGTGGTGACTGAGAAAGTTTATTACAAGAACCCGCATTCCAAGCTAGAAATATGCCCCCGAATCTTGCGAGTTGTACGAAGAATTTCAATTTATATTACAACAACGTTGTTCATGAAATCGGATATAATTTGTTCAAATGAGATTGTTTGAGCTTAGTTCTAGGATTTGTTACGTAAGTAAATTGTCAAAACAGAAAATGCTATAGGCCACTATGAATTTAATTAAATATAATAAATCCATTCCAATCCATACAAACGAATAATAGCGATATAAAAACAAAAGTTTTTGTTTTTGCTTTTCTTTACTTCATTTGTTTTTATACATAGAAATATGGGCTATAATTAATTAAAAAAATAGATGTCTGGAAAATAGTTTACGACATTTAAAGATTACAAGACATAATATCTCAGCCGTTCACGTGATCTTTGCGTTTGCCGTACGAGCGGTCAATTTTTTCTTATTACATAACAAGGGGCGAACTAGCATTGCGTTGCCAGGCTTTAAAAGAACTGGTACGCTATTTTGTTGAAGAATCCTAAGTCAAAATTGGTTCGAAGATGCTTCCGTGGGTAGCTCGTTCCACATAATGGTGCGGCAAAAACTACCTCAGAAATTGCTCAGTTGTGAAAGGACGGGGGATGAACTGATACAAATGTTATTTCGTATAATTTGTAATGTGCCTTGACGTTCGATGATGGAGGTACCTGCAGGTATTATTATGAACAACCCCTCTGAACACTCTGCGCAGTAAATGCGGTAGAATTGCAATTAAACGTCAATTGCGGATATAGAGATGGAAGTCGGACAATTGGTCCACTTAGTTGTTTGGTAAGAAAAAATGCGGAGGAAGAAATAATATATTTTTACGTAAAGTATGTTAAAACATTTAGGTTAATTGTAAGGTTGTAATATTTAGTCAGTCTTTGGCTATAATATAGTGCAAACTTCCATCTACTAAAATATACATTATGAGGATTTTTTTGACGTGACAACGTCTTATAAATTGGTTTGCCGGGTGACACTTCAAGAAACTGCGTTACGCTCCGCTCACGTTATGCGCTCACAATGAGAGCGAGTGAGAGGCACGCGTCCCTTCCACTCGGGCATGGTTAGCCCGCCTAAGAGCGAGAGAGACAGACATAATGTTTTAAATTGTTACTATTATTTCATCCTTCTTCCTACTATACGAATGAATATTCACATTAAAATTATTTTACCACTCAAAGTCGTTGTCACGTAAAACTTTCGCCCGTATACCGACTTTACAGGCAACCAATTTTTTGTTATTAAAATTTTACACACACATTATAGATACCAGGCACACAGACACAGAAGCCCGGGCTAATCAATTTATGGAAAAATAAATATTAATTTATAGGAAAATTACAGTTATTGTTTGCGCTTTCAAATAATGAATCATATGTATTTTTATTATTCTCTACACAACTGAGCAAATATTAATATGCTCGAGTTATTTAATTGATATCCAAAATTATTTTTATTTAACTATATGAAAGATCTTTTGTTACTTGTTATTTATTGGTTATTAAAGTGGTTTACGAAATATTAACAACAATGTTGTATATTTTTGATCTATCTATCAAATCCATGTATTGGTGTTCTTCGATTGGATTTTTTGAGATATTCATCAGGTTATAATTCTTCCTATGATGAGGATTTAATTGATCTAAATGAGATATTAACAGACCTTCATTGCTAGATTGCTTTTAAAAATGATAAACGCATCGTTAAAAGTCAATTTTGAGTTTTAAGTTAATACATGAATAGCAAGTTAACGTAAAAATATTACATCTATTATTTCCTTAAAGCTAATAGCGTTATAACAAGTCAAGTTGGAATCGCTTTGGTCAGTTATCTCGAAAGTTGTAAGCGATTTTAGTACAAACAGCGGCCCGGGCCAATCACACCAAGTTACTGTAGTAATTGATTCCACTGGAGATATGAAATTTCACGCGCGAAAACTGACATTGCAAATGTATGTCAGTTTTCTATCGTCATAGATAGCAGGTATAATCACAGACAGCAGAGAAAAGCATATTTATGTTAAATGGTTTATGTACTTTTTAAAATCTCATTTCGAGTTAACGTTAAGTAATAGATGACGGTTATATGGCCCCAGAGATATCAGCTTTATTATTAGGCATATATATTTTTTGCTTGAAAATCACTTGAAACGTCGCAATGTGTGAATGTTATTTGATATTGTAATGTAGAGGGAGGGTAAAACTTGCTGAGTTTCTTGCCCGTTCTTCTCAGAACAAGGCCTCCTGGTAGTTTTACGAACGGATGGCGTAATTTTGCTCTTTCGCTAATTTTGTAAACGTTTTTGACATTCATAAGCATGCCCTAAGACGCATCTAAACTGAATAAAATAATTTTGATTTGATTGAATAAAAGAAAACTAAAGCCACATAGTCAAATTATAATAAAGTTGGTGAAATTTGAATTATAATACTTCCAATCGGAATCTAGTCCTTTGTATCTGTCTTTAACTAATCGAACATTATTTTTGCTCTGTTTTATAAATAAAGTTATCTTTTCAATTTAAGTTTTTTTCATTTTTATTACAATAAAATAAAATAATCCTAAATATTACCACTGTTGAGAAGTTTCAGAGATTACTTAACACAAGTTTCTACCCAGATTATAATAGATGATTCTTACAACTCAACTCAAGTATTATAAAAGATAAAGCAAGATTTCCCTAATACATACGATGTAAAAGCAAGTTGTTTTACCCACTATCATAGCAGATAAAACTCGCCTCGTTTCGCATGAATTTATATTATGACATCTGTAAGGAGCGCTGTGAGGCCGTTATGTGTATTATGGATATACTCTGAATAATTTTTTTATTCATCATATAAATAGATAGAGGTATGTAACAGGTAGCTATTTGTAAAAGATATGTAACTAGGCCGGGTACTATTTTTTGCATTTTGGATTTCAACAGCTTACCATTAGATGTAGGGTAAACCCTACAAAGTTGCACACTTTGCATAAAGTCTGGATTCGAACGCACAGTCCAAAGAATGACACCACGCTAACACTGCTTCTAATGGATGACGAGAGACGCAAATAACGTAGCAAAACCATAGATAAATTCTTGGGTTCTTCTTTTTTATTGATTGTAAAATATTTCTAAACGCAACGATGTGTTGGTTTAAATATTATATTTAGGGCCTGTTTCACAATGTATGGATAAAGTCCCAAATAGCTATGCAACACATAAATTATTCGAAAGATAAAAGTTCCGAATAAGATACTTGACATTTCATGACAAATAGCGCTATCTGACAGTCGTGAAATGCAAAAATACTGTTTATCCTACCAATAAGTAATAAACAGCTTATTAGGAACTTATCCGGACATTGTGAAACAGGCCCTAAGTATAATGAATTATACATTCTATACTACAATTGTTAGTTTTAATTAAGTATTAAAATTCCCAAAGGACGGTAACTTATCACCCGTTATTTAAATAAAATTAAGTCTTTTACAAAGCGGCTAATTATGTTACTCGCAAGTTCTACTTAAACATCGTAACCGTAACATATTCTAATTAGGTAAAACTAGAAAATATTCTACCCAGCTTTAAGTCTAAATCATGTAAAGTAGGCACGAGCTCTGACTAGAAATCTCTCATTAACCGAGATTCAACGAATAATTGGAATAACTAGCAGATAAAAAAAGTTGTGTAACAACAAGAGAAGTTGTTTTGTATTATGCTTATTTTATATAACCGCAGGCAAGCGGGTAAAAGGCTCACCCGATGTTAAGTAATACCGCCCATGGACACTATAGTTGCCAGAAGGCTACAGTTGCTAACCTTTTAGTAATTGGTACATTTCGGAAATACTTCAGTCGGTAGCTGGTTCTACATAGAAGTGGTCCGTGGAACGACGTCGAGGTACTAGGGATGGTATTTCGCATGCCTTGACGTTCGATGATAAAACTCAGCTGCTGCCGAACAACTCCTCTGCGCACTCTCATTGTCTTATAAAATAAATAAATCATTGGCGCTACAGCTTCTTTAGGTCTTGGCCTCAGATTTCTGAATCTGTTACATGATCATTTTTAAATCTAATAGGCATGTAGGTGATCAGCCTCCAGGGCATGACACACGTCGTCGACTTTTTGAGTCAAAGACATGTCGGTTTCTTCACGATGTTTTTCATTGTTGCACAGCCGGGAATCGAACCTACGACCTCAGGTAAGAGAGTCGCACGCTGAAGCCACTAGGCCATCACTGCTCTTCTCATTATCTTATATCCCATTAAATTATAAACTAAAAATATATTTCAGCGTTAAATTGCATTATTATTATTATTAATAAAACACACTAGCAGCTTAATAAGCTGATGCGCACGTGTTTTGAAATTTGGAGAAAATATCCAATCTATTTTTAAAAAAGTTCAATGATGGTGCACTGATTACACACGTCTCTGCCAGTCGGCAACTACCCTTGTTAACATTACCTACCATGTTTGCATTGCAATACCTAGTTTTGCAATTATTCATTTAGAGTATACGCTCAATAAACAATGTTAAAATTAAATATACCTTAGCTAGAAGAAAATTTGTTTTTCAATATACTTGAAACGTAATAAAATCAAAGCACTTTCTTTAAAATCTCATGCCAGTGTGACGATACAAAGCCCCGCACGGCGTTTGAGTAAGCGATAAAGCATTTTCGTTCGGCGTTCACGAAAAATATATAGTATTTAATAAGTATAGAAGATGTTATATACGCTTATATAATTCTATATAGGAATTATTATTATTCCTACATAACTTGTGTACGCTATATCTTGTAAGCAGGAGGCGCTGAAACAACAGACACTTTTCTACGCCTTTATATAATTGTTCTTTCATCGAAATGTTAACCTATTAAATCGCAATACAGTAGCTGGTATAGATGCGATACACTTTGCGTACACCAATGGAATTACAAGTATTATGTTACGATGCCAGGCGTGTTTAAAATACTATACTAGAATCAAGTGGGTTTACTGTGACGTTAGACTTTTCTATGGGAATAGATACGTTTAGTTATAACTATTCTAATTGATATGGAAACTAAATAAAATAAAATAAATTACCTTCCACTGTACACCATAATACAGCAGACATAAATAAATGAAAAGGTGGTAACTGGCGGCCTTATTACTTTCGGGCGATTTCAGGCAACCAATGTGAGAAAATATAATAAGACAAGGCAAGCGCATGAAGTGCAAAAATAAATAAGACAGAAAAAAAATGGGACAAAACAAATCAATTAAAACATATGGAAATGAAAGTTCATCCAAGTTCTACCAAGTTTTTTTTTTTTAATTGTAACGTTAGAAGTGTTATCATGTAAGTGACTAATGTCTATTATGAGAATTAATGTCTTAAACCTAAAAGTGTAAATAAGAACAAGGACATATTAAAAAGAAAAAGTAGTAATTTTAGAAGATAATTTTTTACTTAGTTTAGTACATTTTATTTGTGTTGTCAATCACATATCATACATGTACAAGACGAAGGACAAGTACATTTATTTCATATTGAGTTTGTAGCCCGAAGTCAGAAGGCAAAACGATTTGTTTGATCGAAATGCATTTGTAAATTAAATAAATTATAAATTCATATTTTATTTGAATCTATTGGCTAACTCTTATAATAAATATGAATGCTTTTGTTTCTGTGCTGTAGTTTATTTATTACATAAAAGGTTTATTACTTAAAAGGAAGTTTCCATCTTGAATACAGTGAAGGTAGTCTTTGTCATTTGACTGGTACGTTTAACATAATTAACATCCAGGTAGGGTATACTAGGATTATATAAATTATATGTTCTCAAAAAGGCCGTTTACAAGATTGTGCCTAGTGCTAAATAATCTCTACGAAGGAGCAGGAACAAAGTTTAGAACAATATAAGCAGAGCTCTTCTAACAAAGCCTGACTTAGGAGGGCTCTTCAAATCAGGACAGGAGGCTATCGACCTGCGTAATAAATTATCGAGTACCTGGTTCCTAGATATTGTTCAAAACTGGTTATACTCCTAGATACTTCGCCTTAAGCATGCTCAGAAGAGTCTTCTGCGGTCTTGATTTTAATTTTTCATTCATTCATCATTTTATTTTCTAAATATAGCACATGTTGTAATTCTCATCCTATTTTATTTGTCAAAAAAGTGTATATAAAATACGCTTATAAATCTTTCAAATAAAAATATATTTTAAAATTTAATGAGAAAAACATTTTTGTTCATTAGGATAAGTAGTTAGAAATACGCCCGTACCCAATAATTAATCCACAATCTCAGATTGAAAAGAAGCTGAGATCAGACCGTGACAGTCGATCGAACTCCTATCTGCATCCCAATAACCATTGGGGTTGTTATTCTTTCTTGTCTATGTTCTTCAGGTGCCACTTCACGACCTGATGTGAAGTTTGATTAAGAAGACTCTGACATGAATGTTTAACCAATTCTTCAATTGATTTCATTGAATTGATCGAATTAATTAGAAAGGGGCGGAACTATCAGACGATACAGCAACAATACACGCTGATCATAATTAATGACGGGCGTTAACTCATTAATAACGCAATGATTCCATTGTGCGAAATTTGATCGGTTTCCGGTTTTGTATGCTCGTCTGTGCTTCGATTGTTGTTTTATAATGCTCAGACCATTTTTTAAAGTAATTAAGACTATATTTTAAGTAGATATTTGACTTCTAACAGTTATGCAATGTTCATAAACCTTTTTACATTGATTTAATTTTGAAACTTACCTTAAGATCAAAATAATGATTGTGACCAAGATTAATAATTTATCAAAATTCTTGTCTTATTGTCATCAGCCCATATTATCTTAATTATTACCAATCATTACTTTACGTAATAAATAATATTGTTCAGTAGTTAAAATTAATGTTTCGTTATATGGGCTGATCAATTTCAAAAAATCGTTGTTAAGCATTTATTAGGTACCTAATCCTCATTGTTAAGCAAACAACTACTAGTAAAAACTTAAATAAATAGAAGTGTAATATTTTTTATTCAGAATATAATAATAGATAGAATGTAATTTATAATATAAATTATAGTAGGAGGCTACATCCAAGTTCTAGTCCAGTCTTTGTATACCACCAACAGTGCGTATATAATCGCATTTCTTATTTAATAAAACAGTTTGAAGCCTATAAAGGTACAAGTAGCCCATCCATACCCGACTCAATAAGCCGATGGGTCGTTCAGTAACGCGGAGCTCGACATCAATCTCCCAGAGTGATGGCGGTCTCACACACGCGCCCCTCTGTTACACTTGTAACGGATTATTTCAGATGTGAGTGACAAATCTTTAATTAAAACTACTATGTAGTGCTAACACAGGATAGTGTTATATAGGTTTATCAATTATAAAAGAACACACACAGTCAGCCGCATAAAAATAGGCATACGAATGTCATATTAATTATCGTGATGTCATAAGAACAGCTAAGTTATTAAAAATTGTTGTCAAAAGCACCAAGCCTAAAAAAATACTTACTTTCCCCTTTAAAGCATGGCACGGCAGGTTTACATCTTTAACATCTAGGAAGCTGATTAAATAGTGTGATAGCCATGGCGTAACAATTTTTTTTAAATATCCTGCTGCATGCAACCATAGCCGTGTGGGATCCCGCGGTATATACAGACAAGTTTCTGAAAATGTTTAGAATAATTTCGGAAGCTTTATTCAGTTATAATAAGAAGCTTTTCCTTCCATGGTAATATAAACGTGGTACAGTGAAAATACCGAGTTCGTAAAAAATTGTCTTCAGCTTACAAGATCTTTAGTGACTTAAACCTAGCTTAAGAATAATAATTAAACAATATCTTAAGATTCAATTGACACAAAAACCATTCCTCAAAGTTATACAAACTTTTGTTCATCATTTCGCATACACCCGTACAATTTTATTTCTACTAACATCTAACTAGTTGACTGTTTTGTTTTGGTTATCTTTCCTTACTTAAAACGTTAAATTTGTCTGCCTTCCCATGACATTGCTGTGAAATTACAAAAAAATTAGCTTGGTTATCCATATCACAGGTTCTTACCCAGTTTGGAATCCAGTCTCCCAATACCTTCTCAACTGTAATCTTTAAAAAATAAATTATTACTATTTAACATGTCGCTTATATCCAAAATCTTGCGAAATTCGAATATCTTACCACCATACTACCATCCTCGCTGGTCGGATAAGTTTCTTCGTATATGTATTTCTTAAAGATATAACTTAACAAAATCACAGAACATACAAATTGTATTTAATATGTCAAGTAGAAAAATAACTATGAAGAGAAATGTACTTCGTTTATTTAAAAGATATGAGAATAATATACGCTTTTCTTCAGACATTTAGCGGTCTGTCGAAAATAACTTTTTGCTTGATGGATTGGGGTCACAATGCGGAGAATGCTTATAACATAAATGGACTATTTTTATTATCTCCCAAGTTGTTTTGAATTAATTCAATATTATTTTCTTAATATGTTTCATTTGTTTATGCATATGTTTAGACAGTGTAGACATGATTAACTGTACATATCACAAAAGCTTAAAACGAAACTTGAAACTTCAAGAACCAAGCTTATGCTAGGTTAGGTCTCTTACTGGTTTTCTGGTGTTTATGTACTCTTAGTTTGAGCAATAATGCAAATTAAAAAAAAGTGCTACATAATATTTATAAAGATAAAAACCATTTTGTCATGAAGGTCAGTGGTTTAAGAATTTGTCCTTGGTCTTCTTCTCTTGTCTTTTAGTTGATTGGGCTTCTGGTTAGCGTGTTATAAAAGAAACTGTCTTGATATTAAGTAGTAAAGGATAGTATGAATAAAATAATGTCTTTAAAAGCATTAACAAAATGAATTATACGCGTTATTCGTCGCGCTATGTCTATGAATAATAAATGTAAAACAAATCTGATTATGTCATATTTTATTGAATATTTTGAAGTAGGTTACGCGTACTCTTAGAAAGGTATATAAAATTATACATGAATACTGCAGTTTATCACATAATGTATATGAAGAATAATGGTTACACAAAGTATACCTCTAAAAGTATCGGCGCATCATAAATTCTCTATTCGATTACTATGCGGCGACGGTAAAGCATTGAAATTTTTACCGCGTCCTTTATAATGGCAACATTATTCTGATATTGCTCTTGGACAAGCTTTAATTTTGTAAGTTGTATTTATGAGGAGCTTTACTCTTAATAACTCTCTCCCCGAGAGACCTCGCTTGACTGATGCTCTCTTAAATAAGGCATTACACGAATTTTCGCTATGTTTTAGTAATATGAGTTTGTTGTTCGTTAACCTTGCTTCTGTTTGGTTTAGGAGCCTAATTTTAAGCATTTGTTCTTTCTATATAGCTTATAGGTTTATTTATCGTGTTAATGTGATGTCACTTTTTGGCTCTTCAGTGAGCTTTTTGGCTAGCACTAGTTATGGCGCATCCACACATGCCGCCGGGTTTGTCGCCGGCTTACAGACTTCTTTACTTCTTTACTTGCGGCGCGTGCCGCAGGTAAAGAAGTGTTGAGAGTGTCCATGGGCGGCGGTATCACTTAACATCGGGTGAGCCTTTTCATATGTCGGGGATGATCAGGTTCGTGATTTGTTTTTTCTATTAGGCAAGTAAGAAGTAAGTAATTAGCGGTATAAGGCATGCCGTATCGTACGAGTAAGTGGCACATGTAGATAAAAAATCTATGAGTGCACAGTCGCGGATAGAACTTGCGACCTCAGGAACGATAATCAAGCCTCTTGTGCAACGCTGCACAATTGCACCATGAAGCTGAGAAATTTCTGCTTTTGTTTGGCTGGATATTATGTGTCCGTCATTAACTGCAAAGTTGGTCTAGTATGTATTCGAATATAGATGGAAAAAAGGACCAATGTTTTATATTTATTAAAAATTTGTTAATTCAAATTTGTATTTAAATTCCTGCCTTGAATAGAAGCCAAAAATACTTTGAATAAATGAAATTTGTTAAATATTTACGTCTGTAAAGATATTTACTTGGGATAATGAACCTACAAAGAGTTGTAAAGATAATCTCAAAGAATGTAATACACGTAGCGATCAATATCGAGTGGGCGTTCCGAACATTCCTCATCGAGCGGAAATATTTTCCCCTAATGATGTCCTTTTTATATTAACCTTAACTATATTTATTCTAATAGCTTGCGATTTCTGTGCCGTAATAAATTTCTAGTCGACATTTTTGTTCGTAGCGATCGCTGTTAGTTCGAACGACTAATAATAATACTAGAAAAAAATCAGTGGCGCTACAACCTCTTTAGGTCTTGGCCTCAGATTTTTGAATCTGTTTCATCATTTTTAACTCTAATAGGCAAGGAGGTGATCAGCCTCCAGTGCCTGACACATGTCGGTTTCCTCACGATGTTTTCCTTCACCGTTCGAGCAAAATGTTAAAAGCGCACATAGAAAGAAAGTCCATTGGTGCACAGCCGGGGATCGAACCTACGACCTCAGATAAGAGAGTCGCACGCTGCAGTCTTGGCCACTAGGCCAACACTGCTCAATACTGGAAGCCTGTTTATATCCAAATATTACAAAAGTATATACAGCTCATATATCCTTACCTTTAACCTTTACGGATAAAGGACTCCTTCATTTTTCCAAATATTACCTACCGTTGCCCAAGAGGCTTCTTTGTCTTACTTGTCTTTCTCCATTCGTGCCCCGCTATCGTCTTTATTTCTTTTATCCACCTTTTTTGGGGCGCCCTATTCTCTTTCTTCCCCTTGAATCTGTCCTTTTAATTTTACATAAAACAACTAAACCTAGATCATCAAAAATGCATGGTACTTTTAAAAATTGTCACAAATTTTTCATATATGATTTTAGCCAGTAGAGTTCTTGTAACATGGTTTATAGATGCACCTTTTGATTTAATCGTAGCGTTATAAAGATTGAAATATTATTTAATCGATATAATTATACAGAAATACAGCACAATTACAACAATTAAATAAGAAGGAAGGCAACGCTTTCGAGCAACCTCTTCCAGGTAACCACTGTGAAAAAAAAATAGACTGTGCAAGAAGTTACAATATTACATAAGACATATTATGGTAAAAGTTACAATAATGAAAATAGAAACAGGATAAAAAAATATTATGCTCTTACAACCAGAATTCAAAGTTTTCCTCTTTATAATACTAAACAGACTTTTGTAAACCATAGACAACGTCGATTCTGTTTAAGACAAGTTGATTTCTTTCGCAATAGGAGTAATTATTTATCGAGCTCAAATCTAGAAGCTATTGTTGTACAGCCGGACATGGAATACGTCAGCCATACGGTCAAAGCATCACAAGGAAACCATCATGTCCAAAATTAATAAGGTTATGTATCAGGCAGAGAAAGCAAATCACCTAGTAGTAAGAAAACATAAGTTTTTGTCCAAGCCAATGTTGTAGCGATTTTAGTTTTTTTTTAATTTATATGATTTGAATATTACTTTTCAGTCACACTCTTATTATCTGAAGGTCATATTAGTAGCGCCGCACAACTTCCTACACTCTTCTCTGTGTACGGATAGCCTCTGCGCCTAGGGCCTTTACCTTATCGGTCCAGTCAGTAAGGGATTTTCCTCTGGTCTGCCAGACACGATACGTTTTACTAAACTTTTTGGATCTCTGCGTGAAGAGAATTTAGATCCTACATGACCAAGAAAAACTCTGAATGCGTTTTAGTGGACACGTATTTCCCTTAGTTATTTGAAATCGCAAATATGTAACTTTATTTAGTCGATTAACAGACGCAATATAAACGATATCGTCAAATTATCTATGGAAGGGCATTCATACGTCATCGTTTAAGCGATGTTCACGCGCCATTTGCGACCGAACTTGGCCCAAACTTTCTGATGCTTAGTGGTTTGTCACAAATTATGTGCCTTGTAAATTAAGCCTGTTTACATGAGCTACACGCCTTTAATTTTTCTTAGATTTCTGTAATTTTTTATATATAGTCATAAAACGGACCTTGATGTTTAAGAGCGGCTTGGAGAGAATTCTCAAAAGTTTTGACGGTACATGTTATTTTCGAAGTCAAATTCAAATATTATATTATTTATTCATGTAGGTAACATAATGTACACGTCTTATGAACTTCAAAAAAATACTTGTACATTAAATGCTTCTAAATTTACATTTACTGCCAGTTTTCAAATCAAGGGCGATGGATTATATACAAGGGATGTAACACGGTTTATTATGAAGGTTCTTATTGTTAATGTTTAAGTATTTTTATTCACGGTAAAATTAAAGAAAACTAATTGTCTTTTTTTACAATTTGGAAGTTTTATAAAATTAAAAAAAAACTAAGTAAAAGGTATGATAGGGTAGTATAATAAGAGGGAGATATAGGGGGACCACAGTGATTCTCCATCTCGTTTGGTCTTCAGCCTCGTATTTAACATCGCTCCAAGTCTTTATCATTTCCAATAATACGACGCCAGGTTTGCCTACGCAGGCTACAATTCCGCTTTCCAACGAACCTTCTGTGTCGCAACAAATTCATTATTTATTAACACTTCGTTGAATATATATATAATACAATTGACTTAATTAAATGAAAAGGGGGCAACTGACGGCCTTTTCGCTTACGATAGATCTCTAACAGTACACTTATTATTCATTAAATAAATACTTAAGATAGATTGTTTTGTATATATTTCAATTAATATGGTCACATTACATAAGATATTTGGTTGTTATGATAAAACTTTAAGCACTAATAAAAAGGCCTTAATTATTCACTAAGCCTTGTGCTTCGTGAATAATTAACTATTAATGGAATAATTTGATTCAGAAATAAAATTAACATAATATAATATATCATAAACAAGATTTCACTCTAAATATTAAATTAATGTTTAAATGCTATTTATGCACAGAGGTAGATTACAAAAAATATAATGTTATCCACTTATACTTGCGGGCTCCAATAAAGCACCAACTTGGGGATATGATTAGAATCACTTCGTAGTATGGTGTTGTGGCAAATGCTTACATTTTCATTTGCGTCGCTAGATCTTCTGGCAATTCATGGTAGCGCTTGTTAAGTTGCTTATTGGAGTTCTTATCAGGCCAGTAGTTACCAAAAATATGAAAAGACAGCGGTTATCGAAGACTTGTGTCGGTAGTTGTCAGGCAGATGTAATCTGTGTAAATTGAAGTTAATATATGTTAGTTGTGTAAGGGTAAGAGAAAATATGTCAGATTATAATATTAAACCGTCATTATTATGTATCGTTTCAAAGTCTTAATCAAATAATATTTTTCATTAGGCCTATTTAAAATTCAAAATATAATTATTTATAAAATATTTAAAAAAAAATACTCTTGTTACCCTTCCAAAAGGTAGTTTCTTCTTTTATACAGTATGATTATATTTAGTTTCGTTAGTTTAATATATGTAATATCCTATTATCACTTATTATAACTAAACTAACTTGCTAACGCAACTAAAAATATTATATTTTGTCAAGTCAAATAATTCTTCATTAACAATAATTCGTTATATCAATATTATGGTAGGGAAAATCGCGCCGTTATTACGAACATCCAATAATAGTGAAATAAACCACTAATCATGCCCATACGTGCTCATATTAGATTGATATTAATTTACCAAATTGCCAAAATGTGGTAGAAATGTTACGGCCTTATTCTGAATTCGATATAGATACGATATCTCAATTGGTCGTTTAGGTCGTCGGGAACATTCCGAACCGATGTTACTGCGCCAGACCATCTTAATAGCCACATTAAGCATCTATTAGTTGGACTTTAAAGGTTTGTAATTCGAAACTTGGTCACAATTTTATCTATGGCTATTTCGGTTATTATCAGCCGCAACTAAGTCAAAAAAAAAAAAAAACTCGAAACTAATACTAAAGACTCGAATACTGGCTGTTTTAAGCGTCAGAAAGAAAAAAAAAGAATCTTCTACATTATCTGTAATAATTAAAACAATTTAAAATTAGAACTAAATGATTTGTTTGCTGGCCGATTTTGCCGTCAGAAAGAAAAAGAAAATATATAACATTAATTATACTCAAATTCAATATTATTTATCTTAGCAAAGTAATTATATTATTTAGTTCTTAATTTATTCGTTTCAAAAGCCCCAAAGAAGTATTCAAAGTCAAAGAATCTCTTTTTCGAGAAATGTCATTAATTGACTTGTCAAATGAATCACTGTTTGACATGACCTGAAACACTCTACAAACTGTTTATTGATAAAAGACGAGGTAGAAACCTCTTAGAGAAATCGCAATAAATTTTCGGATTAAATTGTCGTGTGACCTTGCGCTTAAAACCATCTCTGGACGTTGATTTAATCTTTGATTGATTTATGTATTTCGATTTTCAAAGTTCAGATAAGGATTTAACAGCGGACGAAGGAAACGAGTTTCCCGGAAATGTTTAACGAAGCTGCTTTTGCCCGACGGATAGTACTCCAGGCAAAAAGTTAGTTTGGAACTTATACAAAAGCTAATATCAACAAATTAAGTAAATATACATCCGTTACGTTTCTTTCGAGAAGAAGTTTTCATCTGTTTATTTTCACATCGATTTTTAATAACTCCATGTCCAATATATACGTCGAGTCATATACTATAAAAATGAAATTACCACTTACGTAATTACGTTATTATTATTTTGATAGATATAAATTTGCAAATTAAATCTTATAATACGTAAATGTAATCGTAAGTTTAAAGACAAATATAATAAACAAAAACGAAGAATCGCAACATGAGTATTTTATAATTTGACTTTGGGTCCTTTAAGAAAAGAGCGTAGCAATTATTAAAAAGCAACGTTCTTACGATAAACCCGATTGCAACCTGTTCTATAAAAAAATTACGAACAATTTCACAATTATCATATTTACTCCCTTCGAAGTTCAACATGACCTCAATTGTTTAATGACCACTTACACTTCGCTATGGATTCTGTTCAATAACGCATTACATAAAAAAGGCCCCATTTATTTATATACTTGTCTAAAATCTACATCACCTACCTACTTACCACGTAGCAAGCGATCCATTGCTGGGAATAGAAAAGTAACATTTCAAGTGAGTATCATTGACGCCTGAGCGAGCCGAGAGTTTGTAGATTTGCAATTCTAACTTTGCTCCATATCTGTTATTCGAACGAATGGCTTGGGCTGCGGTGGGGGAGGGATTCGCGTTATATGTTAGAGATTGTCTAATGCTTTCCCTACACTATAGTAAATGTGATTACTTTGGCATTGAGAGTATCCATATCGCTTAATATCATGTGATGATCCTGTCTGTTTGCCTCTTTAATAAAAAAAATCGGTTGTCGGTTTACTGACGATAGTTGAACGTGACAACGTCATAAGAAAATACGGAAAAAATGGTTGCATTTTTCAAAAGAAAATTTTAATTTTATTTGTTTGATAGATATTTTGTATGGATATTAAGAAGGAAGTAAATGGAAATCACAATTGAATTGATCAAGTTTTATTTATTTGTACGCATAAATACAATGATGTCAATTTTTTAACGAACGCTGCTGAATGCGGAGGCCGATTGTGCCTCTTTGTCGCTCGTTCCGCGCTCTCGCTTGCACTTTAAGCCTTAAGTGGAACGCCTCAGAGTGTGGTAACGCCGCATGCGTCATGTTTTATCGTGTATGCAGTCGGCTCCATCGAAGTATAAAACGTTGTCACGTCAAAAACTATTTTGTTATTTTCTTATGTAAGCATTTCCTATGTTTGATGAGAATAAAATCTTAAACCAACATTGCTAATGGCATTCCAACCTTTTGAGGGTCACGTCCTCGGTCATTTTATAAGCAAGTATGTGGTCAATGTTATGTATTAACAGATATACGCAAACCTTATTTCGGGCTAATCTTATTGTAAAATAGATTTTATATTAAAACGGTTTGGAAAAAAAACTTCGTACATAATAGGTTACAACTATATATTTATAAATATACATAATTGTCATTCTTCTTTTGAAAGCTGACTTATATAAATTATTATAGCTATAAATTTTGTTTTACCTTCTAATCTCATCCCTCGTACCACACAGTGACTGACTTTCTGATACAGTGGTTTCAAACATGAATATTTGCCGACATCCTGAAAAACACCGTTACTGAAACACTTGCATTCGCCGCGTCTATTTGTAAAGATGAATCTATCTCTCGGGGAAAAATATTATTTATACAGTTTTTTATTCTCTATACTTGTATAAATTTTATATACACATTGGTTAATGATGTATCATTACAATTGATACACAAAGGCTTACACATAAATTCAGCCAATATTGCCGGTAAAAGGTTTTGGATCATTATTGAGTTTAGCTACATTTTTTTATTGGGTTAGGTTTTAAATATACATACATTAATTTATTTTACATGTATGAACTCAAATTTATTATGTACAGACTATGTTATGTAAAAGATGATTGGCCCATAAAATAATAGACTGTAGTTTAAACATAAACTCTTTACATATATATATATAGAATAAATAAAGTAGAAATCGTAAAAGCTATCGAATTTAAGTTCAATATTACGTATCTCCGCTTGTTTGCCCTGCAAACAGTCGTTAGGCGTTCACCCAGGCTGTATTATCTTGTCACGTACTAAAGTCGCTTTACAGGAAAATACGCTGAAAAAACTAAATACATTTATCTTAGTTTGGCCTCAGTTTACTAGATGTAATATTTAACCTCGTGTAAGTCAGACTTAGATACATTACGTATTTAATAAAGTACCTATTGCATGTAAATGTTTACCATTTTATAGTTTTATATTTACTTACTCCAAATAAATTCATCTAAAGTTTCTCTGTGTGGTTAGTGGCTTGTTCATGGTTATATTTCAGCAGTCTTGGGTTCAATTTGAAGAATAACTTACTTTGCCCTTTGCCTGTTCATATTCACTCTCTATCAAGTCTTTATGTAGTTGAGGGTGCAAATAGGCAGGAGCCTCATCTCATGTTAAATGAAACCTATCTATTGACACTTAATACGCGTTGTCAGCCTCATAAAAATCAAGAAATTCCGTAACGAAAAAACCTAACATACAATGACGTAGGAATATAGGTGCGGCTAATACGCGTTAGAGCGGGACAGAACGCATACTGCGTCTCACATTTTTTGGCGTGATCGGTGACGTAAAGTAAGCAGAGACAGACTATATAGGTGTGTTAGTTTGAGTCTCGTAGGGTTGTCGATTGAATTAATATCAAAGAAAAAAAAATACTGAAAAAATTTAAAAAGTATTATAATTGCATAAGTTGATTAAAAATGCTATGCAACAGCTATACCGCGGCAATCCCCGAGTGCCACACGTTTTTTTAAATTAATTAAATATAATCTAATTATAAGTAATCTAACAGCTTATGTATAAGTAATACATATTTTAAGACAAAACACTTTGACAATACAGAGAGCCAAAACAGATAACATAGATAAACAATATATGCATATGAAACAGAAAACAAGCAATAGACAAAGATATAATACAAGAAAAACTGAAGTTTAACATTTTAAAATAATACTTAGAATTTAAAATGACTATTTAAACAAAATCAGAGTCATCCCGCTTCTTCAAGTACCTACTTCTTGATATCTTTTTTTTGAGGTGGAAAAGACAAGTAGGTGATGAGTCTTTTGTATCTGACATGATATAAATATTGGGTTTGAGACATGTACCTACCTTCACCGTAGTTGCAAGTGTTCATTGCAATAACGAAAGAAAATTCCATTCGTACATAGACAAGCCATTCGCTTACGCCACTAGACTAACACTACTATCAATATCCCTTATTTAGTTTACGAAATTCATAGTAGAACTGTCTTAGACTGAAATAAGGTATCTATAAATTGAATTAAGAAGTAGCCAAAGATTTCACCGTAATTTCAATCTGACCTTAATTCCTGAACACGTGTGTTCGTATATTCGCAGTAAAAAGTTTTGTTTACGTTCTCCAAAGGACAAGACTTTCGCATTTGGGAGAGTGTGTTTCGAGTTAAGTGGATATCTGTACCCATACGTGATCCAAGATGTGATAACTATTTTCGCTGTATACAGAAGGAATATTTGTCAATACATAAATTATTTCTGGTTAACATAATGAGTATAAAAATCGTAATTTTTTTTTTTAATTAATTTGATAGGATTTTTAACACCATTTTAGATTATAATTATGTGTGCGTTAATGTGTGTGTGACTAGTTAGTCACACATTGTTTCTCACACACGTTTAAGTAACTACTTAATTTATAATTTTGTATATTTTTTTAGGATTAGTCAAACAGACTGAAAATGTAAAAATAAATCATTATACGAGCCACAAATTTGATTTATGTCGACGTTACGACAAAAAATATTTTTATTAATCGTGAATAGTATTTCCAGTTCTCCATCTAGAGACATGAAACTTCATTTAAGGTAGGAGATCCGGATAGTATAGAACAGAATTCGTATTGTGGGTTGGTGCTGAAGAGTGTGTCAATCCAGTAGAGATAGGGGTTAAGATACCTTTCCAGGTAACCACACTGCTCACACAACACTGTTATTCTTAAATAACAGAAATACATATATATTATAAAATTGAAAAAACCGTCTTCGATATGAAACTCTAAACACACAGATATTATTTACAAGAATGGAACATAATCGTAGATTTTTTACTATTATTTAATAGCTTACTCTTAACATTTAAAATTGTTTAGCTGTATCGTTACAGTAAAGTCTAGTACAAAATAAATAAATCAAAGTATATTAATAGTACATATTTAATTAACATGACTTGCTTAATGGAGATAAGTGTGATAAATTCCTTTTGTTTCGTGCTTGAAATAAACTACCCTCTGATTTGTCGAAGTGTAATAATGCTCAATTGAAATGTTAACATTTATCTCGGCGCTATCCGATGGAAGAGCCAGCGAAATTAATAATTTGTATTAATTATCTCAAAAACTTTTGTTAATAAGCACCAAAACAACTCCTAAGGTGATAGATATAAAGCCAAAGTTTGTTTGAACTTGCCAGGCAAGGTGAAATTAGAATCAATTGGGAGAGGAATTTGCCTGGAAACTGATAACTGTTGGATAATGAGCTAAAATGTAGTTCATTTGCTAAGAATTTTCATAATGAAGTTAAAATTATTTCGTTATAATTAAATAACAATTTATATAAACAAATAATATGTAACATGATTATTTTATTTAAGTTTAGTAACTGACGTTTCTACTTCACTTCTTACTTATTTCATACGAGGTAGTATATATCTAAATGTTAAATGTAATTCCATGACATTGCTACTTTATTTTTATTAGTGTAAAACGCTATTCTTAATCTTCGTATAGATTCTACAGTAACGACCGTACGACACACTCCCAACACAAGTTTAACCTAACAAATATTTATTTAAATTGCAAGTGCAAAATCGTATTTCCATTCCCTAATCCTATATTCTAAAATATGTGATCGTAAGCTACACAGGTGAGCGTTACAAACACAAACAGTGCCCGACTCTCTCAGGTATTCGTTCACTTATTCACAACCCGGGGTAATATTCAAAAACACCTTCTGCTCGAAGCGGTTATTTATTCACGGTGTAGTCCATTGTCGGTATTCAAGCGAACGTTGTTAACTGGGAAGGAACTGAGCGTCGTAATCTGGAATGGGATCCAGTGGATTAGCATTTTAAATGGAGCCTGGACGGCGCAACGCTTGGTTAGAAACTGATTCGTCAACTTTACAAACTTCCGACGATTTCTCGTGATTTCACTCGAGTCCTAAGTGGTTTTGCTTAATTTTATTATTCTGTTAGTAGTTTCAAAGGTTCTGTTGTTTTGTTATTGTTTGATTAAGAAATTGGGAATGATTGTTCTAACATTTTAAGCTGATGTACTTACGCGACTTTAGCGCCGTAGTATAGACCTTTTATTTAATTATTATTAGTGATTAAATATTGTACCTTGCATTGCTAGTTAGTAAGCTGATTTAGTATTGCATTGTTAAAATAACCAGATGACGGTACATTTTAAATATCTTGCAATGAACTCATGTCTATAAATATAGTTTTCTGAGAAATAAACCTTAACTAGAATTCTGCACTTTGTTGTATAAAGATAATTAATCGTGTCAGTCCTTAGTAATTATCAGAAATGGTACATACATTTGTATAGAATGTCTTTGACTACAATTAAGTTTATAAAGAAAAGTTTTGAATCACAATATTACGCCGATTATAGGTCTAAATCATACCGATGATTCAACTCTCCCGTGGACCATACAATGTTATTTGCGCTTAAAAAAAATAGGTGAGAGGCTCATCTGCTGCGCCTACTCAAACTACAGTTAATTACAATTAAATATATAGCTGTGACAAATGTATTGCGGCAATGTTACAAGCACAGCCATTTCACTTAAACCATTAATCGGATCCTGTGGTTGCATCCCGTGAATTGTATATTGTTGATCGCCGCAGCTGCATCATCACACCTCAATGTTTAATTCACATTTGACGTTTAAAAATGTAATTAATTTCACGGAATTGAGTGTGCGGCATATTAATTAATTAATATAACGTTGTTACATTGGCTATACATTGGCATCCAAATTGTGCTATGCATTGCGAACGTAGAGATTGTTTCCTTTGTTAATTGCGCGCTTGGAGCTTGGACAGTCTTACTCCATGGAGTGTTTTCAGCGTGTATTTTGAGTTAAGGTAGACCACTTTCCGATCATACCTGTCACCCAACTTCATCCCTGTTTTTCGGGCATCTTAGGCATTATTAGGGTCTTGGTTTAATCAACGCTGTCTCACCTGAAGTTACCTTCATACACCCGAACCCAATAATTGAACCACAATCACAGAATGATAAGAATCTGAGATCAGTCCGTGACAGTCGATCGATCTTCTATCTGCATCCCAATAACCAAACCCTACGAAGACAATCCATTTTTGGCAATATATTTGAAAATTAATATAAACCAAATAAAGTATATAAATCCGAACAAATAATATTAAAATATACATGTTTATGTTTAAAACATATCAAATAGCTTTTTAAATATTTAAAAAACTGGTGTAAGTTTAAATCTTAAGATAGGATATTGGCACAGTTGAAATGTAATTTTCATACAAAGGTCTATCCACATACACCGATCCAACCCACCGTGGATTACTTGTATCTAATAATGAAAAATGAGTTTATTTTATTTTAAATAGTGCCATTAAGCCGAAAAATCATAAACGTGTGTACTTTGTGCATACACTAAGAGAAAATTTTGCGCAAACATCTTAAAATAATGACGTCAGTCCTTGAAGCAATGTCCGGCGCTGTACCTCATCAATCATGGAGAACGGATCGATCTATATAACTGATAGTTTTTGTGTTTAATCCACTGCAGCTTTGTCACTGTCACATTAAACTCCTCTGCAGACTTAATGTGAAGAAGTCTGGTGTATGGAACACCTGATACCTTTAAGTTGGATATGTTTCAGGACTGTCGTGAATTAAGTTAAAAATTATACATTTTTACCCCGATCATTGTTTCTTTGAGGTTTACGGATAATAATTTTATACTCAATCACAATCATCATCATCATTTCTGAATCTGTTTCATAATCATTTTTAAATTTAGATTTAAATTTAAAAATGCCTATTAGTAGGCATGTAGGTGATCAAACTCCAGTGCCTGACACGCGCCGTCGACTTTTAGGGTCTAAGACATGTTGGTTTCCTCACAATGTTTTCCTTCACCGTTCGAGCAAATGTTAAATGCGCAGATAGAAAGAAACTCCATTGGTGCACAGCCAGGGATCGAACCTACGACCTTAGGTATGAGAGTTGCACGCTGAAGCCACTAGGCCAACACTGCTCTCACTGCTTAATATAAAAGTTCTTATTATACCGTTTTGAGTTCGATGACCCATACATAATCCAAGCAAAAATTTTCGACGAAATTCAGAATTATGTCCGTCAATACATTGATTTACATTGAAAGGAAGAAACTTTCCCGCCATAAATTATGCAGAAATTATGTAAACCCTTCGCGTGGCAAAACAAAAGTTAATGAGGCTCGGCTGTGGAAGTTTAATTGAATTATAAACCGCAAGATCAGCTCGCGATGTGGTCGGTGAGAACGTTTAACGATTATTGGTATCTCCGCATATTACAACGGTTTTAGGATATTGATTATGTTTACTAACTAATTAATTATAGAGCATACAAGACAACAAGAGTAAGTAATAATAATAAAAGTATTTGGTTGTTATTGCCATCTTTCCTACGCTTTCAACGTAATTTCGTCTAACATCTAACATATTGCACAAGGCTAGCCTCATGATGATCAAGGGTCAGTTAACTCTTCTTGAAGATTACTATATTATTACTATCTGCCCCCGCGAACTTCGTTACTCCTTAATGCCTAAATCCTTCACTATCAAATAAAAAATAGGGGTTAATTGTACAGAGTTGAAAATTCAGGGTTATGTATTTACTAATGCTGTATCATAAAAAAACTAAATTTATCTAAAATTTAGGGGGATGAAAAATAGATGAAGTCCGATTCTCAGACCTACCCAATATGCACACAAAATTTCATGAGAATCGGGAAAGCCGTTTCGGAGGAGTTTAACCACAAACACCGCGACACGAGAATTTTATATATAAGACTAAGTTATTGATGGAATTGGTGGTGACCGGTCAGAGCGTTAATTATAAATAAATTGTATTTTTTCCTCTTCTTACATTACTTAATACCGTAGAATGAAAACTGTTTGGTCAAAGTCTTACGTTCAAGTTGTTGCTTGGAAAATAACTAATGTTTAACGATGAGTAGGGATGCCAACCGGTTCGAATTTAATGACGTGGAATAAGTGATACCATGATGAACTTATCTAGACCATCTTATACCATGATGTTCCAAAATAACCGTATTTTTTTAAAACATCAATTTTATAATTTTTATGAGTTTTATTCTATAAAATCGTACGAACAATATGATTATTAAATGCCATGATTTAATTTAACTAAAGTCTAGAACTACACCAATGCATATTAAATTCTCACTAATAATAATAGTTAAAAAATAATCGCAGCGACGACTGAAACCTTTTATGTTCAGTTAGTACCCGATATCTAGGGCATCTAGTGATAAATTAAATTTAGGTCATCTGTAGACGGCTCAGAATAGTGCCTCGGTTTCAAAATAACCCACAAAACTAGAACTGTCTACGGAAACAAGAAACAGCTTGGCAAAATTAACGAAATACTAAAAAGGGTTTTAATATACGTGCTATTACAAATCCTCAATCAATAAGTTCTAACTTAACGATTAGCTAAGGAAGAAGAACACTAAAAAAACAATTAACGCCTTAAATGGGCGTCATTATTTATAAGTATTATGTGTATATCTATATACAAAAGCCACACTCAGTCTGGAGAATAAACTTCAGATTTACAAAACTGTCATAAAACCAATATGGTACAATGGGATACAGCTCTTGGAGTAAGGAAGCCGCCCTAATGTCGAATTCGTACAGTGGCTAAAAAAAACACTGCGAAAACTGAGCGGTGTGCCGTGGTTAGCACTAAATTCTGAAGTTCATAAATATCTGTCCAGGTAGATACTGAAAGATCAACCGAACAATACAAAAGGAGACTTAAGCAACATGTCAACACCCTAGCTTCGGTTGTCGTATGGCGGACTACGTGTTACAGCTGGGAAGACCAAGGCTTGCCGCAGTTTGATTGCATACCTTAATTGCCACAAAATAGCATAAAATTTGTTAAAAGCCAAGAGGTTGATTGCAAATGGTTAAAATTAAATTGAACAAGACACTAAATAATAAAGTCTTACAATACGTAAAGAAACCAGTGGGTGCTACAACATCAGATGGCTGTCTGTTTCGTCATTTATTTTTCTTAAGAGTCAATGTTCTGGACATAACACGCCGTCGAATTTTTAGGTCTTAGGGATACTGGTTGCTCCACAATTTTCTTCACAATGCGAATGGTCTCTCTCTTCAATAAGCAGCTCAAATCTGAGCGTCTTGGTCAGCAAGAAAGAGTCTGGATTGGAATATTTGTTTCCACCGGTTTCGGTCCGAATGATAAATAGGAAAGTTTCTGTCACGATTCGAACGCACATTCAAGTCGTAGCTAGGTCGTACGCATAGTATAATGTTATGTTTATAATAAGTATATAATATCATGTAACTTATACAATACATAAAAATAATACAAATATAAAAATCCCAATAATGTTCTATGTAATTGTGAGGCTTGACATCGGTGGCTGCACACATTTGCATATTTAATAAGAATTCTATAAAACTAGGATATTCCTGTTGAGCACAGAGCTTTATTTGAAATTTAATCTGTCAAAGATGAAAAGGCTCCCGTTCCTGAATGGGGCAAGACTTGAAAGAGCCTTTATATCATGCGTACCTGATGTGCGATTGTATTGTGTAAATACTTCTTTAAAATTTATAGGATTTTGTATTTAGTATTGAACCGTTATAAAAATACTTAGTTGATTATTTATCAAAATACATGACTCAGCGTAAGTGATGCATTACTGTCTAACACTATGAGTTTAGAGTGGTTCATACTCAAAACCCTCATGGGGGATTTTCTCCACGTGATTCACTAGAACTTCGTAGGCATTTTTCGCAGAAAATTGCATTGCAGAAGAGCATTGGTCGCAAACAAATTCGACCAATGCTTCCTACGAAAGCCAAGGTCCGAGTAATATAAGAAGGCCATTTTAAATTGTTAAATAAAAATTAATTATCATATTATTATTAAATATATATCCTATGAATATTTAAAATCAACTGTATATTAAACAATCGTTATTTCATAATATTTAAGTATAATTGTGTACGTGTCAGTAAAGTAGTAGAGCGACTAAAATGTTAGTCGGCCCGTTTTTAATTAAAGTGAATTCGTTTGTTTTATTTTTTTATATCGATACATGGACATAGAGACACATGAACTTAGTATGAAATATATTATAGAACCCTAAGGGCCTGTTTCACAATAATATATATGGATAAAGTACCAAATAGCTATGCAACACATAAATTATTTGGAAGATAAAAGTTCCGAATAAGAAACTTCACTGAATGACGACTCGCGCTATCTGACAGTCGTGAAACGCAAAAATACTGTTTATCCTACCGATAAGTAATAAATAGCTTATTTAAAACTTATCCGGACATTGTGAAACAGGCCCTTAGACTGTTAATGAACATTACCTTAGTTTAACTTATTTACAAGTATTTAGAAAATTAAGTCAACATAATATTACTCATAAGCCATAATTATTGCATAGGCTTGATAGTAATTCATGTAAAGTCACACTCTTTTTTTGTGCACTTTATTCATCATTAATCAGCTACACTATTTACTAATATAACTAGGAACAATATTAAATTTAAATTTAAAAATATTACATAAAGCAAACAATTATAAATTACGCATAACAAAAATCAGACATCGTCATTTAATTCATATTTGAATATTAGAACACATCCTGTAGTCGATTGAGAATTCTCGTCAAGAACAGGTATCTTGCACCGGCTATCTATGAAGCGGCAATGTTTCAATTGGTTTATTACGTTGTTTGTGCAATTTTTGATGGTTTGATGGTAAAAATGTTTTATTGTATATTATGTCACTGGCCTTAGTATGTATATAAGTTAATTATCTAAATATTTTCGACGTCCTGGTGGACAGAAAAACTGTGTCCAGTTTGTGTTTCCACCACACCAACTTCTTCTATTTAAGATTATGTATACAATAAATAAATAAATAAATAAAATAAATCAAATAAATGATTTTTCTTCTACTCTTCTCATTAAGATATAATTGAAATGTATGAAAGCGCTGGTTCGTTTTTATAAAGCTCATTGTAGGATCGCACTCCTTATAATTTTCTTTGTGAATTAATACAGTTCCTTTAACTTAACCTAACCGCAAAAAGATACTATTAGCAAGGTTCTACCAGCTCAAGCATACGCGTGAACATAAAAATAAACGTGTATCAGATTAAAACTCGTAAATCCATAAGCATACATCAAGCTTAGCCGTTTCCCGGGAGGTTTCAAGTTTTCTCATCAACTGCAAAAAATTCTCACTTCGTTGGATCTTGTTAACGTTTATATAACAGAAAGTGAACCATTAAAACGGATTGCTGCAGATTTAAACTTGAATTCACAAAAATATTGTTCTAAAAATTTTATGCATATACATACAGGTGTCCCAAAAGTCGACGTCAAGTCGAAATTTTCTCATAGGTAATGCCACACCAGTTATCAGAAAAATTAAAAAAAAAATTAAGTCCTGTATTTTTGAAGTTATGGAAATTTTCCTTTTATTCCAGAAAATGTACACCATGTGACAGTTTTTTCATTCCTGTTGTTACAAATATTTACTTTTTGCCAATTTTTTTTCTCTTACGTCATCCCGAATAGTGCTTTATGTAACCTATGATCCTAAACTCTGTGCCGATCACTCCAACTTGTAGGAAAATGTCATTTTATACCGTACCAAGTTTTCAAAATTAATTTTTCGCACTAGTTCAACTGATCGTCCTGAAAAAAAAAAATAAACTACTCCAGTTTGGCAAGCAGCTTTAAAAGTTCGCGCATTTAATAAGGATTCTAACGTGGTATAACACTGTATAACAACAATAAAGTCTGATAAACGTCAAGTATGCAGATAAGAGATCGATCGACTGTGACGGTCTGATCTCAGATTGTTTCAATCTTATATTGGGGATTAATTATTGGCTTCGGGCGTTATATGACATGGTCAATAACGCATGGTGGATATGAATTGCTTCAGTATAAATAGGTAACGCGATAGAATCTCTCGGCTGCATTTTCAGACTATGGTGCGATCGTCGACATCTACGACTTTTTTTTAAATGTAAAGTGGGAACAAACCGTGATTCATGTGGTATCAAATTATTTCAGTATAATTAGTATTATTACTATTTTCTTGTGTAGCCAAGTGCACATTTCAAGGATCGTCATGCTCACTCAAATGTCATTGCTTGTGGCGGCGTCCATGCGTCGGGTTGTCTCTCTCCCTAAAATATGGCGAGGGGGCCGATGGCTGGCCATGCGTCATACTCGTGAACGGGTGCTACTTGTGGTGACTGGTCGTACTTGAATTCGTGTATGCGGTGATATTAGTTGTTTATACTACGTATTTGCGTGTTGTTCTCACGAGTGTGTAAGTGCGTGCTCCTATTTCACCATGCCTCCTGCTGATAGAGGACAAATCTTTGCTTTTAATTTGTTTTTTTATTCTTTATTACTCAATATGTCATATGGAACATGGTGTAATGGTCGCAGCTCCTTACAAGCATTGTGTAAAAAAAAACTTACTTAAAAAGAGTGGCGGAGAGTTTATTGCCAGTTCTTCTCTTCCGTTCTACGCCCTTGATTTGAGAACTGGCAGTAAATGTAAATTCACAATTTTTAAATTTTTTGACGTTCATAAGTGTACATTGTTACCTACATGAATAAATAAATTTTGTTTTGTTTTTGTTTTGTTTTGTCAAAAAGTGTCAGTGCAGGAACCTATAACAAATTCGACATTTAAGGTAAGAAAAAACGAGATAACGATAAGTGCGTGATGTCAGACACGTATTGACGTCTGACGTACGTATGCTTTGAGATAAGTATTTTATTAATTCAGAAAGCAGTGTTGGCTTGAGCGACCGTTACCCTTGAGATCGTAGGTTTAAATCCTGGATGTACACCAGTCTTCTGTCTATGTGCGTATTTGACACTCGCTCGTTCGGTGAAGGAAAATCTCAACCACATTCCAATAGAAAAAAAGCAAACTATCACTAAAATACTTACAGCTCCAATACCAAGACTTGTAGAGTAACTAGAATTTTAAAAAATACACATTATCTTTTAATTAACCCTGAGTAATGTTAACGAATAGCTGTATTACGGTAAACATTTACAATACAAGGAGTATTCAAACAGGTTTTATTATGACAAGATATGATAAATTATTTGCGAGACCGCATCGTGAAAATATGATAAATAAGATATGTGTCAAAACGACGCCACTAATGTGGAAAATGTCAAATTATCTGAAGCTTACTTCTAAACAAGATGAATCGTTTTAAGACGCTTAGTAAATTATTAATTGATATATTATTATAATATATATTTGACAGCAAAATGATCGATATGTATAATAAATTTTTGCAGTTTATTTAACACTTCTACAATTTTTCATTGTTGTATGCCTATTAGAAATCATTATTGACCGAGGAATTAAATCCAATTTATAAGACCCAGCATAGAAGGCATTCATTATATTATACTATGAATGTAAGTATCTGAAACTCTCACTTTAACGAAAGCATTACCCAAAAAACTTGAAACATGCCAGGATGCAATGAAAAGAAACATGATGGGGAAAAATCTTTCTGACAGAATTAAAATATCCACAATAAAAAATCACACATCACCAAAAGATGTAACTATTACGATTAAACAACTAAAATGGAAGTGGGCTGGGCATACCATCAGAGAACAGTCAAAATGGAGCAAGTCATTAATGAATTGGTACACAGGTCACATGAAGAGGAAAAGGGTTAGACCATTTCTAAGGTGGTTTGATGAAGTAAGAGCCGTGGCAGATGGCACATGGACCTTAACTGCCCAGGTCAGACATTTATGGTGGCCTTTGCCGACAAAAGGAAAACAGAAAATGTTATCGATGGAATGTAAATATTTAATTATATTAAAGTGAATTTTTCAATATTAAAAATGTTATTATCTGAAACTCTTCGCAAGGTTAGATATTAGTGTCGGTATTCTGTAATTTCCAAAGCCTATATCGAAGATCACTTGACGCTATTATATGAGATTTCGATATGGTTCTCTCAGTATCAATAACGTTGATTTTTTAATATAATTTTATAAGCTATTCAGACACATAGTATTGTCTTTTATTAACATAACATATACACATTTAAAGAAAAACATTTTTTTACGGTTTATAGTTATGTATTATTGTATTTAAATTTGTAATTGTTTAGACATAATTTTAAATTGTTAAACACAATTTGTTTTTTTTAAATTGTACAACATTTTCTACACCTGTGATGAGACAAAGGTGTTAAATGTCAAAAAGTACATTTAACACCTTTGTCTTCAGTCACCGTGACCACGGACGATGTAAAGCACGCGAAACGTCGGTTAAATTTAAAATTATGTCTAAATAATTATAAGTTTAAATACAATAATACGTAAATATAATCCGTAAAAAAGTGTTTTTCTTTAAAAGCTATTGCGTTAATACATCTATTTTATTAACCTTATCTTTCTTTAAATAGTTGCATGTTATCAGCATTGGCATACCTAATTAAATGGTGAGGTCTAAATTCGTGAAGCAGTTCAGAGAATTAGCACGTTACATTAGCATTACAGATGCGACGCAAAATGGGGGCCTTCATTGACGACTCTCGTTGTACGTTTGATTAAATTTAGAGGGAAATTTAATTTTACCTACACGGATAAACTAATCTTCATTGTTAACTTGTAAAACATAACACAAAATGTATGTATGATCATTAAACATTCCAAGACTAATATTGTACATCTGTTGATGTAACAATGTTTGATAACATATGATTTAAGCAAATCTAACCGGTTACGAACAACTCGTCGAAGAACAAATTATTCAAATACTTATACTTATGAATAATTTGTTTAAGTACTACAAAAATGTAATGTAGTAAAAATATTAATTAATATAGACATAACTCGGTGTTTAATTCAAAAAGGGCATTATACATAAATTATACATAAAAGTCATGTTTGATTTGTCAATGATTTAAAGTTATACAAATATTTCCAAAGACAAATGTAGTTTAGACTTGACTCAGAGAATTTTGCATAAATTAAAAGTAAAACCTAATGAGTTTCTAGAAATCTCCGGAATTACTGAGATTTTTTTGATTTCTTTTAAAGAAATGGTAAGCTCCATTGCTTCTGTGTTTGAGATTTCAGTGTAGAGTATATGTTTACCCGTTTCCACACCAACAGACTTTGCAACAGCGAATCGTGTATAACTAGAATTAACATCTCTTATAAAAACTTGTGATATTAGTATTCTTTTCAAGTATACGTCTAGAAGATGAGGCTATAAGTCACGACCTTTTACTCACTTGCGGTTGCATATCAATTGAATTTTCTTCATATGCATAATTAATATTTGATAGTATGAACGAAAATATAGAGAGGAAAGCATAATATATTAAACCGAAATATTGACGTTTAACATAGTCATGATTATTACAAAGAAAGGGAGGAAGCCTTTGCCAAAAAAAAAATATGTTTAAAAGGAATGAGACGATAGAAATATAAATGTATAAAGTATCTGAAATAAAAGGCTGTTATTATTACAAAGAAAAGTAATCAATTACACTGACATGCACTTACCGACTTCATACATCATACTTACTTAAAGTAATTATATAATATATATTTTCTTTGTTTCAGCCCGCATTATTGATACAAGGCGAAGTTGAGAAGCCGAAAACGACAAAGGAAAATCTTTTGAAAGCCGAGCTTAGGGCTCATGAATACGACATTAGCGGTCGACTGACCCACTATGTTGATTTATATCCCGGTGATCCATCACCCCTGATAAACGGGCTATGAGATCTCTACACGCTTAACGTGTCATAAGACTTTCATTAGTATAAGTTATTGAAGCGTAAACATGTGAATCGAGTAAAATGCGACGTCGACCGCTACCATCTGTGCGCGAGGAAGCGGCTACCAAATCATGGAGGAGTGTTTGTGAAAATGAGTGGGTGACATACGCTTTGGTTGCGTCGGTCGGCGCTTTGATCTACTCAAACAGTCTGAATGGCGAATTCGTCCATGATGATATCCCAGCTATCGTGTCTAATGGGGACGTCAACGGTGCCAATTCGGTGTTAAGGATATTCAAAGATGATTTCTGGGGTACACCGATGTCTGATCCACATAGCCATAAATCATATAGGCCGTTAACAACAATCACCTTTAGGTATGTATTTGAAGATATATTTAAAGCATTTCTCAACTACGTATAGACACATTTGTGTATGTTGTGATATATAACTCGTAATTTAAGTTTATATCGTGTAATTTTTTTTTGTTTCTTTTTTTTACAGATTTAGAAATATTGATGCTGAGACCTAAAAAGGCTTTAGCGCCAATGACTTTTTGAAGTATTTTTACGGTGTTGTCAATGAAAGAATTATAGGATATATTTTAATATTATTTTGCAAAACTATAAATTTTAATCAAGTATTTTTGACCTTTCAAATGTAGTTCTAGAGAAAAAGTCGATATTGTGTAAATCTTGCACGAAACATTCCTAAATTGTATGGAAGATGAAACATATAACATTTCAGGCCAAGGGTAAAAGCATTACAACTAAATCCGTCTAAATATTTCAATATAACGAAATGCAAATATTTGCCTTAACTTCTTGGGTCGATATAACCCGGCACAGAGGAATGACCGCACAAGCCATTGTACGTGTTTAGGTTGGTGTACTTTTATTTTATCCGTATTGTCCCGAGCCTCACAAATCAGAACTTGTTTTCTTGGTGTTAAACAAACGGCGACGTCATTTTCCGCGATAATAGCTAAGGGAATAGCCCTCGGTGATAGATGGCGCCACTGGATTACAGTTTCAGATAATAAATAACACTTTCTTTATGTTTTATGGCCTCATCTAAGAGGATTCGCTTAGCGAATTTACTTGACAACAATATTTCTTTTATGGGAAGAATTGAATAACAATATAAAACTTTTCGGCATAATTTAGCTATGGATGCCGAAAAGTTATATTTTATAAACGAAATTTACATTATGCTTTGTTTAGATTGTATTTGAAATTATACGCGTTACTTAAAATTGTTACCTCACGATGCTTTATCGTACGAGCAAGTATAAAATGCGCACATAGAAAGTTAATTAGTACATGGCATAGAACCTACGTTCTCAAGGATGAGAGTCGCACACTGAATCCACTAGGCCACTATTCAATTATAATGCCCTGACAAAAATATAAATCGACCCTGTAATATGTAAATTTTAGTACACATTACTGCTACAACTAAAAGCAATTTCCCGTATGTTGATATTTATTTGACCAATGTATTGCTTTAGGCTCCTCAGAAAGAGAATATTATGTTTTGTAAGTGATTTCTTATATTTGTGATTAAAGTATAAATGGTTCATATAAATATTACTTAGTGTCTAGCATTGAGGTCCTTGATTCGATATTAAAGAAATAACTTGTAGAAGTTTGTTATGCATCTCTGTCACGAGTATCATTATAAGATATATACAGGGTGTCCCAAAAGTCGATGTCAAGTCGAAATTTTCTCATAGGTCAAAATTAAAAAAAAAAATAAGTCATGTATTTTTGAAGTTATGGATATTTTTTTGTTATTCCAGAAAATGCACACCATGTGACAGTTTTTTCATTCCTGTTGTTACAAATATTTACTTTTTACCAATTTTTTTTTCTCTTACGTCATCCCGAATAGTGTTTTATGTAACCTATGATCCTAAACTCTGTGCTGATCACTCCAACTTTTAGGAAAATGTCATATTATACCGTACCAAGTTTACAAAATTAATTTTCGCACTACTTCAACTGATCGTCCTGAAAAAAAATGTACTACTCCAGTTTGGAAAGCGCATTTAAAAAGGATTCTACAGTGGTATAACACTTAGTCCATTATTTCTTAGATCGGCCATAAGATTTTTTTTTGTTAAACAAAGTCTGTTTTTAACAATCTCTTTGAAATTACAACAAATGATTCTAGCGCACCCAAAACGTTCCTAATGACCACAGCGTGGTTTAAATAAGATTATGCCTGGTACCAGCCAGTTTAATATACTGATAAAATTCAAACTTATAATTAATATATTTTATGTAAGACATACATTTAAAAAATATTTTGTTTAAGTTCTATTACATCACGCTTCACACGTCTTTGATTAAATTTTTAATGTGACTAGCAGATTTATTATAAGTATTAGTGGCATATTTTTCTTGTAATAATATACCCCGAAGGAAAGAGAATTGGAAAACATAGAAACGACCTTGAGACTCTCTCAATTATTTACATTTTCCTCCGTCATTTTCTTAATAAAGGATATCAGTTTTATTAAATTTCCTAAGAACACATTTTTTCTCGAGCAATGATAAAAGAAGTAAACTGAGCCGAGAAACCTCAAACGTAATACAAGATGAAAAATCTGCAAGAAACGACCTGCTTTTTTAAGGTTTTCAACATAAAAGTTAGTGATGTTGAATTTTGTATTATATATTGATTGGTTTTTGTATAGAGGATAAATATTTATTACTTACTAAGCATTTACTTATAAAATCGATTTTTTTTATAGAACAGGGGGCAAACGGGCAGGAGGCTCATCTGATGTTAAGTGATACCGCCGCCCATGGACACTCTCAATGCCAGAGGGCTCGCGAGTGCGTTGCCGGCCTTTAAGAATTGGTACGCTCTTTTCTTGAAGGACCCTAAGTCGAATTGGTTCGATATTTAAAATTATTATCTTAATAATTACAAAGTCAGAATCATGTATTCATATAGGTAACATAATGAACACTTGTGAACGTCAAAAAAATATACAAAAAATAAAAAATGTAAAATTAAATCAAATCAAATCAAAAATCATTTATTCATATAGGTAACATAATGTACACTTATGAACGTCAAAATATACTTTGAATGATTCTAATATTACATTTACTGCTAGTTCTCAAATCAAAGGCGTAGAACGGAAGAGAAGAACTGGCAATAAACTCTCCGCCACTCTTTTAATTTTACATTTATTGCATTTCGTACAAGTCTTCCCATTTAATTCTCACAGCCTTAGCGTTTAGAACCATTTGCTTAATCACTATACTAACACTGACCATTCGTATGGCAACTAAATTTTGTACAATTTGATAGTTATTTTCTATTTAGGTTATAACCTGGGCAATATCATTAAGATAAACTATATATATATATTAAGTTAGCTTACCACTCGTTAATACAACAACTTATGTACTATTTCATAAACTAATATTGATATTTGAAATCATGGTTTGTATGCTAACGAACTAAACAATAATAAACAAAACCAATTAAACAGTGTAATGAGGCAGCGAGCCATGGAATTACTGACGCCACGAATATTCCAACTTCCGGAATGCTATCATAATATTTCGCGTGATAACACTCACACTTATATTGTATACTTGGCATATTTTAGTGGAAGACACGATATGAGCTATTTGGTGAGCAGTGTTAGCCTACTGGTTTCTGTGGGTGGCTCTAACCTCTAAGGTTGTGGGTTGGATCCCCGGCTGTTCATCAATATACTTTCTGTCTATATGATTGAAATTCTCAAGACATCGGCATACTTTGGGTAGTGTGTCAGACACAGAAGGTTGTCCTATCTGGCTTTTAGGAAAATAGACACAAAATCTGTGGCAGACCTAAAAGGCTGTTGCACCACTGTTTTTTACAGACTAATATTATAAATAGGTGAAATTTGTATATCTGTACGGAATCTCAAAAACTACTGTACCAATTTAAAGTGTAAAGCCAAGGCTTGCACCAGCTTCGCTAGTTACAAATTTAATTTAAAAAAAATGTCATTAAGAATTGATTTACTTAATATTCTGATTTTAGTCCAACCAATGAATGATGCGTCAATGCGGTCTGACGTTATTCCGTTCTAGTTCGTACTTAATTACGGTGCGGTCGCGGTCACGATTTTAGTTTCATAACACTGTTGCATGCATTTTAAAAAAGAGCATTAGCCATACATTTTATTTCTTTGAATATAACAATTTTACAATATTACTGAGTTAATGTAGGCCTTAACTTATTGTGGCACGGAGCTGGGCATTAAATGTCTTTCAAATTCAAATTCAAAAATCATTTATTCATGTTGGTTACATAATGTACACTTATGAACAAAGACTATATCCATCAACAAACTTTTAAAATTATAACAAAAAATACAAGTGATAGATGGTTAAGCAGAATTGTATGGCCATGATTGTAAGCGTTCCTCAATTCACGTAGTGCCCGTTCATCAATACTTTATCTATGACTATATGGCAGAGTATAAATAATTGAATTAATTGAAATTTTTAATTTATTTAAACCAGTAAATATACAAAAGATGCTCGCAGTGCAGTACCACAGCACGTGGCGTAGAACATATGCGTGTACGTATACAGTGTAGTTGGCGTAGCGTAGCAACTACGCTACGACGCGTCGTAGCTCACATACATATGACTTCTGTTATTAAAAAAGTATTCTTTTAGACATAAGGAAGTACACAGTGAGACCCAATTTCTTGACACATACATAGATATAGATACAAACTAAAACCTTTTATTACATAAAAACCAACCACTATAGTTATGGACTTTAAAACCCTTACCTGTAAACCCTATGATTTTATTTGTAATATATTTTTTGACAGTACTAGTAACAATATATTATTAGAATCACAGCACAGGCCTATATTTTAATTAACAGAACATTTTAGTAAAGGTATATTACACAGATGGTTCAGAATTGTAATTTTCGGGAGTAAATGATATTATGACCGCCCTCATCGCGTTGGAGCAGACCGAGCTATTACAGAGGGCAGATTAATCCCCATGTTGAAAATTTCTCCCTATAATTGATGGGTTTAAAGGATCTTTTAGCTTTAGGCCGTTATATGTTTATAAAGTGATATTAACGCGAATTTTATACTATAAACAACGTAGTCTTCTGCAAAAGGAATGGTGGCTCTCTCAAATACCCTCGATTTAGAGGTCTTAGGTTCCATCTCTGGTGGTACAATATCTGTAAGCATAAATATCTACATAAAACGAAAAGTTTATTGTGAAAGAGACGCAGAAAAGTCCGTCTCGAATTAATAACTTCCTCTTGGAATTGGTAAGTGTTCCAAGTGAAAATTTACTTTAATTATATTATAGATTCTTAATTTAAAAAGTTTCTTCGTAAATATCAATAAATAAATCAATAATTAAATAAATACAAGTAAGTAACACCATTATTGGAAAATGTATTATTTGCTTACCGCTCTCTACGATAATAAAATTATTGTTTCAGCTGGAATCAAACCTATTATAAAACAATCTCACAACCACGTTACACTGCATAAAAAAGATTTTCCATTTTGAATGGGATCAACCTGTCGAATTAAAATTACACATAAAATCTAATTTGCGAGGATTACTTCGGTATTGGAAATAATGCCAAATTTTGATACCTCAATTGGCGATAACCCTTCAAAGGGTCATTAATTAGATTGACAGCCGACCCGGAACGCGGGATAAAAATAATTCCCGCTATAGGGGCATACGATCCTCGTTTTAATTAAACAAATTAATCAAATCCCCCCGCTGTCCGCTCCGCTCACCGCTAACCGCACGAGTACCTCAATTAGGTGACGCAGCACTATACCAATTTGTGATTAATTTCATGTTTTATACAAGGAGTTGTTCCTTTTATATTTTATTCAATTTTAATTAAAAAATGAAAATGGAAAATTCAAATTATATAAGTGAACGAAAGTTGTACCACATTAATCGATCTATACGAAACTTTAAAATACAATAAATAGTTGCGCAACAACTTTTTATCTAGTCCACAGACCTAGTATCACGCTCCTACGATCAGCCTCCACGGTATACACGCCGTCGACTTTTTGGGTCTAAGGCAAGCCGATTTCTTCACGATGTTTTCCTTCATCATTCGAACGAATGTTAAATGCCCATATAGAATGTAACTCCAGTGCACAGCCAGGGATCGAACCTACGACCTCAGAGAAGAGAGCACGCCGAAGCCACTAGGCCAACATTGCTCGAACAAGCTATACGAGAATTTAAAGAATATAATAGAATATATCTAGCTATTCAAAGGGGGAACGCTGCCAGTATCTTCGGAACCTTGCCTAAAGGGACTCCTTTTAATAATATTTTTTAATTATTAAATTTTAAGGTTTATTAGGTATATTTTTATGTATTATGTTATTTGTTTTGAATAAAATAAAACTTATTGAATTAACTATATTATGAATAATCACATAGTTAATACTCTTATTTCTAATATTTATATTCATTATATGTAACCTAACAGATACAATTACTAAGTATTCTATGACGGCTATCTAAGTTATATAAATATTGTATAGTCAAAGTCAAAGTCGAAAATAATTTATTCATATAGGTAACATAATGTAGTGTATAGTACGATCATGTTTATAATGTGTGACTAAAAACTAGAGATTGTGTTATTAATTTCGTTGTTAAAGGGGTTTTAGTAAAAAAATATAATAACAATACGTTATATATTTTTCATTTGTATTTATCTAGTATATAACGTTGGTATCATGTCTATAATATGTATTGGTAGTTAAATATATATTAGTGATACAATTCGTTTGGTTCGTGTAATAATAATATTTATGTAACAATGCCGGCGATTTTGACAAGCATTTGCCCTCTGAAAGTTGGCGATGCAATCATAAAATGCAATAAAATATCCTGCCATTCCCAAAACTGTTTTAAAAACAAAGAGCAATGTATCGTTTGATATTCCCCGCACAGGGAAAGCAACAGTATGCTACAATTTATTGGCTATTCCGCCCTGACACTGATGGATGTCGACACGTTGCATCAAAAATTGCACACCACTCAACATCAGGTCATGTGATGGCAGCAACTTTACGGGAATTCGTCACTTATGCGCAGACGGTTAGGTCTACTTTTGTGTAATAGAAATTCATTGACATAGATCGATGGGACACCTGATGACGGGCTGTACAGAAAAGTTCACTTTGGAGGGTGGAAATCGGCAAAGGTTAATAACGATTGGATATCGATATATACTTAATGTAAATTAATTTGAGTAAATATTATATGGGAACATATAAAATTCAATTAACATGTCTAAGACCTATGTATTTTTGACGTGTGGTTATAGGCTTTAAGGGTTGATACCTATTTCAAGTGTTAATATCAAATAAAATCCGTTCTGACTTACTTAAGATTGCAAAAGACGCACCCGACTGGTAGAAATCAGTAAAGATAAGAAAATAACATTAAATGTCTTTGTTTTATTTGAATTACACTCTTGAAGAGACTGTTCTTATATTCTCTCATATAAGAACAGTCTCTTCACGCGGTAAGATGATTGAATACTTATATACAAAATAAAACTGAATTCTGTAAAATGAAAATAATAATAACAAGACAAATCTGAAATATTTTTCAGAAACCTTTTAGTGTTAACATCGAAATTCTACTTTCAGTGAGCGATAGCAGGCCTGCGCCAGAAAAAATAAAATAGTTTTCAATCCTCAAAGAGATTTAAAATGTTTGGCCCCGAGATATACGATTATAGAAACGATTTATAGAAACTGTATGGGATTTTATGAAAATATTTTTGCCCCAAAAGTACGCAAAAGGCAATTTTTTTTTTTTTTGAAATAGAGTTGATTAGTATTTCAGCTTTTTCGTAAAGTCTACATTGCTTGAGTGTTTAAGCCGCTGAAAAGAGGACCAATGTCTAGCTGTTAGCTTAATTAACACTTGTGTGTACAGTGAAGGATAACGTAAACGTATTTTGCGACGTTCAATGTAGTAAACTAAACTTAACCAGTTTCGTATCAGAGAGGGTAGTATATTCACTGACAAAATTGTTCTGTGTCATAAAAGCATTTTCCTATAGTTTCCATGTAACCATTTCACACGCCTTTCAAATAAACCACGTCATTAATTATAATTGAAAGTTAAACTCCCAATAGTGAAAGCATCTCCCTCCCCAAGGGATAGCTAAACATTAGTTAATGTATTTATATTTATATGGCCATATATCTCTACCAGTTAAAAAAATATTTATTTATTCATAGTTTAAATTTAAGCAAGTTTAGCAGCCACACGACACAGTTGTGTACCGCAAAATCTTTTCTATCGTAAGACCAAAACTAGTTGAAAACTCTCGTACAAGTTGAGCTGTTCGCCGCGTTATATCATCGAAAGGGTTTAGTAGATTACAGCAGATTGATATTTATATACAAAAACTATGGAAAACGTTTATTTTTGATAGAAATAAGACTTAGTCTAAAATAAACGCACATTTGTAAAACTCACATAAAAATAGTTGCTATTTTTTATCATTATATTAGACGATATATATTAAATCCCGCTTATTTTATATCATTTCAAAAACCGAAAAACTATATTAAATACATAATTGAAGTTATTCAAACTTCCCATGTATTTTACACATGGTAAACGACTACTTTGTTGGCCGTAAAATAAACGAAATTAACACACCATTTAAAACTAAATAAAGAAATTACACAGCGGAAATCCTTTAATGTAATGCGAACACCAAAACAGATTATTTGATCCACTCGACCCTTTTCAAGGCTTTTTAAACGAGCTCTAGTTCTCTTTGAAATAGAACCTTTTTCAATCCTTCCTCCTTTGTAAGTGCTTACCTCAAATTTAAAGCACTTTAGTAGATTAAGCGCTAAGATATCGCGTGAGTATCTGTGTACACTGAATTTAATGTGAACAACTCAACTATATGAACCCACATTAGTGCCCTCTGGTGCTCGGCTTTGCTTAGAATTCTTTATATCTTTCCCACAAAGGCTTTAGATTACTAACCGTCCCTTAACGTTGTCTATTGCTCGGTAAAAATACAACTCGTTATTGCTACGAGGCGTAGTTTTTCTATGGAGAGTGTAGTTTGCTTATTTTTATTCATTGTTGAAATGTAGTAGTTATAATATATTGATTATAGAATCAGGATATTTTTGAAACACCGATTTGGAATAGACTCGTTTATATGCCTTATGATTTTAAGCTTCCCTTTTCATCGTACTTGGACAAAATTAATTTCTTTAAAAAATGTAACCCAAAAATTAACAAAAAATAAATCAACTTGATATAGCTCAGTAGATAGACATGGATCTATGCATACACACAAAAATACAGTAATATGAACCAAAGTTTCGAGATTCTTGGACTATTTAAAACATATCCAGATGCCGTCAACGCATGACTTTTGACAGAAAGAAGCTTAACTACGCAACACTGTTCTCGCATTCTGCTACACCTATATATACGTATACAGTTTTTTTACAAATAAAAGAAATACGAATTTGTGGCAGACGGACGATTCGTAATAGATAGAAAAAAGCCGTTTATAGATTGTGCGCGTTTGCTACTTAAGGAGTAAGTATACTGTCTTAACCGAAAGGTTATACTGTAGTCTTCATACTATAATCAAAATGATGACCTGCAATTCTTAGTTATTAGTTTCAATAGTGTTTAATATTAATGTCCAATGACTTTTGTTTACTTGTAGCATACCTATACATACATTTGGATAAAGAAAAATGAAACTATATATAAATAGGTATCAATATTGATTTCGATTGGTATAATTAACTATAAACAAATTTTTTATTATCATCATTATTTTTATACATATAAATTAATTTTTTCTGGCACGTAAAAAATTAATTTATATGTATTTTATCAATATAATAACTCAGATCTAAGCAATTGTTTTAAACGATATTCATTTTTCTTACATCCTCATTGACGATATTTGTAGCATGCATTCTTGCGATTAGTGCGATTACTTAATGTGGTTGTTAAGTATACTTAAATTTTCTAATTTTTATGACAATTACTGACATATACTTATAATGACAATAATTTATTATTGTCACCAACAAAAAAGAATTAGCGAAATCGGTTCACGCGTTATGCCGTAACCGAGAGAAATATAGATTAATTTATATATGTAGATTTAATGAGTTACAATATTCTGAAGGATTTCTATAGTTTTTAAATAATATGATAATCTTGAATAGACGATGTTTTTTTTATCATCACTGTTTGGTTCTTTTGTAGATCTTTTCTAGATCTTTTGTAAGCGACAAAGCTACAATAGAATTCCTAAGATGTTTTTAATTTAAAGTCTATGAAGATGTAACAATAGCGTTTCAACTGTGACAAATAGTAATTTTATACGGGCTAAGCTGCTAAAAACTGTATACAGTTATACGCGTCTAACTTACAAGGGAGGGTTAGATTTTCGAAGGCAAGTATATTACGCAGTGATAGATTTGGTTTGACATTTCTTTATTGACTGTTTCAATTATATTTTGCATACATTGCCTTGACTGATTGCGCGGTTATTGTTACTTATCTTATGTACGACTTTTTTTACAAATATATGATTAATTATTACATTGCCTATTAAATAATTAACAATTGAGAGGTGGCTCGTACGGTAAAGGTAAACATCGTGAGTAAACCCGCATGTCTCAAACCCATCAGAGGTAATTGCGCACATAAATAGAAAGTCCATTGGAGCACAACCCTACCTCAGAAGGTAGAGTTGTACGCTGAAGCTGTAGGCAAACCGGCTAATATTAAGCTTATAATTAAAACGTAGCTACAACAACGTACTTGCGTGACGCGATTACTGCAATGCGCTGCATTTCTTTATGAATGGTTTACGCTACACATCCTTACAAATGTTCTTACAAGACAATATTAAGCTACTCTAGACGACACTATTAATCAAACATAGATAGATACGCGAATCGTTTACAAAACTCGTTTCATGTTCAGTAATAAGGACAACGTCAAGTTGATTGGCAATTGTTTTAAATTGTTACAACTCTGTTAAATAAGACTTTTTATAAATAACTAGCGGCCCGTATCGGCTTCGCACGTGCAGACATTTTATTGAAGTGAAAACTTCTTTAGCGGCGTTGTACACTTTTTTTGGAATGGGAAAAAAATGTTAAACTCGCTTCAGGACCCGTGACCTGATCGAAAATTCGTAAGCCGGTTGGAGAGTAGACAGCTGGCGCGTATTTAATGTAATATACGATAGCGCAATAAATAAATATTGTCTTCTACCACATAAATGATATTACTTTGATACTGATAACTACAGCAATCCGTGCAAAATTATTCGCAAATAATACGAAAATAATAAAAATGTGCAACGTTAATATTCAAGGTTTCACTTCTGACGGCACTCCCGGAGTGCACCCGTCGTTTTTTAAACATTATTTGTAGACATTGATATGTTCTTTAGTATTGTGGAACATTTCTTTTTGTTCTATCATCAATAGTTTTCGCAGTGCACGCTATGAAAGATATTGTATAGACATTTTTTTATCACGGGTAACATTTTTGTTTTAGTAGGATGCTATTGATTACTAGTGATAATGTAGCATTCAAATATTGAAAGAATTTTTATAATCAGTCAAGTACTTTTTGAACCAATTCGTTACAAACATACTTACATGCAACTTTTTCCTCTTTATAATAATAGTATTTTTTCTAATAGTAAAGCTTTCATCAAAAGCTGAGACATTCAAGAGATAAAGTACAGATGCTTACACTTTTTCTTCGTTTTTTATGTGTATGACATTAAACAATAGCTTGAATATTTGTAATTTGATTTCTATTCTATATTCTCTAAGTTCGCGGGGGCAGATAGTATCATAATTATATATTTGTAATTTTAAGATTTTCACCTGAACCGTCATTAAATTTTCATTAGACTAAAAAGATAAAATTTGAGATTATACGTCACCCGGAACGTAAAATACATTGACAAAGATTGTTAATGTAAATAGGTGATAATTCATGTAAATGAATGTAATGTAAATGTAATGAATGAATCAGGCCTGAAATATTCGCTAATGTTGCGGATTTTGTTACAACTACCCCTTAATTGCGCTTTACGAATAACCACTAAATTACTACTTGCCTTCTAGTAATAAATAGTGACTTGGTGAAATGTGAATAAAAATTATAATCTTCCTAATACGTGAACCATACAAGGATAATTGAAAGATAAAATTCAAATTTCGAATTTCAGATATTTTGAACGCAAAGCCCCACATGGACATACATACTTACTCACTACGCGTGCGGGTACTAAAACTGGTGAATCCCGTGCCGTAATTACCCGCAGTTTTCTATAAGAGCCGTTTACAGAAAAGTAGTAACAACCTTTTTTCCTAGCACGTGATACACCCAAAACTTAATTAGCCTATAATCGTAGATAAATTAAAAAAATAATAATAATTAAAAAATTAATCAATTTCTTATGATAAATTTATGTTGTTGGTGTTGTTATATATATTAAATTGCGTTTAACTACATAATAATCATGATAGAACCTAATAATCATCATAGGCCCCTTGGTGATGAAAAGAAATTAAATAAGACGTAAAAATAATATTTGACCGTGAATTATCTTATAGCCCACTAAGGACCACTTTAACTCCTGTCATAATGAGAATTTAAATTAATATTTATAGGATTTACTAGCCTGTAGTCAAATTTACCAGTAGTACTGATAACCTAGAGCTTAAATATTAACAATATTCGACTAGTTGAAATATTAATTGGCATTTTATGCAGATGCAGATGTCGGAGGCTGATGCCTAATGGCGTCAGCCTCCGACTTGATCCCCAGCTTTGGCATTCTTTCGCATAAAACATTCGCTCCAACGGTAAAGGAAAACATCGTGAGGATCGACTTGCATTAGACCCAGAAAGTCAACGGCGTGTGTCAGGCACAGGAGGCTGATCACCTACTTGCCTATTATATCGATAAATGAACATGAAATAGAGCAGAAATCTGAGGCGAAGGCCAACAAAGGTTGTAGCGTCACTGATTTTTTTTTAACGAAACTTTCACTAAATATCATAATACAGCTTCGCTTACGAAGATAATATAAAACAATAAAATGGTGTATGTATTGATTGATTTATAATAAGCGTTCGATACCGTAAGCCACTACAACCTATTGCCATAAAAAATACTTCTCATTCGAGTCAAAGTGAATTAAAATATACAAAAGCGATACCTAAAATAAATGATACGTTACTATATAATATATAAGACTACATAGTGCGGGCTTTTAATGCGTTGTTTCTTGTTTAAAAGTGACCGGACAACTGAACACACCCAAGATTAATATAGTAATTTTTATTAATGCCAGCTTGGATAATTAATAGGTGGCAAAGGAACGTTCGGGTGTGGACCGGCATCACAGCCGCCGAAAAAATTAGACTAGCGCAACTGACACTATAAAAAGAAGATAAATAATTTATATAACTATTAAGACCTTAAATATTAAGACCTTAAATATTAAGACCAATAAAGACACTCTATTAAAATTCTAAATGTTCTATAAATTATCCAACTTTAATAATATTTGCTAGAAATTGTTTTAATGTTTTAAATTTCGTTATAGTAAGTTAGGATTCAGTACGAAACTATTCAATTCCTCTACGCCTCTATAAAACGAAAAGCAATTGGAAATATGAGTCAATATAATATATGGGACGTGAATCGATAGGCGATATACGTGTTCCGCAAACGGATAACATATAGCCGATTTATCACGAACGCTATTTAATTTGTTAGTCCTGCGTCAGATAACGCTCTTCTTCCCTATGACCCGGTTTTCGATGTTTCCTCACACTCCAAAGGCGTATATTCGTTACTGTAATTACGTATTTAACAATTTATATCACTTAACATCAGGTGAGCCTCCTGCCCGTTTGCCCCCTGTTCTATAAAAAAAAATACCTAGCCTACACATAATACTAGTGTTGCCCAAATGCAAGACCAAGACGAGACTTAGACCAGTCTTGGTATTGGTCTTGCGTCAATATACCTGGTCTTGATCTTGGTATTGGTATTGCGCTCTCAGTCTTGGTCTTGGTCTTGATCTTGCAGCAAGAGTCTCGCAAGTCTCGCAAGACTTGTAAATACCTATTAGCCTATTGCTATTTATTCGTCACTCATGTCAAATTGTAAACATTCACTCCGAAAGCAATAAGAATTTAGAGTATCTAGCTAGGTAAATGGGCGAGAATAATAAATAAGATAGACTCGAAGCGAAACTCAATTGGAAATGACTAAAATTGAAATAAAAACTCATATTTATAAGCACACAAGCCGAAGACCGACAAAGAAAAATGCGGCATTCTTTGATAGATAGAATAAATCTTTGAAAGATTAAAAAACAGAAGTATCAGAATCAAAATCAGATAGGTTTTGTGCCTACGCAAAAATAAAGTGTAGATAATTATGCAAATAATATTGTTTATTATGTTCCTTTTTTATTGGAACTGTACGTTGCCTGCTGTTTTATGGAGGTTACTAGCTACTAGAGTAGATACGATAGAAGTTGATAAACCGCCACTGCAAATCTCGATTTTTGGAAATGTGTGATTTTAAAACCAAATGCGTAAAGCAATATGACGTCGCTCATATTTGGAGTTTTTCCACGTTTCAAGTTAATGTTTAAATCACCCACTTCCAAATTTGCAGTGCAATGTCCTTCAAAAAGGTATAATAGGTATTAATAATAATATAAACTAGGTATATTATTATAACTAAATTTTTTATAATATCCTTACGAATACAATCTTCCTTGCGAGGACAACATAATCTACGTCCGTTCTGAGCACCCAAAAACCTATTTTATTCTTTGGAACCATAGGCAGTGACGGCGACCTTTGACATGAAAACGACGCGGCGGCGGCAACACAAAGTCTAGGACTAAATTTTTACCTATTTTGGTAGGATTGTCAATGTTGGCATTAGCACAGAAAAATAAAATTAAGTAAACACAACGTTTATCACTTTTTTAATAACTAGGTATCCACGATAGAATATTTTTTCTACTAATTCCCTAAGTCTTAATATATTTTTCATAATTTTTTGTTTTTCAATAATTTATTGTGTGTAATTGACTAGTAAACTCTAAATCTTACTTGAGAGCTTTTTTAAAATAAACTTAAGTTAATAAAACGAAAGCACTGACATGGCATATACAATTTTCAATGTTGCTGCTCACACTTTAGTACCTAGGTATATCACTCACTATCTATCATTTACCGATATTAACAATGATTATTTCGACATCAAAATATTCGCAATTCAATAGATGCAATACCTACTTAGTTATTAATTATCATCTCGTCCGACAGCCAGTGTGAGAATGTATTTGTACAAGAAACTCAGAGCATTCAATTTATACCTACCTACTGCTAGACATCTTCACGGTCATTTAATTTTATCCTCCTGTACCAACCCTACCAAAATAGGTAACAATTTTGTGTGCCGCTGTCCGTACTCTTTGTCGGCGAATGCGGCGCTCAAACAGTGTCAAATGCTGTGATACACTTGTTGCAAACCGCGGCGTCTTTGTCGGTAAATTATCAAATAAGTAGGTATATAATACACCGACCGACCAATAGTTTATTCGCAGAACGTCACATTTTCCCAATCAACCTTGAACCTTAAAACCCTAGGGATAAAGTTGAACATCTGTTAAAGAAATTTGATAACGCCCAAATCTCAGTTTATCCTAACTGCAAGACGCAAGAGTATTGCAGGCTTAAGTATTCTCTTGCTCAAGTCTTGCAGGCTTCAGTCTTGGTATTGGTCTTGCTACGATAAGGCGGTCTTGGTATTGGTATTGGTCTTGCAAAAATGCAAGAACAAGACCAAGACTGCAAGACCAAGACCGATTTTGGGCAACACTACATAATACTAAAAATATATACGAATTATAACCAATATGTTGCATTGATAGGTCCGGATGATGAGCACAAACAGTGTTAATAATATATTAACGTGTATAATTACAAGTTTACAAAAATAGAAAAGATATACAGAAAGAGTTTATTTATTATTTATTTATTTATTAACACTTCGTTGCTAGAAAGTAACACAAATAACACAATACATATAAATTACAAGGGATGCAACGGGCGGCCTTATCGCTAACAAGCGATCTCTTCCAGGCAACCCTAGTAAGAAAGAAAACAATAAATAAAAAATGATGAGTGCAAGAAGTGCATAACCAGAAGTTATATAAAAAACAAAATATACATATTAATCTGTAAAACCTTAATCTGGAGAAAAAAAAAAAAAAACAATATTAATAACTAAATAAAACTAAAAAGCAAATCTTACAGATTCATGAACAGCAAATAGTGGATTACATAATATACAAAAAGAAGAGGAGATACAAGAATTACACAGGTCACGATTGATCAGGATATGATAAGGTTAGGAAATATTTATATAGAAGAGTTTTAAAAGACAATAGGGAGGAAGCCAATCGTATAGACTCAGGCAGCTTATTCCACAGCCTAATGGCGGAAATCCTAAATGAATTGCCTATGAAGGATGAGCTGTGGGATGGAATTTCCAATAGACATCTATTGGAAGAGCGTAGCGTATAGCTAGAAGGACCTAAGAATTTGAAATGATTTTTGAGATAAGAAGGGGTTTTGGGATTGAAAAGAATTGAATATAGAAGTTGAAGAATATGAGCGTCACGTCTGAGTCGAATAGGTAGCCACCCCAGCTGCCTGCGGAACTTAGACACATGGTCATACTTTCTAAGACCAAATATAAAACGTATGCAGAAGTTCTGCAGGCGTTCGATCTTGTTGAGTAGCTCTTCATTCATATCGGAAATTCATAAATTACAAAATTAAGAAAAATAACCCAAGAAAGTGAAAGTAGACTTCCTATAGTTGCATGTGAGAGACTTGCCACAGTTTGATAGTTTGCGAGTTACGAAGGGGAAAAAAAATATTGGATTTGCAATCCCTAATTACCGCAAAATCATATCATCACATCTGACGTCCAGAGGTTGATTGCAGATGGTTAAAATTGAATTTAAAATAAATGGGAGATGCGAAAAAACTACTAGCTAACGAAACTAGCCATTCTGTAGCGTAAAATAGTAGCGATAAAAATGCATCCGCATGTTTATAATTTTCCGGAATAATTGATGTTAGAGCTGTCTTTGATTTGTAAATATTTATAAATAATACTTGTGTCCTGATAGAATACAAATCACCATACATCTCTCTGCCACTTGATGCGAAATAATTGCTTCCAGCAGTATCTTTTGTCTTCTTTATTTTATTTGAACGTATCCCAAACGTTTTCCAACTCATCACAGTGTCATTTATCACATCCGAAGCATTGTCTTGAGAATCTTCATGACCCAGATTCCTTGAATAGACTCCTTTATAATGCGAGTGCGCCCTATAGAGCTCGGTTTTTTAAAATTCCGTATAATTCATGCTCATGAAATAGCGTTTATTTTCCACTTAAGTTTTTCCATATTTGGAAATAAATGATGCAAAAACTTGAGATATATATTACATGACAGTGAACTATTCATTATATTATGTATTGCTATCTGGCTATATTGCAACATATCAAACAACGGTGATATTTATCAGAATAACTACTTTATCAAAACAGTCCGAATTCTTCTTCATGTTACTGTCGCTTCTTTATGTCGCTGTCGATACTGATAAGGTAACATATTCTTAGACAGCTTGCCCGTACACGGCTTCATACAAATTAAACAAAAAATATTGAAAAATACCGCTCAAAGTTATACGCATTATATTTTGAAGATAAACCTTCAAATTGTGAATTGAAATATGATGGTTCTCGTTTTTTACGATTGGCTGAATCCATATTCCCTGTTCGGCTAGAATATTCAGTTGTTATTTCAAAGAAATATTGGTATTTTAAAAGTTTCGTAACTAAAGTTTATAGCTTAAAGTACTACTTCCTTTGTGTACTCGGTGAATAGGAACAAGGATTGCTAAAATAATATAAATATAGTCTTATTAAAATATAAAAAGTAATTAATATAAACCTGTTATATCAGATAATGATGTTATGCCATCAATGCCACATCAAGTTATTCTAACCTTAACCTTAAAAATAAAATTAAATAATTTTAATTAAATGTCCTGAACCAATCACAGGCAAGCGATGGATCACTTCGTTTTAAGTATGCGGTCACCTCTTTATGGTGAAAGTTCAGCAATTCACTTCACGTGGAAACATCTGAAACATCATCATTTTCTATATCTTACGTATGTATCACGAATGCGTGGCAGTTATGCAAACTAATATAATTGCACCAATCCATTTATTCTCAAAAATTTACTTTCAAACTACAATGACATAAAAGTATATGAAAAAGTAATGCTGACTCAAAACTTGCTGAGTTTTGCCCGTTCTTCTCAGAACAAGGCCTCCTGGTAATTTTGCGAACAGATGGCGTGGTTTGCTCTTTTGCGAATTTTGTAAACGTTTTTTGACATTCATAAGCATCCCCTAAGACGCATCTAAACTGAATAAACTAATTTTGATTGATTGATTTAAATAACACGATGGCTTTACCCGTATGTTAAAAATAGCATATAAACTAAATTCTATTAAGACTCCACTATTGACGGCGATCGTAAAGAAAACTGCATCCCTCTTTATTAAACATCTCAAGATTTATGAAAACTTGAACGTTTCTCAATTTAAATTTCACCTTAACATTCTCTATTACTACACATAAGCACTACATCATCGTGACGTAATATGCAAGCCGTATAATAAAGTCATACATCACGAGACTTTTCTAAGAGGAAATTGTTTAATATAAGTTGCTTGGTATACGCTATCAGACGCTCATAGTGATTACCTACTAGATTTCCATCTCAGGCGAACTTTGTCTAAATTGTATGAGCAATTTTGTTTGATTTTCGGAAATAATAATAAACGGTTCAAATATTTCTTTTGTGCAACTTCAATTTTGTTCCCTTTGGAGTAGACACAATTGGGTCATGGGGTTCAAGTTCACAGGCTCTAATTAAAGAGTTGGCGTCTGGCAGATAGTACGGGTGAACCCAGGGTCTGCTACCTAGCTGGTGATTTTCTCGCTCAACGAATAAGTATCGCAATACAGCGAGGAAATGCTGTCAGCGTTAAATGACATACGTTATAACGTTTTAAATTTGTTTTAATATTTTTTATTATCTTTTTAATTATTTTTATTAATTCTGTGTATTTGTTTATGTTCAGTTCCATAAATAAAATTGTATTGTAATATATTGCCAAATTCAAATACAAACAAAAACATATCCAAAAAAACAAATAATATATCCAATTTTTTTTTTAATTTCAACTCCAAAATTGTCTTTATCAGAAATAGTACAAAAGCGGTCGCTTTAATGGCAAATAATTGGAAAATTCTAATATTATTTCACCTTTATCAACGCGATACAAACCTTCACACGTCGGATTTGCCAGATTTAACTTGTGGACATTTCCTTTCTTCATTAAGGTGTACAAAAATAAAAAGGAGCCGTCACACTAATTGTTGAGAAAATAATCTCGTTCCTATTGGGTTAAACGAGTATTTGCGAGACGCATTAATTTTCATGAGACCCGACCTCTGATTAAATTAGACCCGAGCTATTAATGTCCCTATGTCCTTTAATAATCGAGCTGTTTTGGGCTAATTTCGAAAACTTTATTATTATTTCGTTCACATTTATACTTTTGTATTAGTAATGAATTGAGTAGGGCTTTTGATGTGTTTATAAAAATTAGCTATTCTATGCATAGTTTATTAGATTTATACAAGTGTGGATGGTGATGGTTTCTCCAAGCGAACGTGAGCTACCTCCGGTCTTACCTGACTGGCCGGCTCGAATTCTCCGGTAACTTAGACCGAGAAGTATATATTAGCGGCAGGAATAACTTCACGTGTTTCAAGGTATATCGCAGGTAAAGGGCCGTTATCGCAGTGATTGTAACGGTAGAATGTAAGCTTGGATACATAGGTTCAACAACTTTTGTTTCCTGCCATAAGCCGGCAATAAAGTAAGTAAAATAAGTTTAATTAAAATTATTTTAACATATTTTTTTTGGGATTCAACGCGGGTCAAAATGTACCTTTACATAAACAAACCAAATTTAATGTTTGTTTGTTTTTTCTGTATTGGCTTAAGTTATTGAAAATTAATTAATTTTAGCATTTATATGCATTATATATTTATTATTTATTTATTTATTCCACTACATTATTCTATCTTAACAGTTACTACTAATTCGATAGAACTCCAAAATGATTCCCACGCCAATTATCCTACATAAAAACATTAAAAAATTAAACTTATATTCCTAAATTTTATAACTAACAATATAGCAAGCAACTCTTGTGAACTCAGCCAGTGTACAAACAAACAGGTCTAACTCAATAGAAATTGTGTTAACTGTATGCTAATTCGGGATACATGTAGTGCATGATGCTCTCTTATTTAATATTACAACTTCTTAATAACCCCACTTTTCAATCTGCTGATATGAGTCATAATATCAGGTAAGCTACCCAAGTCGAATCTTTATAAATAAATTACAGAAATTAATTAACTTCGCTAAAATTTAATCTAAGCATAAGTTTGTTGCTTTTGGTAAGTTAAATTAATTCTCGAAGAGATACCAAAGGAATTAACCCTTCCTATCCAACTTTAATTGATCTATCGGGCATTTTTTATTCTTCTCTCGGGAATTAACGCGGAAGAACTTTTATCTTTTTTAAACAATGAACAACCAGTGTTTTTATCTTAGGTTATTCACGAAGCGCAATTTTCTGAACGTCGTAATTAAACTTTTTAATTTACTACATAACCTAGTAAGTTCTGTTTACAAAACCACTTTTGTATATAACGCAAAACACGTTTAATTGTAGATTTTATGTATACTGACAGTGAGCTCTATGTATATAGATGAACAAGATAAATAACAATGTTATACAGAAAAGAGAAAGACATATAGAAGAAGTGGCTAAACAAACAAAATTAGTATTAACTTTAGTACCAACTTATGTTTCTTGGAACCTGTAATCAATAGTTTATAATCTGCACTAAATGAATTTAAGAGAGCAGTGTTACACCGTGAATAAAAATCAATGACCAGTGATAGGCATTGGCAAGTTAATCTAGATTTTTTTACAAAACAAATTCAAAATATTCCAAATTCCTCGATCAAAGGCCTCGGTTATGTATCGTATACCTACAGATTACAACATAAATTACCAGCAAGTCGATATATTTAATGTGACTAATATATTCTTAAAAATTATTAAAAAAAACTCTGGTATTTTCTACTAATAATGGCTTTGTTTGTTCCTTTCTACTAAATATATATTATAGTTCTAATATTGATTGTTTGATTATCAATCAATATTAGAACTTATAATTTAGAATTTAGTATGAATTTGTGCTTTGTAAAACTGTGCTTTGTGTTAATATTTGAATGTGTATTCCGTTTTGGCTTTCGTGTAATAGTTATTTGAATATTCTTTAATGAGTAGCTGTAGAAATACTTTAATAAAATAAATAAATAAGAAACAAAAAGGGTAGAGAAATCTGAAGCTAAGACTAAACAGGATAAAAGCATGAAACCAGCGATTTTTACATATTGTTTTATTCTCATATAATAGAATTAAAAAATATTTATTCCTATACAACAACAACAACAACAGAAGAAAAACAAAATTATTCGAAATAATTTAAGCTCGAGTTGTTTTCATACATTGTTGAGGGAAAGTGTGTATAAAATTCAGCCGTTAACAAATCAAGCGGCCTTTGTTTGAGCAAATTATATGGACTGAGAGTTAAAAAGAAATAATACAACGCGATCGTTTGAACTTAATGAATGGAAGGAAAATTCCTGTTTTTCTTTTATGTGACAGTCTGTACGTTTATGTTTGAATTTGTTTCTTAATAATGATTCTCAACAGATATTTTTTTATTTATTATATATTTTTCCTCCTTATTCATAAATCAAATAAAAATCATAAGACCTTATATACGAATCGAAAAGTATTATTTTTTTATAAGTTTTTAATTTTTTTTTTTTTTATATTTTATTAATTTATATATTTAACAAACACCTTAGTCCCTGAAGCGAATAATTAACACCTTAAACATTGACGCCCGAACCCAATGATAAGTCAACAATCTCAGAATGAAACCAATCTGAGATCAGACCGCGATAGTCGATCGATCTCCTATATTTAAGCGCATCCCAATAACCAAACCAAACGAAGATAATTCTATTTTAGCGACGGATAGAATGCAAACTCTTTGCTCTTTACACTCATATTTATCAATTTAAACCAAATAAAGTAAATAAAACCGTACAAATACTATTAAAATACACATGTCTATGTTAAAACATCAAATAGGTTTTATTTAAATAACTGGTGTAAGTTAAAATCTTAAAATAGGATATTGTTACAGTTGAACTATAATTTTCATACAAACGCCTATGGTTAGCTTGTATCGACAGATGGCTATTACTATCCGTCTATTGGTTATTGGTAAACTTTTATCAATATTTTGATTAAGATGTCTATCTCAGATGGTCAGAAATGGATTGAGATAGGGTATTGGGTTTGGGCGTAAGATTGGTCAGCAAGGAGTACCGTACATAAAACGCAATACACGTTGAATATAGAACCTTACCCTGTTTTTTAAATATTAAAAAAGGAAGAAATTGCGTATCCAAATTAAGTTTTGTGCCACCGACTAATATAAACAAAACTGCAGTGCGAATTTTCTAAGTACAGTAGTTTGTAAAGTTAATTTAAGCAACTTAAATGAGCAAGCAAAGTTTTAATTACATCTCGAGATATTAAGATCGATGATCTCATGCTGTACCGTCCCTGCCTCGGAGAACCTCGGCAATTAACTAACTTTCGGCGGACATTGTTGCCCTTGCGTCTTACAAATAATGGACCGTTAAGACGCGGAAGTTAAAATTATCAAGTAACTATTTTAACTTCAACGTATTTTTGATGTGAAACATCTATAGCCGCACGTAAAACCGATTTCTGGCGTGGCGACGCATCGCCACGCTTTATGATGGTATATACATACAATCTATATGCAGTAGTAAATTTTTGTATTTAATGAAAATAAATGTTTATTCAATAAATAGTCATCGTTATCTGGAAAACAAAATCGTAAAATTTTATTTTATCATTATGACATATTTAGTTCCTATCACAATCTGTTCTTTTCTGCATATAGTAATATGCACAAAAATAATTTCGATGTTTCACATCTGCCAGGCGTCCCGTGATGGCTCACATTTTTTTTTTATAGAACAGGGGCATACAGGGGGGCAGGAGGCTCTTCTGATGATAAGTGATACCGCCGCCCATGGACACTCTCACGGCCAAAGGGCTCGCGAGTGCGTTGCCGGCCTTTTAAGAATTGGTATGCTCTTTTCTTGAAGGACCCTAAGTCGAATTGGTTCGGAAATGCTTCAGTGGGCAGCTGGTTCCGCAAAGTGGTGGTGCGCGGCAAAAACTACCTTAAAAACGCGCAGTTGCGGAACGGCGGACGTCAAGGTGATACGGGTGGAATTTCATATTCTGCCTCGACCTCCGATTTGGAAACTCAGCTGCAGGTATTAATCCGAACAACTCCTCTGAACACTCGCCATGGTATTTGCGGCAGAAGATGCAGACATGCATTAAAATGTTAAAAGCAAAGCCTTTTTTATTACAAGCCTAATAATTAGTTATTGTCTATGGAAAATTTAGTTCTTTAATTTTAATATAAAAACTATCATGTCAATAGGTAAATTCCTTCGGGTCAATCAAAATGTTAGTTATGTCATGTCAGAGTTATTATGCTCTCCTCTCATTGCAGGCTTCCTACAGGCGACTCCATCCCACTGTATTTTCCACTATTTCTAACTGTTCTTCTTTAGATATTTCATTTTGGAAGTGAAGTGATTGAGTGAGTTTTTATGACTTAGATTAATCAGCAGGGAAAGTAATACTATTGACAGGGCTTCTCTTATAAATAATTTTATAATCAATTAATTATTATATTTAGATTTACATTTGTCCCTTTATCAAAGCGAATTCATGTAAGTAGTTTATCCCGTGTTTGGTTACTCTCATCCGAAGTTATAGGTTCGATCCCTAGCAGTAACAATGGACTTAATATCTATGTGCACATTCAATACACGAAAACATTATGAGGAAACCGTCATGGCTTTGACTCAAGATGTGAGTATGTCAGGTATACAATAGGTTAGCCTATTGTATACCTGTAGGTAGTACCTAGGTGTCTAAACACCTACTCGTATATTAAGAAAAAAAGTCCAAAAATCTTATATCCGACCGAGAAGTTTGCTTTGTTTTTTGCATTTTATTCATCCGTATATGCATCACTTCTAAGCCAATTCTCTATTCTAATTAAAATATTTTATATTAATTTAAGCGGGAGGTAAAGAATAAATTGTAAATCAAAGCAATGTAACGCTGAATAACAACACAGATATTACGGACCTGATGCCGTCTCACGAATTGAGGATTCCCTGCGTATAATAAAATTTTATTAACTTTATTCCTTCAATTTTATTCACCTTTGTTTTGTTGGCTATGAAAATTTGCTACTCTAATATATTCAAGCTGGAATTTATTTCATTGTTCTCTTTATGAGAAATATTTCTTACGTCGAGTCTGTTCGCAAACGGTATTTCGATATTATTATTGCCATGTTGCCGCCAGAGAAAATTTTCTGTGAGTCTTATTATATGCGTAATAATAATTCCCGTCCCGTCCCTAATTGATTACAAAAAATTGGTTGTCTGCAAAGTCGGTTTACTAACGATAGCTGAACGTGACAACGTCATACTGATGGAATGGTTGCATTTTTTAAAAGAAAATTTTTATTTTATTTGTTTGATAGATATTTTGTATCGATATTATATCGAATTATAAGACGTTGTCATGTCAAAAATTTTCATGGCACTGTTGTATGTGCAAAGAGTTATCTCAGATGCCACCCTCTAAAACCCCATTGCGTCGACTCGTTGCTTTAGGTTTGAGCTGGGTAACAGTGAGGTTATATTTATATTATCTTACATGTAACCTAAACAGTCGATTTTTTTTTCTATACTAGATGTATACACGTAATAACTTTCCATGGCTCGCCTTTGTTAAGTTTAGCTACGTTTGAACTGATAGTAACCTAAAAAAAATTCAAGCGATTTCTTATGAGGACAAAATTCAGTAGGCTGAATATTGAACTCCTGTATTTCTTTCTAGTCTGCTGGTGGCAATATTAACGATGACAAATTTTCTTGAATAAAGGTACGGTGCCTTATTTTACACTTTGGTACTATATATGTCATGCCTTCTTGTTCACAATAATGCCAGCAACTATAATTGCAAAATATTAAATATTTGTTGAATATCTTATCGTTTACGTTTGCAGTACCGCATTTATTCATGTAGAAAAAAATATAGATGAAACGAGAAAAAAATCCTAGTTTCTACGTATATAGTAGTACGAGTTTGTTTTTACGGACTTTATAAGATGACCCCAACCCAGTTTATCTTCATTAACGACGTCTGCAAAGAGGAACAAATAACAATTTAGAAACAAAAAAAAAAAACAAATATTAAGAAAACTTTTAAAATTAAATTAGATCTTATTAAAGTAAAAACAGAACTTCATAATAGATAGGTAACATTAAAATGGCAAAATTGCTTGAAACGCAACAGGTGAACATGAAAATCTCATCTCAGGTCTTTCATCATTTTAGAATAAAAACTAGTCCCTAAGAACTCTCAACTCGCCTTCAACTTCACAATTTTTCTCTTGAACAAATATTATTGTCAGATTTTTCCCTTTTACTCATTTAAATTCACTCGGAGCATCGATTCTCGGAAATCTACTTGGAATTAATTTATTTCTTAACCGATTGAAGGTAGTTTATATAATATAAATACGTGTTATAACAAATACCAGAATCTTTGTACGTATTTATTAACAATAGCTTTTTTAATAATAAGAATAGAAGATCGTATAAAGGCGACTGAAAAATCGTCAAAATTGCGTATTTTCGCGTAATCTATTCATTATCTATTGGGCAACGCACTTGCGAGCTCTCTAGCATCGAGAGTGTCCATGGGCGGCGGTATCACTTAACATCAGGTGAGCCTCCTGCCCATTTGCCCCTGTTCTATAATAAAATATAAAATAAAAAAACTCGGTGTTATTAACTAAGATTGTGTGTGTATTTGACGCTTTCCTCCACTCATCGAATACTATAAACGTATCGTAACGTATTATTAATTACTGTACTAATACATGAGCCTCAAAAAATTAAACGATGTATTAATAAAATCTTAACTTCTAGGGTGGGGTGTATGTTAAAGGGCATCTGTGTCACTGTAATCTATGGCTGTTGTTTATACCAACACTAACTTGTGATACTAATACAGCCTCCTTTTTTTTACTTGGGGAAATGCATTGCGCATACCTTACCACGACTGCTCGGTGAGGAAGGGTTATGTAGGACTCGCTACTGTGCATACCCACTAAAACTATAAGGCACCACCAACCGCATAAGGCGATTGTTATGCGGGATGCGGTAACAGCAGAGCCTTATCCGTTTCCCGACATACGATGCGGCGGTTGCGTCCTCCTCTTCACGCCTTCAGCTAGTATCCTTCACAGACCGGGCCATACGCTTTTACAAATAGCTAGGGGAGATCGGGCCCAGTAATTGTAGGAAGGGGTCATCCACATAATACAGCCGCTGTAATGGCTGCCGTATATCAATAATACGTGCCATTCAATTAAGTTATTTGTTTTTAACAACATAAGCTACCAATACGGGTCATCCCGATGCGGCAACCTAACTTTTATAATACATATATATAGGCGATATAGCAAATTACTACCACAATAAAAACTTGTCAGTTCCTAGTTTCAGGTAAAGCAGACATTTTGTCAGTGGAATTGACGGACAATTGAAACGTCTATTATCTATGAAGTTCATTAATTATTTACAACAATTATGGATTCTGTCATAATACACCAAAGAACATCGAACAGTTTAGAAATAACTGGGTAGTTAAGATTTCAGTAAATGGGGATCTGTGCAACATACTGGTTCTGGCCCTCGGTAGCACAACTTTAGCCTTCGCCGTCGTACATATCCTATTAGTACAAAGAAACCACCCCTTCAAGAAGAAATGTGAGTGGCAGAAATATCTAACACTGCGGTTAGCAGTTGCTCAATCAAGCGCACATCTTGATGTATTAACCTGTCTCGCACGGAATTTATAAGCAGATGAGGTGCCTCCAATGCGGTTTTGATTAACTCGAGCTTATCTCACCCGTACGCGTTATCTTGCTGTAAAGTGTCTTGTGAAGGCACTTTGACTTTGATATATTGCAGTGAAAAATCTATATTTCATGGCTTCGTCTGAGATACGTGATATTGCGAGTTTATAATAATTATTCATAGGTAATCCTGTAATTTTAGTACTAATAACATAATCTTCAAATCTAAAATTTAGAGGAAATTTCTTCTTCTGATATTTAGAATAAACATTCATTCCTTGTACATGTTTCAGATATTAATAATATTAGATATTAATCGTATGTAATATTATTGATTTTAATTGTTATACTGTTACGTTCATAAAACCGATCTAATTATAAAGACACTTAGCATTTAAAACTTTGCGCAACTTCTATATTTAATTATAAATGTATTTATTATTAATATATCTGAGATGAACTTATCGAATATTATTAAGTACATCTCAATATTTAAACGCTTTGTATCTGTGTTAGCGTACCAAATTTCCAAATTCTCCATCTGACGTTTGACATCATCATCATCTCAAACGCTTATATTATGTTTTATTTTGCAACCTTACTGTCAGACTTGTCAGAGTCGAGACATGTCTCGCCTGCGGCCGTGCGTCTAAATGTCTGTCTTAGACACCCGGATTACATATTGTATTACGATGAATAAATAATTTTCACTTTAGAGTATTGTAACGTTATGCATTTATAACATATGGAATATTCATTTAAAACTAAACACAGATAATAGTCGAACAAAATGTATAATTATGACATTCTACAACAGTTTCACAGATAACAAAACAAAAATATTAAAATCAACTCTACATACGTCAACATTTTATAAAATTATTCGTATACTTTTTTACTTTTAAAAAGATGCAAATGGAAAATTCATGAGAGACTTTAATTACCCAAAACTATGTCAAAATGGAATATTCATTTAAAACTAAACACATAGACAATAGTCGTACAAAATGTATAATAATGATATTCTACAACAGTTTCACAGATAACAAAACAAAAATATTAAAATCAACTCTACATACGTCAGCATTTTATAAAATTATTCGTATACTTTTTTTTCTTTTTACTTCTAAAAAGATACAAATGGAAAATTCATGAGAGACTTTAATTACCCAAAACTATGACAAAAGTCACAAAACGCATCAAAAATTTATTCTTAAATGCTTTCCAAGTAATTACAAGTAAATATAGGTCGAGTTGGGGAATTCTTCAAAAGGAGCTTGCAAACATTTTGCGCGAGATTTAGGACAATTACGCCGCTACGAATTCCGTCTCAAAAATTCTCATTTCGTTGCAACCGCAGAACTATTACATGAGACAATGGCACATTTAGACGCCTTAAGCGTTCGTATGTAGGACGGGAATACCTCAAGTGTCTGACTGTTTATCGCGCTCTTATTTATAGCATGTGACGTCAACGGAAAAATACAGCAACGATAAGTGCCTTAAGGAGCTCGAAAACATTGTATGTAAGTGGTGCTAGATTGAGTTCTTTAAGTTTTAAGTATTTTATGTTGACCGTTGTTAGTATTTTTACTCCGTGTCACCAACGTACGGTTTAACGTATACATACAGAAAGCATATTTTGCTTAAATTAAAAAAAAATATTTTTTTAGACTACGTGACACAACCCTATTATTCATAGATAACCGTTTAATTAACTATGGTATTTATTCATGTAATTCTGGGAAAATGTATTTACACTGTGGGAAAAGAGAAATATAAAAACTCATAAGGGTTACATTTCTTCTGACAAAAATGGAATTAATCGAAATCACTATACAAATACATATATTTCTATTCGACCAGGATTTTTTATTGGCAATAGTTATATGACCAGATTTTAAAAACTTTTCAGGTTTATTAGTGACTATGGATCTTTATTTTTAAATCTCTTTACACTTTTAAAAGAAAAAAATGCACATAAAGAAGTTGAAAATCCCGCCAAACGCAATGCAAGATGGCGTCGTAAATAAACGTCAAATTTTTGTGCGTTAATTAACATTCACCGTTTTGTTAAATTTAAACAGTGAGTACGCATGGTGTGCAGTGCTAAAATTTTAAATACATACGTTAAAACCGCAGAATCTAATATTATATTATACAAAGACTATGTACGACGCAGTTACGCGTATTTAATGGCATCCTATAAGATTCTCTTGCTGGCTTGCATAGATAAACATTTTTTACGCTACATTTGCTCTAAAGCTATCGCTTAACATGAAAGTGTATAATTATTTTATCATCCCATGATAAGCTGAAGTCGGAATAAGGAATAAGTTTAAAAAATCGGAAGAAGTTTTGAAACATTATCCTTATAGCATTAGTTTCAGGCCCGAGAAAATTAAACAATAAACTGCAAAACAGTATTAGGATTAGACAAGTGAAGACATTATTTACGATACGTCATCGTTTATTTTTTTTAACCTTTAATTTTATTTTATTTACTTCACAACACACACTTACACAAGACTTCATTACTGATATTGCTTAAACTTTTACTAATATTATTAATTTCTACTAAGTGTTAATATATAATTATTGTTATTTTGTGTATTTATGTGTGTAGGTTTTTGTTTGTAATAAATGATATGTCTATGTTTCGATTAATCCTAACAGTTTGGTTTCATCAATAACTTTTAACAAACTTTATGACTCTTGAACACTTTTAAATATTTCATGATTTCAAGTCTAAATAATCTATACTATTTAGACTTGAAAATATGACATTTTTCATGTAAATATCCGACTATATAAATAAAAATGTAAGTCAATGTTTCCAGATAGGTTAGGTTAGGTTATGTTTGAAATGTGTTATACATTTAAAATAAAACATATATATCTATATTGTCGTATGTTATTATTGGTTTTTGTTTTCAGAGTAAATTATGCGCTATGCGGCGTATCTGCATGGTGGTGGCACCTGTTCAACGTCATTCTTCACGCCGCATGCTGTGCGCTGGTGGCTAGAACTGGCGTATTGATAGCGCGACTCCAACGGCCTTTTGCAGCACTGGCAGCCTTGCTATTTGCGGTCCATCCTATCCACACCGAAGCGGTAAGCCCAACCATATACACGAAAAATTTAAACTGACAAGTTTTTGTATAAAAATATATATTAATAGCGGCTCGTCTACGCTTCGCAAGTCTGGACATTTTTTTAATTTTGTAGATATTGATACTTTCTTTAATATTGCGGACCAATTTTTTGTTCTATAATCAATGGTTTTCGTAGCGCATGCAATGAAAGATATTCTTTAGGCTTTATTTTACACCTTGGGTAACATAATTGTAGTTTAAGCAGGGAACCTGTTTTGTCTTGCAATAAAAATAGCCTACATATATTAATCAGTGATAGCATTCAAATGGTGTAAGAATTTTTTAAAACGGTCCAGTACTTTTTGAGCCAATTTGTTACTGATAGGACTGGACTACTGGCTATAGCAAATAAATAAAACGATAGTAATACTTGTAACATTGTGTTTACTTGTATAAGAGAAAATGTATAATGAATATATAAATGACACCGCACATCAAAAGTAAAGAAAACATAATCCAAATTCAAACATAGTGCATCATAGACGATTATATGTGGACAGCACCACGACCTTCCAACAGTTACAAATAAACATAACCTATAAATCTTTCCTTTGTATAATATTAGTATAGTAAATGGGTTTAATTTTCCGTTATTTTGCCCAATTAGATTACGTACTATAATGGGATTTTTAATGATGATAAAAACAGACGGTAAACGAATTGTTAATTCATTTATTTACACTATAGGTTTTTGCCAACTTATTTTTTATTACAACATAACTTTTCACCACAAGGGCATGGCCGTTAAAAGTAAGTACATAGGAAGATAAAAGATGAGTTATACATAAAACAATTGAAAACTTCAACGTTGAAATTAACTATACAATGAAATGTCCCTTCCAATTCGACTTAGGGTCCTTCAAGAAAAGAGCGTACAAATTCTTAAAAGGCCGGCAACGCACTCGCGAGCCCTCTTGCATCCAGAGTGTCCATGTCTTAACATCAGGTGAGACCTCCTGCCCGTTTGCCCCCTGTTCTATAAAAAAGATTAAGATTAGATTTTCTAAAAATCGACACCCAAGAGCGGTGTTTACGAAAGTACATACGCGAACGAGGACAAAATAAATAAGCCAAAACATTTAACGAAACAAAAATTTCCAAGTAAATTGTAGTATTAAATATATTTTTTCTGTAAATATGCCTAGTTTGAAACTAAAGGGAGACGAGGGGAGGTTTACGAGTGTTTCGCATTTTTCTCTCATCTAAATTGCGATGGATATGACATGCCGCCACGCTAATGCAAATGTATTCGTTGGAAGGAAGGTATTTTTACGGTGAATTATTTTATTTCCCGCATTTTGTTGGAATGTAATGCATTTCGAGTGCTCACGGAACTGTGATGTTTATCAAGGGATGAAAAATTATTATTATTATGTTTTTAATATAACACCTGAATCTTTTAATGATATTTCTCGTTGCAATCCATCGGCGCAAATACTTAGTAGTCTTGTGAGACTTTTAAACTATCGGTTTAAGTTTTGATAACTCCCAAAATCCTTACCGTACAAATTAAAACTTTTCAAAATAAAAAAATCATAAATCATGTATTCATGTAGGTAACTTAATGTACACTTAAGAACGTCAAAAAAGAAGATGAGTTTGACATAAGAGCGTAGAATGAAAGAGAAGAACTGGCAATAAACAAAAAGCAAACTTGTGGAGAAAAGAATAAAAGTATGTAAGTTTTAAATTTGCTAATTTTCTATATAGGTCTTAAGTTCAAGTAATAGTTGAATTATTGTTGTAAACCGTATATTTTAGTTATATATAGGTAATTGATTAGGTTTTAATGCAGGAACATTGATTAAACTTAAGAACTTTCGCTGCCGGAAGCATCGTCTCTTAAGCTTCCTTTCAAAAGTCTGACTATACTACCACTTAATTCCTAGAAAGAATTATGTGACGAGTATATCATTATTTGAAGTTAAAAGTAGCTGACTAAATAATTTATTTGAGCAGTGGCTCCGTGGCTCCAGCGTGCAACTCTCATCCCAGAGGTCGTAGGTTCGATTCCCGACTGTGCACCAATGGACTTTCTTTCACTTTCATTAATATTCGCTCGGATGGTGAAGGAGCAGCTTGCCTTAGCCCCAAAAAGCCATGTGTCAAAAAGTGTGTCAGGCACAAAAGGGGATCAAGTTATTGTCTATTAGATTAACAAATGATCATGAAACAGACACACAAATCTGAGAACCAGACCTTAAAAGGTAACGCCATTGATATGTTTTATTTTAAATTGATTAATACTTACGTTAATTATATTCATAAGTAATATACAGTTTTATATATGTTATAAATTCGTTTTCCGAGTCTGAGTAAATGTGTTGCTAGGCAAAGCTTCTAGATTGTCATTTTGTAAAATTCCTAACGAATAATCAAATACATAATGTAATGTTGCAAATTAAAAGTTAATTACGTTAAATACATAACGTATTAAGCCATATAACGGCAATACTTTCTAGAATATTCTTCTAAACTCTCAATAATAAATCTCCCTTTACAACACAAACAGTTGAAGTTTCTTTGTATTTGTCTGTTTATTATTCTGAACTGCAGCAGACAGCTGTTAGTCGTAACGAGGTGGTCAAGGAAGTCCTTAAAGAGAAAAATGTCAGCCAGACGTGTCGGAAAGTAGCTCAATTTTTAGTTCTATGTTGTTAAAAGTTAAATATTTTTAACTGGATTTGTTGTGTCGTTTATTTACTTTTGTAAGTTGGGAATAATATTTGAACAATCATTATTAAGATTAAACAAAAGCATTTGCTTTGGTCATCTAATTTCTATGACGTTTTCATTTGTTTTTGAAGTGAAACTTCTTTATCGGCGTTGGAAAAAAACTTCCGACATTTCTTCGCTTCGAAGCCATTAATAACAAAAATATATGATAACGATAACATTGATAGTAATTATTATATTATAATTAATGAAATTATGTAATAATCTTAGTAGTAGTAAGATAAAATTAAATAATTGTGTTATTTGTACTTATGTCTATGATAAAAGCCTTTTGTTAAACTTTATCTTATTCAACTTTAATAAACCAATTTTGTAAAGTTGCATACAGTAGATTATTTTTCTAAAAATAAGGTCAATAATAATGTTTTCTAGATAATTTCCCGACTAGTAGTCGTCGGAGGTATTAAAAAGCTTACGTAAATTGCATTGATAACTGGGATGATTTATTTTTTTAACTATTTTTTGTATGACCTTTACAGCAAATTCCAAAAATATACCTCTTAACTTAATCTTGAACAATATTCCCTTTAAATTTGTCTCCGTTACTTCTATGCCCATAGCTTTCTCAGTGTTAAACCTGACGTATCCATACATTGGACAGTCGGCCAGAACAAGTAACCGTCTCCTTAGCTGTATTTCAGCACTCGTTTATTGCATCAAAACTTGTTTTATCCTGAATCTGTAAAGATACGACAAGAATCCACCGTCAAATATAGAATACTTCTAGTAGCGGCAAATTATTAATATTATTCAATTTCATGATAAAGTTAAATTGACTAATACATTAATTATTAAATTTATAATACACACAGAGCTATGCAATTATTATGAGCAAGCGTTTCAAATATTTAGCCAATAAGCCGCGTCGCAGATGGCATCTTAATTGGGTCTCGGGTGAATCTTGATTAAAATGTACTGATAATAATCGGACCACTAATATTCCTGGCGTTACTGTGGAATATTCCAAGATGTTAGAACTTTGTATGAACACTGTCGTTAATGCCTGAATGTCTGTAAATGTTGACTTGGGCTAAATTGTTTGGCGTCTTTCCGTTGTAAATAGCTGTAAATTCTAATACTGAAATAATTTTATACGTTTTAATGTACAGAAGTTTGTATAGTCTAGTTTCGTAGAGTGTTTAATACCCTTTCTTACCAAAAACAAATATCTATACGTATATATTTCTTTATCTAATATATAAAATTCTTGTGTCACGGGGTTAGTAACCGAACTCCTCCGAAACGGCTCGACCGATTCTCATGAAATTTTGTGTGCGTATTGGGTAGGTCTGAAAATCAAACAACATCTATTTTTCATTCCCCTAAATTTTTCGTTTTTATTTTTTTAAGATACACCATACAAAAATACATGCAACCCTAAATTTTCACCCCTCTATAATCATCCCGTATGTTTTTTTTGTTAATTATAAACTTTAATTTTTTGGCACAAAAACATGGCAAAACAACGTTTGCCGGGTCAACTAGTCTTATATATAAAATTCTCGTGTAGCGGTGTTTGTGGTTAAACTCCTTCGAAAAGGCTTTCCCGATTCTCATGTAATTTTGTGTGCATATTGGGTAGGTCTGAGAATCGGACAACTTCTATTTTTTATCCCCCTAAGTTAAGGGTAATCCACTCCTAAATTTTTTATTTCAATTTTAGATAAAAGAAATTATGATACAGCATTAGTAAATAGATATAACCCCTAATTTTCACCCCCCTACGATCAACCCTTATTTTTAATTTGTTAATTAAAAATTTTAATTTTTTTGCAATAATTATTTTTATTAATTTATTTTTATTTATTTGTATATAGCTAGTTCTTTAGAATTGAACAAATGCTATTATAATAATGCTATTACAATAGCATTCCTTCAAGCAGCTCTTCACTGGTAATGAAGGAAGGTAATCGAGTAACTAGGAAAAAATGAAGTAAAGAATCTAAACTGGTCATACAACATCGTCAAAATTAAAAATAAACGCTATTTATTTATAATTATTATGTAGGTAATATTTAAGTACAACTTCTGTAATGGAAAAGTATCGCAAATAGCGAAGAGACCCGAACCTCTCATCAATTTTGTAACGCTCAGATCCAAATGTGATTCGTAATTACCCCGTGTGTGGAACTCGGAACTGTTTAATAATTCCCTCCGAGATTCCGGAAACTTTTGCAGGAACATTTAAAATATTTAAGAACGATTCACGTCGTCGTGTTAAAATCCCGGGTGGTACAGATTTTACGAAGAAATGGAACGTCTTGCTCACTTATGTTAAAATAATTTAAAAGATATTCTAAGTTTAAATTACTTATTTAACTTTAAGAATCATTAGATTATAATATAATAGTATTTATTCTAATCCCTAACAATAAATGTGTTGGTTTTATTATTATGGTTTCATATTCGAACCTCACAATAATTATAAATATATAATTAAAAAATATATACAGAATATTTATTCATTTATTGTAGGCTATACATATATAGTAACCACCTACAAAAATGGATTTTTATCACATATTTGGTTAATTGGAGAAAGTAGTTTTTGTTGTAATTGAACTATTATAACTTTGTTAGTATTGTAAGCAGTTTTTCCGATTGTCAGCCGTCTTTGCCGCAATCATAATTAAGTTATTACTTTACATGGTAAGAAATAGATAAAATCGTTTTATTCGACGTTTTAATATACATCAGTAGTGAGTAAATACATTGCTGACATATGTCGATATTGCCACGAAGCTAGTACTTGTGATATCTCTTTAGATAAAGACAATTTTTTTTTTAAAATGTAAATGTATGTTTCTATCGCATTAAACGTTTCATTCGTCTAACTACATTTAGTAAGACTTATGAATAAGTTTTATACAAATTACGACTTATTTAAGTACAGAGAAAAAAGGAATTGTTATCATATTTTATATTAAATTTAATTCGTTAATTTTATATAAGCTATATAGCTAATTTTGAGTCCTTAATACAGAGAGATTATGTATACAGTGAATAATTTCAAAGAACATCTGATATGAAACTGAGTTATTGTAAATGAACTGAGGCTGAATAAAATTTATAGAAACTAAAAAAAGGCTGATATTCATACATATAAATAATGATTATTGATTTACTCACAATTGCTACTATTATCATTGTACAGCTTGCCAGCTAGTGGACTGTGAAATGTGTTTAAATTTATATGTATAAAATGTCAGGAGTATCTGTATAGTATTTGTAATTTATGTATGAGCATGTTGTACTAGACTACGAAATATATGAGATGAAAGACCCTAACAACCTTTCGGATACCTAAGCCCTACAGACGTACCCTTTCACATAGACAGGGATGGTACGGGATGTCTGCGCCAAAAGACCTAAATAAAACCTACCAGACGGAGCCCTATGGGTAGGACCAAAGGTGGTGGGATTATTTTAATGCTATCAGCAGGCTCACCGCGATAATTAAAGGCTTGGACTACTTCGCAACTTTGACAGTGTTCGGGTACTAGCCGATGATGATAGATTGTTGATAAATGATAAAACTGTATGTAAAAGTTTACAAGAGTTTATTGGGAGAAATAACTACTTGATACTATTTCTAAATGATAATGAGTGACGCGCGACGTGATTGATGTCTACAAACGTACTGAAAGTAATTAAATTAGGTTAAAGTGTAAAATGATGATGCGGCGAAATGATGTGCTGTTGCTGTGTGCGTGCCTTGCCCGTACATGCTCCCGGGGGCGGAATAGGAGAGAGAAAGTGACTTGATGACCTTACTCTAACATGGTGATTGACAAACTTTCTTTAAAGTTAAAATATATTTTACTTGATTATTGATTCTATTCTTATTTGAAATTAATATTAAGTAATTCCCAGATTAGTTTAAATATTTCTAAATAAGTACTAAGCATGATAAAGTCTCTAAATTGTTGCTTCAATTCTCCGGTCCGGCGGGGGCGCGCGCGCGGCGGCAGGCCAGCCCAGCCGCCAGCGCCGCGCCCGCTCCCACGATGCAGTAGATGGCCACGTAGTGGTGCACGTCGTGGTAGGAGACGCTGGCCGCCAGGGTCGCGCTCTCCTTCACCTTCTGTATGTTGTCCCGTATGTCCTCCAACGCCTTGTCTGACTCTTGCGTGTCAATGGTCGGGGGTATGATCGGAACGGTTATATTGATGTAGTTGTTAATCGGCGATAATACAGGGAGACTAATGTCAGCCTTATTATCCACTCTGCTAAGACGCTGTTTATGCCCGTGTAGTATGAAATCATCTGTTTTTATAATACATTTATCGTCTATTGTTAGTAAGCCAGCGCCTGTTATCAGTTCGACGGTAACTTGATCCGAACATATGATTCTCGCCTTTGTTTGATTGCATATGAAGAATAGGTGAGTGTTTGGTCTGTTTGTTTGTAACCATTTGTCTTTACAAAGGTCAATTACATAATTGCACTCATTTGAGGATTTATTCTTTGAACAAAAGGTAAATTCATCTCTAATGTGATAAATGGGTCTTGACAGTAGTTGGCAACACAGAATGTCTCCATTGTGCAAGCATGATGTTGCGTCTGTCTCTGTCATCTCGATGTATGTGTCCTTGTGTATGTTTATAGCTACATATTCGGAAGTAGGCACAATACTTAACATGTTATAACTTTGTACCTTCCTTGGTATTGAAGTAATTCTATACAATTCGTAGGAGTCCCTCAGAACTAAAGGCACCTTGATTTCGAAAAATACATAACTTTCTGTGAACCTGGTCTTGATTTTTAACAAGTGATATATCTTTCTTAGGTCAGTCATGGTATTGTCAATGGGTAAGCATAATTCATTTGATATTTGATTCGAAATAATATTTAATTCTTTCCTTAGTTGGTTTGGAGTTACGATGTGAAAGTTGAAGGTTCCTTGATAAATATCTGTAAGGGTGTCTAAAAGCATCTCTTGTATGTTTTTTAAACATTGAAGCATGTTGGTTGCCGTAATAGCGCCAAGCGCAAACTCATTTACGCTGACTGTGTTTTGCAGTTCCAATTTCACGCTATTTATAGTTTTTTCAAAATTTAAAGTCTGTTGATTGATTAGTTTTTGCTGTTTATTTAATGTGTCTTCTGTTCTCTTTAAGACATTGTACTCTGACTCGATTATAGATGTTTGGTTCTTCCACAATGCTAGTAAGTGGTGTTGATTATCTGACATAAGCATAATATCCTTCTGGTACTGTTCGGCGAACTTCTGATCCAATACGCCGAAGAGCGAGTTCGCGAGATACCCGACACCATCAATGAGTCCGCGGCGCCAGCGCGTGTTCTTATCTGCTTGGGGGAACCCGCTTGTATGTTGACTCAGCAGCATGTCATTGTAGTAATTTAGTTCCGAGTACCCGTGACGTAGTTGTTGTAATATGATGTCGCATGATGAGTGTTTATTTATGATCGAACACATGTTTGTTAAATGATTAATGTATTTATTTAATGCATTTAAGCCCTGGTAATATGGATTTATGTCGTAATAGACAACGATCTTCCAATCTTCTTTGATAATTTGAACGTCTTGTAGCTTAGCCAGATAGAGACCTTGGTTATCTCTAAATCTTGTTATGTTTGTAGGAAAGCAATGTATGTTAGGCAGAGTTATTAAGAAAACCATCAGAGTCAGGGCTAATGACGTTAGCTTCTTGCATCCTTTAACTCTTGATTTATTTTCAGCTTGCTTATCTTCACTGATGCATGGCTTAGGGTTCTGTACCTCTGATGCAGGAGATGATGATGAGGTTCGGGATCTGTCTTCTTTGTTGATTGGAAGTACGGCTAACTTCACGATTGGACGTTTTAAGAGGCCGTTTTTCGTCCTAAGCGTCACTACTCGTACATGTCCGTCACTCCCTGGATGTAAGTCAACCACTCGACCCAACGCCCACTTCCCAGGCGGTAAGTTATCTTCCTTGATGATAACTACGTCATTCATGTTAATGTTGTCTTGTGGTTTTCTCCATTTACTTCTCTTTGATAGTTGAGTAAGATATTCTGATCTCCACCTGTTCCATATATCTGTAAATATCTTTTGTGTTAGTTGCCATCTTGTACGCAAGTCTCTTTCTGTTTCATATATGGTGAGTGTTGGACCACATGCTAGGAAATGTGCAGGTGTTAGGAAGTCCAAGTCTTCTGGATCTTCTGTTAGAGGGCATAGAGGCCTTGAGTTCATACACGCCTCCAACTGAGCTAACAAAGTGCTGTACTCTTCAAATGTAAGTCTTGTTTCGCCAACTACTCGTTTCAGATGGTGTTTTAGGCTCTTCACAGCAGCTTCCCAAAGGCCTCCTGCAGACGGCCATGAAGGGGCGTTGAAGTGCCAAGTTATCCCCATTTCACTGATCTCTGATATGAAGTTTTGATCAAATTCTTGTTCTATCTTGTTTTTAGTTCTGTATATTCTTGTTGTAGTACCTTGTTGGCATGTTGAAAGTTTGTGCCGTTGTCCGAATACAGATGGGCAGGTACTGATCGTCGTGCTGCCATCCTGCGTAAGGCTGCTAGAAAGGCTGAGGACGTAAGGTCCGAGACCAGTTCCAGATGCACGGCCTTGGTTACCATGCAAATGAAGACTGCAACGTAACCTTTCATGGTTTTGATGCCACGACCCTTGTTTGCCTTGATAAAAACGTGGCCTGTATAGTCTACCCCTGTGTGGTAGAATGGTCTCGATGGGTTTGTTCGAGCTGAGGGTAGATCTCCCATAATCTGATGGTTGTTGTTATTGTTATGCCTTTTACATTTCACACAGTTGCGGAGCCGTTTCTTGGTGGCTTGAATGCCGCCGAGAAGCCAGTATTTCCGTCTTAGAAAACTGGTTGTCATTCGAGCGCCGCCGTGAAAAGTGTCCTGGTGCGCCTGGTCGATGATGAGATCCGAAAAAAGCGTGCTTTTGTCGACAATTATGGGATGTTTCATATAGTATTCAATTTGAGCGTTTTTCAGCCGGCCTCCAACTCTTAAGATTCCTTGTTCATCTAAAATTGGGCACAAGCTGAATAGTTTGCTCTTACACGAAACTCCTTTCTTCTTTTTTAAATCTTCAATTTCATCTGCGAATTGCTCGTTTTGTACATATTTGATAATTATTGCTTCCGCTCTTAAAAGTTTGATCATGTCCTGTTTTAATTGTTTAGCTTCATCCGTAGTATGCGCCCCGTGAACTAAGTCATCCATGTAAAATGAATTCTCTAAGATGTCAGGCGCAGAGCTGCCTTGATAATTCTTTCTCTCATCTTGGGCGAGTTGTTTGAGGGTCATCATTGCCAAATATGGGGCGACCTTGAACCCGTAGGTCAAGGTCACGAGCTGGTAATCTTGTAAAGGTTGTGATGGGTCATCTCTCCACACTATCCTCTGTAGTTGCTGATCATCGGGGTGCAACAATATTCCTCTATACATTTTCTCAATATCCGCAGTAAATGCATACTGATATTGTCTCCACTTGATTATGAGACACTGCAGATCCTGTTGTAAATTTGGACCCCGGCACATGAGGTCATTTAAGCTGTATTTTGTTGTTGTGGCTGACGCGGCATTGTACACTACGCGTAAAGGCGAGCTTGTCGATTCGCTACGTAATACGGCATGGTGAGGTAGATAACATGTAGGTAGCTGATTCGGTGTTTTGTTACACGGAATCATATGTCCAAGTGCAATGTACTCGTTCATAAATTGCTTATACTGTTTCGCAATCTCCGGTTGTTTTTGTAATTTTCTTTCTAAATGGTAAAATTGTGCTACGGCTTTTGTCTTGGATTCGCCCAATTTTTCTTGATAGTCCTTTTTCATAGGTAACCTCACCTCGTATCGGCCATCATCTTTTCTTGTTGTGGATGATTTGTATAGCTCAATACACTCTTGATCTTCTAATGATAATTTTGATGACTCGGTTATTTCTTCTATCTCCCAAAACGACTGAATATCTTGTAAGTTGTTTAGAATAACATTGCAGTGAAACGTTTTGACATTCCCACTGAGTATCCAACCGAGCTTAGTTTGTTGCGCAGTCGGTAGATTTGCATTTGTTCTACAAATACCGTCCATAAGTATAACTGAGTATACGTCAGCTCCTAGTAATATATCTACAGGGCGACTATCATAAAACTCCGGGTCTGCTAACTTGATTTGGTCGAGGTACGACCAGTCTGGTTTTGAAAATGACGTACTTGGTAGATTTCTTATTAATTGATTCATGATGTAGGCGTCGGTTTCAAACTTGAAGTCGCCGACCGTTGATGCGCATTCTATGTTTATCAATCCTTTGCATGAACTTTCTTTCGCGCCTATTCCTGAAATGACGCCGACACATCGCTGTCGTGGAATTTTCAAAATCTGAGCTGCATTTTCTGATATAAGGGATGCTTGGGACCCTTGATCCAGGAGTGCTCGCATGGTATGATAGACTCCATTAACTGCTTTTACCTTGATTAGAGCAGTTGCAAGTAAAGTTTCAGAGCATTTGTTTTGCGACACGTGTGAACTTTGGACTTGTTCATTCGGTGCATTCACACTTGATTTTGCTTGTTGTGCGTTCGATGACGTAAACGCGTGGTGCAATAATGAATTGTGGTCTCTATTGCACTCCCGACACCTATTTTCAGAAATGCATGGTTTTCCTGTGTGTCTATGTAGGCAATTTGGACAAATTTCGTTTTGCAGGACCGTCTTTTTCTTGAGATAAGCGGGCATGTTCAAGAATTTTTGGCAGAAATATATCCCATGATCATTGGTACTGCATATAGGGCACTTAAATATCGTTGTACGCGTAGTAGGTATGTGTTGTTTTATCGGTTTAGCGTTCGATACTAGGGCATTGTAATGGTGTGCGGGTTTTTGACTCGCGTGGTATTTTGATACGTTATTGTTGATGAGTGGTTTAGGTGTAAGGTTCTTCTGCTTTGATGTCTCCAAGGTAGTGAATTTCGTCTCTAGAAATTCCATGAAATCAGCTAATTTTGGTAACTCTCTTGGCTGTTTTAGCGATTCCATGTAATCGTTATATAACTCGACATCTAATTTTTGAGACAAAAGGTATACTAGCAATGGATCCCAGGAAGTGATGTCTATTCCTAGGTTCTTGATGGCATTCAATGATTCGTTGGCTGTATCATGTAGCCTCTTGATGTTGCTGATGGATAAATGTTGCACAGTAGGTACATTCATGAGAGTACCGATAAGTGAAGTGAATATGAGTTTCTTGTTGTCATATCGATGCGCAAGGATCTCCCAACAGACAGAATAATTTTCTGAAGAAATATTAAGATGCTGTATTAAACGTTCTGCTTCTCCCTTGATTTTCCCTTTTAAAAACTGCATCTTTTGAGCGTTTGAAAGTGATGAGTTGTTGTGGATTGTTTCTGTAAATAAATCCTTGAAGGATACCCATTGCGAATAGTTCCCGTTAAATGATGGTATTTCTATTTTTGGGGTTGATTTTTCGACATGAGCGACTGACCACATTTTCTTGTTAATGGCCTTCTTCATTTTATTGTAATGAGACTCGTACTCGTTGAACTGTTGTTCATATTCTTGGTTAGACCCGCCAAGTTCGCTATCTAATTCCCAATGGAGGCTGTCGATAGCTGACCAACGGATCTGTAAGTTACGCAGCACATCCTCAAACTCCCACTTCTCTGATACTGAGTCGAGGTCAACGCTAGTAACGGTTCTCATAAACGCCTTAAAATTGCTAGCTTGTTTTTTGAGCATATCCTCTGTTTTGCTGCTGGAGCCCCGGGACGTCGTTGGTTGAATCTGATCTTGGGCTTGCCTCGGCGCCACTGACGGGCTAGGCATAAAAGATGGTGGCTTTATAACTGGTGTCCCGGGCCTGTAACTCTGAATAGTCTCCCTAATTTTGATGTATTTATTCTTTACTTGCTCGTATTGTTGAGAAGTAAAGTAATTATGAGATTTATCTTCGCATGATAACAAATTGATATGGTTGTTGTGAAACTCGTTCCAATATTGGTCTAGAGTTTTCAATCGCTTCTGGATGTACTCCGGTGTCTTGCGGTCGGAACTATCCTTTTTGAAATTAGTGTAGAGTTGATCAATACCCCCTACCACCTGCTCTTGTGTAGCAATAATATCCTCCATCCTCAACATGATGATTTGAGTAGAAGATAAATAGGAAAGATCTTACTTGAATCAGACGTCTCCTGGTTCTGTGTGCACCTTGGTATGCACGCTCACTGATGTCTTTCCGAGCTCCTTGATCAGCTCAGAAAGTGAATGCTGCTGCTTACTGTATATCTTGTGATACAGTAAGAATCCTCCTTAAGTGGCTGAGAACTACCACGTCACTTCACCGGAAACACTGACACGTATCCAGGTCACACGACGCGTGTTTTAGTCCCGCCTGTTCGGAGGCTCGAAGGACCAATGTTCGGGTACTAGCCGATGATGATAGATTGATGATAAATGATAAAACTGTATGTAAAAGTTTACAAGAGTTTATTGGGAGAAATAACTACTTGATACTATTTCTAAATGATAATGAGTGACGCGCGACGTGATTGATGTCTACAAACGTACTGAAAGTAATTAAATTAGGTTAAAGTGTAAAATGATGATGCGGCGAAATGATGTGCTGTTGCTGTGTGCGTGCCTTGCCCGTACAGACAGGGAGCGAGCAATAAATAAGATAGAGCAATATTCAAATCTAAGCGGATAAGACTGCTGGTAGCGCATCCCGCATAAGGTGATTGTTGGTGGCGCCTTGGGGTTTTAGTGGTTATGCACAATAGCGAGTCCCACATAATCATCCCGCACAAAGCAGTCGCGCCGCGGAAGGGAATGCGCAATGCATTTCCCCAAGTAAAAAAAAAATCAAATTTGATTTATTGTTATAAAACAATATCTTAAATACTACCTACACCTATTCACACATACATCATTGTATTCTTGCTGTTGGTGTATCGCGCAGCTTCTGCTGTCAAAATTTACAAACATCATAATCCGTGTCAGTTGTAAGTTCAACTGAAATCTTCACTAATATATTGCTGACATCTATGGCCACGAAGCTGGTAATTGTAATATCTTTTTAGATAAAATAATTTATTTATTTTAATGTTAATGTTTATAGTGCATTCACCATTTCATCCTAAATTTGGTAAGATCAGTCATAAAAATAAATTATGATTATTGAATAATTTCTAATTGCTATTACAATGTTGCCGACGTAAATATGTAAGCTGGTATTTGTATTATCTGTGTGAATCATACATTAACATTTAAGTAAATATTTTTTTACATGTAAATGTATGATGAATGAATTGCCTTACTGAATTGGTCTCACATATGACTAGTGATGACTAATTTCCAATTTATAAAAAAAGTAGGATACGTTAGAATTTGTAATAATTATCAATTTTCTCTATGAATTGCAACTTGAAATAATTACATACAGCTCTATGAATTGAGGGTTTAATTCATAAACATAATAGAAAACCTTATTCCACACACCCTCAAGATTTCAATTCGAGCGAGGAAATACACTTGAATATTTCTTTTTAAACGTGTTTATACAGTTTCACATTAATTTCATTTGTTATTATTATTATTATTTTTTCTCTTTATTTTACAAAATAATATAGTATATCACAAAATGTTACATTAGATAACCGCTGTGGTTGACCCAACTACACCTCATATGGTGCTTCACATAAAAAAAAACCACGGGTTGCACTCCGGCAGTGCCGGCAGAAGTGAAACCTTGAATAAAAACGTTGTGCATTTTTAATACTTTGGAATCATTTTGCACGAATTGCTTTTATCAGTACAAAAATATCTCGATATCGATCTTGAATTAGATTATCATGATTCATGTAAACTTTTTACTTTTTGTATTTTTTTATGTATCCTATATCAGTTTAGTTTATTTTTATGATTTTTTTTCTTTTTGTTTCTGTTAAGTATCCTTCTTATTGTATTTGTAATATGTATTTTTGCACTTCTTGCCTACCTTATCTAATTTACTCACAGTGGTTGTCTGGAAGAAATCGCTCTAAAGCGATAAGGCCGCCAGTTGCTTTTCATTAAATTATGTTTAATATATTTTTTTCCTTTTATGTAATGCAACGAAGTGTTAATAAATAAAATAAAATAAATAAAAATACTATAATTTATATGGTAGAATATAATATTTATTTATTGCGCTATCGTACATTCATGACAATTTATATTACATTAAATACGCCGCGCCAGCTGTCTACTCTCCATCCGTCTTACGAATTTTTTATCAGGTCACGTGTCCTGACGCGAGTTTAACATTTTTTACGCATTCCAAAAAGGGGACAACGTCGCTAAAGAAGTTTTCACTTCAAAAAGAAACGAATTGTTTTTTTAATATGAAATGCAATGCATGCATGCAAAGAAACATAAATACTGCACAGATTACAGGACCTAAGTTTTAATCATGATTTTTATTTCGGACCACAAAGGTACATATTATGTATAGGTATGTTGAAAAATCTATACTTTTTATTAATTTACTACTACAAGATGATATCGTTTTTGTCAAATGTTAATCTATTGTAGGGTTTCGTTTCAATCATTTGATTATTAATATAATCTATGATAGAAATAACCTAGCATTAATAACTTATTAAGTACGCTGATGATGTTGTCTAAACGTAAGGTGTTTTTTTTTAGTTAACAATTAATAAAACATTACTACTCAGTTGACTGACCTACCGTAGTTTCTCGTCTACGGAGCAGGTTGAGGTTGGTAAATATGTTTTGTCTAGTTAAATCGTGGACGGTCTTTTATTATCAGAAGCTGGTGTGTGCTATGCAAAAACTGGAGTACCATACCATCTTCACCGGGCGTCAGGAGTTTGTACTTCATTCATTCAGGCTTCTCTCTCGCTGGTCCCTCCACGAGCCGAGGTCGGAATCTTGCAGGGCGCTCTTATGGTTGTCTTGGATAAAGTCTTCATTCTTGGCGCCAGATCTGTCATGTCCTCAAAGTGGTTACATAATTAAACAATTGGCATCGCTATTGAAGTCACGTGGTATTGCTTTCTTTATATTACTAAAGTGCAATCTCTGGTTGCGCTTTAACAATTCTTAAAAAAAGCGATGATGGTCCCAAAAAGAGGCCAATATATCTATAAATTTATTACCTGATCTTTTATTTCTGGTAATTTCTTGATTATTTTCTTCTAGTAGTATTTAAATGTTACATGCATATGTGATAATTATTATATATGTAATCAAAAAATATCACATATTAAGCAATATAACACAAATTACCAACTTCAGCAAATGTGTATATATTTTCGGGTACATTGTACAAGGTACGGTTTCCTAAATTAAAATATTAATCATTAATTAAAATTCTGTTATACGAAATAATTTGCGGGACGTTAATTAAACTCGAACAAAAGATAATGTAACCTTATTTCAGAGTATTTGATAAGGAAAATGAGATATTACTTATTCATCAATGAGGTCAGTAATTATTAGCAATGCGAACTTTCCTGTATTCGGATTGGTCGAAAGAAAGTACTAACCAATCAGCGCTTGTTTTGGTTAACCTTAAAAATTCATGTTTTAAAAATAGGGTTTTCAAATTTCGAAAATGTACAGTTCATTTTCTTAAACTTATATAAGGGCGAACTTCGCGGTGCCTATCGGTAAATGGATTTCGTGTCATAGATTAGACTGAATTTTTAGTTTTATTAAAGTAATACAATAAATATAAAGTTCACTTGTATTACAGAATTATAATCAACTCAATGGCACATCTATCATATGTGGTATTTATATTAAGAAACACGCTTGATATACATACATGTCTTCCTTATTTAATAAATGAACGCACACATATTTGAAAACCACTATCCGTTTTAATTACTGACTAGTTTATTCTTCATTTTTTAAATCTAAAATACGCCTTTCCAAACCTTTGTTTACACACATTTTTTGAAGTGATTTCTTTATCGACGTATGGGAGAAATTTTGTAAGAAAACGTCACGTTTTTCGGTTACGCGCCATGTTGCTTTTTTATCGATGTTTAGTATAGTGACGTAAAAAATATAATGTAATATATGATAATAATAACAACAATATATTCGTTTTGAAGTTTGGTTTGAAATAAGAATAACAATATATTAATTTGAAAGCCATACAATAAAAATACTTGTTCAAATTTAAGTGAATTTACAAGAAAAGTGAGAGTATACATTTCGTTTTATAAATTCAATACTTATGAGCATGATTTTAATATTTATTTGAGGTTAACCTCAGTTTTTGATTGTAAGTATCAGTGAATGTACCTATATAAATCTGTTAAAATTAGCAAATATTAATAAATATGACTGAAAAAATTGTTTTTCATAAGGCTTAAGTCTTATCTACCCCATTTTCGTGAAGTTGCAAATAGTAGAAAAATGATATGTCGTAAAGAAGTTTCACTTCTTACCTGTGTACTCTGGTACACACACTTTTACTCTTTTATTTGAGGGTAGAGTAGAGAGGGTAGTTACGGTATCGACAGGATGAACATTCAATACACAATGTGTCACAGCGAAGCTCGTGAACATTTGGTAGGTATTAGATTTCTTCCCTTTAATCTGTTATTCCGGAAAGAGACAAATAGAACAAATCCCACGGAAATCGGTCCAGTCTTTCTAAAGTTATAAGTGTTCAAACAAACCTGACCTTTTTATCTTAAATATAAAATTCTCGTGTCGCGGTGTTTGTAGGTTAACTCATCCGAAACGGCTTGATCGATTCTCATGAAATTTTGTGTACATATTGGGTATCTCTTAGAATTGGAAAACATCTATTTTTCATCCCCCTAAATGTTAAGGGTAGTCCATCCCTAAATTATTTCTTTTTAATTTTTAGATAAATTTTTATTGTTTTATTTTTTATGTTACAGCATTAAAAATAGGTTCAACCCCTAATTTTCACCCCTCTACGATCAACCCCTATTTTTAATTATAAATTATATTATACATGGCAAAACTTTTGCCAGGTCAGCTAGTATATTTAGATAATATCGAGTGTTTGTGGAAAAAAAAATGATTACTATCTATAGATAGTAATCATTTTTTTTTAATATTTACCATATATGGTAAATATTAAAATAGGTCGTATTTACAAGGTAATTTCATATTGTTAAAGTTTTTAAATAAGCTAAATATTATTTATTTTAATAGAAATAAAATCTACTTTGCTATCAAGGCCAAAGAACCTTAAGAAGGCCTAAGGCTTAAGATCATGAAAGGTCATGAAAGGTCATAATATAATTACAAAGCAATTCGTCGCTACGCCAACACTTAATCCAAAGACTGTTTAGGTATTACAAACTTATCAAAATAAAGTTATTTACTTATTCGTTCATTCAGTATTCAATTTAAAATAATGTGATTAAAAAGATAATTAGATAATAGCTGAAATTTAAAAGATAATAAAATACCAAAATGTTGTTGAGTTTTATGATAAAAGATATAAATGTGCATAATAAAAATACTATTTTATAATATCGTTTACAATATAAATTATTATCACACCAATAAATAATTCTGTATAACAATACGATATTTTAAGGACGGCAACGCATTTGCAAACCTCATGGTGTTCATCAGCGGCCGTACATAGTTAACTTTAATGATTCTATCTACCCGACTGCTAAAAGTTTGAGTCCAGTAAAAGGTAAAAAACCCAATAGGTGATCATGTCGCTCCATGTATTTGTATATCTATATTCACACTGTTTACACACATACGTGCTAATGATAATATAAATCAAAGAGCTACGTTTACTGCACAAGACGTTATGCGAGAGAATTTCCAGCTAAAGTTCTAATATATAACAGCTAAACGAATACATACATGAACCAATAGCTTGCAATTTTCTCGATCTTCCTTTCACTCTCTCTCAATCGGTCTCAATTCCTATCTCCCTTTTCTTCGACAAAACGCACATCTTAGTGAAGTTCCGTAAAAATTAAACCCTGATGCGCCTCAAGAATAATCAGTCCAAAAACTAAATAAAGGAGCATGATGCAATAGTGGATCATTGTAAACATGTTTTGTTAGACTCATGTTATATCAACTTTATAGTTTAACATTCAATATTGCGGGACCATTAACAGAGGCGACATTACGCGGTATCAGCGGTTATTTATCAGGGGGTTGAACACTCGTTAACACGGGTACCTGTCCCCATAACTCAGGGTTCTTAACGACCAGTTTGTTGGCCGCTGGATTGCTGGATTAATGCTAACTGTCCTTACCCGGTAGGACCCTCGAGGAATTTTCAGGGCATTTTCGCGGTTGATTGCAGCGTTTTTGCAGATATTATGTCCTCATAGTGGAGATGTTCAACTGTTTAAGGATCTGTTGAGACGAGAGGCAAATTATGTTGAGAGAAAAACGTTTTATTTACAAAGTTGTAAGTTTTTTTAAATACATATTTTGTTGCTTAAATTGCAATTGTTAAGCTAGGTACATCATCTCGTCCTCTTTATCAAGTTTTAAATTATGAAAATAAGTGGGAGAATATTTATATTACATAAGTAACAAAAAATTTTTTTTGTAACAATTTTACATTAGATTTTACTGCTCTAGGATTTTTTTAGTAATACATTATTCCTGAGTTAAATCCCTGTGAAAATTCTTTTAACGTAAATTATCACTATGAAAGTTCATGAATATAAAAGAAATGTAAATGAATCGCTTAATTTGTAAAGAAAAATACGCAAAATCTCGGGCATCACTACAATGCATACATAGTCAGTGAACCAGTTAAGTATAACCATTAAGCTTTCCACACGACCTCCTTTTATGTACATAAGTATTATCTAGTATAATCGGAATTGCTTTGCTTGTTCGAAATTCAAACACCAAAATATGAACCCACAACGACGAGGGTCGCACCAAGTTAATTGGCTCAAGTGAATTAAACTGATAGGATCTGCGACGAAGCGGCGAGATTTATAGCTTTCATCTTAACCGTGACTATACCTGTGCTGGGTGTATTTAGAAGCTCGTATGTACAGCTGATTGATAGACAACTCACGTAGCTAGTGAGAACTGGGAATATGACAATTGCTTCAACTTATTCATCAATTGGTTGAGATAACTTGATGTATAATAAGTGAGTAATTACTTGTTAAGTAATTTATAATTGCGGATTGGAACATTTTTACTGAACTTAAATGGTATTATGCAGATCCTATAATTTTAATTTTCTATTAAATCTTCCAGCCAAAACCAAATCTAAAAACTTGTGGATACGGTAAAAATCGAACACAAATTCTAGATGTTGCTATGTACTAAAAGAAACTTCCAATTGTTAAAATATATAATGCTATTGTTTTTAACTGAATCCAAATATCCAGTAACTAGTATTCAAAATTCTTAAGTTAATACGATTGGCAGTTAAAATATTTCAAATTATAAATTAAATCAAGGAAAGCGAGCGATAGAATCTACATACAAAAGATAGAATCTAAATAAAATATCCTAAAAGCTGCTGCAACACAAAATGGCGGGCATTACACATTAATAGACACGGAAGGAAGCCCGTCCGAAGCTACGAGTTGAAATATTTATTTATAGTGCTTTTAGCGAGCGATACGACCCGAGAATATGCTCTGAGGTCACATTGTGAAACCGCATTGTATGAAGAGTACTTCTCACTAGCACCGCAACAAGTATTTTTTTAATATTTGAACAAATTTATATCGTACGCATTCAGTGAAATTGTTAATAGCTTTTTTTTATAGAACAGGGGGCAAACGGGCAGGAGGCTCACCTGCTGTTAAGCGATACCGCCGCCCATGGACACTCTCAATGCCAGAGTGCTCGCGAGTGCGTTGCCGTTGAATGTTACTTGAAATTAATTAACAAAACACACACGAATTTCTTCGTGTTTATATCGCAATATTTAGTAGGGACAGTATTGCTGTCGCTTATTTAATTATCGCGGACTAAATTCAACAGACATTATATAGGAGGTTATATATTTAAAATCATTCATATTACTAATTAAAACAACAATTCTTAGTGTTTATTCCTAATCAAATCAAATCAAATTCATATAGGTAAACATGTACACTTATGAACGTCAAGAAAAACAAATTAAATTAACTGTAAATTTACAATTACAACCAGTTCGCAAGTCAAGGGCGTAGAGCGGGTTGGAAGAACTGGCAGAAGATAAAAAGAGCGGGTAAGAAGAACCTAAATAATGAGAGCACAAACTCCCGATGCTATAATATGATTTCGTTATTGGAAGTGTATTTCTAAAAATGTCTTAGTCCTGTGAATGGTATCATGGTATTTATTGTGGTATCAAAGGTAATGCTATGAAAAATAATACCTAATACGGAAAATGCGGAAATATACCCCGGAGGACGTTTGAAGCACCTCATTCACTCATATCAAAGTGGCTCACATCAAACAGACAGCGAAACGCGAATTATAGTCAGCTTGTTCAATGAATTTTCGCATAATATGCTTATTTAAATATAATAGAACTCAAATTAATAAAAGCATTTCATGAATGGTAAAAATTATAAATAAGAAATAAATTTGTGAATTTGTCCGCGTGAACATTAATACTCGGAAAATTCCTACAAATTGCGGTATAATGAAAATAAATATATGAAAATAATATATTTGGGTTGACTTCTGTAAAATTATTGTTGTATGGTAATAATCACCGGACACAGTTTTGCACCTTGTACAAGTGTGTCTTTGAAGAGCAGTGTTGGCCTAGTGGCTTCAGCGTGCGACTCTCATATCTCAGGTCGTAGGTTCGATCCCGGGCTGTGCACCAATGGACTTTCTTTCTATGTGCGCATTTAACATTTGCTGGAACGGTGAAGGAAAACATCGTGAGGAAACCGACATCTCCTAGACCCAAAAAGTCGACGACGTGTGTCAGGCACTGGCGGCTGATCACCTACTTGCCTATTAGATTTAAAAATGATCATGGAACAGATTCAAATCTGAGGCCTTGGCCTCAACCATCAATCAACAAAAGTGGCGCTACAACCTCTTTAGGTCAAGACCTTTATTTTATTTTTACTAGTGAAGAAACCTAAGCTCATATGAACATCATACTAAGCGTATATGATGTTTAAATGAGTTCAGAGTGACTAAAAATAATGCTTAAAGATACTAACATAAAGCTATATTTATATAGAGGTAAGAAATTATTAGTATGTTTGTTTGCAAAAATCATGAAGCTGTTACACTGATTTCAAATATCTTTCACTATTAGAATTCTACAATAATTCTGATAAACGTATTATATTTAATAAGTGGACAGCCATTCAACGCCGACACATCATACATTTTTTAAATATGTCTTTATTAGTGTTTTTTTTATTGATAAAGTTTGCCAACGCGCGGCACACTGATACATTGGTGCAACAAACACAATATACAATTTTTAATGTGACAAGCACTTAGAGGCAAACATGACATTCATTTAGAGCACATACAAATATTAATCGAAACAATTATTAAACAAAACAAAAATTACAAAAAAAAATCTATTTTAAAGTGTGAGGAGAGCAACTATGGATATCCAGACCTAGCTTGTTGTTATTATTATTACACTGTTAGCACTTATATAAGAAGGCTACAAAAATATGTTACATATCCAAATTACATTTCTTCGAATGCTTAGCTGTTTTTTTCTATGATATCCATAATTTACAATATTTATTTATTTTCCACTACATGTACAAAATGTAGTGGAAAATAAATAAATAAAAATTATTACGTTCATCAGTACTTATATATTCATTCCACGAATAATAATATTAAGTATAGATTACTTACAATTTCTTGAAAAGACAGTCTTAATTCCTCCATGATTGCTTACCTGAATGATATCAGAATTAATTTTGGGAAGTTTAATACGCGAAAGCTAAACAATTTGTGTGGGATCAGGATAAAACGTTTTAGCGAACAATGCGGCCGTGGCGAGATTTTCTTTCAAGTTCACAAGTTGCCTAATTGCCTCTTTGTACCTCAAGCTAATGTAATTTAAGATGTCCCCTTGCCCTTTGTTGATATAATTCGCTTAGAATACCGCGTGTATTGTTCGTTAAAGTATATAGACTATAGAAGGTTACAGATAACAAAAATGTAAATTTATAATTTTTATAATACAAAGAGAAAATAATATTGACCGTTAATAATTAAATATTTAAAAAATTGGATCATTCTTAACATTTCATCATAGAAGCAATGTCCATAGTTACTATCATTCCTCATTACTTGAATGTCGTTTTCTTTCAATAAATCCAGTAAGTTAATAATTATTTATTTAAGTTGAAGTCAAAAATCTGATATAGAAAAGTTTCACAATCGAAAGTGTAATTTTTTTGTATTATTATGTAACGCAATATATAAATATTTTTATTTTATGCATGTAAAAATAAGTATTTTTTACATGCAACGGACTAATATTATGTAAATGTGGGTATTATGTAATAGTAATAGTCATAATTAAGAACATTATTGTATGTATTAAATCGCGATAATTCTATAAATAAGTGTACAATTGTCTTTTCCTTTTAACGATAATATTGACATAATATGAATTGACATATAATATATCGAATTATATTTTTTGTCGCATCACGTGAATCAACAAACTGCAATTGAATATTTCTCACTCTGCTGTTTTGCATCTAAAACCAAACATCTCAAAACATTATTAATCTTCTATTACGTCATATAAGGCTTATAACATGAAATGCATATATTACTTTCCTCAATTTTCTGCCATGTTAGGCCGTAAATTATACACATATTTACATAAAGAAAATCCGCGAACCTCGGCGTAGTTATTTGCGTAATATAGCGGAGTTAATTCAGTGTGACGTTGACATGTGACTTGCGTCTGACGTAAATGTACAAGCAATCTGTCACCGCACTCGACACCGCTACATACATTGCCGTACCTTGTCAAATAATTTTTCGAACGATGTCTAAAGTTTTAATGATTGTTAATTATAACAAATTCATAAATTCTGATACTACAGATATATTTTTATCCAAACGTGTAATTTTGTGTTTGATTCAGATGTTTATTTGGGTAAGTTATTTTTTACAACAAAAATACAGACATTGATTTTATATAAATCACCTCAGAGGATGAAAAGAAAAAACTTATTAATCTAAATATCTAGGTTTCTATATAGGTCACTCATTTTGCCACGGGGCTTTAAGAACAGCATTTACAGGGTTGCTACTTATAAATTAATGACGTCAATATTTCAATAAAAAAATCTCTATAAAATATGATAGCGTTCAAAGAGCAATTGTACAGCACAAAGGCACCTGTTGCTGACGCTGAGTGTAATTATCATGATAATTTTTTATGATATACCTGTCATAACTTACCTATAAAACTACTTTAACATGTATGATACAGTAATCATTTTTAAAGATATACTTCTTTTGGCGCGTTAGGGAAAAATTATGAGAGTCTGAAGTTAGATATACTCAACATTTTTTGTGATATTTAAAAAAACTTTCTTTAAATGTATAGTAGAACTTTCAATGTATTAAGTACCTTTTTTTCTATTTTTAGTGCTGTTTATAGGAATATAACTTCTAACGCGTGTACATAAGTACACATACGTTTTTTCACATTGGGACATTAGCAAAATAGATAAACCCCTACCCAGTACAAACCAATGGTCAATGGCCATGGCAACTACAATGAGAGATTATGGCTATAATGGGCCAAAAACATGATTCAAGTCCGCTGGCTCTGCGGCCCAAAGTGCCTAGATGAGGCCTATAAGGGTCTTTTAACCACCTTTCACCATCATTAGTTCTGATACTTGAACGGTCCAGTGAGTAGGGGATCGCCATCAAGGTCTGGGCACTCCACTCCTATACTCTGATGACTTCTACCTGTCTTTTGTAACAAAGTTCACGTACATCACGCTGTTACCACAAAATTCTTAAAAAAAACGTAGAAACGAGTCCTTCAAGAAAAGTGCGTACCAATTCTTAAAAGACCGGCAACACACTCGCGAGCCCTCTGGCATTGAGAGTGTCCATGGGCGACGGTATCACTTAACATAAGATGAGCCTCCTGTTCTATAAAAAAAAAGAATGAAAAAAAAAACTCCGTAAATTTTCATGTCTTTTTCCTGAAAGCCTTAGAAATCAATGCAGGCGTTAGGCGGGTATCGCGAGAGGCACTTAATCCTACATTCAGCCCATAAAAGGAGGATCCGTAATAAAAAGCGATATGAATATTCACGACGGAGTGTCGAAGGCTTTTATTAGATCAGTGCTCGAGCCTCACTACAACACATAATATAAATAGAACAGTAGCACATATTCAAGATTATGAAAAAGGTTAACATCAACTCAAAAGTTTTTGCTTATAGAGAACTTAATAATAAATATATATATGTATATTGATAATGTTTAAGATTATGTACGTATTCTAATTTCTCTCATTATTATATTTTATATTACTCTTTTTTTAACCTTTTTTTTATTGAGGGGAATGCATTTCCGCACAGAGTGTGGGAAAAAGAATGTTGAATTACTAGACCACTTGTAATTACCACTCTCGGCCTAGTAATATTAGAACGAACTAGAACGTAACAATAACGTATTGCTACGTTCTAAACCTACACAGTATCCTTTCTATAGTTCGATGCACTCTGCATACTATAGAAATTCCCACCACGTACGGTTTAACGCCCGGTATCGTACAACCCTACCAAAGGCCGAGAATAAATTGAAAACTTAACCTCGAACCGGGAATCGAACCCAGTAGCCCTCACCATAGCAGCCACATACAAAGACCGCTAGGCTAAGAGGCCCTTACTCTTTTTTAACCTGGCTGGTTTTTGGTTAATTGTAGTGTTCCTTTGTTTTTGTAATAAATATTGTTAGCTATGCGCCTCCACTGTCTCCATAGAACTTTTTACTAGCGTTGAAAGATGGATTGTTACCGCCCCTTGCCATTCTAATAGTTAACCTTTTTATTTGTGCTTTTAATACTACGAAACTTGTAGAAACTTTATAAAATATAGAAGTATGAAACGAATTGCATTCCTAACCATGAGGCGATTACTGCTTAGACTGAACATTAACGAAACCTATAATATCTTAAGACTCGAAAAGAAAGATAGATAAGTATTAAACAATTAATTGGATTATTAAAATATTTTTTGTAAATTTAAGCATACTGTTAGAATATTGCCTGTGGCGTGTCTTCTTTCGCTTTTGCACTTGATAGGTCATAAAATTTCAGCTTTATTAATTCCGACGATAATTAGATAGACATCACAGATTCAGGCGTTACGTATGTAAATATTTTTCGTCCGTTAATACTTTACATTTAAAACTGAAATGAATATAATTTCGCCAGGACTCTTACTTTAAAGTACTCGCTTGCTCGTTTGGCTGTTCCATAAAAAAGCTACGTCATAAGTTAATTCACCTCTTACAAACAACAAATATTTTTTTATATTACAGAGCACACAGCCACGCTGCGAAGTGTTTTTGGTATTAAATAAACCTAATTATACGAATTTTCCTCCACAAAGTAAACTTAAGCTCACCTAATTCAAGAAAATTCGGGTCATAGCAATTAGCGCTTTCGCGAGTTGAAAGCGAACCATTAAATTCCTCAGAGAATTGTATTGTTTAACGCCTAGTTCGGGTTGGAGACTTTGGTGCCATCATTGTCCCAACTCCGAATATAAATCAGTTTAGAACCGCTTGGGTTTGTCTTTTCAATTTCAAGTTTAAACATAAATACATACATCGCACTGAACTATAGTTATTGCTATGTAAAAAATAAGCTTTGGGCGGGCCAAAGCTTGAGCTTTTTTAAATCCATTTGAGGTACTGATAAGTTAGTTTCCTAAATTACATAGCTTTTTTCGTACGACGATCTTAAAACTGAAATTAAAATTGCGAAGAAATATTTAAGTTCCGAAATGTATCTGTACCTGACATCGAAAGATAATTAGATGTTCATAAATTAAATCTTCAAATTATTTTCAACAATTAATTTTTCGGAATTTATCCAAACTTTTCGGAAACTCAGTCATAGATGATTTGGCTAAGTTGTATCAACATCGGTTTTTCAGTGAAATTCACGCATTTCTGTATCACAGATAAACTATTTAAAGTCGATCTAATTTCTTTCATTACTCTATGAAGCCGTTTGACTAGTTTAAATCGCTAGAAGCAGAAAACATTTATATTAAATGAAAAACTTTTTTTTGCGTAAACACGCTGTAATCTCCGTAAATAGTGAAAGTATAACTTAGGTCACATTTATTTAATTATAAACTCGTAAAGATACTCTTATATTTACTGAAGTCATCGTATTGATAAATATACCGTAATGTAGTGTTAATAGAATTTACATGGAAGCTTAAACCAGCAATCAAATTTTAATCTAGCATCAAGATCTGCCAAACTATTTTTTATGACACTATATAGATTTAAAAAAATATCGATTATATGAATTGGCGTGCGACTCTCACCTCAGCACTGCACGTGCAAGGGTTCGACCACAGAAATGAAGAATGGACTTTTTTTATTTTTATATCTAGACAAACGAGCCTAGAAATATCTATATCAAATATCTGTATGTACGAGTGTATTCGCTACTAACGGTCGGTGGCCGTTAACATACAGTGAAAGTAAACATATAAAAGAAACCGGTATGCCTAATATCCAAAAAGTCCATGTCGGTAATCAGGCACTGAAGGCTGAGAGGTCTAAAAAACAAATGTTCACAATACAGATGCAGAAATTGAGGCCTAGTCCGTAAAAGATTGTGGCGCCAGTGCTTGTTTAAATAGTACATAAGCGCAGTTTAATGGATAATCCACATAGGGTATAACTAAAATGTCCCTATAATTAAAATGAAATTAAAGTATTAATTCCAAACCAATTCCACTTAGGATCCTTCAAGAAAAAAGCGTACCAATTCTTAATAGGCCGGCAACGGCACTAGCCCTCTGGCATTGAGAGTGTCCATGGGCGGTGGATTCACTTAACATCAGGTGAGCCTCCTGCTCGATTTCCCCCTGTTCTATAAAAAAATTCTGTTCCGCATTGAAACTACTTACGGCCTAATTACCTAATGGTAGTTTTACGTACAATAGTTGTTTCATTTTCTGGAAAAAAAATGAGAAAATGATTACATCAAAACCAAATTAGAACAAAGTTCTCTAAAGCTCTTCGTACAGTTATATTTGAAGAACTGTTTAATGTTAGTTACGGCTTAGTCAAAATCAAATAGAAACTTACTGGCGGTCACCCCATTGTTTGTCTTTCTGATTTCCCTTCAGGTAAATAAAATTTGCGTAACCAAGTTTAATTATATCCCGCATCTGTTTCTGTTGACTGTGTATAACTTTTGACATAATAAAGTTTAACAATTTATTACATTAATTGACTTTTAATTATTAATTAAGGGATTAACATGGAGATTGGAGTGTTTAGAATTTCGAGTGAATGCGTATCGCATCGATAGCTGATATTCAAGGTGCTTAAATGTTAGACAAAACATGAAAAAGCATTTAATTGTTTACATTCGAGTCAGAGTAGAGATGTTGTCAAACAGTCACTATCATATCAACAATACGTACTTCGTGTTAGTTCTAAATGTTGATGGACTCCTTTATATAATAACGTGGAAGGAGCTTTCTCTTTTACTGTATTCTTATTATCGTATTCTGACACCTCTCCATCTAAATAAATTTTGATAAAAGTCTCATAATAGCATTCCGCCTGTGTTCTCACTATGTCCATCTAATTTACGAGCAAATCTACCCGATAAATTGCGTTGATAGCGACGGGGCGCACTAAACACTTGCTAATGTAGCGTTATTGCTGAGCTTTCATGTATAATCACATTTCCTGTTTATTTGTAGCGTTTTGTGTACATTAGCGTGCACACATTATGTACACCACACTTTGTGCGGCTCTCATAGGCTGACTGCCCTACGGCCTCGATTTGCGCAACGCTCGGGGTAAAATGAGCAAAGAAAAGATTAATCATATTTACTTTGAGGTTCTTTAGAAAGATTCGATGTTTCGTATATAACTTGGATTTCAAGATCAGAAGTAAATTTAAATTTATTTCAACCTTGCCTAAAGGGACTGCTTTTAATAATATTTTTTAATAATTAAATTTTAAGGTTAGTTATTAGGTATATTTTTATGTATTATGTTATTTATTTTGAATATTTATTTTATTATTATATGTAAACTTAAAATAACCCAGTTAGTAATCAATATTGAATTTTTATTGTATGTTATAACTACCCATGATTTCTGATAGTCATTTACAATATACGTAAGGGCTTACCAAGGCTACTTAGGTAACAATGACAGCTTTGTACATATTAACTAGATTTACGGGAGTAGATTGGTAAAATTATGAACTACGATATATGTAAGAAATTATTATTATCTGAAATTATTATATATACTAGCTTACCCGCTCTACGCCCTTGACTTGCGAACTGGTTGTAAATGTAAATTTACAGTTAATTTATTTATTTATTAACACTTCGTTGCTAGAAAGAAACACAAATAACACAATACATATAAATTACAAGGGATGCAACGGGCAGCCTTATCGCTAACAAGCGATCTCTTCCAGGCAACCCTAGTAAGAAAGAAAACAATAAATAAAAAATGATGAGTGCAAGAAGTGCATAACCAGAAGTTATATAAAAAACAAAATATATATATTAATCTGTAAAACCTTAATCTAGAGAAAAAAAAAACAATATTAATAACTAAATAAAACTAAAAAGCTAATCTTACAGATTCATGAACAACAAATAGTGGATTACATAATATACAAAAAGAAGAGATTTAATTTGTTTTTCTTGACGTTCATAAGTGTACATGTTTACCTATATGAATAAAGTTATTTTTATTTGATTTGACCTGGCAAATTTCGTACCGCTAAACATTAAAAAATGTCGTGTTACGGATTAGCTAAACTTAGTTTATGATGTTATCAAAATAACACCATTAATTTCACTTACTTTATTAAGAAATTAACACAAAAAAGCACCTGAATGTATGATAAATATTTGACAATTAATATGTACTTATTATACTTATTGGTTGGTTTGTTTTCTGTCGGTCCTTTTTCGTTACTGACAATTTTTTTATTTTTTTAATCTAAAATTCGTAAATATCCTAATATTATAAATGTATATTCTCAATTAAAAACATATATTTAAATACTATATTACTATAATAATATTACAGATGATATTTTACCCAATCGACGGGATGAACATTTTGACATTGTTCACTTCAGTATAACCCGTGATATTAGGTCATGGATGAACAATGCCAATACTATTATCGTAGCCAATTCATTAAACACTTCCGTGGATATCAATATAGTAATCAGGTACCAAATAGTCCTGTGTAATCCACATTGTAAATATAAATCATTGATTATGGGATAGTGTAAGTAAACGATACAATGTAAATATAATAAAATCTGAAGGTGCATTTGTCACTAGGTAATTTGAAAACTTGGTTTAATGAGTAAGTACTTCATCAATCCACTAAACATATATAACATTTACAAAAGCCAGTAAAGTCGTTTCGTAAGAGTGCGATGAATGAATGTCTGATCATTCACCTCCATAATGTAGATTGAATTACAGAAACAGCTGTAGACGAACTTTTTACATCTTTGAAAAAATTGTAGGTCGCGGTGGACCTTTAAAGTAAAAAAGCACATCAATCATAGTAAGGCCAAGCCTTACAAGCCGACATAAGTACGACAAGGAAACTGTCATCTGATGAGTTTTTCTCCCCCCGCCCTCGGGAAAGTCACCGAATACAAAATGGTTTTATTTCTGTGCGTACATTTTTAAGGAAAATTCATTATCAATTTTTAGAGTGAGCTTATCAACGTATTTTAACGTATTATGCTGTGGTTAATTATTAGTATTATGCAGATATAAATAAGGGTTCCTAAATTACAAACATTAAATTGAGGAATACATTAATTTATTTAAGTTTTAAATTAAGAAAATAAAGGTTAAAGCTCATGAAACTTTTTCATTCATAATAGAAGTAAGGAATTTATTACAATATTATTTCTCAATCCTATTGATTGGGCTTGCATTAAAAAAATGGCATGTGAACGATAAATAATTTAACTTATAGATAGAACTATTTGCCGCAACTCAAAATCCCTTTTATCTTCTAGAAAAGTCAACGGAAGAGCTATGCTGGTACATACAAAAAAACTACACGTCGTAACTCACGGTTACTCTAACGCCCAAACCCAATAACCTATCTCATTCCATTTAACCATCTGATAGACATCTTAATCCAAATATTGATAAAAGTGCCAATAACCGACTATAATAAATAATAATCGACGGATTGTAACAGGCATCTGTCAATACAAGGTATTCATGGTAGCTTGGATTGGTGTACGTGGATAGACCTATGTATGAAAATGACAGTTCAACTGTGCCAATAGCCTATCTTAAGATTTTAACTTACACCAGTTTTTAATTAAAATAATTAAAATGCTATTTCATATGTTTTAAACATAGACATGTATAGTTTAATATTATTTGTATGGTTTTATTTACTTTATTTTGTTTATATTGATTATCAAATATGAGTGTAAAGAGCGAAGAGATTGCATTCTATCCGTCGCCAAAAATGGATTGTCTTCGTAGGGTTTGGTTATGGGATGCCGATAGGTGATCGATCGACTATCACGGTCTGATCTCAGATTGTTTTGAATCTGATTGTAGATTAATTATTGGGTTCGGGCGTAAGTCGACAAATAACGAATAATGTAGTATTTCATCTCTTTCAGCCAAATTGTGTTTACCGTGTGATGAAAAGTGCACTATGGTAAATAAAAGGCATTAAAATAGAATTGCCTTAACAATTTTAACTTTGAATAAAAGTGCTCGACTATCTTTGAAGTGTAACGTAAAAACTCAAAGTATGAGAAAATTTTCAACATCTAGGGCATGTCTGAAACTTAAAGCAACTTCATTAAGTCCCGGAGATAGAAAATGTACTGATGCAGATGCTTTGACAGTCTCCATGGCTGTGTGCACCAGGTTTTTATGAAAGTTTTGGGTTCGAGATGATTTTTTGAATAAACTTTGAACGAAGCCAAATTTTCACTGTCTACGAATTGCTCTGTTTTTTTTTCTTTTAGACTACCTGAACATCGCTTATTAATTGGAATAAATTACATTTCACTAGAGTATTTAATATATATTGCCATTACGGGTTCGTCATGTAGTGAGAACAGTATTAACAAATCAAATCAAATCAAAAATCATTTATTCACATAGGTAACATAATGTACACTTATGACCGTCAAAATATAAAGATTCATATATATCACTAACAGATTAGATTCCGTTAGATTATTTACATTGAAAAATAATAATTCAGTTCTCTCGGCACCAGATCCCATTCTTCGATTATTTTTCGTTAATAGGCGAGGGTGAACCCGAGGTGTCACACTGTCTGACACATGTCGTCGATTTTTGCATTTAAGACATGCCGGCTTCCTTACGATATTTTCCTTCACCGAACGAGCGAGTGTTAGATGCGCACACAGACAGAGTGAATTGGTGAACAGCTGAGTATCGAATCTACGACCTCGGGGATGAGAGTCACACCCTGAAGACATTAGGCCAATACTGCTTACCTCATACTTAAATTTAATTACCATTTCGAAATATTACAACTTTAGCTTTAGGGTTCAAAAAACGGCTTATAAACGTCTTTAGTTTTATAACTTTTTTACATTCTAGGAAATACTGTACACTGGATATGTACCACTATATAGTTTTATATAACGAAATAAAGAATCTTTGAAGTTGAAAATAAAACTGCTTAAAATTTTAAATTAATGCAAAAAATATTTATTAATTTTGGTATCTATAAAAAATAATTATTGTAAAGAATCGTTATACCGCTTCGAGACTACGAACTAAATTCACCTGACTGTTCCTTATGGCTTTACAGGCGACAGTTTATCAACAACAATTTCCCAGTATCATCCCGGAACATTATCCCGATTGCCGGGTCATCCGCGATATTCCATAATGTCTGCTCATCTAAACTTTACGGCCGAGATAAACCCACTAATATGTGTATTATGATTGAGATAAAATTTTTGCTAATAAAATCTGCTATTGTTTGTCGTAAATTATTTTTTAATTTCTATAGATTCGGATTTACTTTTTTGGAAAAAATCTTTCACTAAGCTCCATGTATAATATTATACTTATATTAAGTAAATTAATATTGACTTTTCATTTTAAAATTCGTAGCCAAATATATATATAAAAAACTTAACTCTAAGAAATGGAAATTAGACACAGTTTAAGTCATTATTGCTGTACTGCTGAACTTCAGGTAGGAAAATAAATTTAATTTATACTTTAGCCTCAATAACACGTGGTAATCATGATATTGAATTGTAGCTTATATTACACGCCTGTCAGTTTACCATAGCGGTGCCATCTATTTCAATCCAGTCGAAAAGTATCAACAACTGTTAGAGTTAACAGATATTTGTGACTGTCAGTTAATTACAGACAAGTAATTTGCAATAAAATAAAATTGCGACTATAATTAAAGATCTAAGCTATCCAATCTCTTAAGTTGGACCAGACAGCTCACGGTGTGCCAATTTAATTTAAAATCGGTTAAGTAGTTTACGAGTCCATCGCGGACCAACATCGTGACAGGAGATTTATATATATTAAGATATAGCGATATATTCATATAAACAGCAAACATTTTTGAAATTATTAACACTTATATTTTCTATATTTTATAGTACAGACAATATAGTAAATACGCGTGAACAAAGACGCGTCGTCTATTCACCGAGTGATCGAGTTTCTTCCACTCAAATCTGCCGAACTTTATTTTATCTCACAAGTTTTACCGTTGTGTTTGAGATTATATTTCTAGGCCGAGCAGCCATACAACTTTGATCATATTTCCCGGAGCGCGAGTAACTCATCTTATTGATTTAGAAAATTCTTATTTCATGAATCAGCGGAAAGCTTTCAAAGGCACATATTTTCGTAATACACGAAAATCTTGAATCTTTGAATAGATCTAAATAATCGTTCTATTATGTATCTACTTTGCTGATACAAAAAGCATATATTATAGCATCTACAGAGATAAGAGAAAAAAATTCAGAAACAGATTAATTAAAAATCTTACTTATCATTTAGTTCCAAGACTTCAACGGAAATGCATGCTTCGGGAATGTCTGTCGACATTATGTTAAATAAAATTCTATTATATATCAACTTTGCAGAAACAAAAGGCATATATCATACCATCTACAGATATAAGAGAAAAAAAAATCCAGAAACAGATTAATTAAAATAATTACTTATCTTTTAGTTCCAAGACTTCAACAGAAATGCATGCTTCGGAAATGTGTGTCGACATTTTGTTAGATAAAATTCATTGTATGATAAAAACAAATGAAGTCGAGGGTTACTCAGAGTATTCGTTCACGCTAAACAGGCAACAGCGAAGTTAATAACTCTGCAAGCTTCAGCTGTAACAAGGATAATTAACAATCACTTCGAACTCATTGTTTGAATCCACGCTGGGCGTAACTCACTTTGAAGCCTCATCAGGTGGCTCTAATAATTGGACTCAACTAATGAAGCCCCAATAATGTGAATACACTGTAATATATAGGGCCAACAAAGTCTATTTCAATGTAGAATAATCCTAGCCCCAATTATTTTATAGAAAAAAATAACTAAACACTAAAACTATCTGTGTATCGTAATTCCTTTATAAAAGTCATTAAAAGTAGAGACTACAATTTTTTAAATTAAATAGGCTGCCTTATGTCTACCCGCTCAGCGTCAGTCCACAATATAAAAATACGGTTAAATGTCTAGCTTATAAAAACACCTTACGCAGAGTTGGAGATGCTCCTGAGACCTAACATGTAGTTAATTACACTCACTTATATACGCCATATAAGTACACTCACTCAATCACACACTCATTTATGCACTCACGCGTGTTGTGAATATTTTGAAAACAAAATCAAATTTATTATATATTAATATATATGCATTGCAATTTTAAGTGAAAAATACCTTTGTCAGAGTCGCCAGCTACTCTACAAGAATGTTAGTATATATAGTTTTTACTTCAATATTATTGAGTTTTATTTAAAATTAGCATTTATTGTTCGCACTTATTTCTTCTGAGTGGGCGACAAGTCTGCATTTTGTTTTGAAAGTACAAATAAAATTTTAATGTAATATGAATGTTTTTCTGTCATTCTGAGGAAAAATAATAATCGGTAACGGAATTGTTAATTTGATATAGATTACATTTTAATAAAGAGTAAGCACGGAAAAATCACTAATTTGCATAAAATGACAACTGTAATATGAAAGGAGAGTTCGTAACAAGCGTTTAATTATTTTTACTGTTTGTAGTCGCTTTATACAGTAGGGCTGTCGAATGCTGTAAAATTAGAGTGCATATTTCTGAATTGCTGCGCCGACCATAATAAAATTTACTAAATAAAAATATAGCTGTGACGAAATTAATCTAACAATCTTGTCCCTGTGTTGTGGGTAACTAGATTACAATAATTACGTATTACGTTTAAAGAATATGTTTTAAAGAAAAAGTAGTCACCTAAACAGCTTAGTAAAGTATGTTTCTGAAAGATTTTTTTAGGTTTTAAGACCCTACCTACAATTCTACGCAGCCTTCCAACCCCGAGTAGGAATGGGTCCTTATAAATAAACCTTTATAATATACGGGCGTGCGAATCTCATATCTCTGGTAGGAGGTTCGAACGTAGGCGCCAATGGACTGATTTGAGCGCATTTAATAATTGCTTGTACGGTGAAAGAAAACGTGCTTTAGACAGAAAGTCGACATATGTCTATTAAATAACAAATAATCACGAAACAGATACAGAAATCTGAGGCCAAAACATTAAAGGTTTGTAGTGAAACTTTTTTTAAAGTTTTACTAGTGTGTTAGTGTGTAATAAATAAACTTCAGCTGAGTATAATACACAGACCCAAGTTTGCCTACCTTTGTATAATTGAATTTGAGAAAAAAGTGTTCTAGTCACTCAAAATCCGTGTTGTGGTACTTTGAACGGTTGACCGTATGTCAATTCGGGTGTTGCGAGTAAAGTCCGTCTGATCGTACTGATCCGTTTATTTTCTGTCGTGAATTTCAGTTATTGACGAATTGAGGGACCTGAAGATGTTTATTATTTATTTAGAATTGATTTCACATAATGCAATCTAGAATTATTTAAAACACTCACACTCACCCCGCGCTCTGGGACCCAAACTGTGTCGTGACCTCGAAAACGAGAAGCTTTCCGCCAAATAAAAACAATTTAGACTGTTTTTTTCTGTTCAACACAATATGATTTTTTACACTCTGGCAACCCTAGATCAGCAGTGTAATTCGAGGCGAGCTATTGGAAGGCAATAATCTCGGAACTTTTGCTATTAGGCGGCTGATTGCAGGGTTGTCTCCGGCGGATTAATTTGAAAAGTTGCCAGCAATGCAACTTAACCCATTTAAATCATTTTTGCATTACACTTTTAAATTATCGCAATTGGCTCTTACTTTTTAAATTCCACTCGTTTGATTCTATAAATTCTAGATAATAATTGAAAACTGTCTATTTTATAGTTCTCTAATGAATAACCTAACAACAGTGACGTCACATAACCTATAAATTAGAAATGAGTTTATTTTTGCTTTAACGTACGAACCAAAATGGAGTCATAGTATCAAGCTGCATAAACTGTCCATTCTTAAACCCAAGATATTTGCATCAACGCACATCGCACGATGCAGCAGTTGTGCAGCGGGTGATGAAGCGTGCATTTGTTGGCATCTCCTTTCGCTATCGTGTATGAAATGAGGCTATTCATGAAAAGACCGTCGTGAGTGACATAGCGGTCGCAACATAAGTTGCGGTGGGCAAGCCCCATATTTCGCATGGACAAGACACGATGGACTCGCAGGCCTTGAGACCTTGGTAAGTCAAAAGACCGCACGACTTTCCACCGACTGACGACGTCGTCAGAGGTTGGCTTTCAATGGATGTAAAGAGGTCAGTGCATGGCGTACTGGAGGTAGATGGAGGAGGCCCACGTCCATAAATAGACCAAAAAAGAGGCTAATGATAATGATTTCTTTCCTACAGTTAGGTGCATAAAAATCCCTTCGTCGTACAGTAAAGGTCAACATTGTAAAAAATACAACACGTATTGTGTCGCATACGATTTTTCCGAATCAATATCTTCTTCATGCCCAGTTCAAGGGTTGTAGGTCTTCAGAACACCTGCTATTGTTTTAAATAATTGTTTCTCAATTTGAAAAGTCGGTTAAACCAGGTGGCCTTCGCAGAAAACAATACCATTGTAAAAAATTTATAAAACATTTAATTCGTAGCCATTGTTTCCTTCAACTCTTTGAAATGAATGTTTGATTGGCTTTTAACAAAATTGCTATTGAACACAAATCAAAGGCACAATACAACGGGAATTTATTGACGATAATTAACAATTATTGTTGCAAATTATGTAAGCCTTTGATGTTAATAGATTATTTTTAGCTTGAGGCTGTATAAATGTGGTGATATAAAAGTATAAAGCATATTAGGATTTAATTATGTGTATAAACATACAAATCAAATTCGAAATGAAAAATTAAAAACAAATTCTAAATCTATAGGGTCTGCACACACAAAAAAATATAAGAACCACAATTTTCACACTTAAAAAAATGGAAACGCTAATTTAATATAAAAAGAACATAGTAAAAAGAAGTTGCTAAATTTTTCTGATCTCCGTTGTCTTTTCACGATGTTTGATCACTGGGGATCCGCCACGGAAGGGCACGTAATGGTGTATATATATAACTTGCGAAATTTACGTTCCCATTGGGCAATGAGTGTCATGAAATAGAGCAGCTCATTCTAACATCTACGGAAACCATGCTGAATAGATTTGGTTAAATCTGGTTGGGTTAAAATTTCAAAATTATATATCGACTAAGTGTTTTGTCCCCAAACCCACAATCTTGTATCTGCAAGGCAAGCTAAGATTCCATGCATAGCATAGCATTGGACTTAGCTTCTTACTTTATTCAGAGTCGAGACGACTAAAACAACATAGTAAAAAAAACCTTAACTAATGATAGAATATTGAACATCTCACGTTATTATTAATATCCTATGTAAATATGACAAGAGATCGAAAGGTTCCGGTGAAAATGAAGGTAGCAAAAGCAAAAGGTAATTAAAATTGCCGGAATATAAAAGACTGTAACTAGCGGCTTCTCAGTGAATTAATTAATTTATTCAGTGGTTGTGATCATTAATTCAGCTGATAATTAACGATGGCGACTGTTTTCATTTCGCACTTCAGTCGCTTAAAAATGTTAATTTAATTTGAATAATATCGGATCGCTTACGTACTTCTGTTTTCTTTTGTACACAAAAAGTCCTTTGATAACTTTTCCGCGTGTTTTGATTGTGATTGATCTATAACAACCGGTTTTATATAAAGATTTTATGGTCTGGTAACGCAAAATTATTCCGTTAACTCCTGCAGTAACACGATCAAAAGAAAATGAGAAAACTGTAAACGAAAATTAAAAGAAACTTTTTGGTTTCTCAATTGGGAAATTAATGTTTTTTTAAAGTTAGTTAGTCAATTATAATTACGAATGTAAAAGAGATTTAACGATTTCCTATTTTGCGACTACTATTATTTTAAAAATCACAAAAGATTTTTATATTACACCGGCGCACTTCGTCTAACAGTCATTGAATGCCGTGACAGATACTTTATTAAGAAATTAACACAACAGGAAATAAGCGACGCAAGTATAAATATTTGATTTGGTTTTTTCATTACTGGCATTATTCTACAGTTTTTAGGTCTTAAATACGCCATTATCTGAATTTTGTGGATATATCTTGTCGATTGGAAAGTGTATATAAATATGTTCTTTAATTTGAGGGGAGGTTTTCGGAATTGAACATTTTGTATTACATTTTTTTTCTTAAAAGCTAATTTTTTCCAATGTTTTCGAATACAGGCAGTCCTCGACTTACGTCGTTTCGATTTACGTCGTTTCAAGTTACGTGAAACAATTGCTGGAGCTGAGAGATTTTTGGAGAAGTTATAATATCTTGCAATGCGTAAAAAATATTGCTGCTTCATGGGTCCGTATGGAACCTAACCCTTGAGTTTTACATGTAAACATATGAAAAAATATGTCTCGACTTACGTCGTTTCGATTTACGTCGCGTATTTCGAGAACCTAACATGCCGTAAGTACGAGGACTGCCTGTATACGAAAAGATAACTATAGCTATTCCGTGTGTTCCCTTCTTTCTTTTATATGTGAAGATTCAGTCACCGTGACCACCCACGCTGTAAAGCACGCAAAACGTCGGAAAAAAACTATGTAAAATAATTATAAGTTTATAATACATAGCCTCAATCCGTTATAAAGTGTGTCTTTATATTAAGATTATTGAAAATATTTGTCAATAGTTCTTGCAGCAAGTATAACATTTGTTTCGGTTTTTCATATCTCTATATTTGAGTTATATGAACCCTTAATATATTCTTAACATAGCTCGAAACAAATTAAGAATATAAACCCGCTCTGTGGCTATTATAATATAGTTTATTGATCAATGCTGCTTCTTTTCAGGTATCGGGTGTCGTGGGTCGCGCAGATGTGTTGGCGTGTTTTTTCTTCCTTTCTTCTCTTCTACTTTATCACGGGTAAGCTTATTTATACATTTAAAATAATCTACAAAGTGTTCTAATCCAATCGCGGATTTGAAAATAACCTGTGTCTAAGAATTTTCATATTTTTTGTTTTCTTGGTTGCAATAATTATGAAGCAATGCAAGAGATAAATAGAAGAACCGCTGTTGCTACTTAGTTTTTCAAATACATTACATAATATATCTAATATGATTGGTTAATCACGACAATGTCTACATTTTCTTAGTCTGCCTATTTATGCAATTTGCAAAATATATCAACCACAATTCAGCGTTATTTCGTTATGAAAATATTTTTTTTAAATATATTTTAAAACTAACTAACATTTATAGTCATGGTGTATCAGTTGCTTTGGTAAACAAATAGCTTCTCCCCTGCGAGAATACGAGGCATTTTTTCAGGAATTAAAAGTTTCTATATTTACCAATAGTCGTAATAATCTGTAGGTTATATTCCATGTTTGTATTCGTTCTTGACAATAATAATCCACTTCCAGGTTTTAGACAATTTTTCTTAATATCAGTATTGACATAATCTGTATAAAACTTAGCTTTAAAAAGGGTTATGGATAAGACTAGTGATAAAAAATAATCATTAATTAAAAAAAAAATCCATCATCATAGATTTGAATTCGTCACGTGACACAAATCGTTCAAGAATTAGTCAAATCGACGAAGATAATAATAATAATAATAATAGCCTTTATTTCCAAAAAAATTTAAAATTTAGGGATGATAAAACGTCATTCAGTTAAGTTTTGGTTTGTCCACCGTTGGACATAGGCCTCCTCCTTCCGGTTCCACTCGCGTCTGTCGCGGGTAAAATAATATCGTTGCCTACAGTACTGTCTTGAAATTTAGTCGAAGTCTGTTTGATAGAAATATAATGTGTGTATTTGTGTAGTGTTAGACGTAAAAAACTTGACGCCACCTTGCCTTGTGTAACGTTTTTGGCAGGTTCATGAAATTATATACGTTTCATTTGAATTTTCATGCTTTACAAAATTAAATATTACAATTTGTTTCGGGTCTATAGACACTAATAAATAATCTGAAATGGTATTTAAAGACTTTTGATATTAATAGTACGTTATTAAACGTCCTGTTATGACAGCTAAGTGCAAGTGAGACAAAAGTTAAGCCTTTCTCAAGATCTTTAAGAAAGTGTAAATGAGGTTCTAACGTGGGAATAGTTTTGAACTCGCCTGATGTTGTTACCGACTTGCCTCTTGTTTCGGGACTTTGGGATAAAGGCCCGGGAAAGTTTCGTATCGGCCCCGGGGACATCCCAAATCGCCGGGATTATGCTATTAGAATGATTTTGCATGAAATGTTCGACCGCGTGTCCGGCTTGTTAGGATTGCCCAATTGAGTCTGAAAAGCAACGTAAATATCGCCTATATTACTAAAGTTGTGCTTAAGACAAATTTCTATTCAGATTCTATCCTAATACTAAGAAAATATAGTAACTTAGGAAACCTTTTTTAAACCTTTGAGGGTCATATTTTTGGGATTTGCTGTAGTGGTTATACAAAGGGTGATTAAAAGAAATAGGCATAGTGTATTAACATCAGAGTTACCAATACGACTTATGTAAGATACTTAATGCCTCTGACGACTAAATTAAATAGACTAAACTAAATTTGTCAAGAGATAATCCATGGCGTGAAACTTTAAAACAAACAAGATTATTTTTTGAAAATTATATGCTTATCATAATTCATGCTAAATACATTTATCCTAATACTTTTTGGATAATATTGCTGAGTACAAGGCTCAGTTTTAGACCGCGGCAAAGGATACGATATTTGTTAATAAATAAAAATATATCATATTTGTAGTTATAACAATGTTACTAAAGGCGCAGCTTAACTTATGAGCAATATAGATAATAGTGTCCTTTTTATTGCACATCAAAGAAATTTTAGTTATGTTAGAACGCGTTTTAATCCCGTGTAAGTGCAGTTTGAAATGTGTGGTACTCATTGACTTACTACTACTAGTAACTAGTGTATACACGTAAGAAGTGAAACTTCTTTATGACCTTATTTTTCGAAAAGTAACCTACTATATACAACTTTACAGAAATTGGTGAAAGAAAGTTAAATTAGGGAATTTCAATAAAAAACTAAATATTAATTCTGAAATGTATTTTATATATATATATATATATTTCAATTTATTTACTGATTGTTACAGAATTAGAATTAGAATTTCAGTAATTGTAATAGAATTATTACTATCATTGTTTTATACATATTATATATTTGGCTTCGAATCAACCGTATTAATGAAAAAAAGATGGCGCGTATCGGAAAATTGTGATGCGTAACCGAAACATGTGACGCGTAACCGAAAAATGTGATGGTAAATTTTTAAACACCAATAAAGAAGTTCCACTTCTATAATAATATATTTTATATTTTTCAGTTGTACCAGTCGGCACCGCGTGGTATGGAGTGTGGTGTTGGCGGCTCTCAGCATGTTCGCTAAGGAGACTGGTCTCACTGCGCTTCTGTTTAATATTGTCTTTGACTTGTACAGATGCTGGGGAACATTATTCAGGTATCATCTGTAATGTGCATTAGATTGACAATTTTATCCTGAAGTAAAATATACCAGGTACTAATTAAATTTAGTAGGCACAATCAAGGGAAATCTGGTCCTTATTAGAGGAAGGTTTCACTTCGAAAAGGGTTTTATAATATCTAAAAAAACTTGCATCCAACTTCGGGCTAATGTTTAAAGAACTTTATTTCTCATTACAAAAAATATATTTTATTTACACGAGAAACTTAATATTAATATATATACGAGCGAGATACACGTCACCATAAGCCGTCTTAATTTTAGTCAACTGTGTTCGTTCTACATGCATCTTTACTGCCTTTTCGAATTTGTCAAACACTCCAATATTGCCTAATAGAGAATTAATTCTAAATCCTAATTCTTCAAATAATTTGTACGCGGCTTCGGCAAGATAAGCAAACTCGCTCGACGAGTTTTGTTTGTAGTTGTGCATTTGATTTTTTTAATGATAAGCAACTATGGAGAGAGTATTTTTTTTTAAATTAAGATACAGGTACTATATATATATAGTTGTTTAATTGTCATAATTTTAACATCGTTTACTTAATCAAACGTCAGAAAATTAGCAGGCTTAAATCCTATTCATATTATTCAGGTCCGGCACAAAATGCTGATCGCTTTTGTACCTATAAAAGTATGTATATATAAGAAACAGATACAAAATTTGTGTGTTGTTAAAAAATGTGATATAAGACGTAATAGCATTTAGTTGTTTTGTCCCTTACCTTGATCTCACTTTGAGAAATGAATATGTTTCTTAAGGGCGACCTCTATAGGAATTTACAGTTATGACTATGTCAGTTAATTCGTGATTCTCAAATTAGTGTAGGTACCTATGGTAGACAAATAATTATCTAAGTTTATATTTTATCGTTATTATTTGCTGGTATAATTTTAGACTGAAATATTATATGTAAATAATATATAAATTCCCTACTTTGAAGCTTTTTCAAGTTTTGTGTTGTTCCTATAGATGTCGTTATTTCAATATGATTAACGCCATCTAGTAGATTCGGCCTTAGGTAGGTAAGCAATTATATAAATTATTATAGAAAACAAGGTTACATAGGATTTTGATGCAGATTCGAAGTTACTTGGACAATATTTTTATCACCATAGATATTTTTTATTTCTTTTTGTGTTACTAAGCGCGCCAATTTATGGTCAACGTTAAAATTTAAAGTTATCTGTGGCCGGGTCGCGTTTGTTTTCGCGCCATACGTTTAGTCCTTTGATATATATTATATAATGTCCTTAGTATTTAATTATTATCCTCAATCTTTAATTATGTGAAAAGCAAGGTAAATGAAACTTCACTTGGAATCAAATCGATACCTCCTAAGTATACTGAGTCATCTAACAAATTTAGGTATTTTGTTATTTTTACATAAACGTACATAATTAACCATGATCTTCACGTTAGTGTTAATTTTTTTTTTTAAAGGACTCTAGTTTCCGAGATAATTTCACGTATACTAAATCAATTTCAACGTCTGTTAAAATCGTACATTGTATACGGATCCAAATAACATTGTATCAGTGTTCGCGGGGCGAGATAAGGGACGCATTGATACAAGTTTATTTTGGCTCAGTATACGATGTACGATTTTAACAGACTTTGAAATTGATTTAGTATACGTGAAATTATCTCGGTAACCACAGTTCTTTAAAAAAAAAATAACTTAAACTTAAAACTTAAATTACAGCCAGGGCGCATGCAATTTAAGTTAGTATGTTTATTTCATAAGTTTCATTCAAGCAGTCAAGGAGATAATATTGAGATCACAAAATATCGGTTTGCAAAACTAGGTTCTCGGGAACCCTTACCCGTTAGTTTCAATTTTGTTTATACAACTTTAGAAAAATCCGATGAAGGAAATGGGTTTATTAAAACAGATCAGCGTGGTAGACATATTAATCATCCAAAGATTATAAATGATCATATCGTTCGCAGTGTTATGGTTCACGTTCAACCATTTTCTCCCGTAGAGTCACATTACACTCGCCAAAAATCAAGTAAAAAATATCTGGAGGGCTTGTTATCTTTCCTAAAAATGTTTAAGTAATATAACGAATGGTTTGAGTCTAAGAAATACTCTTCTAAAGCGACTACCGTGAGACAGTATCGAGATATAATTAATACGAATATCAATGTTATAGGTTTTCACAAACCCAAATGAAATTAACAAGCAAGTTACCCAGACACATAAATAAAAGCATGAAGAGCATTTAAATGAAAAAGAGAAAGCTAGAAAACAAATGATAAAGAATCAGCGTTACAAAATAATTAAATCCTTACAGCAGCATTTGATCATCAAAAGTATCTTAATGTAAATAATAAACCTCACGGGAACGTTAGTACTTTTTATTATAAACGAAAACTTTTCTTCTCACGATATTCAGTCTGGGATCTCGACAAGGTTATTGTTTTTCATGGCATCAACAGACAGCAAAGAGAGGTGCAAATGAAATTTCTAGCTGTGTTTTTAAGTTTATAGAAGATACGGTTGGTGAAGGTGTCAAAGATTACCGATTTCGGTCAGACAACTGTGGAGGTCAAAATAGAATTTGTTTGTAGATTGTTTTCTTAATGTATCTGTTAGCTAGTTCGAAGTTCAGTATAGATATGTATTAGCCATCGCTTTCTAATAGTGGGTCACACTCAAAATGAAGGCGACAGTGTACACGCTTTAATTGAAAGACAGAAAAAAGATAAAATGCTTTATATGCCTGATCAATGGTATACAGCTTTAAGATTTGCCAAATCCGACGAAAAACCATACAAAGTTATTGAAGTGTCTCAGGATTTAATAAAAGACTTTAAATCAAAGTTTAGACTTATAAACAACTGGACAACTACTAATGATGGATCTAAAATACCTTGAAATAAAGTCACGGAAGTAGTAGTTAAAGTAGAAAATCCATTTAGGATATTTTATAAAACGAGTTACAAAGATGATGCTTACAAATGGATAGATTGTGTAGAAAACCCTAAAGCTACATGAAATCGAAGAGAGTTGAATATTAACATAGATAATATTTCTTTAGCTTATCAGACCCTAGCTTAGCTATAGCTTAATGACCAAAATAAGAACGTACACTTCATGGATCTTTGTAAGACACTGGTAATTCCTAAGGAGCATCATTTGTTTTTTTAATAATTTGATTTCAAAAAACTTTAATGGAGCAGATGACAGGGATTCAGACTGATTTTTGATTCGTTAAACCTTTAATATTTTTTTTATTTTGATAAACCATAAGGTTTAAAGCTTTCCTGTGAGCGTCCTAAGCTTTTTATATATTTTTGTTATACATTTATATTATTTATAATAATATTGTTTAACGTAAGTTACCATTTTTAGTTCCTATTATTTTATTGATGTTTGATACTTTATATAAGTGAAACCTATTGTGGATACATCTAATGTGTTTATTTTATGTTTTAGTTTTAATTTTTATTGTAAAGATGTATCTGTTTTGTTTCCAAATAAATAAATAAATAAATAAATAAATAAATAAATACTGCATTTTTTTTTTATGTATTCTTTAAAATGCGTTGTTTTTGTTAATGAGTCTACTTCTTCCTTGGTTTTTTTTTAATTTCGTAAGGTGTTAGAAATAAAATTAGTAATTAAAAAGCCTCGATTAATTATATTAGTCCAGTATACGTTGAGGTTTATAATTCTGACATAGCTAAGTACTTTCCTAGTATAATGAGTCAAGTGATGTAATTTCAATATTTTATTATTAAGTGAGATGAAAAACCCCGAAAATAAACAAAAGTGAGATGATATTAATTAAATGATAATCATATTCCATAATATGTTGGTGTAAACTATGGATTTTGATGTCCAACGTACATGAATATAACTGGTAGTTAAACCATTTTACTATTGAGTCCCGCCCGTGTATACTAAGTCATGTACATAAAATACCATTTAAAAACAAAAATCAGCAAAATCATGTTATACCAAAGGAAGAGCTTACAATCTTTACTAAAAAAACATTAAATTTATTCTGAATTAGTTTTATTCCACTTAAATATAAACGATTTGCCTTAAAATGGCTCTCCTGTAAAATTACTAAAATGTCAGTTGACTCATTATACTTAGGAGGTATCGAAATTATTGTGTTTTAATAGTTATCATGTTGCAAATATTCTTTCTCCTTCTTCTTTTAGTGTCTCTCCATTACTGGAGGATTGCCGTCAGTCTCTTGAAGCCTTGCCCTTCGCCAGATGCAATACCCGTCCACTCCCTAACGTTGCGAAGCCATGATTTCTTCCTTCTACCAACAATAAATTAATAAAAATATTCTTTCACAACTGATTATTTTCAAATTTTAATCCATAAATGTATTTCACATAATATTTGTATTTGTTTATTTTTCAAGTTATTGTTATACATTTATTTCAATTTTATTTATTAAATAAATATAAGTTCAAGTAGCTTCACCGCGCACGCACACATAATATTTTAGATGTTTTAAATTAATATTTCAAACAATTCATTTCCTCAGTATAATTTTTACATGGAAACTATCGTAGATTATATTTATCGGTTACATTTTATATATGGGATAAAAATAATCAAACTTAATTTTTATTTTAGATCTCCTGTTCGTTGGCGATGGAAAGGCGATAATGTATGGAGCCGTGTGAGTAGGGGTCTCCTGGCTTTGATCATATTAGCGGGGTTCCGTCTGATACTTCTACAAGGATCTCTTCCAGCATTTTCACCACAAGATAATCCTCCAGCCTTTCATCCCTCATTCACTGTTAGGTAATCTATTATTTTGAAGTTTTATTGCTTATTAATAAGTTATTTATCGTGATGGTCCGACATTGCGTTTAAAAATATAAAAAAACACCGAAATACCCAATGAAGTAAAGAATTTAGACGCCTGTTCTGTTCTGATTCAATGCTTAATACGAATATAATTATAAATAAGTACTGATAATCTTCCTAAATTCGTAAAATAATCCATAGACAAAAATTTGTTTATAAAAATGGCTTAGCTCGTTTCTTAATATCATAATTCAATAGAATTTCCTAGTAATTTATGTAAGCTCAAAACTCGGAGATGGCTGGACCAGTTCAAGTAACTTTTTATGGAGAGAAAAAATTTAAAAAAAATTTTTTTTTAAATAAATTGTCTCCTCGTCTAACTTAAGACTAATAAGTAAATGAAGTCTGCCCTATTTTACTAAGGATCACATAAGAAAGTGTCCAATAACATTACTTTGAGCCTCTATTAAGGGAATGCACACTGATCTTGTGTACAAATTATTCACTGTTTAGACAAAAGCGTACTAACAATAATTTCCTAATTCAGATGGAAAAAGGCTAAGTAAATAAAACATACTAAGGAGAATGACTTAAAAACGTTAAGTACGGTACCTACATAAAGTTGAAATAGGCCTGATTAAAATAAAATCATGTCGATATGTGTTAGTTTCTGAGAAATATTTAGACAAACATACATCATTCCCGAATGCAAAAATATGACGGTTCGGTTAAAAGGAGAGTATTATTCCAGGTTGTTGACCTTCTGCTACCTGGCCGCATTCAACTGGTGGCTTCTGATATGTCCCTGGACCTTGAGTCACGATTGGCAGATGGGTTCCGTGCCACTTGTAACCACGCTCTGGGACTATAGGAATCTGCTCACTGGAGCTGCCATTTTGGCCTTGCTGGCCTTGACCTACAGATTTGTTATGGACTTAGAGGTATTTCTATCCAGTCTTTTTTTAGGTTTAGGTCTATTTCATAAAAGCTCTCTCAAGCTCATAGAAATGTACTAAGGAGGAAGTTTAATATCACGAACTGTAAGGGTGTTCAAACAAGGCCATTTATTTTTTGTAACACTTATGTTTTCTCTAATTGTCATCCATTTAAGATGGAGGATTTTGTAAAATATGCCGTAGATTTAATACTATTTATGATGCAGTAAACTTAATAAATAATTCCTATCGAATTAATATGAATATTTAAGCTGAATAAAATTTTCATGGTTATGTTTCTTCTTGTTCTAGTTCTTGTTGATTCGTTTTAAGCTAGAAATCTTATGATATTTCTAAAATAAATAAACATTTTCTTTTAATGGAAATTGTCTTCGTTTTTACAACAAGGTAAATTAGAGAATTATCACTAATTAAATTCAAAGCAAAGTCAAACGTAAATTAATCAATAAAGCTTTTTATAAATTTGACGAATATTTAAATGATCCCAATCATTGGGATTGATTAGATACAGTTCAAACAATTTGTATGACTAAAAACTAAGCAATAAAAAAGAGTGGCGGAAAGATTTTTGCCAGTTCTTCTTGCCCGCTCTACGTCCTTGACTTGCGAACAGGTAGTAAACGTAAATCTAGAATTAATTTAACTTCTTTTCCGTTTCATAAGCGTACTTGTTTACCTATATGAATAAAGTTATTTTGAATTTGAATTCATACATCCAAAAACATCAGTTCTTTCGAATTAAAAATGATAATATAATTCAAGCTAAAATTTTCTTCATGGTTATACGTATATAGCGTGGGCGAGTACCTAGATCATAAGTTTGAAATTAACGCGGGGAACATCACTTCAGATGTTATTAAATACAAGAAAAAGAAGCCTAACGATTAAATCGTTGTATTTTTTTTTTAGTTTTTTTTAGATAAATAAATATTGCGTGTTCGATTAGTTCGATGGACAAAAGATCGAAAATGTAATTTCAAATTGAACTGACTGTTTATGTAAATGTTTCGTGAAATATTTTTCCAGCTACAACGACATACACCAGCAGTGGCAGGTCTATTACTGCTCATCATCCCATACCTGCCAGCTTCGAATTTACTGGTCACTGTGGGCTTTGTTGTCGCTGAAAGAGTGCTTTATATACCAAGGTATATTTTATGAGCCTGCAGATTTTTACTGATGAATACACCGTTTTAGACTTACCTCTACATTTAATTTCAGCAAAATAAATAATTTATACTCTTTTCGCACAGAAAACATTTTAGATTTTATTTTATTATATAAGTTTTTGTACGTTAATTTTAGTTTCTTTTTATTAATTAATTATGCACTTCTTGTACTTTACCCTTTGTAGGTGTTTCTTTTTATTGTTCCATATCAGGGTTGCCTGAAAGAAATCGCTTGTTAGCGATAAGGCCACCCGTTGCCTAGTAACTAATATTAGCTCCTTACTTTTTGTTTTATTATATGTATAATTATGTATACCATGGCACAAAATATAAATAAATAAATAAAACCTATACCAGACTTTGTCAAGTCATGTAAGTATTGGCTTCAGATTTCTTTTTTTAACAGGCAAGAAAGGCATCAGCCTGCTGCCCGTTAATCGAATGCAATACCAACAAGTTAAAAACCAAAGCGGTTTTCTAATGTAACATATTGTAATATATATTATTTTGTAAAAAAAAATAAATAAAAAAAAAAGTAAAAAGTTACTACTAAAATCAAAACTGTTCACAACTGATGAAGTCTAAATTATTTTTTTCCAGTGTGGGTTCAGTATTACTGACGGTGTGTGGGATGCAGGCGTTATGGCGTCGTGGGGGTGGGAGTGGGAAGCGGCTAATGGCGCTTGGCGTAGCCGTGGTGGTGGCCGGTGGGGCTGCACGAACAGTGCTGCGGAACCAGGACTGGCGTACGAGGGAGACCATACTCAGGTAAATTTGGTCCACGGTATGGCGAGGTAAAATAAAAATATACCCTCGCTCGTAAACTATCCACGAAACATCTACTCATATAATCTAGCTTACATGCTGAATCTTTGCTATGAATGTGTTTCAAATTAAAAATCTTTTATTCATTTAGGTAACAATGTACCTACACTTATAAACTTCAATAAAGAAGTACTTATTAAATGCTTCTAATTTTACATTTACTGCCAGTTCTCTAATTAAGAACGTAGACGACGAGAAGAACTGGCAGTTATATGCCAAGTTTTACAAAATGTTTGTAATGAGCTGCAACTTTATGTAATTAATAGATAGTGAAATAGAATTGTATTCTCGTGGAAACAACACGCAAATACATAGTCGAAATAACAAACATTACCGAATTCCCGTTCCGTTTTCCGTTCACGAGTATGACGCATGGCCAGCCGTCGGGTAAGAGTTGCTATGGGTCTGAAATCTCTGCGAAATAAGTCAAATCACAAATGCGTTAGGAATTAAGACGAAAATGCTTAAAAAACATTTACTGATATTTGTACCACTACTTTCTATCCAGGATACAGCAATAAAACGATTTCGTATGAAAAACATTTCAGAGCTGACCTAGCCGTTTTGCCTCACAACGCGAAATTGCATTACAATTTTGCAAACTTCCTGAAAGACATCGAGCAACAAGAGAACGCAATCAAACACTATAAAGAAGCGTTGCGGTAAGTTCTAATTGTTATTTATTTTATTTGGTTATGTACTAACTTCTATATATATATAAACTTATGTTTGACTTCAATGTGCATTCAGTTATATGCTCAATAGAGAAATCACTGATTATAGAATCACTTCTTTTTTTGTGGCTTCAGCGCGACTCTCATCCCTGATGTTCCCTCGTTGATTCCCAATTGTGCAGGACTTATTCTATGTAACGATGAAAGAAAACATCGTGAGGAATCCGGCTTGCCTTAGATCTTAGATCCAAATCGACGGCGTGTCACAAGCATAGGAGGCTGATCACCTACTTGCCTATTTGATTAACATATTATCAGGAAACAGATCTGTTCCTTTGTCCAACCTAAAAACAATTATTATATTTTTTTTTTATACCTACTAAAATCTTTTTTTTTAATACCCACACGCTGCTATATTTCAGGTGTTAGCAACTTTTCATTTTATTTTGCTTTAAAAAGACACAGACACACACGGACACACAGACACTTATATTTGATTTAGAGAATACACGAAATAGAAAAAATAGAATACATGCATCAATGACAACTATGCACAACATTTAAAGACCCAACATTTTACCTAAGAACATATAATTTGACTCATGTATGTCTTTGTAAGACATACAATAGTAACTTTGACAGCATGTATTATTGACCTATTAAAAAAAATCAAACGTAATACTAGCGGATGGTCCAAGCCCACACAAAACGCAATACCTTAATTTTCTTCCTTAGAGAAATATATCCTAAGACTTAACGTGATATTACAGACTCTGGCCAAGTTACGCGAGCGCGCACAATAACCTGGGCACGCTGGAAGTCTGGTCGGGACGCGCCGAACATCACTTCCTACTGGCTCTGCGATACAACGCGAGGCACCTCAACGCGCACTATAACCTGGCGAGGCTTTATCGGTCAGTCACTTACGGTGTTTTACATACAGAGCAAGCTAATTCGGTTTAAGGCAGATGAAACCGAAAACATTATCAAAAACAATGTGAAACCAAGCTCCTGAAATTCAGTTCATAATGTTTTATTTTGTTGACAATTATTAATATTAGGGCCTGTTTCACAATGTATGGATAAAGTGCCAAATAGCTATGCAACACATAAATTATTCGGAAGATAAAAGTTCCGAAGAAATTTCGCGCTATCTGACAGTCGTGAAACGCACAAATACTGTTTATCCTACCAATAAGTAATGAATAGCTTATTTGGAACTTATCCGGACATTGTGAAACAGACCCTTAACATTACAATAGGAATATTAATAGATCCTTACATATGAAATTGTCGTTTTGTCGTAGCAGATGTTTGAGGTCAAAGCGGCCAGCAGTTTTTAGGAATTCCAAATTCAATTTTGAGGAAATATTTAAGGCTTGATTCTCAATGTCCGGATAAGTTCCAAATAAGCTATTTATTACTTATTGGTGGTATAAATAGTATTTTTGCGTTTCACGACTGTCAGATAGCGCTATTCGTCATGAAATGTGAAGTATCTTATTCGGATCTTTTATCTTTCGAATAATTTATGTGTTTCATAGCTATTTGGTACTTAATACATTGTGAAACAGGCTCTTACTCTTGCATTTGGTTTTTGTAACTACGATTCATTTCATTTTCTTTTTGCTACATTATTATTCAGTAAATAATTATTTTTTTACGAAAATATTACTGATGTCCCCTTAACGAGCCCCTGAACAGCTCCATACATAATGTTATAATAACTACATTTTGAATCTTGAAATACAAGAATTTCATAATAAATTGTTTATTACTATGTACTTTGCTAATCAGCTAACGACCGAACGCAACAAAGTCGTGACGTCAAAGTAACGCTTGCAAAAGTTCTCATAATATTTACATTTAGCAACTTTTAATGCAAGATCAACATTCAACAGATGACACTATAGACAGAGATTATTTATAAACTATTTACTTTTCTAAACGTAAGATATATTTAATTTCTTACAGTAGATTTTTTTACTGTGGGTTAAAAAAAAAATCAACTTTTACCAAAATTCATTTAAAAATATCTGGTTTTGTTTTTAAGTAAAGTAATTAAGTTTTACACTTTCCACTTCGTCACAACACTTTTACAAGCACTATGCTTGTTACAGTGTTATTATTAGTAGATTTTCACATGTACCATATTTCTTTAATAACACAAACGATTAAAATTAAATTTTGTTGACGGAAAATTTAAAGACTGACAAGTCTGAAAGAAGATGTATACCAGAAGAGTATAGTAAACTAGCCTCGAGTGATTTGAGCGTGCGAGCTTATCCGTGTTTTTTGAGCTTCAAAACCCGGGAGAAAACATGAGGAATCCGGCTTGCCTTAGACCCAAACGTCGACGGCGTGTGTCAAGCACACAAGGCAGATCCCTTCTTGTCTATGTAGAAAAAATGACGCAATAGATTCAGAAATCTGGGGCCTAGTCCTAAATGTTTAAAAAACATTAATTTCCATAAAAAAATATTGATAAGTGAACGTTTAAACCGAGTTGGATAATGTTAAAATAAAGTGTTACAATCTTTGTAGCAAAAAGAACCGCATCGCGGAATCCTTGAAGATGCTGGAGCGCTGCATTTCCCTGGAGCCTCGGTTTGTCCCCGCCCACGTGGAGATGTTCCTGACAGCTGCCGGCCAAGACAAGCACGCCGCCTTGCGCCGACTGTTAGACCTGGAGCCACGCAACTGGGAACATTATTACCGCTACGGGAACTGGCTAAAGGGGAAAGGTGAGTATTCTGTAAAAGACCAAAAATAGGCCATTCGTATCTTGTTTTTTTTCTGTTAATTTTTGTATGAGCTGTATATAATAATGGTGCAAAACAGAATACTTGAAAACTTTTATTTTTTGACGTCGATCCAAGAATAGTCATTTCGCAGACGGTTGTTACATTAAACTATCGATTATTCTGACATTTTATTTTATTTACCAATTAATAAAAAGCAAAAACAAAAGTATACAAAAATATTTTTTTGCCACCAGAACACTGTTATTTCTTGTTTAATCATACTCAAAAAACTATCCTCAGCTGATGAAATTCTGCTTGTCATAATTCATCTACAGAAGATTACAAGAAAAATACAATACTATATTTAATGTTGCAAACATATGGTATACACAAACGTAAGAAAAGCCAAGAGAAAAAAAAACAGCATTTCATAAATTATAAAAACTAAAGGAAAATTAACGTTTATTAGTACTCATAACAATTAAATAAACAGTATTTACAATTTTCTAAACCTACATAGCAATTATTAAAATTAGTAAAAAATCTAAATTAAAATTTGATTTCGAACGCATGTGATGCAACTATAGATATCCAGACCTCACCAAATGTTTTTCTAATCTTAGGTCTGTGGGCTTTATCCCTAAAATACTACCAAAGTGCTGTTCGGGTTTCATATTTAACGTCCCGACGTGCGGCTCTGCCTCCGTTGACGGCCGCCGCTTTGCTGCTGCGTCGGGATGGACAAAGGATGAGATTGTTACATCTACTCACTAGGTAAAAGATTAGTCATTTCTCTATTTTAGCTCTTTTAGATAGTAGCCTGAAAGAGACATCTACAATCTGCGCTTACAAGTCACTGCGATGACGTCATACCCTAACACGCACTAACGAAGTTATTCTTATCACTATGGATAAACTCACCCTAAGCTACTGAGTAACACATGTGACACTGCAATAAGTCTGTATCTGACCATGCGCTACCTACGCTAGTGTAGTCTTCGCGCATTGTGGCCCCTCCCGCATTCACTTGATGATTGCGATTCATGCAACCTGCGCGCTTTTCTACGCGATGAACGTCAATCTCCACCATGACCTGGAGCTCCAGCCACAGCCCAATGGATGAAGTTGCCACACGCCACTCCAACAAGGCATCATAACCATATACTATCAAAATAATTTACGTACGCACTTATAACACATATTTCCTGTGTAAATTGCCAGTCTCAATAAATTTAATGCGGTACTGAAGTTCCTTGGCTCGATTCCCAGTTAAATATGATTTCCGGTTCAAGTATTGTCGGTTGTAGGTGGCAGGGTGGGCGTGGGGCGGGCGGCGCAGCGGAGCGAGCTTGGAGGCTTAGGACAGAGCTTGCAGGGCGGGCGGCGCGATACACACGGGTAACACAGGTAAGCTTTTAATCTATTTATCCATCAATAGGGTTTTATACTAAATAATGCCTTGGGTCTTAAATTTACATTACTAAACTCGAACAAATATACAAAAAACCACGTCGTATTGATAATCTTAGATTTTTGGCAGTCAGTTAAAATATAATTATTTTCTTTCTTCATAGAAAATTTAGATGGACTGTTTTCAAATTTACGTAGAAATTTACGTCAAAATGTACATGAGGATTTAATTTTCCATACCCTTTATCGCGTATCTTATCGCCAAGCTGTCAATCCAAAATTTAATTAACAAAGTTTTAATACAATTTCAGTCAAAATCGACCTGTCTCCATCACAGCCACCTCGAAGTGTCGGCACATTCATATCGAACTAGCGAATACACAGACGTTCACGTAAAATCCGAATGTCAAACTCTCCCAGCGACAACAAACCCCCAATTTAAACCCACACACAACAAATCCGAGACAAAACTCAAAAGTTGTCCGTTGAAGGACAGGAATGGGCCCGACCCATTCGCTTTGGTTTCTGACCATTTAAAGACTTATTAGGTATAAGGAACATAGATTGTGATTAATATTAAGTCGTTTTTGGATGAGGGTACTCTCTCGATAGCGATAGCGAACCTTTGAAATACCGCTTTTATACCAAATTTGTAATATTAAATAGATTTGTAAGAAACTTTAAGTGGTGTTAACGATTCGATGGCATACAACATTTTGAGGTCTGACCCTCAGCTTTCTGTATCTGTGTCTTGATCATTTGCCAATCAAAAACGAAGTTTAGAAATGAAAAAAAAAAGAGTGTGTACAAGCGTTAGAAGTTATACTTCTTTGGCGAATGGAAAAAAATAACTAAAATGCAGTAGTGATTAACGATAAATATTAAAATTAATCAATAAGATTTTATTTAAATTAATAAATTATTATTAAATACTATTACCGTCGTATATGAAATTGATTTAAAAACACCAAAATAATATTTATTTATTCACACTGTTAAATTGGACTGTTATGAAACACTTGTTCTAAATATAAAAATACTAGAATGTACAACTTGAACATATTTATCGATTTCCATGCCACCTAGACCTAACTTTACGATATCGAATTTAGGTATTGGTGTGCGCGCGCATTGTAAAAATTCACTTTCATCACTTTTCTCCATCGCGCCAACAGAAGTATAACTTCAAAAAGATTACTAAGAGTACATAAGTTTTTAAGCTTGAACACATCGACGCGCAAGTTGTATGAAAATAAACAATTCATGGTATTGGACAAGAACAACTAAAGTCGAGTCGAGTAGAACGGGGCAAACCGGAAACTGCTACTCATAAAGAGATACATATTGCTACGAGTGGGCTACCTTTAAGAATTGGTACTTTCTTGAGGGATCCTTAGTTGAATTTGTAATATGTACTGCAATGGGTAGCTGGTTCCACATAGTGGTTGTGCGCGGTATAAAAACCAAATAGTGAAATCGAGTTCGCAATCGCTATTGAGAGCTACAAATTACGATGATTTTTTTACTGCGTTGTGTTAAAAGTATTTTTTTACTATATTTTTTTTCACTATAACCGGTCTTTAATATTGTTTAAAGCGTTTCGTTCATACATATATAAGTTTGAAATATTACATCAGTCTAATGTAAAATATGATTGGTAATGTAATGATAATTTTATAAAAAATATTTTATTTAAGATTGTAAAATAAAGGTGAAATTGTGAAAACGATTTTTATTTTATGGTAATACCAAATATTACGACGTACATTTTTATTTACGCAAAAAATGAGGGTAGTTTACTTAACAAATTGAAAAGGTTTCTTTACCCGCATTTTTACTACATGTTTTTAATTTAATAAACTGCAAAAACTCAACCGTTTGTAGTGCAATAAAATTACACAAAAAGCAATACTTGTAAAAAGAATCACCTTGTTTAGGTCTCCCGCTGATTATTACTATTTTCAATTGCACAAAAAACTTTAATTAAATCTAAAATCGTGACCCAATTGCTTTTATATAAAACATTGGCTCTTATATTATCGTTATACAAGAGTTTTTGTAAAACCAAAAAAATGCCGTACAATCTCATTTATTTATTTTTTTATTTATTTAATTATAAGTAATCTAACAGCTTACTAATTAATACATATTATTATACAAAATACTAATATAATACAAAAAGCCAAAACAGATTACATAGAATAACAAATTGTGTATAAAAAGCAGAAAACAAGTAAAGCGCATTAAATTTTATACAACATGTTTATATATATACTAGCAAGAAGAAAGAAAATATGGAAAAACTCACAACCAAATTGGTAGTCAGGGAAACCGCGACCATAATGTCGATGGAAGGTCTATTGTCTAGTACTACTAGTACTACTAGTACTAATAGTACCAGTACTTACTGGAGCTGCTCTTATACTTCCTTATAATAATAATACTTTACACTAGTTTAGTTGTAACTTGTAACTAAAAGGTTAATCAAGATTCAATTGTAATATCAAAAAACAGCTGGTTCCAACTGGATTCAAGTAGCTCAATCGAGAAAGGACTGGCTATCTTTGGAGGAGGCCTTCACCTCAGAGGAGTTTTTACAGATTGAAGAATAATAGTTTATAAGTAAGAAAAACTAACACAACTAAATTTAGGATACAAATTTAATTACTAACAAAACTAACACTAGTATGAAAGTAAAATGGTATAGTCCTCTTCGATACCCTTCCAAAGGTTCCTTGGGCGGGTCCATGTTAGGCTTTTGTATTAATTTACTTACTTAATATATAAATAAGTAAATTAATATACATAAATAAGTCAATTAATCAATACATAAAATCAAGGTTGCCGTAGCAATTTAATTAAATGCCTCAAAAATTTGAGAGTTAGACAATGTTATAACTTTTTTATATATTTGGTCAACCGGATTCACATCTACCGAAAGGTTTCTATGTCTGTAATATACGTTTGTAAGTTTTTATATATTAAAACATATAATATGTTTTCCCTTTTCGATATGAACCGCGAAAATTTTAGTAAAATACGTAACATAATTATAATCCATTCTGTTATTCACGATTTAATCATATTGCATTAATTAAATTTAAGAAATTTATTCATCATGTTTAGAATTATGACGATAGAAAGTTCAGTTATCACGACGTAGAAAGTCGCGCAAATTACTCAAAATTTATAGTACTGCAACAGATTGTACTTGGATAAGTTTGAACTGGCAATTAGTCGACAGTGATAATGCCATTATGTAAGTACATTTCTGTGTAATGGTATAATCCCTGACAGTATATAATGACGATTAATCCAAGAGTATCGCCTTTTCATTGCTAAATTCGGGAGAGAGAATTTCAGAATTGGAATACATACTTCAATGAGCATTTAGATGATAAGATCAGATTAGAGAAGTGATATCGCTTCATTGATTAAATTTTATTTTAGGTTCTTGGTAAAATTATAACACATTTAACTACTACAATATATACGGCAGTGTTACTCTTCCATATTTGAATCGCATATCTGAGCTACACGTAGTTAAATACAGTTTAAATTTTAATACCAAATCTAACGGGGACTAATTAATATGCGACTATATTTTTAATAATGGGTTATATTACATTAACAATCAGGTATATATCGTTTCCGAATTTTGAACGTTGAAACAAAATAAGTATTTAATATTGGCCAATCAAAAATATCGGCCAAGGCTTTGAGCCATGTTACGGAACTTTTTGCAATAAAAATATCATCGAAATTAAATAGAAATCAACCGAAAATGAAATGAAGGCAGTGGATTTAATTAAATAAGCACCGAGGTTTGTAAATCCTACGCCTAACAATTCACGGTCATTGTTTATTAAATTCGGTTAACCGCGTAAACAAAACCAATTTGCATCGGCTTAGACGCTTTCTACACTTCATAGTTCCGATAGCGAGTTAACCTGCGCGTGCGCCGACCGCTGCCAACCGTTAAGTGTACACAGTGTGTTTACCCTGCCCGAGCTATAAAGACGTGTCACCCGCTCTCGAGACATTCCAGTGAAAGGCCTACGAAAATGCGGGCAATCTGCATTTTCGCGATCTCGTTACTTTCCTTGGCGTTGGCAGATTCCGAACCTTGGGTAGAGGAAGAAGACGTAGAAGATTATAATGATTATCACATCGACAAGCGTGACGTCGAAGGTCCATATGAGGAACATATTCGAGTGAAGCGAGGACACGAGAGGTCTAAGCGAGCTCCGGTGCCAATTCATCAATATGAAGTCTATGAACCGTTCGATGAAGGGTCCTACCCAGCTCCATCTTACCAGGAAATGTTAGCGGCTAGTGCTGAACACTACCACAGATATTTACCCGCAAATACACGGATCGCTCGCCATTTAAATACGCAAATAAACCCGGGACCTCTCACGTTTGGAGTTAGTCCAGATCCCATAGAAGTTGTTGCAGCGCCTGTAAATCTATCTCCAGTAGCTAACACTAGACCAATACAGTTCAGCAATGAACCACCAGCAGGCGTATTGTTCTATGAACAGAAGGAAGACTTGGCCCCAGCAGCTGGTCACCTTGTAATAAAGCATAATCCCCATGCCTCGGCCCATAAAGAAGGATTGGGTCATGCGCAAGAAGCCAGTCACTTTGATGCACAAGGAGGCAAGGTATATACAAATAAATACAGATAATTATTATATAGGTAAATATTCATATAAATCTTAAAGGGCCTGAGACACTACTATGTGATACAGATACAAATATGCCTCGAACCAATTTCTATAAATAGTGTTTTACAAATAAGTTGTCATTAGCACTTGTTGTCTTCTTGTCTATTTCCTTTCATAAATACATGTCTTGGCTAAGTTATAATTAACTTCTAAACTATCCCTGAGGCATATGAGTTACAAGATAAGTGCCTATAATGACACAAAATATATGCTTAATTGAGAGTTATGTAATATTTTAATTCACTTCAATAATAATATTATAAATGAGACTTTAAAGAAATATTAAATGAAAGAACTACGTTATATTTCAAATTTCAAATAACTTACAGGTTGTCAAAGGTTCCAAAACAGACCACTACGTAGACAAAGGGGGCAAAGGACACAAAACTGACGAGCACCATCGGAAAGAATATGAGGAAGCAGCTGGTAAAAAGAAAAAGCACCATGACCATGCCGGACATAAGGGGAGTCATCAAGAGGAGGCTTTTGGGCAGAGAGGGGCACACTTCGACGAGAAAAAGGGACACAAAAAAGGACACAAAACTAAGGGTATCTCTTTTAATTTTTTAAACATACCGTCATACCTAACTTTATTAACATTTACTGCACCTATGTATATCATAAGCAATATTATCACCGTTTATGAAGACTAAATGTTAATAAATATTAGTTTATTGTTTTGTTCCAAAAAAAGTATCAATCAACATCTTTACCGCTTAATGTTATGTATTATGTAGTTGGTCTATTTAAACAAAATATTATTCACAAAAATAGATTTCCCCTCAAACTTTCATACCAAATCAATTAACCATAACTTACGTCACTAATTCTAAAAGTCCGCGAAACAATAGTTCGTCCCAAGAGGTCAATCAGTTGGGAACAAAATAACATTATGTAACACCTGTTACACTTTCACTTTGACCGCAAATATAACAAAAGCGTCGTGCCATAATGGCTGCAATACTCATGCACTAATATGCAATATTAATTGAATGTGAAATTCGTGATTGATTTCAAAACGTTATTGTAAGATCTGTTCTGAAATAAAACGTGATTACGTAGACACGTAAAACAGACGTGATCTAGCTCTAGACTTTAGAACTTACTACAATTTAGTCCAACTCTAATGCCTGAATACAATTATGTTTCATACTTATTATTAGAAGCAGATACAGCTTCCAGTTTGAAATAACGCTAATAATATAGGTCGCACGCACAAGAACTACTTGAGTATAATAGCTAATAGCGATACTAACTGAATCTGAAAAATCTCATTAATCTGTCTATTTTTTATTGATTTCGATGTAAATTAACTATACCTTTACATAAAGATGCGCTCCACTTCTAATATCAGGAGTCGAAAAAGTTTATACCCCATCACGATTGTTTATGGCGCAAATTTTGGGACGCTTTCTAGCGATTTGTTTACTCGTTTAAATCACAGATATTAGAGTATATTGACAGTACAGATATTAGTAACAAAAGTGTGAAGCCTTCTTTTATATGACCAGCTATTCCTGATCAAATCACAGAACATATTCAAATAAAATATATATAGGAAAGTGGAGATAGCCCTTAGCCTCAGATTACTAAAGTCCCTAACATAGTCCCTCGACTGTTGGGTTTTAGGACTGGACCAGACTGTTGTCAGAATGTTTCTCTTTGCCAAATGATAAATTATTATGCACATAGAAAAATCCCAACAAAAGAGCCAGTTTGCTTACTAGTAGGGCATCGAGTTACTAAACAAACAGTGCCCTAAAGATTTTAACAGAAAAACGCAAAATATGTTTACAGGCTTCCATAACAAGTATCATAAGGACGAATTCCACAAGGAGCATAAATTCTACGACGACTTCCACAAGGGAGGTGAACATCATCGGTATGGCAAATTCAACGCACGACACGCAACCAACGAGAGTGGCAAGAAAAAAGCCCACCACGTAAACGCAGGCCACGATTTTGTGGAGAAAGGCAAAAATGGATACAGGTAGGCATTTTTTGTTCCTGCTACCTGAGAAAGGGTCTATTTGTTCATGCGTCATTCAATTATTAAGGGTTTATCGCCGTTGCGAAAATGCCATACTTGTTTTTGTATAATTATACAAAAAAAAATATAAAAAAGGATTCTTTGGAATTGGAAGTTTTGATTTTTTTTAATAGTTTTTATAATTACAACAAAATGAAACTAACAAAACTATTATGTATACTTATCGGTTAGTGCTATATTAAATAATGGGTTGACAAGTTATAAGCTCCGGTAAAACTTGGTACAAGGATCTAAAATGCAATTTTTTGCCAACAGCAAAAAGGGACATGTGGATGCTGACCATCGGGGCCACAAGGGCATATCTGGACATGATGAACATCATTCACATCACTCGCAGCACGGCAAGAAGGGAGGCAAAGAAGGTGGTTCTCATTGGGCATACGCTAAGAAAGACTAAGTTAATATAAAAACTAGTATTAAGTGATTTGTACCCCGTACTAAAAATGCGCTTGTAATTCGTTCATTCAGTTTTTGTGACTGTAATTGTAATATGTTTTGTCTTACGATGACGTTTGCCTAGTTGACGATATATCCAATGAAATCAGTATCACATCTAAGTAGTCCATAGAACTATGCAATTTATATAATATTATATGCCATTGAGTTACTAGTAATCTTATAATTGCATTGCGATGGGTAATGTTTCTAAGGATGTCGTAATTGATTGATTTCCGTCATTGATTTGTCAGTAGGTTACCAAGTCCTATTTAAAGCAATCAAAAATCATTATTAAAATACACTTTTGGACCATAAACATAGCTTGTGTTTAGTTTTTGAAGATTATGTATAAATAAACATTCGTGAATACTTAGTCTGAATACTAATTGTTGAAATTAAAATTTAATTGAAACTAAAAACTGTTGCAATGTTTCTATAACTTCAATTCTATCCTATAGTTATTTGTAAAATGGTTATTAACGGTATCTGATAACTGGCGGCAAACGGACAATGAACCCCTATCATAAGAATATATAAGTCTATATCACCAAGCCGTGATTTTAGTATTTTAACAGTAAGCAAAATATATTGTTGTTCGGCAATATTTAATCATCATTGTCAAAGTTTTCTCCACTATCGAGACATTGTTTGTATGGCGTTCAACTCGCAATTTCTATTTTCAAACGTATAATTGTTCTGGATTAGACCAAGTTATCGCAGACAGTTCGAGAATTATTTTTGTCTATCGTGACCTTGCGTAACCGAATCTTACTAAACTGTGTTAGACGCACTAAGCAAAAATGGAGTCTATTATAGTAATTCTACACAGTGAATAATAAATAGATGAATAGAAAAATAAGCAGGGATACCTAGCCTTGATCGTAGTACCGCGCGTATGCTTTCAGCAACTTCTGCAATAATTTTGTTTGGAGCAAAACGTCACGTCGTCTACTTCACAATTAAGTGACAAAATTGGTGATTTCCTTTCTGTAGTTCTCTCGCTATTACGCCTGAGTGTTCAGTCCCCTGAAACGTGCTGTATCGAAATGTAAATGCTTGTAAAATACAGTCGTATTTCCTAAGCTAATTAAAAAATTGTCTAAGTACTGTTATTGTATTGGTCACACATCCTTAATGTAGGGATGTGACATTCTGCATAAAACATCGATTAATAAATAATCGATTTTTTCATTAAGTGATTTTTAAATTAATTTAAAATTAAACACTTTAAATATTTTATTTATCATAGCTTTATCAATGAAAAATAATCAATAGAGATTTTAAACAAATTAAAGTTAAAGTTTGAATAATTCAATTGTTACTTTTAAAAAATCGATTTTAGTGGATTTTTTAATAATCGATTATTATTCACATCCCTAACTTAATGGCGGCTCCCACCGCAAGTTAAAGGTTTCAATGAGCAGAGCCACCAAGATTTGTTAGTATTATTAGATAACGGGTTTTATAATTTTGATATTGTCATAAAAACGTTCCTATTTATTTGATTTTTATTTATCCTCTATCAGGGCAAAACTGAATACACTTATTTAAAAAAAATCGCGAATCTAGATACTATTGAATAGTCTAGAGTCGTGGACAACGTTGGTTTTCCCGTTTAATTCAAAATCTTTCATTAATTTAGGTAACAGCATACACTTATAATCGTCAATAAACAAATACATATCAAATGCTATATACCCACGTTAAAATAGAAATTTTAACGTGGCGTAGAACAGACGAGAAGAACTGGCAATCTCTCCGTGTCCACATATGCCAAATCAATCCATATTTTTAACTCATACATTAAGCGCTAAATTCCGTATGTAGATCTGAGGCTTACAATTTCGTTCATAAGTTAATGGGTCTAGATCTCAAATAGAGAATTATTAACAGACGCAGAAATGAAGTGCGTTTAGGACGTGATATCAATCATTTCATGTAAATAAAAGAAAAATTAGCCTCAGAAAATTTTATTTTCAACAATGGTACTAAAAGGGGGGTAAGCAGGGTACAGGTGCACCTTTCTTTGGGTCAAAATACATGGTAAACACAGATACTTTGTGGTGTGGCCGTCGCGGGAAGAAGACTCTTTGTCCGGCGTCATCGATGAACTCGCTATAGTCCATCGACCACTCCAGCTTCATACCACACTTCTCACACATTTTGGCTCTGTAAAATTGTATCACATACAGGTTATGTTCTCTAGGCCAAAAATTCTATATGTAACAAATTTTTGATGATATTTTTTCTTGCTAAAATATATGTTTCATTAGACCTAAACGCACGTTTCACATCTTCATCATACATGTTTGCTGCCATGGTTACCAACCCTTAAAAAGCGCATCCAGTTACGTTACATTATACGTACGTATAGTGGCTGACAGCGATAACGTGCACGAGCGGCAACCGCATCTCCTCAGCGTACTGCAAAACCCTCCGTAAGAGTAAAGACCCCACGCCTTGTGCTGCCACCTCCGAAGATGTCGCTAGTACTTCCACCTGCATTATTCTCTTTTGATTTCTCTTATTACCCTCAACTTAAGTTTACCTGATTCTTACGATAATTATACATCCCATGTAATTTATTATATTTAAGCTTTCAGAATGTCTAATGGCCAAAACATTTTTATAAATAATTTAAGTCAAAGGTTTCAATTTATGTATAAGATATTCACGGAAAATAGTGAAATAATCTTCTAAGATGAGGTTTTAAAGAATAATTTTAAAAATCAGCCCAAGAATCGGATACTTTTGATAAATAAAATAAAAATCAGTAATATTTATAATTCGAATTGGATCCAAAGAACTGAAGCTTCCTCTTATAACTTCAAAAACTCGAAGGAGTGAACAACTCATGAACTTACATCATACAAGTACGACACATCGTACTTCTTAAATAGATTGGGACTACGCAGACAGTGTGCTATGAAGTACATCCGGTTCCTTTCCGGACGCGGACTCGTACAGTGCGCCCATTCTTCCAACTCATCTACGGCCCACGGGTAAACCCTATTGGCAACACATACGCCAACCATCTTTCGTTCATTTGTACGTGGTATATACTCGTATGCTATAAAGCGATCACCTGTCGAAAGATTTTAAATAAAAGTTTTATCGGAAGTAATTAAAGGGTAAAAAAGATAGTGATCGTAAGAGATATTATTTGTGTTTCAATCATTAACACATTCTTTTGTTTAATGGTCGGATAAAAACACAACAAAACGTAACGTAAGTAAAAACATTGTTTTTAATGCTGAGATAGTATATTATATAGATATAGAAATAGTTTAAGGGTCTGTTTCACAATGACCGGATAAATTCCAAATAAGCTAATTATTACTTATTGGTTGGATAAACAGTATTTTTGCGTTTCACGACTGTCAGATAGCGCTATTCATCAAGAAACGCGAAGTATCTTATTTGGAACTTTCATCTTTCGAATAATTTGTGTTGCATAGCTATTTGGTACTCTATCCATACATTATGAAACAGGCCCTTAATGTAGTTAAAAAATTACGCCATAATTTTAATACAGATTACACCCAAAATCATGACCCCTACTTAAATACTGTACCAGTTGTAAAAATCGGATGAGTTGCTTCAAACTAACTTACCAGAGAGTGAATATTTATCAGTCAGGACATCAAGATAGCTACAGTTGTGACACATCCAGAGTCCCACGACGCTTGGCTCGCGTGGCCAATAGTGGCTATAAAGGAACGAACGTATCAATTTTCCATGTTTGTTGGTTCCTTGTTCGATTGATACATTGCGGATGTCAAAGCACTAAAACAAAGACAAAGTTGTACTTATAGGATAGCTGACTTTCCCCAGGATTCAGGTGGTCAGCCTGACACTGTCACGGTGCTCAAATCCAAACTCCCAACCAATACAAATACCTTAACCTCATCGTTTGTTAACTTGAATATTAACTTACTACCCAAAATAAGAGAACTGTGCAACCACAAATTCATCAGGAACAACAGTTGGCTGTACCTTTCTTTATATTTAATCATTGACTGATGATGCCTATAAATCAATATGAAAAGTTCCCGCGTGCATTATCATTATTAAATTAAAAAAAGATCTTGCAGACTCACTTGTTAGGAATTAGACATGGCATTCAAAGCAAGACTTGTAAAAAAACATGAAGAGTATTCAGACGAGTTTCTTTGGATTACTACCTGCTGTTTAGTTTCATCATCGGACGTCGAGGTTGAAATTTCACCCGTGTCACCTCGACGTCCGTCGTTACACAACTCAATGTTTTTTAAGGGAGTCTGCCCCGCACAACCACTGATGAAGTATTTTCGAGCAATGTTTAAAATAAATAATACAATTATACGGGATACTATAATGGCTACCGCAATCTAATACACAAGGTATTAATATTGAATTTTAGTGCAATGTTATTCCACATTTGCGAATACGCGCTATGGATATTGGAAGATCTACATCGAATTTGGGTTCGTCGTTAAACTAGTCTAGTCTAGTTATGTCTCTGAGTTTTTCTTTACGAAGTACCAACATCGGCAAATTTATATCTGATTATTTAGTCAACCATTGAAATCGATATAAGATTTAGAGTTTTGGTATTAAAAGATAGTAATACTAAACTGGTCTCTTCTCTGGCGTGTATAGACAAACATCGCATGGCGAGGGTTTCCTGAATCTCTTGAATTCCAAATTGCACACCTGGCGTGGGATCATTCGCAAAACGTTATTGTTAAGCAACCTAAAGAAATTCATTTTGTCTATTTCATTTCCGTATTAACATTTTTTGTATTTTTATGGAAATTGGATTTAATGAGGCATTTTTTCTCCTAGAATATTATGACGAATGACATATTAGAATGACATTTTATAAAAACGTAGTTTATGGTTTGATAGAAATACAATAAAGACAGAAAAGGTTTTTTTACATATACCAGAATATTAAATAAACGACATCGACAACATAATGTACTAATTTCTATTGCTAAGAAGCTATCTCTTTAAGGACACCTAACTAAATAACTTGTTTAGAAACGAAATGGAAAAATTGACAAATTTTGATTCAGTCCCGAGGTCATTGTACGAGTTTTCATACAAATTGAATAAACGAAATCTGGATACCCCTGAGGTCACGTGAAAATATAAACTGACTGGTTTATTCGACGCCATGGTATGAATAAGCGATGCACCTCAGTTATAGGCTGTCAATAGGCTTGCAAAAAGAGCTCATGGTATAGAAAAAAGACCGACCGAAGAAATTGAATTATCAATAAATTTATTTATATGCAGAACCTTTATACTACAATGACGTCAAGTCACAAAAAAGTAAAGATGCACAGCCGTCACAGCAACCGTCAATATGCGACCATAGTATATTTTTATTTTTGAATAATATTAAATTTTTTGTAAAAATACAAGGAACTAGCAATAACCAAAATGATACACCGGTGAAAACGAGCCGTTTTAAACAGTAAACCTCTATTTTCTGAGACATGTCAATATACAAACTGATGAAGTGGCTATCTCCAAAGGTGATGGTTAGAACAGCAGCTTGCTACAGACCTTCGGTAGTTGCTTCACGAAGTTACGCTGACAACCCTGAAATTCCATCATCTACTAAGCGTGCTGTAAGCTTTGTTTAAAACGTAAACTTTTATAGTTTGTATTAGGTAGTTTCAGGTTGCTAGAAAAAAAAATTATAAAGCTAGACCCTTTTATAGCTGGAACCTAGTGGGTTTTTGCCTTTGCCTGTATGCCACCACATTCTCACAAATTATACCCAACCCAATTATTGCGCGTTGAGAAATATTCGCTATGAGACAAAATTTCGTAGAAAAATGTTTAAATTGTGGCTGACGGTTTGCAGCTAACCACTTTAGTTCGATCTGATTAGGTGGGGACTTTAAAAGAGGAACGTTTACGTGTGCGTCGCGCCAGACCAGCTGATACTCCAAGGGTTTTACGATTTGTGAAGGAACACGCAGCTACCGCCTGGCCAGGTGTTGCAACACATCATTCACAGAATGTCGTTCTAGATGACTTAGTCACAAGAACTCTGGCTCAGGGTAAGCAATGGGGTTTACCCACCCAGACGAAATTTATTATAAACAATCAATATTATTAGATTATACCCTTAACCTGAATTATTAGGTATCTTTGATATCTTGGATGATATACATGATATTACTGTACTACAAAATTAGGAGACCTTTACCACGAAATACGAAGAGCTTTCGATAACGTAAAACTTTTATTTACGTGAGTTATGTAACGTAACATTAGTTAAGATATATCTTATGTATATGTAGGAAATAATTAGTAACGTAAACGTCATCGTAGACTTGAAGCTAATATCAGCCCTTTAGTTATTACCTATCACGCTCATAAATTGTATTTAACATTGACGTTTCCGATATCTGATAATGTCCAATAACATAAAATATGTAATTTGGATTAAAGAACCCTTAGGTAAGGCAAATTAGTTTTTGTTTGCTTCGCAACCCTACTTACCCTAATTTTAAGTTAGTTTGAGCTCATATTTTAATTTAAAATCAGTTGTTACCCTACTTCAAACAAACTGTTCTATTTATATGAAGTGTTTATTTATAAACATTGATATAAAAAACCGCCACCAAACTTAATTCGTGACTACCTATTTTTACCTCATTTGTTTCCAATCAACAACAACATCACCGTTTCAGGTCACTCGATGGTAGCAGAGCAGCAGGAGTCAAAGCGGTGGGGTCAGGTGAGAGGAGTAGCGTTGAGCGCAGCCGTAAGCCCCTGGGACGCTAATCTTCTTAAGGCATGGGCCCACTGTGTACGCTGTACCCGCTCGCGCCGTTTAGTACTCTTCGCTGCACATTGCCTTAGCGCACCCGCCCTGCACGACAAATATCAAGTGCATACTGTTATGCAGGTCTGAACAACCGCTATATATAGTTTAATCAATTAGGTGGCATAGCTCACACAATCAAAGTTAGTCATTCTTTTTTGGGAGAAAAGGATACCTTTCTTTAATAAAATCCCAGAGGCGCTTTTAATAATCTTACAATCAATTTAGGAAATGTATTAAAACTTACACAAAGCTGTGTGTAAAGGCTTACTATAAAGTTAACGATTATCTGGTTGATATAAAACAGAGACTATATAGGCTACTTCTAATTAATTTACGATATTGATTACGGTTTATGATATTATTTATTATTGTGTAAATAGCATCTTTATCATAAAGCCCGTAAGAAAAGCATAAATTTCTGCATGCATGAAATAAACGCTTTATTATTCATGTTTCATAAAAGAATATTAAACTTAACCATTAGCAATTACACATTAGTAACTTTATTTCTATACGAATCGAATCTTGGATTTTGCAGATCGTAACCTTTGTATACCTATATACACTTTACTTTACAAATAAGTAAAGTATACATAGGTATAACAATTCAAAAGAACAAACAACAACAAAAGAATCGGTGCTCATTCAGCGTTTACAATTCCTATTACAAAATTTAAATAATTGTACGTAGTTTATTGACCTTTTTACCTCCCAGGTTGTAGTTATAGTACCCCCGGACTCGCCGAAAGCTTCAGAAATAGCTCGACTGCTGGCAAAAAACGCCCTTCAGCGGGGACGCGATACAGGGTTTCCTGTGATGCGATTCGACGTTACCAATGAATCAATGTAAATATATACTGTCGTTTATATAGGATGGTTAGGTACAATTATTATTTTTTCATATTACTTTTCCTCTAAGAAATCCGTATGTAAAAAACTACAAAAAGCCACTATGAACAAAAGAAGCGAGGTTTTTGCTTACAATCCATAACAGAATATAATATTTATATTATCATAGCATTAGGCGTTTCTAAAGATGGTTTTTAATATTTAATGAACCCCATGCGATTAAATACATACCTGCTATTGGAATAAATACTATTTTTTTGTTAAAGAGAAAAAAGCCTTCAGGATCTCAAATTACAAAAAGAGTGGGAGTTTTCCTATGAAGTTCACCCAAATGCTATCAAGGAGTTTATTCCAAGAGAAACTCTGAATGAAGAGAAGACGGGACAGGCCAGCTCAAACGACGTGCGACGTAACCAAATCACTGTCTACACCGCATTTCCATTACGAAAGGCATAATATATTGTCGATTGCTGGTTGACGGCTGTATTAAAGATTTGGAAGTTTTTTTTTATTTTCATCTTCTTCAAATAAGTTTACCTAAATTACAGGCTTTTAAAGCGAACGATATTTGATAATATCCTATGTTTTTATTAACTTAATCACACTAACTACACGAAAGCACGATTACATCATTTGAAAAGTATTTGAGTATTACTACACGAATACGTGGTACGCTCCATCTGTGTTGACAGATGTTGTGTTGTTGACAGCAGACTTGTTGTGTTGTTCCACATAGTTGATTTATAAGTTCGTGCCGTGTAAGACAACTGTTTTTGTTTTCCCAATTTCAGGAATCCTGTTTTTTTATTTAAATCAGGTGTATCCCAACTAAGGGAACATTTCAAAATTCATCAAAATCGGTTAAGTATATATCCAGGCACTTCTCGAGGCATGTTTAGGCATTACCCTAGGAACATAACGTTGGCAGGTATTTGAAGTTGGTTATTAAATTACCTTTTTACGCAGAAAATCTAAAGTTAAGACCACCATAGACAAACTTTACTATAGTTGATGCTTAAAGTTTTTGGAGACATTATTTTTTTTTACAGTAACCAACAAAGCTAAATTTAAGGTAAGGTTTTATTTATTATTGCATACTTTAGAGAGCGGTCTGCTTAGTTGCAAGAATTAAAGTAAACGTTGGTTGGGAAACACAATTTATTTGCAATCATTTTGTTATATAAAACTGAGTTAAATTTATGTATAGGCTAGTTGGAAGTTTGCGACGGAACAATTTTTTTGTAAGTAAACACAATTCTAATATTAATCAGTAGGTTATAGTGTAAATAACGAATAAGTCCTTTGGAAATGTGATAAACCTTATACATATTTCTTAACGTTATAATCTTAAAGAAATTGTAAATGTTTTTAAAAAGACACTTGATTAAAATAATTATTTTACAATTATTTTAAGAATGTATTTTCTATATTAGAAAACATTGTCAAAAAAGGAAGGTCTTTGACGATCGATTTCAACAACTTTTTACTAACTGTAACCGCTTCAATGACTACGATATTCTAATCGTTAATACTTTTTTTCAGAACCATGGCTTTTAAACTGTTAGTAATAGGTTTGATACAGATGGTAGTGGCGTCTCGGGCTGCATCTTTACAGGACCTTATGGTGGCAGATGATACTATGTCTCTAGGCTCATATATCAGGCCTGTTAGGTCCCCTGCGGTAAGACGTGTTTACAACCGAAATAACGAAAGAAAATCCTATATATATGCTTACTTTAATTGTAAAGAATTGTTTTCAAATCTTCATATATGTACCTATAACACTGCAAGTTGCCGAGGCTTTGTTCATATAGTAGTAAAAAATACAGTTCCAAAGTTAATTTAACTTAAAATGACAGAAGGAGAGGCAATCAAACTGAGGAATATTTTTTATTCTTAGAAAGTAACCGAGCAAAGGTACATTTTCAAGTTGTAGTACAAAAAACTAAAGTTGCTTTTAGATAGGTACGTAAAAAAGCCTTCTAAGGCATGCCGAAAAGATTGGTTTAGTTATATTTGGGACTTTGTTGGTAACGCAACTGTTTAGGGCGCTTTATTTTCAATATTGTTTCACAATAAACATTACTATTATCAGCCGGAAGATTATCATAAATCTTACGAGAACGAAGGAGATGGCGAAATCGGGTACTCGCGTAAAAAAACCGGAGGTGGCAAAAAGGGTTACCAGCATTTTGACTCTTATCACAAGAAGGCTGGAGATAATTACGAGTTTCAGAAACAGGATTCCTTTGGACATGACGATGACGGCCATGCGGGAGCTCATAGCCACCAAAACGAGAAGAAAGGTAGTTTAAAATTTCCATATATTTATAAATTTTGAACATTTTCTGTACCCTACTTTTTAATGGTCCCACATTTTTTAAAGTTGAAGCTTATCGTGAACCAGAGAGTGACGAAGAAGAGCGTGAATACGTAGAAAACCCAAAGAAAAAAGATCACGAACGTGAATACGAAGAGAACCCAAAGAAAAAAGATCACGAGGAGTTAAGGTATTTAATAACTTTATGAATTATGCAGAAATTTTGTCGTTTTAAAAATTCTTAAAATCAGTTTTTATGTCGTTTTTAGATTTATTTTAGGGTAAAAAACTATATCGAAGATACCTAAGTTTTAATTATAATTACTGTTTTTAGTAAAAATATTTTAAGCTGTAAAAAATGTTTTCAAAATCAATACAAACATTCAAATCTATAATTAAATAATTTGTTACTATATGATGTTCTCAGAGTAAATTCACACTTTCGATATTGTGTAGGTATATTATGGGTTTAATATATATATATATAGGTACTCTATTGTTTTATATTATTTTTTTCGATATTATCGATTTGACATAATCGGTAAGGATAATGTATGTAATTAAATAGGTTTAAAGAACACAATAATTACTTTTATTACATTGAAAACAATTTAGTAATTTTATATATGTATATCCATACTTATAGGTCCATAGTAAAAATATTTCAGCCCGAAAATGAAGGGTCTCTAATACCGGCTGCTTTCCGTTTCAGAGAAGGTCCTAGTAATGAAGGTGTAGATGTTGCTGGATATGACAAGGCAGATTACAGTTTACCAGAAAAGTATACTTATGGGACGGGCGAGGAATATAACTTTAAGTAACTGTATTTTATTGCCAAGTAGTTTGAAAGGGAATATGTAATGAACCCACCATTATTTTTACAAGAGACATGTATTTTATGAATTACTTTATTAAATTTAATAAAATATAATTTAAATATTAACGTCTTTTTAATACATTGAAATTACATAACATTTTTAAAAATATATAGACTGACAGACTATTCAAACAAGCTGCTGGCACACAACATACTAAATTTGACTTGTATCCATAGACAGATTCATAGTAATTGACAGATATAGTTTTCATATCAATAGTAATGTTACAAAACACTCAAACATTTGAAGTACTTATTTATCTCTTAATGATTCCCAGAGACTTCTGTGCTTCTGGAAGGATCTAGGCTGGCTAAATTAGCCAGGACTTTACGCACAGCGCCCCAATTATGAGCAAGTGCAGAAACTGAGTCCAACAATCAAAACCTTATAATATCTAAATGATTATTATTTTATTATCCCATTAATGACCCATATTTTATCTTGACTTCCCCTTTATAAATTTTGGTGGTAATACCACACCAATAGTAACAAAAATAATTAACTTTACCACAAATACTTTGATGTATCAAGTATGTAATTGAAAATGATAATTTTTCTATATTACTTTTATTTTTATTTCAATAATATCTAGTCTATGTACATTTTCTACATCATCTAAGAATGAAATGTCTTTCCATGATGCTATTTTTCATATCTTTGTTTCTAAAAAAAACAGTTTGTCAACCTTATGATGTGAATTATTATTGAATATTGGATTCATATAGAAAAAAAAACAAATGTCTAGGAAAAATAACTAGGTTATGTAAAAATAATTAACACTGCATTTGCTTTTATAATTTCACAATATAGTTAAACAACAAATTAGTTTCTTGTTGCAGTAGATACTTTGTCACATGTTAAATAGTCTCTCATAACTTCAGAAGACTGTTATGCACTCTTTTATCATAGAGAACATACTTGGGTTTTGGCCCAGAACCTAATGATAATCATGTTGAGTGCTTGACTGAGGCACAAAAGTCACAATGTTGTCCTTACTATAATTTTACTAAAAAGTATTTTAAACTGAAGTTTTTTATAGGTTACAGGAGGCAGACGGCTAACCTGATGTTAAGTGACACCGCCGCCCATCAACACTGACACTGCAAGAAGGCTAGCAAGCATGCTGCGGGCTTTTTAAAAATTGGTATGCTTCTTTCTTGAAGTACCCAAAGTCAAATTGGTTCGGAAATACTGCAGTGGGCAGCTGGTTCCAATTAGTTGTGGTGTGCGTAAGAATCTGCCTTAAGAAGCAGTTGTGGACCAACAGATACCAAGGTGATGCACATAGTTTTTTGTATTCTGCATTGCATAATAAAAAATAAATTAGATTTTAATGAATTTAACAAGAACAACATGAACATTATAATTTATATTCTTAACATTATATTTAAATAATATTTATAATATATATCGCTGCATGTTGATTATAAAAATGATTTTATCAATAATTGATTTTTGAATAGTATAATAAGAATGGATTCTGTAATGATTACTATGTAATTCTATATTTAAGGAAAGGGAGTTTGTATATTAGATACAAGGAACAGCTTCCACAAATTTTAAATTACTCAGATCAGTCTCAGTTATATGGTAAAACTAAACAGCCGATGATAGTCACTTGTTTTATTGCAACCACGACCACATCATTTTTTGACAACATATAATTTTATTTTTTTTCCTAAATCTACAAATATTCTAAAATAATGATTAAATAACCTTAAAACGAAACAAAAACACAACCTATAAAACAGGACAGAATAGAGGAGCTGTCACAGGTAAGCTCGCCAGTATACCAAAGTCGAATCTTTCTGTGCACACCACAAATAAAATCTCTCTCAATCGGTCTTAATCGCTCTTTTTCTTTACTTCGACAAAAACGCTGCACATATTTGTGACGCTTATATTATTATTGCATTTCGTCCGTAAAAAATTACCCTCATGCGCCTAAAAGAACTTTCACTTGAAAAATATTAAATAGTCTAGCAGATGGAATAATATTTTTATAAAATCTAGAGAGTACAATGATAAAGTTTTGTATATAAACGATAGCGGTAGAATTTAGTTTGAAGCGACTGGCAGCCCAAATGACGAGTGTCTTAATTGACGTTTGAGTTAGACGTGACGTTTACAGAGAGGAGCATGACATTTATATTTTTCTGTAGACTAGAGATTCGCTATTAGTTGATTGGAGATGAACGTTTATATATTGTAAAGTTGTTTTGTCGGCTAAAACGTTATCAGACAATAACATTTCTTTATCCTGCATGTTGTGATGTGAAAATCAAAGAAATAGTTGAGTATTCATTATGGGTCTCACTGCTTTCGAAATAATAGCAACGATATCGTTAAATCTCTTACAATGCGCGCTTACGGGTAAGTAGTCGATTATTTAATTGAGTCAATTTATCCCATTGGTATTTCTAGAGCTTTATTCTTTTAACAGAGCACATCCTGCCCTGCAATACGACCCTCATGGGACAATGTACGGGCAACAACGAAATATGTAAAGAAAACAAGTGTGAATGTGATGATGACTTTATAAGATATTACGACGAGTGTGTACCTCAAGAAGCTGCTACTACTGCTAGGTACGACGTTACAGCAGCAATTATATCTATTTTTACAATATCCATTGTCATTGTAGGATTAGTGGTTGTAATAAGAAAATATAATTTAATTGAGTATATAAGGCACAAGATAGAGCTTCGAAGAAGTCACAACATCATGTATGAAGATGTAATGATTGGACATGATGATCCTCCTTTAAGTCCATAAGAATAGATAAAACAATTTAGTATATTCCATAAATTTTTTGTAAATGTTTTGTATTTATTTTTAATTTCATGAATCTGGCTTTTAATGTATACTATCTCTCTAGTTAAAGATGCCTCCTATAATTCAATGAATGCACAAATGCTGCAGTTTGATCTTGTTGTATTTTAAGAAGCTTTTAGGTGTGAACTAATTCTCACAATAGTTATAAAAAAAAAATCATTCATTGACTAGTCAACATAGAATAGTCAACAAACTAATATGACAGTTAGTTCATAGTTAAAATTTACTGGTTTTATTAACCTAATATATTTTTTTAATTAGACACAACATCTATTAACAGTAACATAAAAATACACATAATTATGAAAATAAAAACATTATTTATCATTTTGTTTATACCTTAATAAAGAGTAAAATATAACAAACAGTAAATAATGGTAATTCTTGTATGTCACTCTCAATGTATATCTTGCATAACATGGCTTTGGTAGGGAAAATGTTTGAAGAATTTACTCAAACCTTTAATTTTATAAGATATTTAATTCCTTGATATATGTAACACATAAATTATTTTAAATAAATTTGTACTATTATAAAGAGGAAAATAATACTAAAAGGTAAACCACAAGTTATTGCTCAATTTTTCTATTGCCAATTAGTTTTTACTTTAAATTTAATTTTATATGCACCTAAATTAATGGGTTCCAAACCTTAATATCACAAAATATGTTATATTTTTACCATTCCAAATTAATAAGTTTGTCAAGGTAATTTCTAATACATGATGTCATGATGTAAAAGTGATATATATTTTTAAATAAATATGCTGTGATACTCAATTTGTGTTTTATTATAAAATTATCTACCTATACATTCTTCAGATATCATGATTATTAATTACTTGTCATGTAGTAAGTGTCCTTATGAGTGGAGGCAGGTGAAAACCCATGACGAATTTCACCAAGTGGCTGAACAGTAAAATCACTGTTGTAAATAGCCTGGGACTCTCATATAGTACTGAAAGTTAAAATTTGTTATTTAGTGTGTTTTTTCCTTGAAGTAAATGTACATGTATTAAAAGTATAAGAAACTTTTAATGACCTTAAGAGCTATTGGAAATTAAACATTTCAAACATAGACTGTCATTATTGTTATTTTATTCTTTATTTTTAATGGCCACTTCTGTGTCAATCACAATTCTGCCAATGTCGTGTTATCACGGTGAGGATAGATTTGATGGATTGAATTTAATCTAAGAAGAGTTACCCAAAACAAAAATGACTTCACAAAAAAAAGACAACACACACAGATATATAATAATATATACAAGAGGTTAACATTACTAACTAACAAGTTATGGAAGGGAGAATCTTATATTTCATTTTCATTATTTTTATTATTATATACTTAATACCAGGGTGAAGTGGACATTGGAGTGGAGTCATTGTAAGCAATGAGATGTCCACTTCACCCATATTTAGAAGAATTAAAAAAATATATAAATTGTATTATTATTATTGAATTTTTTGTTTATTTCCAGGACATTCAATGTTATTTTTAGTAGCTAAATATGATAATTAAAGGCAAAAATTTAAAGTTTTCACATCAAAATAACTCTGCAAACAAAGATGACTTACCAGTAAAAACACTGTAGAAAACAGTGAACATATAGAGAAATACTAATAAATAGTGGAGTAGTCTTGTCTCAGGTGATGTCTCCTGTGTACCCCACACAAGAGTAGGTAGAGTGAACAACAGGCTTGTGTTAGCTAATGAATAAGATTTTAACAGTTTAACAATGCCCACTGAAAACCAAAGTTTTTAAATGTAATTTTTGCCCATGCTTGCAGTAGCTTAAACTACAAAATTGTTAAGTATTAATTTAAATTACGGCCAATTAGAAAATAATTACACTTTGATAGATACATTGACTGTGACTTAAAACAAGGAAATTACATTAACAATACTTATTTTAGCTTAAGAAATTAGCAAAAAATAAAGAATTAATTTTTATGTGAACACTAATTATTAGCAATGCTAGAATACTTTTAATTAAAGTTCACCAGGCAATATTTATTTATATAAGTATACTAAAAATAATTTAAAGAATATAACATCTAATAAATACCTTTAGTATTTTTAGTGTAATTGCTGAATAATCCCATTGTGCTATGAACAATTAATATAAACACAATTATTCCTGAAATTACAATGAATCAGCATTTAATAAACAAATTACAAAGACATTTAGTAAGCTTTCTAGCAAACTAAACAAAATTGGAATGAATTGTAAGACTTACATATCCCTTACCCATCAATGTTGATATAAACTGTATATAAAAATCTTTTTCCCATATAAATAGGTCCACACCATCTTTTTCTTCTCGAGCCCAATCCATACAGTCCATTTTATATGATTCTAAATTATCCAAAAGCAGCTGTTGAGGCAATTTACTGGAAAATACAATTTACTTAATTAAGCATCAAACAATAAAAATAATAGCTTAGAAGGCAAAGATGTTGTTTAGACTTTATTTTTTTTAGTTAGGGGAACTTACTCTATTCAGTTTATTTATATACATATATATATAAAATGGGATTACAATGTTGTATGCTTGTATACTGATTTTCATTGGCTGACCCAGAAATGCATTATATTTATCCAGTCAAAAACATTTCTGAACAAGGAAAATAAATATTATTACAATCTCTTCTAATTTTGAACGAGACTTTCTTCAGAAAGTTGACAAGGTTCTCCTTGCATTACTATTGAATTTAAAACTTACATAAATGTAGTATTAGTGGTACTGTTATTTTGTATATTACAGACAGAGTTAACAACTATGTTAAATAGGCTATCATTTCTCCATATTCCATAAGTCTCTAACATTATTAATATAATGAAAAGTTTCCAATAGGCCTAAAACAAAATAAAGTTTAACATTTACAAAAGCATATGATGATTTTACAACAAATAATTTCAACAGTAAGGTTGTAATAAAAAATTTATGGTGCAGTTTTGGACCTAATAACTAAAAGGGCAACTCTCAACCCTGAAAACCTTGAAATTTTCTTTCTATATTAATATTTAATGATTAGAGGTAGGATAGGAAAGTATAAACTTCCTGAGGTATCCCATGGTAAGCCACATCAAGCTTGGACAATAAATTCAACTACTTACACCAGATACATAATTTGATCTCCTTCATTTTTAAAAAGGAGTTATCAGAATTCCAAACCCATGTGGTTTTACAATTATTATAACCAAAGCTTTATATTCCTATCATAAAAGCAAATATGCAGCCTTTTTTGAGAAGTTTACTTACTTTAAAATCAGTATTAAATATAATATGTCTTTGGGCCTCTTTTGAGATCAGTACAAGATCAATCATTACAATGACTGGATCATATTCTATATATTTATCCACTATACCTTTACAGTGCTCCTGTAATGTAAAAACAATTTGCTTAGCATTAACCTAACTAGTTTAGAAATAATTTTAAATATAGGTGGGTCTACACATTTCAATAAAAATTATTTAAGACATAAACACCAAGTTTTTACATAACTCCAGTGCTGATGTTGAAATGCTTGGTGCCATTTATAAATAATATTTTATTGCTTCTTTCTATCTTTTAAATTCTATAAGAATTTAATTACTTTATCATTCATTGGTGACTTTAATGTAAAAAACAACTACTTACACATTTACTCAATTTTAAAACAGACGGGCCATAGTTTCTATACAGTGCACCAACATTTTCACTACAATTAACACATTTAAATTGTTTATTCTCAATCATTTCGGTATATTGTGAAGAACGAATGTCAAAATAAAGCTGTTTATTATTAATTTTAATTCCAAATTATTTTTTTTAAATATATGACTTGGAAGCTGCGCAAACTATAGTTTTTCGACCAAAGCGTTGACTACAGCATTTTTTTCAAAATAAGGTACTTTTTCCTTTTAAGAAACAACGTTTTTTATATAGTTTCTACTTGAGTTTATTCGTGCGTTTAAAGCACGAAAATATTTTCTTTTTAAATTGACAGGACGCTGTATGGTCGAAATACCTAACCTGACCCTGGATAGTACGAGTGAAAAAATTACAATCAAAGCTAAATTGTGATTTCCCTTTTAGTTCGTTTGGAGTAATTTACAAAAAAAAATACGGTTATAACCGAATTGTGGTTTTCCTTTAAGTTGTTTGGAGTATTAAATGGAGGTAATGTTAATAAGGTTTTTTAAAATTCCGACCTACATTATATAGTAACGATATAAAAAATATTTTTTATGTTTAATTAGTTCATTAACGATTGTATTTTCTTAAAAAAAAATATTATGTTAATGTTATGCTATTGTTAGGCCTCTCCCAACCAGTAACTCAGGAATCAGGATAACGTTTTTAAAGAAGGAAACAATAGAATTAATAAACACTTTATATTTGCACATTGGTATATAATTCACTATTTTTATGACCAACACTAATCGCTCCCGAAACCAAGAATGCCCCGCGGCCCGCCAATTCTTAACTGCCGACTGTGGGTCTTGTCAATGGAACTATTTTTTACAAAATCATATTTAATATACATATCATTGTATCTTTTTTAAGTAGTAATAATTTAAGATTATAATTATACCAATCATCTGTTTTTAAATGACCTCAATTATAACAAACTTGTATTTATTGTAAAATCCACCGGATATTGTTGTACAAAGTAAAAAGTATCATAGTCTGTGATCCGTTGCTATGATTGGCTAGCGTCTCTGCAGGAACATTGAGGACAAATGTAAGGCATACAATAGAAGTGTTATTTATATTCTAATAATTAACTGCAATAAGTATATATCAACTACTTCGATATAAACCAACCATAAATAAACATATTAATTATGGTAAAAGTAGCAACGTATTCATTATACAATTTTAGAAACCCTAACACTATGGACGTCAGGTTCTAAGCGTTGTTCCAGAACGTTACCAATATTGTCTTTTATTAACGCATGTTTTTTTTGACAATGTAATCTATTGTATACTGATGTGTGACTGTAAGATAACTTATATATAAATAAATATATACATTATATAATATAGTACAATCATACAAATCTTAAACTTTATTATAAACATAAGTATGTATAAAATACCAAAAAACATTAGAATACCCAATTACTCATTTTATTTTCTTGTTGCTATTATACTCTATTTGTCCTTAGTGACGTACCTAAGTCCAATCTGAATTTCTTGCCAAAGAAAAGTAATATAAGCTTATTAGTCACAGCTTTTACGTTTGTTAGTGTTAGTATGTGACAATTTTTAAATATAACGAATGATAAATATATCATACCTAGCGATGTAATTAAAAATTCTTAAGTGTTAAACGACCCCGCGGGACGTTAATACCTAGATGGATGACTGGCTCGCGGTAACGAGGAAATATGGACCTAAGAAATTATGAGGATTAACTTTAAATGTTGGGGACTTTCCTGCCCTCGTGTGTAACAAAGTATAATTTAAGGTAATATGGAAATGGCGTTTGTAGAAGAACTTTAAGTAAATGTATCCGCCTTAAAGTTGTACTAAGAAATATTCAGTAATTTATATTTTATGGTAGGTTCATAATTTTACCTATATATCTAGATTATAGAGTCATTTACGTTATTTCATTACTAACTTTAAAGGATTTATGAAAGTATAGAGTGCTTAAATATTTTTTTAGATAAACTGAAACTTTACTAAACAGATTAAGTAGATACTGTTAATTTATAATAAATGCCTATAAGTATTCCCATTTTGTAAACACAATAATTAATGAATGCTGGTATATCACATGCTCCTTTGCGCCTCACAGGTGCAATAGATATTCCTGTCTCAATTCAGAACACCATAATAACACACAACATAACCAATTCTAATAAAAGTATCTAAGTAATTTATAAAATTATTTAGATACTTTTATAATTCATAAACTCTACAACATACGCTGTTGGTCCGAGACGATATTAAATTAAATTTCGTTATCCACTTATAATTTTTGTTAGCAGAGGCGTTGGTTAATTGGTTTACAAATTTTCTAGTTTTTGTGGCCCTTGTGACAATTGTCATGTCCTACATTATTTTTAGAATCTAAAAATTTCGTTGCACGTAATTGCACGATAAATTATTTTTGGGTTTGATTTTTGAACATAAAATTATCAACAAACCATCCAATTCGCAGCTACCTCCTCGTCTCTTCATAGGTTGATAGGGGGAAGATGGAAGAGGCAAATACGCGGAGACAGTTTCTTCAATTTCGCTTATTCCACTAATTATTAATATTATTTTATTAAAGCTCTATTAATCCATACAATAATTGGTTAGTATATATTCTTTAATATTAGTATTATTTAAGTTAGTATGTATAAGTTTTATACAAAATTTAAGTTTATTTTTGAGTGGTCTAGTTTTTGTATGGGCAAAAGTTTATTTTTGTCTTGAGCAACATTCATCCAATTTTTCTCCGCTAGTTCTACAAAGTCATCTGTCCATCTTTTCTTTTGTCGTCCTATACATTTCTTTCCAGTAGGTCCAGTCCACTTCGTTATTGCTAGTTAGTTCGTTCCACTCATATGGAAAGCGCGCTTCTAGTATCTATAAAACATCAGAAAACCGTCATGCAGAAATCTTTTCGATTTCTATGAAAAGAATAAAATCGGTTCCCAAATTTGCAACCCTAGGCTCTAGCCCACTCAGCCTGCTGGCAAAGCCACTATTTGTTGGGTAAGAGAATGTTGCACGTAATAACTTGTTAATTGTAAGCCTTTATTATATCTTTATTACTTTAAGCTTTTTGTATTTATAAGTAGTTCAAGCTAAAGGTTTTTCTTAACACTGACTCTCACGGTGAAAACATAGCGAAGAATAGGCCTTAGACTCAAAATTCGATGGCGTGTGTCAGGCAAAGAAGTTCACCCACTATAAGTGACCACGAAAAGATACAGAAGACTCGTAATTCAAAACTGCCAAAATAATTGTTTATTTTGATACAATTGCTTTAATATGAATGAGAATTAAAAAAATTGCTTACGACAATATAAATAAATTTAAATTAGTTCGAAAAGTATTTAATTATTTCTTTCAAAATATAAACTATTCATTTCGTATTTCAACTATTTGTACTAATCAGAAAAGTGAAATATTTTATAAAGAATTCGTTATTTTTAAAGCAATCATTAAATAAAAGGAATATGTACCTAATAAGCTAGTGCAACTGGTAGGACTCGTTACGCGAATGAAAGCGATTTGCGTAATGGAGGGACATGTTAGACGTAATGTAATGAACTGGATGCTTCCACAAAATAAACAACCATCTCGAGTTCGCTCATAATATTTAAACTTAGCTTTTTATTTTTACCGAGAACGTTAATAAATGTGCCCGTTTGAGGTATGCAAATTAAAAACCTAATTAACCTCCTCCTTTTTAGTTTTAGTTTAGGAAAATGTTGTATTGTCTTTTATTAACATAGCTTTTACACATTTAAAGAAAACACTTTTTACCGGATTGAAGCTATGTATTAATAAACTTTTTAACGTAATTTTAAATTTCGAAAATTGAAGGGGTTTTGCAGAAATTACTCACGGTGTCAACTCCGGCGAAATAAATACAGATAATGTAACTTTTTCTACAGCTGTGATACTTTTTGACATTCAACACCATTTGTCTTCGGTCACCGTGACCACGCACGCTGTAAAGCACGCAAAACGACGGATTTTTTTTTTAATTATGTTAAATCCGGTGAAAAGTGTTTTCTTTAAATTAGAAAAATGTTGCCTATAGTTTATACGAGTATATTCATACTCAGATCACATTTTGTTTTTCAGGAGGCAGGCGGGCAGCAGGCTCGCCCATGTTAAGTGATACCGCCGCCCATGGACATGGCCCTGTCAGAAGGCTCGCGAGCCCGCTGCCGGCCTTTTAATAATTGGTACGCTCTTTTCTTGAAGATGTTCCTAAACTCAAGATACCAGAATACTCGCTTGATTAATTTATAGATATGTAACTGAAATAAGAATGCATAAAACTTTGTATAATATTATGAATAAATACTTGCTATAAATAATAGTTTAATTTCGAGTAAATGACTTTATCACTGCATATTTTGGTTATAAAACAATTAACACTTGAAAATTAAATAATTCTAAACAGAACAGAATGACAAAGACTCTAATGGGCTCTATGCAAAACCTAACTGAAGCCAAATCCTTCGAATTGAAATTTTACAAACCTTAATCAATTTTCCAGTTAATAAAGCGAGCTAATTTTTTAGTCTCCTTCAGATTATATTGGAAGGAATTTGAGGTATCTTTTAATTTTAACTCACATTACTCACTGGAGAATTTAAATACTAATACGAAGACAAATGAATGCTCCGAGTGGAAGTGAAAGGCAGAAACTGTGTAGTTTGAATAAGAAACCTTTATACAACGTTTTATATTCACGAGAATTTAAAGAGAAAAACTTTAGTGAATTCTTGAAGGAAATTGGAAAGTTACTTTCAAATAAAAAACCTGGTCGCACGCTGCCGTCACCGTATCCTGTGGCCATTAAATTAAGCTCCACTGGAACCTGAATATAAAATAATATTAACTAACTTTTAAATATAAAGTCTGTATTAAAAAAAGAAAATATTAGTCTTATAAATCGAGTTTTATAGTGTCCATACAAGAACTCTTCGGTAGTTGTAAGATACGAACTACATAAAACTTTAGTATCATAATTCTACTAAGGTACATTTTGCCGTAAAATTTATAGATAATAATCAGCTGCATTAGGTGGTGTAAAAGATATAATGGCATAATAGTTTTTACTGAAACAATATTTTATTGTTTGTGTAAAAACAAACAATAATATATTGTTTCTGAAAAAACAATATATTAAAAATTAAATTAATGTGTATTCAACATCATGATTACACATTAATTATAATAAATTTGTTATCTGTTTGTTTGTAACCTCTAACTACATACAGATAACAAATTAATTGGATAGCTCAGATAAAAAAAAAATACTTTATATATATTAATATATTTTAAAGCTAATTTGTTTTTAAATAAAACCTCGTCTGAGGCAGTATTCATTTTGTTTTAAAAACAATCTTTAAAGCTAGTTAATATTCAGAATCAACTTGGCCAAAGATAAATATTATGAAAATAATAAACGGTTAAAGTGACTTTTATATTTTCTTATATGGCTTAACGCAATACCAAAACCTCAGTAATTTTGTAATGGGCCTAAACAAACAATAGATGTCGTATATTAATGAAGGTTTATTTATTACTTCTGAAAAGCATATAAATGTTTCAAAATATATTTCATTAAGTGTCAGAACTGCTTCTGAGACCTAATATGTAATTGCACACTTTATTCATTCGCTCACTGACTCACTCATTCACTCACACACACATTTGCACCCACACACTTACTCATGCACTCAGGCGTGTTGATAACTATATATATATATCTAACAATAACTAAGAATTAAGTTTGTTTATGAAAGAGCTGGGAACCATGACACAGGTATTTTTTACTTAAAAGGGCTTCCAAATCTTACACATAGCAATGAAAATGTACCTACTTAAAATGAATAAACACTTTTTTATCAAACTATATTTTTCAATTTAGCGTCTTTAGTGGCCTGTCAACTAATAAGGCTTCAGCTACAAGGCTTTTTACAGTAGGTTACCGAAGTTTACCTCGGCTGCTGCAGACTGCATTCACTTCACCAAGTTACGACTCAATTAGTCACAACTATTCAATGTCTGTAGAAGGCATTCTATTATCATATTACCACCTGAGAAGACTTAGTTTATTTTTACCTACTTAATATAAATAATATACCTATTCCACTTCGCTTTCGTCAAAGTTTTGTTTTGGTAACAAAGTGTGATTAACTGTAGGAAATTACAACGTATTTCTTGATTGTAATGTAAAAAATCTTTAGATAATATAATATACATTTATTATTTTTAGACGATGAGCTAAGAAATATATTTTTTATTTTGTTATAATGTAGATTTATCTTCCTAAAAAATCATTTACGACTCATAAATATTCTGATCTTATAAAAAGATCGTGAAATAAAACAATGAGGCACGAAACGAAGATAATCTCATTTCTCAACGAGTACAATCTACTGTATCCAAATTCGTGTGATTATTCCAGTGAAGTACAATTTATCTCATAATATCCGCGAGTATAAAACAAAAACTGGATCGGGTCCAAATGCGAAAGAATATGATTACGTAGTTATAACTTGCGGAAACAAAATAAGAATGAAATAACGATAAAAAATTGCCTAATTTCCAATGCTTATTATAGAAAGCATAAATGGCACCTTATTTCACAAGCCATTTAATATTATTATAAACTTTTTGAAGTTATGCGCTCAGCACGAAGTTTGTTGGTTTTGGTAAGTAGTATGACATTGAGTTTCACGAGTCTTACTGTTCTATAATTTGTGTTCGGCTTTTCCACTTTAAGTTTCTCGTATGTTCTAGAATTTGCTGGTAATTTAAATAAAAAAATATAATACTCAGGGTGTTTTAGTGCATGTACGCAAGCTATTAAGGAACACAGGTGAACTCAAACATTTAGGCACGTATTTTAAGTAGCAGATAAGTGGCATAGAGTAGCGTTTTACAACTACCGCTATGCAAATGTCGGTAGTTCGGCACGCGAGCGGCAGACGTGTTTCTAACTTGAAAATAATGAGCCTGAATTTGGAACAATGCGGATAAAATACACCGTTTGATTTGCAATGTTATGCCACTGAAGTAGGGCATAGTAATTTATACTAATACTAGCTGACCCGGCGAACTTCGTACCGCCTGACAGTCAATGAGTGATGTGTTAGATATTAGCTCAACTTATTTTACAATTTTACGAAGAAATACAATACATATACATTAATACTCAACATTACAATGTGCCTTGATTGGTTATATATTAGGTAGATAATTTATATTATGCTTAGTTCATGAAAAAATACAGTTCTGAGCGTACGCATAAATATTTGACAACCGATATATATGTCAATCCTTTTTCATTACTGACATTATAATCTAAAGCTGTAAATTATCAAAGTATTGTGGATATACCTTGTTGATTGGTAACCTTTATTTAATTCCTTTTTTTTAATTTGACGGGATAAACATTGAATTTTTGACAGTGAAGAAATCGGTAATGAAGTTAATAAGTAGTCTTTAATTTGTCATTAGAGACGGAAAAAAATATCACAAATAAAAATCCATGAAAATCGGTACAGCCGTTCTTGAGTTATAAGTGTTCGAACAAGACTTGACTTGACTTGTTTCATAATATACTAGCAGACTTGGCCAAGCGTTGCTGTGGCTAAGTTTTTTTTATATCACATATTACAAAACTATTCTAGGGAAACGGTAGGAGTATGTGAATAGATAGCGTTGGTATTTTGAACACAGCGCCATCTGTTAGAATTGTATCAAATAAACGAATATTTGCAATAAAATAATATTGCGGGTATAGATTGAGATGTAGGCTATCTTATCTTTTAAGTTAGATCAAACTGCACACGGTGTGTAAAATTTTCTGTATTCTGTCACAAGTTTTTAAATAAGTATTATTATGATGGCTCTTTATGAATTGAAGTCTGTTAAAATGTTCTTTATTATCGCGGTATTCAAATGCAGTTTTTTAATAGTAGTATTTTAGACTCGAATTTTTTAACAATGTTGAGTGTGAAGCGAAATTCCTGTTAGTTATTTTGTTGTATTACAATACAAAAGCCGGCCGAGCTGTTGCGAGGCACGACTCATAATAAATGAACAAATACTGATTGTTTTAGTACCTGCATACGTACAATTAAAATAAAACTTATATATGTATTTACTCGTATTTTTAAGTAAATATAGTACATTTAAATAATACTTGGCGGTTAAAAAGAGCGGCGGAGAGTTTATTGCCAGTTCTTCTCTTCCGTTCTACGCCCTTGATTTTAGAAATGGCAGTAAATGTAAAATTAGAGGCATTAAACGCATATTTCTTTTTTGACGTTCATAAGTGTACATTGTGTTACCTATATGAATAAATGATTTTTGACTTCGTCTTTGAGCGCTATGAACATTGAGAGAACCACATTAAAGTTGCATACAAAAGCAAATTACGAAAAATCTAATCTTTAAGTTTGGTAATCGGCCTTTGTGATTCTAGGAATTAATTATGACTTTGCCTATGTTTGAACTGAATTTATTGTATCTATACAGTTCGTAATAATTCTTCCTGTTAAAAAGTTGAAGGATAAAAGTACATATATATTTGAGAGTAAGGCGTTTCGACACTGAATCCGATATTAATTAAAACTTTAGCCCGCACTCGGTAATACAATTAGTGGCTTTAAACGAATCCAGACGTTCGCTTACAAAGGAATTTTCCAGGATTTTTCACAGTTCAAATATTGTGCGGTGTTGAGGTGGCGAGACGTAATTGTTGGAGCTTGGAAGGTTTTATTGTTGGATAGTTTTTTATCACCTCAAACTGTATTCGGCCCGTATTTATGTGCTTTCCTGCGATTTTCTCATATCTGGAGGTTTGTAGGGGACTTAGTCTTGACAGATTCTTAACTAATAGAAATTGATACAAAAATCTTTGCCGCTAACTGCATAGTTTTTTTTTTTCGCAATAGCTTTTCATCGCTTGGCACACTTATGGTTTGGTTATTACACAGTTTTAATGAGACATGCAATTACAGGCAAAAGCATTCAAGGAGTAATAAATATCAAATCAAGAAAAATATTTATATAAAACTAGCGGCTCGTCCCGATGTCGCACGTGTGGACATTAATTTTTTAAACCTTTTGGGATAAACATATAGTATATGTGGACATATCTAAATAATAATGTAATAGTAAAATTGCTGGGCACGGGACTTGATGAAAACACAATGATAACAGAATCAACGACATCAATGGGTAATTTTTAAAAACAATTCGGTGAGTTTTAGAATATATATCCTTATTTTTTTCTTGCATTAAAAATAGTTTATATATCAGTGATAATGTAGCATTCAAATGTTGAAGTAATTTTTTAAATCCGTCCAGTACTTTTTGAGTCAATTCCATACAAACGTACTTACATAGAAGTGTTTTCTCTTTATACTTTTAAGACTAAAATATACAGACCTTGCTCGTTAATCAAAATGCTTAATCTGTACATCGAAGAGTTTTCGCCAAATAGAATTTTAATATACTTCGAACTGTTGCAAGATTATACACCTGATCCCTTTGTTCTAATTTATATTAGTATTTGATATTTTAAGCATGAAATAAACTAAAAATTTCATATTTCAGAAGATGACCGTGGTCATCATCAAGACAATTCACGCTGTCTTTTATATTGTCCAGTCTATTCTCCAGCATATGGTGTTTATTTATTTACACACACATTAAACGACGCTCTCGCGAGGAATTCATAATAAATCACTAATAGCGTGCAACCAGCGGTTTATCGCTAATGAGCACTCTTGTAGACACTCAATGTAAATACTAAGTATGTACTAAGAAACTGAGTAATACAGAGAAGTAAAAACACAGCTATAGATCAAGGAGTGTTGTCGTAGTGAGACTCTCATCCCTGAGGTCGTAGGTTTGATCCCGGGCTTTGCATTAACGGACTTTTCTTTCTATTTGCGCATGTAACTCGCTCGAGCGGTGTAGGAAAATATCGTGATGAAACCGGCTTGCTTTGTCCCAAAAAGTCGACTTCGTGTGTCAGGAATCGAAGGCTGCTCAGTTACTTGACAATTAAGAAACAAAATATCAGAAAACGATATAGAAATCTGAGGCCACGAAAAAACGGTCGCGCGTTTTTCGTGAACTACTGGACACAGGAATAGAAAAAGAGAAGAAGAAAACGAAGGAAAAAGATTTACAAAATACTCGCACGCAATTTAGAGTAAATACATTATTTAAACACTGAGCAATGTAACAAAAAAGTTTGAAAACCTACTTAAAATAAATAGGTAACTCACGCCATATTAAATATGAATAAAATTAATTGTTCAAGCAGTGTTCATAATACCGTTCATAAGGGAGTAATTCATAACAGGATTAAAATAATCCGAACATTACTGGGCTCTTTATGAATTAACTTGTCCGATGGATTCTGATTTAATCCATTAACCTATTATGTTAATTGTGATAACTGAATTAATATGGATAGCCTTTTGACACTATCATTAATATGGAATTTTAATTCATTGTTTAAAACCACTAACGATATCGTTCGTTCAGTAGATATAGAGTTTTCGTACCAGGTGATTCCAAGTTTGTGACACAAATTTTAAAATCTTCAATAGTCTTCGATGGAACAAAACTTTTTTAATTATATTAAATAAAAGTATAACAATAAAAATACGGACACAGACTCGTTTACATGCTGGCTGGAAAAATGTTTAAACCTAGGTAACACTGAAAATATTTAGAAAATGAAAAAACGGCTTAATGAAGCAAGTTGCCAAAAAGCGTAAAGCGAATACTTCGAATTTTATATTTTATTCTCAGGAAAAAAGTTACTCGCAGGATGCCAGTTCAGGACTGTATGTCAAATAACTCACTTTGTCGCACCTGCCATAGGCAAATATTCAACAATCCGTTCTGCGCAGTAGTGCGCTGAAGCATTGCCGTGGTGAAGGACGATCCTGCTTCGAGGGCGCTGCTGTCAAATTTTTTTCAAGACAACAGGTAAACAGCAAGAAAACTTTTCCGACCAAAGCTTATTCTTTGGTCTCAATCATCTTTTTTCCTTGACTTCTTCCTTTCTTCACCTTACTTGGCTGATCCTCGACAGGAAACACCCACTGATTGTCTTTTGGTTTCGGGTTCGTAGCAACATATCCAGCTTTCATCACCTGTGACGATGTCAAATACATTATTTAAGTTATCGTCGTTGAACTTAACTACTAACATTTGGTGACACCAGTCCATGCGAAAGTGTTTCTGGTCGTCGGTTAAAGTATTGTGAATTCATCTGGAATAATCTTCCTTATGCCCAAATGTTCGTGTAATATTTTTTAAGTTTTAGATTTGCCGCCAATTCACAAATAAGTATGACAAATGAATGCAATATACTATATTAGGTTTCCAAAGAGTTCTAAAGTTTAAATTCAAAAAAAGTTTTCAATAACAATGTTTCTCACTGGCCAGTTCTAAACATTTTCAGTGTTACCCACGAGCCACAAGCGCCTTAAATATTATGAAGCATAGCTTCCACGGCCCCAAGTGGAAACTGCAAGGAAAATAAAAAAAAATTATCCTCGCCAGCCTTTGCATTGGATATATTAAAAAAATTGCTGGAATATCTGTAATATGTCATTGCTTGTGGCGGCGTCCATGCGTCGGGTTGTCTCTCTCCCTAAAATATGGCGAGGGGGGCGATGGCTGGCCATGCGTCATACTCGTGAACGGGTGCTACTTGTGGTGACTGGTCGTAGTTGAATTTGTGTATGCGGCGATATTAATTGTTTATACCACGTATTTGCGTGTTGTTCTCACGAGTATGTAAGTGCGTGCTCCTATTTCACCATGCCTCCTGCTAATAGAGGACAAATCTTTGTTTTGTAATTTATTTTATTATTCTTTATTACTCAAGATGTCATATGGAACATGGTGTAATGGTTGCAGCTCCTTACAAACAATGTGTATAAAAAAAAACTTGGCGATTAAAAAGAGTGGCGGAGAGTTTATTGCCAGTTCTTCTCTTCCGTTCTACGCCCTTGATTTGAGAACTGTCAGTAAATGTAAAATTAGAATGATTTTATGTATATTTCTTTTCATTTTTTGACGTTCATAAGTGTACATTGTTACCTATATGAATAAATGAATTTTTTGTTTGTTTGTTTGTTCTCAGGACATCCGTTTTAAAAGCCATCAACCATTCCTTTCATACTTATTAGAGCAACTAGAACAGTATCTTATTTCATATATTAGTTATTATTACATCTGGGAAACTAGTGAAACTTGAAACTATTGTGTGAAGCATCAATTATTCGAATGCATCGATCACTGAAGTACTGTCAAAGCTCATATAACTCAGGACTTGGATTAACACAGCTTAAAGTCTAATACTTTAGAATTAAATGAATGAAATACATGTCAACTGAAATGAAAAAAGCGTGGTTATGTCAACCACGATTGGACACTATTCTGAGTTTGAATATACCTGATTTAAAACAAAGGCTCATCTCAATATTACATTACCGCAAGTACTTGGAAACCTAAATAGCTACCTAATATTAAAAATTATAGAAATTTGTAATTTAGTAATAAGACTACAGGTACCGTAGTTATGAATAGCAGGAAAGGTTTGAACTAAAGAAACAAAAGCTAAAACTATGACAGTTAAAAGTTTGTTACAAACAGCTTCAGGCCTAATGGCCTGAGTCAGGCTGTTAGCGAGATTCCGATGAGACATTTAACGGGTCCTTGCAAACTTATAATGTTCGCAGTTAAGTCATATACGCCCTAAAATGGGATTACCGGATCTAGCAATGTTTCAGTGGGCGGTGTCGCTTAATATTAGGTGAGCCTCCTACCGATTTGCCCCCATGCCCCCGTTACATGAAAAAATAATAACTGATTTATTTGCGGGTTACTCATGTAGCCCGTTCATGCCGAATCCTTCTCCACTTCTTAAATCACTTTGTTGTATCGCACATATCAAGATTGTAGGTTAGGAAGTTTGTTGACGCTGGAAGTGGTGATATCGCTTACAAAATATCATCTCTCTTTTAGTGGGTACTACATAACTTCACTTCTGTAAAGGAGTTCACATTTCTGCACCAACATACCTAATCTTGTCTGAATATAAATAAATAATCAGTCATTTAAACATAGGTATGCTAATGTCATATAATATTCATAAAGTTATATAATAAGAACATTAACATAATGTCATAATAATAAGCTAAGTTATTTATATTGTCAAACTTATAGTCTTAAATCTAAATACTCGCCCCCGCACCATTAAAAATGACTGGATGCAGTAGTTATCACAATATTTCTAATTTATATATGGGTTACATTGTGTTTTACAGGAGAAAAAATGCGTTAAAACCAAAATTACGATATATTAGCAAATTTTAGAGCCATTACAATTTTGGTTGAATATATTAGGGTAATATAAAATGAACATGTGCTTCCTACGGTAATCATAAAGTCGTTTTATTTCAATGACGCATATAAACTCGGCTTGGGTAATTTTATCACTTAATAGCTTAAGATCTGTAGAACAATAGAAGGATGTTCATTTAAACTGTCCGTGAATTTCTGGCTGAAACTATTCGATAATTAGTTTATTGACATTGACATTGGCTGAATTGGATCTCATAGTAACACGAAACGCACCTATTTCTTATGAGTTTCGCAAAACTTTTTGCTCAATTATAATAGGCCCAATGAAAGCGAAAGCGTGGCCGTCCCAAGCAAACCTGGCGCCGTACAGTAGCGGACGAGGCAAAGAGAGCTGGTAAGACTTGGAGCGAGGTGAAATACGAGGCCCAAGACCGAACGCGATGGAGACTCGCTGTGGACGCCCTCTGCCCCACCTAGGGGTTATAGGACATGACACATGACACATAATAGCCCATCCCCAAACTTGATTTTCTATAGAAATTATTGTAAAAAAATGACGAATTGGTTTTTTTAAGATCTTAAATAAATTATTGGTAACATCTTTTATACGAAGTTCATTCCACTTAATTGATATGAAAAAAATCACTTATTTTTTAACTTTAACAAAAGTCATCGTTAACCCAATTTAAAAGAGACGCAAAATAACAAATTATTATAGAATAAATTTGCTATTTATTTAAAAATTTTAGTTTATGTTACAAGCAAAATTGAATTTTTATAGTGACACAATAACTAAACATTCAAATAATGAAGGTCCAATGAATAAATTAAAAAAAAAAACTATAAAAAAATGAGTGCTTAGCAGGCGAATTTTTTACGCTTGTCTTATATTAAGCCTGTGTTGTTCTGAACCCGCAATTCGAATTTCAGTATGTTATCCCTTCTACGAAATTATTAAAGGGAGCAATTAAAAATAACTGATTTAGATTTTTTTCATAAGTTTTTATTGTTTTTATTTTCATGAGTTTTACCTAAAAACTGAGTATTTTCTCTCCATACATTTGAAACTTAGGCTACCTTTTCTAAATTAGAAACTATTTGATATATTCAAAGAGATTCTGTGATTATTTATTTACCTTCACTCGGACCGATGTTTTGAATACGATGAGCGTGAATTCGGATTGGCCGTAATCCGTTAGTTTCAGTTTAACGAGAATTTTTACGCGACCAACTTTAAATAATTTACGATTATCACACAGATAAAAAACACATTCTGTGCGGAAAGAGAACCGGCGTGGCAGTTTGCGAACTAATTAAATTCCTTACGCGTACACTTTTTTTTGTTTAATTGCGAACTATAACGTAACAGTAATACCGCTAAACATAAAATACCAAGACGGCTCTTTCCACACAGACTACAAATACATATTAAGGTAAAATAATAGTTTTTGGCCGTGGACCAAATTCGACAATTCGACTTAAGAGTCCTTCAATAAAGCAGCGTACCAGTTCTTAAAATAACGTAATGCACTCGCGAGCCTTCTAGCTTTAAGTGACCATGGTCTACGACGTAACATCTACTGAACCTCCTGGCGCTTGCCAATGTACTGTAAACACTGGAGTAGTTACCTTGGGTGCGGAAATTCTTTGTGTCATCCTATCGAAAGTAAAAAGCAGTAAAGTTTGTATGATAAAGGACATGGATCATTTATTAAAAGATCATGAGTATGGGACGGGGAATCCCCCACGACAGCGTTAGGCTATTTTGCGGGAATCCCCGAATTCTACACAGAGCTCAGCTAGTGCTTGAGCAATTACTGAAAAATAAATGTATATGCTAGCGAGTTTTTTTGTTTGTACATTGTTATTGAAGTTGAGAGACCGGGTAGGTGTCATCGCAAAAAAGGTGACATCCATTGCGGTCCCCACGGCCCCCTTTGCTACTCCACTGACTATAAAGAAAATGTCATTTACAAGGCTATCCTCGAAAATCGAATAATCGAGTTCGAGAATCTCGCTTTCAAATGTAGTAAAATTATCTTTTAGTTTTCATCCACACGAGTTATCATTACGTATTTAAATCGTGAGGAACATTGGAATGCATACATTGTATACGAAATGTATGAATTTGTTAACTTACATATTCGAAGCTCAAAGCGATGGCGGGAAGGACCGTTTTATAATATGAAGTTTGAATGATTATTATGAAATTATGTCTTCATACCACGCTCTTAGACTAAGATATAACTTTCAGAACATTATTGTCGTCATTAGTTTTATTTATTTATAACCTTATATCAGAATCAATATATATACATTATAGCTATTGTTTTTGTTAATCTATTATACTGATTACTACAATAAATGATTCTGTGTACCCACGGGCAAAGGCCTCCCCCTTTTTTTATTGTTAATTTAAATTTGAACGGACATGACAATCTTCGAATGATCTGGCACTATTGGTAAGTATATAGTCGATCTCATTTTTAAAGCACAATTTTTTTTCATTTCAATTTACTATCGAAAATTGACCTTCTTGTTATAGTGCACTCATACATTGAGAGTGTTCAAACCTTGGCTCTGAATAGCTTGAATCCTATGCAGTTCAATGCTTCAAAATATCATTGGAATGTATACATGTCGCCAATTGTAAACGGTTTATGGGAATCATCGTTTCGAGTATCTTTTACACTTTGTTAAACCAAACTCTGTATTGCTGTAGACCTTTGAAATGGATTGTACCCTTTTTATGTCTGTTCTTTAGGTATATTCCGCAAAATGTTTACATAATTTACCTGTCTCTGATTTACGCGTCATCAAGTCTATATATTATATCCTTTAAACACATTTCTTTATTAAATTGTTTAAGATATACTCTACTTAATTTAATATTGCAACATATACACGTTTATTATGCACAGACCATTAATAAAATGAGCAGTGCCTTCTAGCGTGTGACTCTCAATACTGAAGTCGTAATTTAGATTTCCAGCTACAACAATGGACTTTTTTGTATGTATGCGCATTTACGACTCACTCGTTTAGGGAAGGAACCGGCATGTCTAGAAACCATGAAGACGGCGTTTATCACGCACACAGACAGACACGTACCTGCTTATTAGAAAATTATCACGAAATAGAAACAGAAGATGTACCAATTGAATGCCTGTACAGGTTGTGTTTTGAATAATGCTCTAGTGCTATGCTAATGTCTGTGCCAACCCATACAAATATATTTTTTGCCGAGCCATACCTATAAAAAAAGAGTGTGTGTACTTATGTACACGCGTTAGAAGTTATACTTCTTTGGCGTATGGAAAAAAAATAACTAAAATGCAGTAGTAATTTATTTATTTAAATAAAATCTTTTTGATTGATTAAATAGTTAATAAATACTCTATCACCGTCGTATTATCGTAATTGATTTAAAACCACCAAAATAATATTTATTTATTCACACAGTTTAATTGTACTGTTACGAAACACGTGTTCTAAATATATAAATATATAATAATATAATATATAAAAATGCTAGAATATACAACTTGAACACAACGTTATCGATTTCCATGCCATCTAGACCTAACTTTACGATGTCGAATTAAGGTGTTGGTGTGCGCGCGCATCGTAAAAATTCACTCTCATGATTTTTCTCCATCCCGCCAACAGAAGTATAACTGCAAAAGGATTAAAAAAAGGGAAAAAAGGTTCGTCTATTTTATTATTGCTTTGGTTAATCATTGAACTTTTTTCTATTACTTTTATGATTGATAAAAGGAAATGATGTATGTTATTTTTAACTTGTTTAAGGGTTTGGGAGTATTAAATTAAAAGTACGAATATTGTTACGACTAATCAGTACTGAGCAGGCGTCATCTTGACTTTGGACATTACGTTTATGATAGTACTGATTGAGTATTCAGCGGAGCATTGTGGAGATGAGAGTTATTAATAAACAGCACCTTACAGAAAGAAAAAAATGTTTTTTGTAGTGTATTATAGTTTTGTAGAAGGAATCATTCTAAATTAATTGTACGATAATTATTCGCGGCTTTTGTGTATGCACTTTACCCAAAACAGGCCTTTAAGCCCGATTATGTTGACGATGTCCATATGTTATATGGAGGAGACGATATTTTCCGATATGGAAAAACAATGATAGACCCCATATACGCTCAAAAAAAATTTACCCTAGTTTCCCATTAAACCATATACCAGGCTGTCCTAGGTTCTATCACTGCTATTCCTAGGATGTGTAAATAAGCGAATTTATCCCTCGAAATTGATCTTTTTTTTTATTTATTTTTTAAATTTTTTTAAATTTTTTGTACTCCTACAGCTAACATAAATTATATATAATCGCAAACAAATACACTGAGAATATAGCTACAGCCACATCTTCCCCTACTCACTGTTTCGCAGAGCTATTTTTTCCAAATTATTATTATTATTTGACTTATCATTTATATCTCTCCCGTTTAAGATTACAATTTTATAGTATGTAAAAATTATGTCAGTTAGCATTTGGTATTAAGTATGAATCATGCCGTGTTTGTTAAAGGGAGTAAAATAAGCTTACATTGTACAGTTTATTGACAAACCTCTAAAGTCTAAGTCTAAACAACTTGAACTATAAATAAAAAAAGTGCGTGCGTACAAAGCACACATGTCAGAAGTGAAACTTCTTTGGCGAACTGATTTATCAGTCTTGTCTATATTTATACAAATCTAAAACTGTAGATTTCCGAGACTTATAAGAAGGGAAAAAGGAGGATATGTTAAAACTATTGTATTGTAGTATTCCTATTACTGTGTATATTTGTAAGAGGAAAGATAATTAATATTAAATGACGATTGGCAAGTTGAAATGCAACATGTTATTTGTAAATATTAAAACTACCTAACCTTCAAACCAATTAGCCTAAAAATTGTAAATAAACAAAAAGATAACAGATATATTACTTACTTCGAGTAACTGCTTAGTATAGGACGAATTTAAAATTTATCACAATATAATAAAGTTTATTTATAAATTTAACTCACTGTTTTTATACTGCATAAGTGTTAATAATATTGTAAATAGATGAAAAATCTGCGTTTACTGCAAATGACGTTATGCGACAGATTTGCACAGACACAAACCAATATAGCATGTATTATTTCTCAATATCCCTTATACTCTCTTTCGTTCAATCTTTCTCACTATAGCTCTCTTCCACCTCTCGCTCCAAGGCACTGTGCGTGATACGACAATTGCTCTATCTCAGTTTTTCTCTCGATCTTTCTCACTTGCTTGCTCCCTACTCTCACTTCATCGCTAGTTGCTTCATGCTACGTTCGCCCTATCTTACTCTCTCTCAATCGGTCTCGATCGCTCTCTCTCTCTTTTTCGACACTTCCGTTGCATACTCATGCGCCTAAAGAAGTTTCACTTCAAAAAAAAAAAAATTTCTTTGTTAAATATTTAACTTATGACAGTCAGAATTTGCACTAAGTTTCCGAAACCTAGAGCCGATAATAGAAATCATAGTTATTTTCCGGTTGGTTACGTGATTATTCGTAAAAGATTACCTACATATTTAAGAGTGTAAAATGTACCGTGTGTGAACGTGTAAGTAATTATTAATCTTACGTAATTCTTGTACGGGCTTTTAAAGCGAATATACCGTTGAAAACGTAAATAAAATATTGAAGTGCGGCAAGAGTAGGTAATTTTGTTAAGAAAATCCATACACGAGAGCCGAGGCGAGTGCAGGTCAACCTGGGTTTATTTAATTAATTCCCTGACCGCGCTATATTGGCTCTTTTCATTCAGTTTCGTTTCGTTCGCAATTTATTTATGGTGTTTTGAAACTTACACTGGTTTGCTTCGGGCGATTTTCCGAAATAGGTTAATTAATTCCTAATACAACGATATTTCTAACTATAAGGTTATGAATTATACTTATTGAAGTGAACCTCACTTTTTGATTGTAAGTATCAGTGAATGTATATAAATCTGTTAAAATGAGCAAGTATTAATAAATATGAGTGAAAAAATTGTTTTTCTTAAGGCTTAAGCCTTATCTACCCCATTTTTCGTGAAGTTGCAAATAGAAAAATTATGTGTCGTAAAGAAGTTTCACTTCTTACCTGTGTACTCTGGTACACACACATGTTTAAAAACATATAAATAGAGTATACAATATGAAAGATTTTTTGTCATATATCAAACCTCAGAACGGCAGTTGGTAGGTAGGTATATGACATATCGAATGTCTTTTTTTTTTTATAGAACAGGGGACAAACCAGCAGGCGGCTCATCTGATGTTAAGTAATACCGCCGCCCATGGACACGCTCAATGCCAGAGGGCTCGCGAGTGCGTTGCCGGCCTTTTAAGAATTCACTAAAAAAGAGATATAGAATTAATTGAGTATGAAAAAAATTTTACAAATACAAGTATCGCGTTAGAGGTATTCAGATGGACTGTTTGTTTCCCACGATAAACTGTCAAAAAAATCTGACATGCTGATTGCTGATGTAAGCAGTGTGTACTCCTCAGCTACAATCACTTACTACTCCATGTATATGTGTCCTATAATTCTTATACGCTGCCAGTATCTTCGGAACTGCCTAAAGGGACTCCTTTTAATAATATATTTTAATTATTAAATTTTAAGGTTAATTATTAGGTATATTAGAATTAGTATTATATTTTAATAAATTGTGTTTTAAAGTTACTCAACTCGCTTTTATAAGTTAATCTTGGTTCGGGTAATGTTAGAAGATTTATAATATTAATAAATTTTACATTTACGATATATGAATGCTTAAATAAGAAGCGCACTCAAAAATCTAATTAAATCATGAGTTAAAGAATTGACAACATAGAAGTGTTCTGGGGTTTTTATATTACAAAAACTTTCACAATTAAATTTAAGAAATTAATTAAAAATATTTATAAAAAAAATAAAAAAAGTCTTTTATTTTGTATTGAATTAAACTTGAAACTCAACTAACGTACACATATATTTCTAGGTTCGACGTATATGATATTTGTGTTAATTATGTGGGCCGATTCGCCTTTAAACTGCAATTGGAACAAACCAACCTTATGGTTAGATCAAGGTGGAACTCACCAACTTCTTGGTTAGCGCGTTTAATGAAACAAAAACTGTAGCTTTACAAGTATAGAACATTAATAAGACCGAAGAAAGTCTCGAAATCCCCAGTAAATATAAATAGGAGCCCATTAGCGTTCCGTTTTACACTTTTAAATGTACTTATTTTAAATTCAAATCCTACGGAGCTTTCTTGAATATTCAACTAGGATATTTTCAATGTCTGAAGGCAGCACCGATAAGCCAATTACAATTTCATTTGAATAATCATGTTCAGATGCCTTCCTCTGGAAATAAATTCAATTTTCTATTCAAAATGTACACTGTGATTGTCATTCTAAAATTTGGCAAATTATTATCTTTACCATCTTACAATGGTAACTTTTGGCATGTTTTTTCGTCGGGCACTGTGTATATTTTGTATGTCATTTATACCTTTAAATAATTTCACATAAAACTAAATCCAAGCGCATATTACATTATTATTAATAATAATAATAATTCATTTATTGCAAGAATATGGTACAAAATGTTAAGGTGGTACAATCGTAAGTCGTTCGCATATTCTGCCACACACAGTGGCGCGCAAATTTATGTTAATTTACATTATTTGTCTTAGGTACGGGTACTATTTCAATTCATTTCATTTATTCATTGATTCATTTTGGTAACTTAATGTACACTTATGTACGTAAAAAAAAGAAATATACATTAAATGCTTCTAATTTTACATTTACTGCTAGTTCTCAAATCAAGGGCGTAGAACGGGAGAGAAGAACTGGCAACAAACTCTCCGCCACGCCATTTTAAACGCCATGTTTTCTTTTACACAACGTTTGTAAGGAGTTGCAATAACACCATGTTCCATATGACATATACAATAAGAAACAACGGTACTTACAGTTGGCCTAGTACTACTCTCTATCTACTTAAAATATTCAGCCCCTGTGGTGTTACTCATGAACTCGGTATCTTTGTATCTAGGAGATATGTACGACGATGAAGGCTAAAGTCGTTTGCGAAAACGTTAATAAAGGCGTTGCGCCGATTGAAAGCTGTCTCCGGCTCCGACACTGTCAACAATCGACATCTTTATGTGTACGCGAAGTGAGATTAAATTAGCAATATTGTGTCTTATTTGTTTATACATATTTTAGTGTATGTTTTTTTAGACATTATCGTATTGTACATATATCATTGCATAGAACTGTTGATAGTGAATATTTCTTGATCAAATAAATCATGTTATATCGACGTCGTCTTCGAAATTAGTATTGTGTTTGACCAGGGAAATGACAAATCCATGATTGTCTAAGTAGCAATGATACTGATACGATTTCATCGTATAAAAGATAAAAATATAAATTTCGAAAACTTTTCTTATCTTACCTTGTCCATTTATAAACAAATCCCAAGAACTTCTAGTCCAAGTAACTTATTATAGTATCTTAAATCTATTAAAATACATTTTAAACGTTTAATCTAGTCAGGAAGACAATCACAACAGTTTAAAAAGTGAATTTTTGGATTTTATAATTCGTTGAGGCGATGAGAACTTGGAGAAACGGAACGTGGTCGGTATCACAGAAGGCAAAATATCAGGCCACCGTTTATAAAACTGGTGAGCCGATGAGGTGAAAGACGCATCCTCTTCAAAACTATATATTGTTATAAGAGAGGCGTTGGACAGAAACAGCAGGAAACAGATGGTCTGCTATAGATGTTTCCTTGCTGAACACGATGCTCCGAACTGCCAACTGAAGAGAGAGAATTCGCAAGTAAGCAGCGGTTTTATCTATTTTTAATTATTGGCAACAAATACCAGACTATCTAATTGTTATTTCAAATTAACAATTAAATAGTAACATAGAAAGATAGATAGAGAAGATGCCTCATACTGAAATATATCTTCAAAAGGGCAACTACACTTGAGCGTGTGCTTTCAATGAAAATTATCAATAAATACGTAACTGTCTGGTAAAAATATGTCAAGGGTGGATCGAGAGCATATAGGCCATGACAACGCCCCCTGAAGCATTGACAGGATCACTTTATCATGAATATTTAATATAAAGATAATATTATCCCAAAATGGGACATGAAAAAGGCAATAGAGTATCAATCATTTTTCATAAAAAAATATTTTGATTGTGTCGCTACTCAAGCTATATATCTGCCCTTGATTAATTATATGTCTGAGAAATATCGCCACTCTATCGATACAGACATCATCATTAGTGAGTTTGGCTTAGAGAATAAAGTGTGAGCAGAAAAGAAACGAATAATTACTTATAATTTAAATATCCTACAATATTTAACTTAGATTTATTCCTTTCATAAAACTTTTGATTGAATATAACGAGCAGCGGATTCAAAGCACCTCACTGTTAATCACAATCTGCTAGACGCAACAAAGTCTCCTCAGCACAATGCTAAATACTCCATCAGAACTCCACTTGAATAATTTTTCTTCTCCTCTAATAGGTTGTAAAATGTTTGCATTTTTTTTGTAGTGTTCGTTTAGTAAAGATTCCAAACTATGAAAGAATAATAAAAAAAGAAATTAAAAAAAATTATGATTCTTAAGAGTAATTGAAGACTCCTCAATGATTCCAAAGCAACAATAAAAATCCATGGTCAATTGACTCGATTTAAACATTTCCAAATAATCATAACATTTCCTGACATATAATTTTGTGGTGTACGTTAATAAATAAGATACCTTTATCATACGTGAGTACTTTCGAAGAATTAAGGGGGCCCCAATCGTTTATCTCTCGTCAAATTTCTCATTTTGATGACATATTGTGTTATTGCGGTCGTGTTCGCATTAATATTTGAAACAATATGTAAAAATAAAATATCTGTATAGCGACTGCAGGAGTACGTGATGATACTTACAATCACCGTTTACCAAATATTATTTTTATTTCGCCTAAACAACAAATCGTAATGTTATTAGTAAATTTTGTATTATTTCTTCCTTAGTAAGTAAGGTATATTTTGTTTCGAAGATACAATTTTTAATTTATATGCGATAATTTATTTCACCTAAACCTACTTTCATTTTTCAATAAAGTAATTAATAGCTGCGGTGGTGAACGGCAACGAACTCTGAATACAGAAGTTATGTGTTGCAACGGCGAGTATTTACAAACATTTGACGAGATATAAAAGATTGGGGCCCCCTTAATTCTTCGAAAGTACTCACGTATGAAAAATTGAAATGAAATACGTAAGATTTTCAACTACATAATTTTGTACAGCTCCAGATGCTGTGTGATCTTTTGTCAGTATGATTAGGCACTATGGTGAAATGATTTTGCCTGCTATTTGCCCGAAAAATATGCTAACTAACTTTACTAGTGCATACGGTTTGTACGCCATTTTAAAAATATGTAAATAAAAGCCATTTACCATGAAGACTGTTCAGAGAAGAAAAGAGCGTAAGTATCATTTCTTAAAAGGCCGGCAGCGCACTTGCGAGCCTTCTGGTTGTGCGAGTGTCCATTGGCGTCAATGGTATCATTTAACATCAGATGAGCGGAGGTTCATGAAGGCCTGCCAGTTTACCTTCTGTAATATAAAAAATATATATTACATGAAATAAAATGTTGAAGCAATAATATGTATAAAACAAGTAAGTGATCCAATTTATTGTCCTCGTATATGCATTTTATGTTAGGTTTGCATTTTTGTAGGCGATTTGTTACAGAAAAGAGAATCTAGAACTTTCCAGTTGCAATAATTGTATAATGCAGCTGCTATGTCGGATAGCATTTATTATATTATAAGGAACTAGCCGACCCCGCCCGCTTTGCTGGGCGAATTTTCAAAGGAAATAAATTAAATTTTATTCATCATTTTTATTTTTTTTTGCTTTTTTGTTAATTTTTTTTTATTTTATTTTTTTGCTTTTTTGTTAATTTTTATTTTTTTTTCTGAAATTTACAATATTTTTCAAGGAAGAGTCAAATTCACTTAAAATAAAATTTATTGACATAATAAATTATTATTATTATAATAATAAATGTTGATTAACAACAAAACAAAGAATAAATGGAAAAATTGTCCAATAGAAATGGTCCGATTCATGGAGAAATGAGTATTAATCTTCCTCCATCTCACATTCGACGACTCGTCGCTCGTAAGTTGAGTTTGCCGGGACGTAAAACATACTCGTTAACATAACGGAGTTTAAGTATAATAAGAAGGTACTTCACTTCAAAATAAATAGCCATAAACCATCTAGGAAAAATTTCGCATCGAATGGTGGTAGTTTCATGTTGATACGATCAGTGGTTTAGGCGTGATTGAGCCTCAAGCGAAGACCATTTTCATTATATATATATAGATTACTCTGAGTCTGCTTATTCCAGGATGACCATTGACTAGTTAAATATACATATCGAATACACCGTTGACGACCATTTTATTTTTTAAATGACTAAATTACAAGATGATGCACTCAATAATAATGTTATGTATGTGTGAATAGATGTAAGTTGTATTAAAGACGATGGTTTTAACAACAAATCAGATTTGAATATTGCTCTGCCTTAGTCATTTCTTGCTTCCTATAAAAGTCAGTATCAAAATACTCCTTCCAGCCCTTAACTATCATTGTACGAGCCAAGGCTGTACATTTTGCTCACTTAGGTTTTCTTAGTTTTATAAGCTTGATGTTTCGCTATATACGTGCCAAGGCTCATTCATCATGCTCAGCTACAAACGTGAAGAATTCCAATGTATGTACGTGCCCTGGCTGTACACTTGAATCACTTATAAGCAGGACGATTTCCTAAATCGTCGGAGTCACGCCCCGAGAGGATAGCCGTCCGCCGGCACTCTCTTCATCTGCAATTAACTAAGTCATGGGAGTTACACCCCGAGAGCATAGCCAGACGTCGGCACTCTCTTCGATTGTTTAGTTATAATTTTATTATAATTTTATTATATCGCTCATAATCTATTGTTATACGGAAGTGGTGAATATAAGGTAATCTACAAATCTTCTATTATTTCTACCACCTGATGACCCAGGAACCGTACAATCATGGTGAGCTTGCCCCATAACTTTGACATAATCCCACCACCTTGAATCTTGGATTTTATCCGAAATGCTCCGTCTGTTACCTTGGACCTCTTGGTGCCCTCCCTGTACTTATATATTCACTATTTATGTGTTACTTTGTAGCGATTAGGGATCTGTAGAGTTAGTAGGTTTTTAGGTCTCATCCGAGAGGGTGAAATGAGAATATATTTAGTTATCTGGTGCAGCTTGCTAATACAGATACTATACGGATAATCCTGAGCTTTAATACATATACATTTAACCACACATTTCACAATGCACTGGCTGTACACTATCTCTATTAATCCATCTTTGATGATAAGTACAGCCATTAAAAAATCTTTTTCCCGAAATGAGAGATTACGTGGTATCTTGTAAAATGCTGGAGAAACACAAATCATCCCTGACTTACAACTACAATAGTATTCAACCGACATCAGTAGCAGGTACATTTCTGCAAGCTTGGAATATTTTCGTTGAACCGATCTATTTAGGGTTGCCGCATTTTTCAACAGTAGTGTTTTAATATATTATTCTATTGTATTTTTTTTCATAGAACGAGGGGCAAAATGGTAGAAGTTTCATCTGAAGTTAAGTGATGCCAGATGCCAGAGGGCTCACGAGTGTAGCGTAATACCGGCCTATTAAGAGTCGGTATTTACGCTTTCTTCTCGAAGGATACTAGTCAAATTGGATCTCAAATACCTCATGACTCTACTGCGAGACTCAAAGTAGCAGAGCTTCGACATCAGACACAAGTTTGTTCCCATACTAATAGACACCTACTCCCGAGGAGCTCCTGGAAGCTACGAGAAGCGCTTTATGCCACACCCAAACAATTCGCTATATCCAAACCGCTAGCGCCTCCTTCTTGGACTCTATTGCCGCTGCCTAGCTATATGTAAAGGTTACAAGAAAGTCAACAGATCAGATCACAGAGATCAAGACAATAGCCGTACTCATAATCGCTAATCAGCTGGTGGCTCTCTAGATACCTCAGGAAGTGGCTATTAATAATGATTCCCATTACTTTGGAGAATAAGGAGGTTAAAGCTATTTGGCGATAGTTGGACGGATCAAATCAATCGCCTTTTTACAGGCTAGCCGGCGGGCAGCAGTAGTTTCAATTACATGTTTTAAAAACTCCCAAGCAACAGCCCTATCTCCTCTAGTAGTTGTAATCACTAAACGAACCGCAGCGTTGTGTATGAGGCAGCCATTAACTGTCCTCAATCCGGGGCCGAAATTCGGGCGAGAGTCACGAGTCACGGCGCCTTTTGAATTGTGGATACGAGTCTGAGATTAGGCGGACGGTTCACCGGCTGTGTTTTCCTGCATTGGCCTAAAGCTAAGGTTACATCAGAATTTACTATTACTCGCTATTAGAGGTAATATTGCGAGACCCTTTCATATAAATTAGAGTGGTTTATTTATGGCTACGTTTAAGTTTCTTATATGTTATATATATTTATAGTATTGAGAGTAAATTTTGTAGTTTTTATTATGTTGTTTCGATAATTTTAACACCATTGTCATGTATAACAAATTTAAAAATTATCACACAATTAGCGGTGGCGACTCTGAAATAATATAAACGGTATTTCTTATAAGCAATATAGCAGAAGATGTACATCACAAAAACTAAAAGGATTTTTTATCACTGCTCTAGCATGTGATTGGATTATGTATACTAGTAGTACGAATATTAACATTTTTAATAACTACGTAAGTAATATTATAAGCACAGAAAGTAGAAGCTTTTTTTAGGTCGCAAATCACTACATAGTATAAAACAAAGTCGCTTTCTCTGTCCCTATGTCCCTTTCTATGCTTAAATCTTTGAAACTACGCAACGGATTTTGATGCGGTTTTTTTAATAGATAGAGTGATTCAAGAGGAAGGTTTATATGTATAATAACATCCATTAAATAGTGGAGAAGTACTGTTATTTTTGAGGTTTCTAATGTGATGTCGTAAATCTTTAAATTTTTTCCGCTTACAATGCAAACGCAGGCTGAACCCTACGAGTTTTATCAAAATAATGTACTAAGTATTGTACACATTGAAAAGGTCTAGAGAAAAGTCCGTGATGGTATATGTCTATCTCTTATGGATAACCCACAATAACTTTTTTTTGTGATTTACTTTTTACGACGAATAATGGCTAATTTTCGAAGCGATTTTAACCAATACAACATTAATCCTTAACCAATTAAATACCTTGAATACATTGTTCATTTAATATAGATCTATACAGCCCATTACAGTTTATTTAGCAGCGATCGAACGCGTATATTATCGGAGCTTTCCAGCGACGGAAATAACAATACATAATAAAAACCTGCTTTTCATCAGCATTGCACCCGTTAAACCCGTGCAGCTGGGGCGGGTCACTAGTTAAATTATAATCTAAAAGACCTAAATTTTGTAGCAACATCTACAATCTACAACTACAATCAGTAAGATGGCTCCAAACTCTAAATCGCACTATCGAAGTCTTCCAACCGTTGACACTACCTAATTAGCCGTTCAATAAACAAAATTTAACAAAGGTATAGGCTACCTACCTTCAGGGTAAACATTTTAGATTTTTGTGATATTAAAATAAACTTTATATAACTAGCTAATGCGTTATATTAAAACTTTTGTATTAAATACGTTTTTAGTGTCGTTTTTTCTACAAACAAAGATTTTTTGAAAAGATTTTAAAGAAGTATAACTTCTAACGCGTGTTCATAAGTACACTTTTTTTAATATTTTTAAATTGTAATTTTGACCTTCAAAGTGCTCTTTGAAAAGGCCTGATTGAAATAAATTACTTGATAGTCAACTTGAACGTTTGCGTCGCTTTATTATTTATTTAATTATTTAATTTTACATATACTTAATATATATCTAAAATACATGACAGTTATGGTGTCACAAAAAATGTAATTTAACAATTTTTACACACACACATTATACTAATTACGGTTCTAAATCGAGGGTAATAACTTATCGTTATTAAAAAAGATTTTACTTAAGGCTTTTACGAAATGTGCCGATAAGAATTCTCATTAGAATGCTATACTCGTGTAATTTTGATCTGCACTGGTTCTCCATTCGTTTAAATAAAATAATAAATCAGTGGCGCTACAACCTCTTTAGGTCTTGGCCTCAGATTTCTGAATCTGTTTCACGATCATTTTTAAATCTAATAGGCAAGTAGGTGATCAGTCTCCAGTGCCTGACACACGCCATCGACTTTTTGGGTCCAAGATATGTCGGTTTCCTCACGATGTTTTCCTTCACCATTCGAGCAAATGTTAAATGCGCACATAGAAAGAAACTCCATTGGTGCACAGCCGGGATCGAACCTACGACCTTTTGTATGAGAGTCGCACGCTGAAGCCACTAGGCCAACACTGCTCCTCCATTCATTTCAGTATGTTATAAACTTAGAGACGTGTGTATAGGGCCTTATACGCTTATGCTAGATTCATCCTTGCTCGGAATTAAGATACAAAATGCCTCATGCTATATAAATAAAACAATACCTTTAACATTTAATTCTTTTATTGGTTGCATGGTATGAAAACTCTTCTTTAATAAAAATGAACGAGGTATTACTTTCCATTCGTAAGCATTTTCTTCCCTAAAAGAAAGTAAAACAGTCCAAAAATACGTAGTTTTAAGTATACGGGGACTTTTAATACTATGGTAAAGAAGAACGTTTATTATGAGATTTAACGTTGGATATTTATTAAATAAGGCAATAAATAAAAGTTACCTGTTACATGATATAAACAAATCGAGTACTAAATCAGGTAGGTAGGTAGGTATAGATTTTGTTAGTTTCGCACTTATCTTGAGATAAAAGTGACTATATACATAATGATTCATGCCAATTAGGTTAACACACATTCATTTTAGTTCTAAAATGGATATAAGACAAATTTTACGTACGAATATCAACAATAAATAAAAAACAAATTAATAAATCACCAACCGACAGACGTACGCCATAACTGCCTAACGATCTGCGACTAAGTACAGTCGTAAAAGATGCCGTGCTTTTCCGACGGATCGCCCAGAAGTAGTATGAGCCTAGTAAACAGTATGTCCGAGGCACTGCAATACCCATTTAATGTCATATAGAAAGTAAACTAGACTTAAGCACAGAAGTTCGTACTCTAAATATTTAAATCAACCTTTCAAGCGAATTCCTAACACTTCCTAACACCAAAGTTGAAATTTGAGCTAAGCTTGAAGCACATATAATACCTACATTGCAGGAGACATTAGCGTCCGTTGACCGCATAACTCGCGCAACGCAATTTCCATTTAAATTACATCAGAAAGTTTCCGTAGATTTATAGCTACCTTTTCTTTTGGAAGGGACCTATCTTGCCTGATTAACTTGAAGGCAAAAGCAGTGTGGGAGATGCGAATCTGTCCAACTTGCAAATCATTTGCGACTATCAGAGGTAAAAGTTTTTATGACCCGCATTTGTGGGCCAGGTTAGATATTTAACTTAAGTGTGGAAAAGTTCACTTGTAGTATCGTGATTCGCGATGGTTTTAAGTTTCTTTTTTTCTGACTTTCATGATTCGAAATGTTAATAAAACCCAAAGTTTTGCGTTTATTTCCTTCTCACATTAGGAGTCATGAAATAGATCAAAAATAAATGCAATCAAAAATAAAACTAGTGAAAAAATCAAATTTCCCAACGTAGTTCTACCGTAAAACGTGAGTCGTCCGTCACCAAATCGGTCCATTTATTCAGACCCTACTTAAGGGACCTTCTGTCTTACGTTATTACGTAATTAGCTAACCTAACAACGTCTGAGAGTGTCGATATCTATATTACAAATCTTATATGTTTTAAATATATAGATTCACTTAGCAATCGCACTATACAATTGCTTGAGAATAGGGTAGTACGGCCGTGCCGCTTTTTCGCTTGACTTGATCGGTGATAAACAATTTAGACTATTGTAAAAATTATTTGAAGGTTCAAGTTAGAAAAAAAAACTCTGTAGGTTATGTTTAAACAAGAGCTTAGTGTTACCAGTCGCGATATAGACTATACAATATCCTTTATAATTCAGAAATGTTGACCACATCCACAAGACAATGTTGGTCCCAGTACTGAGACTCGCTAATCTCACAAAAGGCTTACGTCGTCTTTGTGTACATTATATTTTTCCGGTCTTCGAATAAAGGTTTCCTTGTAGCTCCTATAATGCCTGTATATCGTATTTTGTGACGTACTTTTAAAGCTTTGTATTTTTTTGTGATGTTTATTGAAATGTTTGCAAAATTTCTTACATCTTCATATATATAAATCTCCTGTCACGATATTTGTCCGCGATGGACTCGTAAACTAACGAACCGATACCAATCAAATTTGGACACCGTGTGCAGTTTGATCTAACATAAAAGATAGGATAACTTACATCTCAATGTACACCCGCAATATTTTTTATTGCAAATATTTGTTTATTATTTGATACAATTCTAACAGATGGCGCTGTGTTTTTCATAGTTGCCTTGAATAATTTACTACTATGTAATGTAACAAAAACCTTAGCCGTAGCAACGCTTGCTCGAGTCTGCTTGTATTATATAATTTCGAACTAGATTTGTAACATAGCTCCGTAGAAGTAAATTACTGTCTTATTACTTATACTTCCGAAGTTATGAGATATAATGTTATTTTATAGAACAGTCCAGCGACTAAAATTGTATAGTTTTTGTTGTTTGGATTCCGATTTCTGTTATTTAAATCTTTTATTATGATAGATACTTTGTTAAGTAGGCGTTAGAAATTTAGAATACACCTGCAAAAGATATAGTGTTACCATATTATTTTTGTTGCAAGCTATAAAAATAAACGTATCTATTAAATATAACACAGCTGTCGGGTACAATTTATTATATTTAAATATTGACTTCACTACAGAGGTAATGAGTATGTAATTTCACTGTATAATTTCAGATATTATAATTTGATATAATTACCATATAATACAAATATTTTTGCGCAAAAACAACTGTCGGTAATACTTACTCAATGTTATTGGAATATTTTCAATATGACGTTGAGTGGCTATAAACAACTATTGTTTGTATTTGTGGCAATGGTTTTAAAACAACATTTGTTGATGTTTCATTAGCAAATTGTACATTGACAGTTGACAATTGACAGTTAAAACATAAACGTCATAATCCGAATAACTAATCTGTGGAAAAATTGTGAGCTTAGTCGCTTTTTCAGTTAATGTGAATTTTGCTAAATATTTGGTTTACGTGATTGTAGAACTTTTAAAAGAAAACATAATTATGTGAGTCAACAGGGTATAGTCTATGGCTTGGTCGGGAGGCGAATAATAATAATAAAAAATATCTGTAGTCAATATTTTTTTAGGTTTACGTGAGTAAATTTCACTACCATTAGATCTGAATAAACATTTAACATTATCAAATACTATTTAGGATAATTTAATTTTCTCGTTCGTTTGGATAATGTTTGGTGAAAATCTCTTTATGTTAACGGAAAAGTCAGTCTTTGTTTATCAGACATAATGACATTACCGCAAATGAAATTCCGAGAAAGGGTTATAAAGATATTGGACCTCTGCTTTCATAAGGAAGTACCCAAGATTACAACGATGCATTAGGGATATGAATGTGTCCATTTTGTATTACTCGCGCTGAAACGATTTTCTAGATGGATGTCATTACACCAACTGCATGTGTCTTGAAGTAATTTTCTGAGTGCTTTATATGCTCGACGTGCATACGACGACTAGTTAGTGCCAGTGAATGTCCGCGTTACGTTAAGTTTTGCTAGTGCGACATATTATGACTATACATTATATATGACTATCCCATATTTTTGTATGATTAACCAGTAAAAAAAAATAACTGTCCAATATACGGTATTAACAACTTTTTTTTTGAAAATAAATAAATTAATGAAAAGAGAATTAAATCAACAAAGACTAAATTGACTCTTTCGTTTTTTTGTTGTTGAATAACTACAAACCAATTATTTTATGTTTATCTCACACAGTTTTATTGTTTTTTATTACTCTTTAATGTATTCTACGGTTTCGATATTTGTAAATATGTCGTATATACTGTCGCTTTAAACAAATAATGATTTGTTTAAAACGACAGTTATGGAGAATCTAAATGGAGACTATGAATAAGAAAATGTGTTGAAATTTTAATGAAATTTCAGAATAAGTAACAAATAAATTAAAATAAAATAGGATACTATAATAACTAATTAATGGACCTCGGTAATAGAACAGCTATCTCTCTCTCTGTAGTTAAATTTATCTTAGCTTTTGAAATGGATATAATTATTTATTAACAAACCTTGAAACAAGTAAGTACGTGAATAACGGCGGTTAGGGTGCGAAATATGTTCTTTCAAAATTAAAAAATATACCCAAACTAATTAAGATGGCTTGATTTATGGGTGTTTTTAATACAGTTTGTGCGCATACTTTTATATTTGGGACTTAATAAAAATTTACGACTACACTTTACGACGGCGTTGCTTTGCTTTTAATTTATTAATTATTAGACTAATTCATGTGTTTGTATTTCAATAGAAGATATTGTCTTTTCGTCTACATGTTGATCACTTATTGAACTACTAAGGAAGTTTCATGCTGTAACAGACTGATGATTTCATCAGTCTATATATCTATATAGACGGGATCAACAATTAGCTTCTCTTCTGTCAGCAGCTCATGTTCATGATAACTGTTTCCCCAGGTTTCTGTCCTCTCACTTGATCAAACCATCTGGTTGTTGAATAGCTTCGAGATTCTTCTAAATTCTGATTTTCTTCTTAAGTAAGGGGATTTCACTCGAAAGGAAGTCACATCTTAACCGGCGCAACAGTGGACCTCACCTGCGCGCGTTGTTGGTTCGTTATGAATAGCCAACGGCGGTATCTACCACGGTGCTTCCAGATAGATAACTAACGATGAAACAGTCGGTTGGGCATGGCTGGGCAACCCTGAGGAGCCAGCATCGTTGAAGTCTTCAAAAATGTCCGGTAGTAGATTAGGAAACCACTACTAACTTCCCAAAAGAGTGAGCATAATAGGTCCAAGAAAAATAAACGGTTGGGGTGTTGTGATAGTGTTCTAAATTTGCATTAATATCAAATCATGCATGGTAAAGGCGCTAGCAAATACGCTACATAAGGGATGTAAGAATCGGTACGCTCTTTCTTGAAGGACCGTATGTCGATTTTAATTATTCAACGAGAACGGGAAACAACTAGGGACGAAGCTGAAATTAGCTATAATAGCATGTTTCTCTTAACTTTTCTTGTTTGAAACAAGTACGTGTTTAACTCTTTAAATGTGTAATTAATTAATTTTGGTTTCTGAGCGGTAATGCTTCTGCTGCTCAAATGTGTGAGCTAATCAATCAATGTAACGTACTTCCTCATTCGTGTTACCTGTGTGAAACTTTGGGTATCCCACAGGAATGATATTAGTTGTTTATACTACGTATTTACGTGTTGTTCTCACGACACTGCTCCTATTTCACCATGCCTCCCCTCCTGCTGATAGAGGACAAATCTTTGTTTTTAATTTATTTTATTATTCTTTATTACTCAAGATGTCACATGGAACATGGTGTAGTGGTTGCAGCTCCTTACAAACATTGTGTAAAAAAACTTGGCGATTAAAAAGAGTGGCGTCTCCGCCAGAGTTTATTTCCAGCCAGTTCTTCTCTTCCGTTCTACGCCCTTGATTTGAGAACTGGCAGTAAATGTAAAATTAGATTCATTTATTGTATATTTCTCTTTTTTTGACGTTCATAAATGTACATTATGTTACGTATATGAATAAATTATTTTTGACTTTGACTTGACTTGACTTGAATCACAAGGGGAAGAAGCAGTTCAGCTTTTCTAAAGTTGTTGAGAAACAAATGCTTGAACTTTTGCCTATAGAAATAAGAGCTGTCAATCAATAGGTGGCATTATACAGCAGTGCTATTTGTTAAACCCAAACCAAAAGTCAATGATATTTGTCCAGAAGATAAGAATGTTGTTGTTTTGTTTTTATTCTTGTCAAAACAGCAAAAACTGAATTAAAAATAAAAATACAATAATGACAAGACTCATTTCAAATTATATCTGATGCTCATTGTACAAATCTTATTTCTTTAAAACTTCATTTGAACTCTCATTCAAATAAAATACACTTACTTTCTTAAATTCAATGAGAATATTCTTTTAACTTATTTTGCAAGTCTCACTCGTGAAATGAATACAGCTGTTGCAGATCTTAAGTGATATTGGAAACAATACCGAGAGACGGGGATTCAAGCTTTTCTTACTTAAGCATGTACCTTTAAAGTTTTATGATTTTAAAGTGTTTTTATTATTACCACCAAGACAATGCATAGTATTTATATTTCAAATGTGTTTTTCACGTACAACCTTGTATTTAAATCTGTATTTATTGTTTTTTTTATAGAAAGAGCAGGAGGGTCATCTCATTTTAAGTGCCATAGCCACTCTCAGTGCCTGGGTAATAAGTGCGAACAGCCGTACGAAATTTTCTTGAAGGGGTCGTATTGGTCGATAATGGACGTCAAGATGACATGGTTGAATTTCATATTCTGCCTGTCTGATGATGAAACTCAGCTAGTTTTAATCCGTACAAATCCTCTGAACAGTCTCCATCTTGCGGTACAAGATGCAGAAAAACCCAACTACGCAATGCCAAGGGATCTATTGTATTTTGATTTGTATACGTCAACCATGTAACTTTCCGGAATATGAACAGTTCAATCTACAATCTTAGTTATTTAGGAAGTAATTAAAATAAAAAGGTTCCTTTTAAATAAATATATGTGCAATTCACACGTGATAGAAGTGAAACCTTCAAAAACAAAGTTTTTATAATTAATCATATTTAAATTAAACATTTTTCACTATCTAAATCTATTAAACTTTTCATTAAAAATAGTATAATTTAATGATAAATTTTAATTTATATAAATCTTTAATTTGACAAAAACTAAAGCAACGAAAGTTTGAAATTCGATAAAATGAATAAGCGGCAGTAAAAAGAGGCTGTATAATGCCTCCTTTCTCATTTTCTCCCACATTAAATCTTATGAAGTTATGTTTCTGTCTCTTTTTCCTTTGCATCCGGTTTGAAATCACAACGATTCTAAAGAAGTTTCACTTCAAAAGGTTACAAACGAAATGTTAGGGATCGAGGATAAATTAGCGAACAACATTCCTATTGTAACATAAAAAATATCCAATATATTTAAAAGTAACGAACCATTATTGAACGTCGTCTTCAAAGCTACTTAAGTGTTGCTATTTAGAAGCAAGTGATCCGGAAAATCCCTGCCTTTGGGGAAATACAAGATACGCACAAAACAAATCTTTCCAGTGAATTCATTTTTTTCACTTTGCTTCAGCTATTTAATATCTTCTTTTCCACATGAACTTTTAAGTTAGTGTGAACATTTCGCCCGTTCAAAGATTCTGATTTAGGTATTTTATTATACACCAATAAACAATTATATTCATTATTGGTGATCAGCGAATGAACAGTCAGCACTTTATGCCGGTAGGTAAGAGCGCTATAAAAAGACTATGAAAACGCTTTGTTTAGTACTGGTAATATTAGTATTGTTTGGTTTTATTACACTAATTGAATTATCCATGAAGAGATGAAAAATCTTGTAGCTACCACGGTTACTGTTTCATCGTCCATCCAGTAACCCTGATACAGCTAATATCCTTAAAATTGTTGCGGGTTTCTTTTGTAGTTGTATTTTGTGTTTAATACTATTTACGAAGCTCAGTTATGTATTGTATACAACATAAATTACCAGCAAATCGATATATTTAATGTGACTAAAAAATTCTGAAAAAAATATTTTAAAAACTCAGGTATCTTTTACTAATAATGGCTTTGTTTGTTTCTTCATATTAGATATATATTTTAATCTACCAATCAATCAATCTTACAACTGTGCTTTATGTTTCTGTTTCAATGTGTATTCCGTTTTGGCTTTTGTGTGTATTGTAATTGTTTGGATATTGTTTAGTGTAGCTGTAGGAATACTTAAATAAAATAAATAAATAAATAATTGCTAGCATTCCTTCACCGTTCGAGCAAGTGTTGTAAGAAATTCATTAGTACACAGCCGTAATTCGATTGTATGATCTTAGAGTTGAGAATCGCAGGAATATATAGAAGTGGATTATTTTAATATTAAACACTGAATTACATGGATTGTTGATTTAAAGAGGTATTGATGAGACAATTTAACGTGTATGCGAATATCCCAATGTTTGCGGCCCATATTTGCCGCTCGTGTTTGTCAGAACACTACAGTTAACTAGTATTATCCGTAACTCTATGGACATGTATGTGCTCTGTGAATCCGTAATTCAAATAAAGAAGAAAATTACTCATAGACAAATATCTGAAATTATAATTTTTTAATTCTAATAACAAAAAACACACCAACACCAATTAATGAAATTATGAGTAGATATTAAATCATATATTTTTTAAATTTGGAAAATCGCCGAATTTGACGGCGTTTTCAAACAGTATAAAATAGACTGGAATTATTTAATGTTAAATGTAATTAAATCTTGAGACCAGCCTAGTCTCATTCAAGGTTTGAACTTTAAAAAACACTTGTCTAAAAAGATTTTTAGGTTAAAATCTTTATTTTCTCTGAACAGCAGATTCGCAAGAATTGTAAAATAACGTTTCGCAAACAGTAACATAATAATGCTCGTTTCACTCAGTAACATTGCGATCTCATAAAAGTTTAAATAAGAAATGGTACGGAAGGTAATTGGATTAAGTTTTGTGCGGAAATCTGTAGCTCTGTGTAAAATCGTATTCTTTTTATTCAGATATTAACTTGCTGTTATGTTATATATAATAATGAGCTGACTTATAAAACTATAATTAAATAATAATAGGTAGGTGTGAGCTGCAGATAGCGGTTAGTAGAAAAATTGTGAGATGCTACATGCAGTACCCGACCACACATTGGCAGCGTTGCATGGTATAGTGCCCTCAGGAGAGTCTCTTCCAGGAAATACGAATATCCAGTGAAAACGTTGTATGTAGGTTGTAGATATAAGAGGAAGCTTAGAAAGCCTGAACTGACAGTCATATTGTTGGAAGGACCAGCAAACAGCGATGTGGACGGCAATCGGAAATCTTTTCTTGGATATCATTATGTCTGAGACAACGTCAATAGATTCTCTGGTACTTTAACTGGTGTTGTGGGTGTGAAGTGGCTGGATCAGCCATGAAGTCGCACACGGCCAAGAACACCAAAAAAATACGTGCTCAGTAACTAATAATTTAAAGCCATTTTAGAATGAGGAAACCAGACCGAAGATGAAAATCTTGGAAAGGTTTGGTCACAGCACCAAGTCATTGCTCAGTAGAGTGGCATCCTAAATTACAGTAGCACTGATGACTACTAACCTTCGTAAGGGGATGGCTATAAGAATAATAAATAAAAGCATTGTCATAATAAAGTATATACAACGTCAAACTAAAGAATATACAAGTTAAAATCGTTTATTTATGTATTTAGGTAACACAAAGTACACTTTGAAGGTTTATTAAATGTTTTGCCAGTCTCAAATCAAGGGCGTAGAACGGAAGAGAAGAACTGACAATAAACTCTCCGCCTCTTTTTTTATATACTGTATGGTATTCATGCGAGTATCCTACTTAGAAATTGTAGTTTAAATGGTTGAATTAGCTTGTTAATTTAACTGTTTAGCATTTTATTTTTAAAAGATAAGGTTAGGATACCTACTTACCATCAATATACGTGGATGATAATTGACAAAAAAGCCAATATCTATACGTTCTATAACGATAAATATAAAAAAATGCTATAATAATAATACAGATAAAGTCCATAATACGTTTTCTTTTTAAAATTCATATTTCGAATGTACGCCATACACGTACTAACTGTACTTGTATAGGGCACGCATCAGTCAGTTGTATGAAACACAATAGCGCTCACCTTTTCACAGGAACACAAAGGACGAACAAATTACTGAAGGAATTTTTATCTCCTCTTCATTTCGCACGGAATTAATGTCTTTTTCTATTGTGTAGCAAGATAACGATTACATATATTTTTTTTTATAGAACAGGGGGCAAACGGGCAGGAGGCTCACCTGATGTTAAGTGATACCGTCGCCCATGGACACTCTCAATGCCAGAGGGCTCGCGAGTGCGTTGCCGGCCTTTTAAGAATTGGTGCAGTATAATTTACAATATACATTATAATATATAGAGCACGCTACCCACGGTATATTATGAAGAAATGACTGTAAAGTATTAGTTTAGTGTTACATTTTAAATGAAAATGCATTCTTTTAATGAAGTAATTTAATATTATTACAATTTATACCTACATATTTATTAAAGCCTCAGCAAAAATTAAAACAATATTCTATCCCAAATGGACACCTATGGCTTTAATACATGCCTATAATATATATGGCCACGAATCTATAGTTTTCCGCACTTTTCAAAGTCAGACTCAATGTTGCCATGTTGTTTAGAGCAGGCCATGCCCTCTAAAACTGACCATAATTTGAAGTCTAAAGGCTCGAACTCTGGGCTAGATGAGGGCCAACCTTCAGCTCTTATAATGGCCTGAACGTTGGGTACAAGCCAGACTTTGCCAATGTGATAATACCGATAAAAAAAAAATATAATAAAGTGTATACTATAAACAATATCGCTACTGTGAATGCACTCGATAGATATGTCGATAGTGTCAGAGACAGCACCTCAGGCGCAACCTCTTGAGAACAAGGATCTGTGCAACATACTTACATACATAACCCTTGGTATCGGAAATAACTTAGGTGTTCACCGTCGCACATATTTCAAGGGTACAAAGAAACTTAGTTCTTGGAGCACTATAGGGTTGCACAGAACTTTTAGAACATAGACCAATAGTATGTCCCGTCTGGTTTCAAATTTACTGTATCCCACAATCCTTAAAACAAATGACGTTGGGTATATATAAAGTATTGTCTTTTATTAACATAACTTTTACACATTTAAAGAAAAACACTTTTTTACGGATTATAGTTATGTATTATTGTATTTAAATTTATAATTATTTAGACATAATTTTAAATTTAACCGACGTTTCGCGTGCTTTACAGCGTGCGTGGTCACGGTGACGAATTATAAGTTTAAATACAATAATACATAACTATAATCCGTAAAAAAGTGTTTTTCTTTTAACGTTGGGTATGTTACATAAGATCTAATTTACTAAATTATGTTTACGTCAATGAGAGGTCATTAACTTTATTTTAGTTAACCCAGGTAAACTCGCGTCGAAAGACCAGCAGGTGTTAATTTTAATGTAAAACTGGAAACAAGTTGAGCAAACAGCGCGATATCGACAGTTTCCAAACAATAACATTCAATATTGTATCGTGCGTAATTATCAGCGTTATCATGTCGGCTATCGGCATGCAATGTGCTTGTTTTTCAAAGGCCAAATATCCTATTACTTTTGATGTGGAGTTCAATTAAATTGCGAATAAAAGGATTTCGGTCGTTCCATCAGTGGTGACTTCTATTTATTACTCTTCTTCTATTTATTATTCTTCTTCTATTTATTATTCTTCTTCTATTTATTATTCTATAGTGACAATTATTATTGTCATATTCATTCGTTTTTTAACTGAAAACTCACTTAAAAAAAAATAAAAAATAAAATACGTTTATTTTGGAACATAGGATCATAAGAGTATCACTTATTCCACGTCATTAAATTCAAGCCTGTTGGCATCCCTACTCATCGGCAAAGAAGACAGAAGGTGTTGGCCGAGAGAAAAAGCCGGCGTAAAAAACTCTCGGTACTCTTTAAAAAAAAAAAAAGCAAATCATCAAACAATTCTACAATATTTAAAACAAATATAGCATATTAATTAGAAGTAGCCTGCCCAGCACTAGTCCCAGGCCCTTTTATCAACTAGATATTCACTAACTTTATAGTAAGCCTTTTTACACAGCTTTTCTTTAACACATTTCTTAAACTTAAGCCACGTATTTCGCACTTGTGTTTGACCATATCATCAACCCTTTATTTATAGTTAATCAATAGTTGAGCAACCATTCAGGAAATGGGCCACGGCAATATTCGTTTCTTTTTCAATAAACTTAAAATTTTTAAAGCATTTTTATAAGTACATAATGATTTATTTGAATAAATATTAGGGACAAATAAAATAAATTTGAGTTTTGTCCCTTTTTCAGTGTTTTCAAATTCTGGCAGAATTCGATCTGTATTGCGATACTTATTCGTTGAGCGAGAAAGCAACAGCTATGGGGTCACCGGTAATAAATCTTTACTTAGCGCCTGTGTACTTAAACCCCACGCCCCAAGAGTCTCTCCTCCAAAGAGATGTTTGTCGTTTATTACTTTTCGCATGCTCTACGGACGCGGCAGATTTGATGCTGGTGAAACTGAGGAAGGTAAGACAGGGCTAACATGTCCTTTATATAGGATGTCTTTAAAACAAATAACTGTGCTAACTCATTATTGTGTAATTATAATTTTCGTTTACGCCTTTCATTATGTAACATTGTTTTAAGACGAAGTAGACAGAAACATTTTAAGATAAATTGTATAAGATTTATATTTATTTAGATTGGACGAATTATACAATTATTACGACATTTAAAATGGAGGTTAATAACATGATGTATCTGGTACGTATACGTAATTAATTATTAATAAATTTCTGGGAGGTGATTTTTTCTTTATTTTAATCAGGTATATTTCACATAAGGAAAACCCTATCAGAATACGTTCATCCATACATGTATAGATAATTTATAAACCATGAACACATGTGTTAAAGTCTTTTTATCTTAAACACTGCAATTTCTTTTATAATATGTAAATGAATCCCAGTTTCAACTCAATTTAAAGTATTACGCATAATTTGTACAACACAATATTCGTGTCAAGTAATTACACTCTGCGCTTGTTAAAATTCCACATCATATTGTTATCGAAATAAATGTTGGCGCAGTTGTTGATTCGTACTATAGTTAAAATATTTACTGTTGAATAAATCTTCAAAGAAATCTCTTTAATATTGCAACACACAACAACTTTCAAATTCAAAAGGCAACATCGCTGAATACTGCAGGAGCACAGGATGGGGTTCTAAACCCAGATATGATACTAAATACTGAATACACATAGGTATATTGTTCGGCATTGTAAAATTGTTTTTGGAGGTCAATTTGGTGTGAATCTCTGAGGTACAATTTAATACTAATAAGACAGTAAAAGTGGATAGATACTGTAGTTGCCAATTTCAGATTTCCTTAACCCTTACTAATTAAAAAATCCATCGGAACACCATTTAGGCATTTATTTAGCATTATGTAATTTAATCCATGTTTTTTTTTTTCTTTACTCACAGAGGTTGTCTGGAAGAAATCGCTCAAAAGCGATAAGGCCGCCAGTTGCTTTTCATTAAATTATGTTTAATTTTTTTTCTTTGATGTAATGCAACGAAGTGTTAATAAATAAATAAATAGCCCTTGTCAAATGGGAAAAAATTGCGAGTTACAAATAATAATCCACAAAACGAATGACGATTGAGTAAGTCTAAATGTGAGCTATACCAGAAATCTATGCGAGAAGTAACATAAGCAAATGAGAAAGAGATGGTTGACACATGTTACTAAATGGATTAAAATATCCAAGGCTTAGGAGAACAGGAGGCTCACCTGATGTTACGTGAAATCGCCGCCCATAGACAATGACATTTCCCGAGGGCCCGTAATTTTTTGTTAAACGATCTTTTCAAGAATTACCCTAAATCGGTTTGTTTCGGAAATACTTTAGTGTGCAGTTTCCACATGTGAACAGTGGTGGTGCGTGGCCAAAACTGGCATAAAATCGCTCAGTAGACTGAAAGATACATGACATGACAGTCGCAGCATAACGTTGGTAACAATACAGTTTTATTTATTAAGACTTGGTTTCAAAAGGTGAAAGTGTAAAGTAGTTCAAAATAAGTCACATAAATCAATGTCGCGAGCTCATACACGTCGATAAACGTGATTTGTCGCGCATTGAATACGATTTAAGGGTGTACACACGCTTAATACTTAATTACAAGATTATTACTTAGCAAGTATTACCAAGGTATGTAGCTTTACTAATGTATATATGTAGGTCAAACATTAATTTTTAACTATATATAAGACACGGAGACGGACTTACGGAGTGATTACGGAAAAACCTGGTATAAAAAAGGCAGTATGTTATGGAAGCATGTCTGGAGCCGAGAATGAACGAAAAAATTGTGTTTTATCAACAGCATCATTAGCGTCATAAAACGCCATATGTCCAATCACTGTATTCCTGACGTCTTTTGTTTTTATTCTCACTTAAAATAGTGGTGGTGGATAGTGGTGTGTCCTGACACTTAGCTTTATCTTATTTATAAGAAAAAGTCGTTTGAGACCCAAAAACGTGCCAAATACGGAACGCAAGTTTTCATATATATTTGTTACTTAAGTTCAAGAAAAACCATTCAACACCCGCTAGATCATTAAAAACCACAGTTTATAATAAAAAGTAATTTCATTAAACACAAATCCCTGCATCTTTTACCGCATTTACGTCGGAGTGTTCAAAGTAGTTGCGATTAATACTTGCAGCTTGCTTTGTGGAACCAGCTGCCCGAAATCTGGAAATCCGAACCAATTCGACTAGGGTCCTTCAAGAAAAGAGCGTACCAATTCTTATAAGGCCGGCAACGCACTCGCGAGCCCTCTGGCATCGAGAGTGTCTAAACACAGTATATAAACTATAAATTAGTGTTTGATAATTAAATCAGTGTCTGTCTCTTTTAACTATCGCTTTTTAGTTTCATCGACTTTTAAATCACACACAACTTCTTGCATCGTGGTAAAGAAGTTTTTACTTCAAAAGTCAGATTATTAACGTTTATATTTCTTGCGATTTAAATTGTTCCACGTTTACACAGCCTAAACCAATACTTCAACATAAATCAGTGTCTCGGAGCTCATAACCGTCGTCGATAACCATGCATTTGTCGCATTCAACTCGTTCTACTCAAAAATATAACAATACTGCCTTTCAAAGGATAATAGACTCTAGTTGATGGACTTAAGTACTAAATTAATATGCAAACGTTGAAGCTCTGAACGTTTGGTATCGTTTCCGTGGTGACAAATGTGTCGCATAGCGGACGTGTGAGAGATTACCGCTGAAGCCTGTAGCGAACTATAAAAATACTTTTGAAATTGTTTCATGCTTTTTTGCTACATATCTTGGATTTAAAAGCTAAAAGATTGTTGATGTTTCAATTTATACAGTGTCAAATCGTATATAGCTGATAATAAAAACTGTATTTGTACATTATGTAATATATATTACGCGTCACGTTGTTTGTCTGCTATGGACTCCTAAACTACTTAGCCGATGTCAATTAAGTTTGCAGTTTGATCTAACTTAAAAGGTAGGTGCCCAAATGCCCCCTATTAAATAAAACTAAAATAATTCGGTGCTAATAACTAATATAAACAAAATGGATACTTGATTCTATCCCTATATATAACTTGTTCAAGTTTTATAAAAACATGTAACTTCTGGCACAGTAGTTTAGAAAAATAAGCGAAATATTGCATTTTTCTTTCGTTTCTTCTATGACAATAGCTTCAAAGGACAACAAAGGACATCACAGGAAGACACATCTTCATCCATCAAGTTGTAAGCAGAACGAAACTTACCTTTTGGCTGAATGTGTCTAGTCTGATTGCCTTCAAGCATTTCTATATTATAATTTCAAAAAGCAAGGATATATAGCTATAAAGCTCTATACGAGGGTCTTATAATAAATACATTTATATTAGCTTTTCTATGAAGGTAGTTTTGGTTGAATGATATTTGAGAGTATTGTACGTAATATTTGTTATACGATATATACGACTGTCAAAATAGTACTTTTTTAAATTGAAAAGTGAAGTCCCGTATGCAAAAGATAGATAGATTTTTGCACCTGTTTTACAAATGTTGTTATTATGCAAGTACAAATCAAATTAAATCAAAATATCTTTATTCATATAGGTAAACATGTACACGTATGAACGTCAAGAAAAACAAATTAAATTAACTGTAAATTTACATTTACAACCAGTTCGCAAGTCAAGGGCGTAGAGCGGGTAAGAAGAACTGGCAAGAAACTTTCCGCCACTCTTTTCAATCGCCAAGTTTTTAATACAAATTGTTTGAACTGGAGCAAATCAATCCAAAGAATTAGGGTCATTTAAGTATTCGTCACATTTATAAAAGGCTTTATTAATTAATTTACTTTTAACAAGGGATTTGAATTTATTTAGTGACAGTTCTCTAATTTCGCTTGGGAGTTTGTTGTAAAAACGAATACAATTTCCATATAAGGAGTGGTTTATCTTCTGGAGCCTGGTTGGTCGCACACTCAAATTAGTTCTATTACGCGTATTATACTGGTGAAAGTCACCATTTGTTTTTAAATCGTTTAAGTTTTTTTGTACATACAACAAGGCTTCAAGAATATATTGACCGGATAATGTCATAATATTTAGTTCCTTACCCAAACGATTATTATTTACCAAACTGATTATTATGGCATTAAACTTCGTACAAACTGAACAGTTATTAGCTAACCACAATTTTACAATCCGGAAACACTAAACCGGAAATAGTACATTATTTAAAAAATGGCGTGATTGTGATAAAGTACTAATAGCTATTTGTGGAATTTAATCGGTTTAAATACGTACGTAATCTACTCATTAAAAATAATAGAATGTATATATTAAAAGTGCATGGATGTATATAAACAAAGCATTAAATTATATTGGTCTTTTCAGATTAAATCATATTCATATTTTAATTAAATGAGCAATTACTCATAATAGTTAATAATTGAGGACACTTGTTGAATCGACTCCACATGATTCGATTATGGCAATTCGAATGAGGGCTTCCAGTTGTTTGAATCCGTTCCAATTTTTAAGAAGGGTTATTTGTATTAAGTATGTATATAGTATCACTACATAGTATAAAACAAAGTCGCTTTCTCTGTCCCTATGCCCCTTTGTATGCTTAAATCTTTGAAATTACGCAACGGAATTTGATGCGGTTTTAATAGATAGAGTGATTCAAGAGGAAGGTTTATATGTATAATAACATCCATTAAATTTCCACTATTATTTTTGTAAAGTACTGCTATTTTTGAGGTTTCTAATGTGATTTCGTAAATAATCACATTTTCCCGCTTACATTGCAAACGCTGGCTGAACCCTACGAGTTTTATCAAAATAATGTACTAAGTATTGTACACATTGAAAAGGTCTACAGAAAAGTCCGTGATGGTATATGTCTATATGGTATATGTCGCGTATATTATCGGAGCTTTCCAGCGACGGAAATAACAATACATAATAAAAACCTGCTTTTCATCAGCATTGCACCCGTGCGAAGCTGGGGCGGGTCACTAGTAGTTGATAAACTAGTAGCACCACGAGTTGATCTCAGATTTATGTACCTGTTTCTTAATCATACCACTTTTTTTTTACTTAACAGGTAAGTAGGTGATCAGCCGTCATTGCCAGACTTAAATCGTAAAACGTTCGGTCTGAGGCGGTTGTCTCAAGAATTCTGTCTTTATTTGTATTTAATTAACCATATTGGTTAGGTCTGCGAATCACACACAATTTCACGAAAAATTGGTCTAGCCATTTCGAAGCAGTTTAATTACCTACACCGTGACACGAGAATTTTATTTTTTAATTACAAAAAAAACATAGATGTCATTCACATGATTCATCAAAATATGATCTACCAAAAAATTTTATAGACACTTTACGGACTGGCCAATTTATTTCCATTTTATTTCCCGTAGTAAAGGATGTCGATATTACACCGACATAATATGAGTTACTCAACTCACTTCTGGAAGATCAAGTATTAATTAGACAGGATTGAAGCGAATATGCGGAAACTCTGGCCACACAGAGTTTTTTTTTTTTAACTTTGTTAAGTAGATTAAGTATCAACATTGAAACTGGTATAATGTTATAACTATTGCCATGAAAAAAAAGTATCAACATAATATAGGAAAGAGCTTTCATCCCAAACATAGATTCTCGAACTTAAGGGATATACTAAAATGTATATTTAAAACTATTTACTTAATAAATAAATTTTTGTTTTTTTTTTATAACACGACGATAAAATAGTCTTACTGTGCCTCAAAAAATCATATGGAGTCTAACTGGTTATACAAAGGTAAGAATTCCAACAAAACATAAAATAACCGCGCCATAAGTTTCAATAAAATCGTAAAATCTAACATTTATTGTTACATTAGTAAACTTTAATCTTTCATTGAATACATTATTAAATATAAATTGCAATAAATTACAAACAGGTACCTAATATTGCTATTATTGTGTCCGAAATACAATAGAGCATCAAGGTAAACAATGAACTTGATTTGCGTTTCAATTTGTGAATAATATCGTGTAAATTAAAATATTTCAGTGTAATTTTGAAATATTTTACGAAATAACAAACATAAGAATAACAGCAAATACTTTTGTTAGGACGACCTATTGTCTATTGTGTTACCAGTTCTGAAAAGATCGGCGTCGCACTTGCGAACCTCCTGGCAATGTGAGTGTCCATGGGCGGCGGTATTACTTAAGATCAGGTGAACTTCTTGCCCGTTTGCCTTCTATTAAATTAAAAAAGATTGTCTGTCTATAACTGTTGAATGTGGCTTGCCTCTTATAGAGATTACATACTTGCAATTAAGGGCAATACCAGAAAAATCCTACAAAATACTGTAGATATGTTGTCTGTGAGAACATAAGACACATTTCAATGATTCTTCTTTAGACGAAGGTGCCCTGGTGTTGTCTGAAGTTTAACTACATATGCGGTACTTATAATTAAATCTTAATACCGCAATTAGAATGACACATTATTATACTTACTTCAATTTTTATACGCTACACAGGAATCAATACATTCCTACTTATTCACTGTACGGAAAAGGTAAGTTTTAAACATAAAAATTAGACACAAAATTTCGAATTCCACTGTTTTTTCGACTTTAGTCTATACAATGATTAAAATGCAATACTTAAGTGTCTAAAATAACTGTATGTGAAATGCGTATCACTTCTTGTATCAGTTTTTGTATTCCAACAGTTGAACGCTAAAATATACTTCAATAACTATACTCGTAGTTGCTAATGACGAAGTAATAAGTCCGCTCGCAGTACAAATTATGGAACTAAAACCATTTCGATGTAGAGGCTAATCGAATCGCACATCGATCATCCTCCCAATAATGTTCACGTTCGTGGGAATTCATAGATTCTAACTAGTCTGGCCATAAATACTGTTACATAAAATCTAAAGTAAAGTTACAAAGAAATAAAGTTATTTAAAAGTTTTTATATATGGCAATATTTTATTTATTTATATAAAAATTTAAACATTCCTGCCTTAACAGGTGACCCTAAATTGACAAGAGTGAACTATTTACAGACGAAACAAAAAAAAACATATGAAATTAATTAAGAAAAACAAAATTACATTTGTTTTTCTTACATAATAAAAAATACAAGAAATTAACTAATAACTCACTAATTATAATAATAGAACTTTTCCCCGTTCACTCAACGGACAATCAAAAAGGTATTTCGATTACAACGTATATCATATTTGCCCTTTTCAGAAGGTTGGTCCTAGCTTTGGCTTCGGAAGTAACGGCGGACGATGCCGCTTTCTGACGTACCCATCAGGTACATTGAAGCTAAGGTGCTGAAGTACTGCCGAATTACTGTCCTTGCCATGTAACAATTTTATTAAGTACATTACAAGTGCGAATTCTCAGCGTACTCTTAGCTCATTGTAGCCCACAGAACTTAGAATAAATGGGGTTAGATACATGAGTAGATAAATATATTGAAGCTTGTTCATGATAAAAGGTATAACGTCGATGGTTGGCCATTGACGTGATGCTACTAAAACTTATTTTTGGATAACAAGGGTTGACGAAATATAATAAAGGACAGCATCATATTGAGTTATAGTCATCATTAGACTTAGCGAACGTGAAAAACGAGAACTACCCTTACTCTGGGTAGGTTGTTAACCTATTAATATGACTTTCCAAAAGAAGGCATGTAGACGTCCTTGGAAGCATTGTACCTGACTTACCCCGGCTCTACGAACCAGGGAAAATGGTCGATGTGAGTATGGTCCTTGATATACCAAGCTCCATTTTCCATCATTCGTGGAAATGGGAGACGTGATTTCATCGGCAGATCACGTAGCAGGATGTGGCCAAGACTGTTACCGTATCCTGCCTCGGGCGAATTCCGTTGGAGCCGTGGAGATTTAGTGGGTCTGCACAGTAGTCCCACGCAATCCCATAATTACAAGGAAGTTGGACTGCAGCAGCGTATGCGTTACGTATTTCCCCACAAAAAAAAACTTACCATGAATTCAACCCGAAATACCAATATCATGAAAGCAGATCTTTTGTTGTTGTTTATCATGTAAAGCCGTAGTTAGCACCACTTCCACTAACTACTAAATTAAAAATATCACTAAGTGCCTGTTTCAAAATGTTTGGATAAGATACCAAATAGCTATGCAACACATAAATTATTCGAAAGATAAAAGTTCCGAATTAGATACTTGGCGTTTCATGACGAATAGAGCTATCTGACAGTCGTGAAACGCAAAAATACTGTTTATCCTACCGATAAGTAAAAAATAGTTTAATGTTTAAAGAACTTTATTTTCTCATAACAAAACAGAAATACTTTATTTACACGAGAAACAATATGAATATGTATATATAATACAAGCGAGATACACGTCGCCAATGGCCGTCACAATTTTAGTTAACTATGTTCATTCTAACATGCATCTTTACTTCCTTTTTGAATCTGTCAAACACTCCAATATTCCGAATTTGAGATGGTAACTGATTAAATAATTGCACACTCTCATACCTAATAGATTTCATCAAATAATTTGTACGCGGCTTCGGCAAGATAAGCAAACTCGCTCGACGACGTTTATGTGGAACTTATCCGGACATTGTGAAACAGACCCTAAAAATAAAGAAACTCTTACCTAGAATATATTAAAATAGTTCAGAATGTAACCTATGTGGACTGCACTTCAAGATTAAATTTTGAAATACAGGTGTCATAGTGAAATAAAGTTTCGAACACTGCATACATTTAACAAATGTTCTGGTTATTTGATGCCCGGAGTTGGAACGAGTTTCCTCTTACTAGTTCAAAAGATACGTAGATTGCACCAGAATTCTATACGCCCGACTACCAACATAAATTTTATTCAAGGATTTGTTCGACATTCCAAGAGTACATAAATTCCGTGAACTTTGAAACTAATTACATATTTAAGTGATGCTTGTAACTGGAGCAGCTCATAAAGTAATAGGTGTTTTCGTTAGTGTATTTTTTTAGCCATCTATTATATATCATATATATCTTATATCTTTAAACGAGCAATTCTTGTATATATATATATAAATCGAATCTCGGAATCGGCTCCAACGATTATCATAAAATTTAGTATACAGGGGGGTTTCGGGGGCGATAAATCGATCTAGCTAGGAACCATTTCTAGAAAATGTAATTCTATTCGTGTTTTATCAACTTGAACCTAAACTTACTTTTTTAGTTTTTGTTGTAAGATCGAAAAATATTATTCATACTTCATAATTTTATTAGTATGTAATTCGTACTTAAATATAATTTCCAAAAAACACAATTTATAAAAATAAAAAAAACCGAGCAAGTTTCGGTAATCCAGGTACTCTATTCTTTAAAAAAGAACAATAATTTTGCACACGCGTTAAAATTTATACTTCTTGGGCGTAATAAGATAAAAATATTTTCAAAAATTGTTACTTTCGCCATATTCTACGTTTGTTGACGACATTAACAATAAAAAAAACTAAAAAGTTGACAATAGCTAACTTCAAGGTGTCGGTTTTTTGTGATGGTGTGCGAGCGGCATTGTGAAAATTAGACTTAATAATTTTTCCCTAACGCGCCAAAGTTTGAAGTCTTACTTCAAAAATTACAGCAGATTATTACGTGCTTCAGCTGGTGAGCGGCTTAACTGTGTATGTGGGTATTCGTCACATTTGAATGAATGTGAATGCGAATGTAAATTATTGGTGCCAGATCTTACGATACCGCTGATCACGATACTCAAATGTGAGTACCAACCCAAATTGAGAAGATACAGTGATCACAACTTGGTGTCCTTTTACAAATCATTGATGTATAGTGTACACCATGAGCCACTGATGTAAAGTTTATGATTAAATCATCTTTGCAATATATCATCTAAGAGTCCTCTTAGAATCGACTCACGACGAAACGAAGTATTTCATGATCTGTTAATTTAGTAGGCAATACCTTTAATAGTCAATGTAGAGGACGCCGTCATATATCTATGTATGTGGGTTATAACGCTGGCCATAGACGGAACGCATGTTGCAACCGAGACCGACTGCTCTAGAGCGGACGCCGCACGGCGATCTGCTGTTTACATACAAAATTTATATCCACAGTACACGAACCGCTCAAACAGTTCCTAAGCAATCGGAGCAGTCACTCTGCAGTCGAGTTTCGCCGTACGGTCGACTACCTAGAGCTGCCGTTCCCATCATACACGGAGCTACAAGCGGTTGCTGCCGACCGCACGCCAATCCCTCTCAGCTCCTAGCTACCAATCCCTCCAAATTTTTTGTGTCTTTTCTCAGCTGGGGATACAAAGTAATATTCCATTCTGTTCTCTTGATAAGAGTATTTGACGCACCCACATACTACGGTTTCTTCTATGCCTACGTTTGCGTAATAGTAGTACTAGAAGCAGTATTTCTTCGTCGAAATCTATCTTGTAAATGAACTCGCATCAATATAATTTGCGGTCGAACACAACTGCTCCAAGCAGTCGTGTACGACTTCAACGCAACTAGAATGAAACATGCGGTCCGTCTATGGCCAGAGTGAGGCGTCCCTCATTGCTCATTCATATCCTGTAATCCAGACTAAAGTAAATAAATCTCTTTCATAATATAGTATGAAATAGAACTTCATTGTTCATGTTAGAACAATAGGAAGGTATACATGTAACTTTTACGATGGCTCTTGGAAGATAGCATTAATGTTTTATCGAGGTCCGGGCGATCGTAAAAATTTTATATAAATTATTCTTCTTGTGAGCCAGCTCATTCGGAAGACATAATAACATTGTTTTATTTGCAGAACAATATACACTATTTGTAGTAGTAATATTTAAACAGTGAACTTTGGTATATTAGTTCTACTATCAGTATCCGTACAATTGAATAATAGTAGAAATGTTTTTTTTTATAGATCAGGAGGCAAACGGGCAGGAGGCAAACCTGAATGTTAAGTGACACCGCCGCCCATGGACTCGCGAGAGGGCTCGCGAGTGCGTTGCCGGCCTTTTAAGAATTGGTACGCTCTTTTCATGAAGGACCCTAAGTCGAATGGGTTCGGAAATGCTTCAGTGGTTTCACAGAGTGGTGGTGCGCGGCAAAAACTGCCTGGAAATAAAAAGCGATTCCCCTGTTCAAAGATAAATTATTTAGGTGTAATTTCGTATATTAATTTTAATAAATTGCCTCAGCACGCGATAATGTCAAAATACATTCCCATTAATATAACGTAATTTAAGTTTACAACATCGAAAAGCGCAAATCGGATAAAAGGCTTCATTTTACACAATTTGAGGTGAAATTAAAATGGAGCAAAGCTGCATTCCCTGTGAGCCTTTTTCGTTAACACAATTTCGTGAATCCAATCTCATTTCCCTTCACAGGCTTCTTAGGAACGACCTCGTGGGAATCTCGCTAGTAATCCCTTTTGTTGTTGTGCTATTTATAATGTGATAATCCTTATAACACTTTCAGAATTTTAATAAAGAATCTAGGGTAAGTTGCGTCTTTTAAGTTGCGCGTCTGTCTGGCTTCTATCTATGCGCAATGATTGTAGTTTGAATGTAAACCTCATTGGAAAAGCACGACTTAAAACCAATGAAGTAGGTTAGACACAGAAGGCTTATAGTGTTATATATATATAACTGACGCAAACATATATATAATAAATATGTATACATATGCAGCGTTATTCTATCATTTGATTTAATTCATACCTCGTTTCTTTTAACACTTCTGAGCTTTATTACTCTTTGTTCACTAGAAAATGTTTTCAGTACTTATTTCTGTAAGCAACGAATAAACTTCTTACTACCGATTTAAAAAATCCTTCACCATAACAATACATTATCTCTTAGTATCATATTTATTTTCAAAATAGTATGTACAGCCAGACCGCTAGATTTAATATCAAAGACACATATAATATAATTACGCGTCAAGCAAGCAATTTTAAAATTATTATTATAACATTTAAGTCAATAAGGACGCCGTCCTTAATTTGACAAAATAACATAAAACCCTTATTAGAAATGTTGGCTATATCAAAATTGAAATGTAATATAAATTAGAAGTAATCCGTTTGCGTTAAAGACAACTCCTGGGGCGATGATACCTCGGGAATTAATGATTTAAATATATTGGACTCGGGGCAAACATTCGTCATGTTAATTAAATTAAATTAAAAGAGCAGTGTTGGCTTAGTGGCTTCAGCGTGCGAGTCTCATACTTGAGGTCGTAGGTTCGATCCCGGGCTGTGCACCAATAGATTTTCTTTCTATGTGCGCATTTAACATTTGCTCGAACGGTGAAGGAAAACATCGTGAGGAAACCGACATGTCTTAGACCCAAAAAGTCGACGACGTGTGGCACTGGAGGCTGATCACCTACTTGCCTATTAGATTTTAAAAAAGGATCATGAACAGATTCAGAAATCTGAGGCCAGGACCTAAAGAGGTTGTAACGCCACTGATTTATTTTTAATTAAATTAAATAAACAATTGTATTTATTATATTTAACTTTCACACAATATCATCATGGTTGGAATCGGGCAGTGTTAGTCTAGGCGTAAGCGTACTATTTTAATCCCCGAGTCTGTACATTTATGTCTATACTTGCTCGGACGGCGAAGGAATCTTCATGACACCGGAATGCGTTAGACCCAAAAACTCGGCTTGCATATTAAATCTTTATTTTTCTTTTGACCTCAGAAATTCAGATTTCTGAAACCCTTTGTCTCAGGACCCAGGTTTCAGCCTCACTCGAGTTGCCATAGCTAGGTTGATTCTCGGCCAAAAATTAACCTAACCTAACCTTAGAAGATAATGAAAATATAAGCAATGTTTCATTATTTTCTCAAGGCACTTTATAAAACAAAAGATATTTAAAGCTTTTATTAGCTTACTAGTGACCCGCCCCGGCTTCGCACGGGTGCAATGCTGATGAAAAGCAGGTTTTTATTATGTATTGTTATTTCCGTCGCTGGAAAGCTCCGATAATATACGCGTTCGATCGCTGCTAAATAAGCTGTAATGGGCTGTATAGATCTATATTAAATGAACAATGTATTCAAGGTATTTAACTGGTTAAGGATTAATGCTGTATTGGTTAAAATCGCTTCGAAAATTAGCCATTATTCGTCGTAAAAAGTAAATGACAAAAAAAAGTTATTGTGGGTTATCCATAAGAGATAGAAATATACCATCACGGACTTTTCTCTAGACCTTTTCAATGTGTACAATACTTAGTACATTATTTTGATAAAACTCGTAGGTTTCAGCCTGCGTTTGCAATGTAAGCGGAAAAAATGTAATTATTTACGACATCACATTAGAAACCTCAAAAATAACAGTACTTCTTCACTATTTAGTGGATGTTATTATACATATAAACCTTCCTCTTGAATCACTCTATCTATTGAAAAAAACTGCATCAAAATCCGTTGCGTAGTTTCAAAGATTTAAGCATACAAAGGCACATAGGGACAGAGAAAGCGACTTTGTTTTATACTATGTAGTGATGATTCAGACGTTTTCAATACAGATTTGTTAAATGTACGTAGCGTATTCGTTGAATAATTAATAAAGCCGCTATAATACCTAAAGATTTTAGTTAAATGCTAATATTTCAAAAACAATACCTCCTCTTCAAAATATCTCAAGTCATGCTCGTTATAAAGCAAGGTTATAGCGCTTGCAGCAACGCAGCACTTAGCGGAAGCGAAACGCTTTTCAGCGGTATTGTCGCTGAATGGGATTAATTGTCCGTGAATTAATTCCCTGAAAATGGCCGAATCGAAGTGTGAAGTACAATGCGGATAAATTAATTCAAGCCCGGATTCGATTTAAGTTTGATCTTTTTAAAACGTTTTATAAAAAAAAACTAGGCTATTAACGTTCAGTAAAATATAAGCTGTTTGAGAGTTTAAACTATTTTTCTTTATACACTTTTTCCACCTATTATATTGGTATATGTTACATACGAGTGCTTACCTAGTGGGTACAGCGTACGAATCTCATCAATGAGGTCGTAGGTTCGTTCCAATGGACTTTCTTTCTATGTGCATTTAACATTCGCTCGAACGAAAAGATCGCGAAGATCTTTGCCTCAGACCCAAAACGTCGACGCTAATCACCGATTAGATTGATGATCATGAAACAGATACAGAAATATGAGGCCTAGACCTAAAAAGTATGTAGTGTCAGTGCCTCTTTTTAATATCTAATTATTACACATATACATTAGTTATTGTATCGAATAGACGTTGTATAATTTGCGTGTATTTGATGATCATACCATTAGCTTCTGTGCAATCAGCCGCCGTCTAATTCAATTGCGGGATTGCTTACAATGTGATAGCTGCATACATTAATGTAATGCATAATGTTCATCCTTATTCATGATTATATAAATAAATAAAAAATCTGCGTTAACTGCACAAGACTGAATGACTATCTAATGTTCCAATATGTAGCTACTAAACGAATACATCAATCAATAGCGTGTATTTTTTCTCGAGATCCCTTACTCACTCGATCTCAATCGGTCTCAATTGCTCTTACCCTTTTCTTCCATAAAAAAGCTGCACAACTTCGTGACGTTTCATCCGTAAAAAAAATAATCTCATGCGCATAAGAAGTTTCACTCCTAAATATGAAAACTGTAATAAGTATTGCTATTTTGAGTTCTGAATTCTTTTTTTATGTACGCAATAAATACTACTTTGGACTGTGAAGAGAAAAAATAATAATTGGTAAGTTTGGCACGGACTATTGACGTATTAAGAAAAAGAAATCGCATTTATCTCAAGTGAATCCAGGGATAGGTATTTAAGACATTCCCTGGCCTATACCAGGTCACCCTTATTATAGTAACGATAAATTAATTAAAATCAGTGCGATAAATCCTACAAATTTTACCTAAATGCTGATTACATACTGTATACATAAATTTCTCGACATCAGCTGTAAGGCCAGAATTGTATAAAAAAGTGGTATAACTAAGCCATCGCACGCATATGCTAAAATGCATCTAGTGACTCCAGGGATGGGCCCATGATGTTTATCACTTTGTCTAGCTTGGACCAAATCTCCTTTAAATAGTAAAAATAATACTTTAATACAAAGAGATGTCATTTGCTTTCGGGCCGGTGCGGTGGTCCATGATTCTTTGGAGGAGCACAACTTTTCCCACGTGACGTAAATGGATAGCATACTACTACACGTTAACAAATTTGGAATAAACGTGTCTACGAATGAAACCTTCATTTGTTTTCGTTACTTTTTTAAGTATTAAGAGATTTATTACATGCTCAAATACTCCTCTTGTATTAGGAAGTTATATATTTCTTTGAAATATTACTTTTGAAGTCGGAAAGTTAAAAGGATTACCCCAATGTGTAGAAGATTGAGAGTATATTACGCTTAGTAACAAAGTTTGGCGACTGTAAATTGCTTGGAGTGTCGGACCAAATGGGGCAAGGGGCATATATAATTTTGCGTCTTTAAATAGTTTTAATAATTCAATATCTTTGAATTCTGGCAAAATGAATAAAGGCGGGTAGAAGACGGTTAGGTTTTTATATTTGGTAATTTATTAAGGTAACATTTAAAACAACTGTGTTATATTTACTTTTTAGTTTCTTATTAATTTACTTTTACATAAATTATATAATTACAATAGGCGGGGTTATAACCCATATAATATGGGTTACTTATGTAACTGTTACACCTTGGCTAGAATGCCTGGCGAACCCCGAGGGCCCATCTTTAGGGCGTGTGAAGGGCTACCCCCTCTGAATAGCAGAGAGATTTGAGTGTAGCAACACAGTCCCCGCGTCAAGCTTAATATCCATGACGCGGGCCTGTGTCAAAAAAAACGCCACTGTTACATCATATTTGAGGTCGTTACACTAAGCCCTAATTAATTTAAAAAAAATTGATATATTTGTCTAGAAAACCGTTAATAAATTGAGAACGTCAAATACACGGAAATCAGCATCTATTACAATCTTTTTCTACTTATCCGCAAACTATTATATTTTAACTTGAGCATACTAAGGGTAACCTTTACATCGAGTCCTCAGAAAATAATTAAATATAACTAATGGGAAAATATATAATATAAAAAACTAAACAACACTTTAACCAAATAAGTTTCAACAAATTTTATCCTGATGGGAGATTTTATTGCTTAAGAACTAGGAAAGATGGCGAGGAAACCATAATGGGACCTCACTACGAGGGAAAAATGATCAAGAAATGGACAGAACTTAATAGACTTAGCTTTCGAACAACTCTTAGTCATCTTAAATTCACTTTACAAGAAAAACAAAACAGAAGACGGACATGGTCATCCCCCATGGGCGCTTTAAAAATGAGATCGATGCTATACTTACCAATAGTGCCAGATCATTCGAAGATTGTCATGTCCTTTCAAATTTTAATTTTAATAACACTAAAAAATGGGGGAGGCCTTTGCCCATGGGCACACAGAATCAGTTATCGTAGATTAACAAAAACAATAGCTATAATGTATATATTTTGTATTCTGATATAAGGCTATAAATAAATAAATGGGAAGATATACTATACAATTTAATAATTAGGCAATATCATTGGATAATTTATCTGGAGAAAAGAGTTACTTTGTGGATAACAGAATAAATACAAAATATAAATCGACTTTTCAAAAGTGTCATTGTGTAACTAAAAATGTGAAAAATATGTGCAAGCGAATTGAAAATTAAATCCGTATATTTAAGTATATTTTTAGAAAAAAGTAAAAAATAGAAAAAGTCTCTTGACACAGGGAGCAGGGGAGTAGCGAGTAATATTTTAAAATAAAATAAATTGTGTGGGGGTACTCGTGTACACACGTAAGAAGTGAAACTTCTTTAGGAGCTTATTTTTCGAAAAATGATCTAGAATTTAAAATTGGTTTAATAAAGTTAAATTAGATAAAGTTTAACAAAAGGCTTTTAATATCATAGACATGAATACAAATAATTCTATTATTTCATTTTACCTTATTACTACTAAATAATTTCATTAATTGTCTTATAATTATTTATTTGTTATTAATGGCTTCGAATCTCTTCGAATCAACCGTGGTAAGGACAAAATAAAGATGGCGCGTAACCGAAAAATGGGACGCGTAACGTAAGAATGTGATGGTAATTTTTTTCCAACGCCGATAAAGAAGTTTCACTTCAAAATACCTTTTATCACTTAAAAAAAAACACGAGGAAAAGGGCGGCTATATCGCTACTAAGCTACTAAGTACTAATTGTAAGAAAACCGTAAAAAACCGATACGGTGTCCGAACCTTAATTTATAATACAAAAAATCAATGATAAATTAACATTAATAAAGTTATCAAAACAGCCAAGCAAAAAAGCGTAATGTAAAAAAAATGGTTATTAAATATTTTAAAACATAAATCGACATGTATACAGAAAATAGAAATGCGGAAAGTATTGAAAAAACTGTTTGAATAGAAAGTTAGTTGCGACATTGTGAACGATAGTTCGCAACTTTTCACTCAGAAAATATCCCCGTGAATGTCTAAAACACCTAGGCATTATTTATATTGCTTTAGTAAACTTTACTTAGAATGTCATCATATATATCATTTGTATAGACGTCGTGGCTGGGTCCCACAAACTCACTCTTCTCTGTTACCCGAAACCAGAAACTTCTTGGAAAAAGTCTACATCTCAAAATGGATATATTCATTAAAACATATAATATGTGTTTGAGGACATAAATAGGTAAGAACATGGCCGATATGATCATTTTATTTTCATTTTATTTATATACTAGCGGACTCGGCCAAGCGTTGCTGTGGCTAAGGTTTTTGTTATATTGCATAGTAGTAAACTATTCAAGGGAAACGTTGGTACTTTTAACACAGTGCCATCTGTTAGAATTGTATAAAATAATAAACAAATAATTTGAAATAAAATAAAATTGCGACTATAATTAAAGATCTAAGCTATCCTATCTCTCAAGTTGGACCAGACTGCTTACGGTGTGTCAATTTAATTTAAAATCGGTTAAGTGGTTTAGGAGTCCATCACGGACAAACATCGTGACAGGAGATTTATATATATTAAGATTAATCACGCTGGTTTAGCTTTAGACATTAATGTCAAAGTCAAAATCAAAAATAATTTATTCATATAGGTAACATAATGTACACTTATGAACGTCAAAAAAAAATTAAATGAATCTAATTTTACATTTACTGCCAGTTCTCAAATCAAGGGCGTAGAACGAAAGAGAAGAACTGGTAATAAAATCTCCGCCACTCTTTTTAATCGCCAAGTTTTTTACACAATGTTTGTAAGGAGCTGCAACTATTACACCATGTTCCATATGACATCATGAATAATAGAGAATAATAAATTAAATTAAAAACAAAGATTTGTCCTCTATCAGCAGGAGGCATGGTGAAATACGAGCACGCACTGACATACTCGTGAGAACAACACGCAATTACGTAGTATAAACAACGAATATCACCGCGTACACGAATTCAAGTACGACCAGTCACCACAAGTAGCACCCGTTCACAAGTATGACGCTGGCCTGCCATCGGAGGCACAGATTGGGTACTCACCAGAAACTAGTAAGTAGTAACCAATGAATTAGGATTAGGTTTGAGCGAAGTTTTCATCTCTGCATTTGTAGCGAGACCTAAAATCTACGGCTATATTTGCGATGACGTCTTACTCTGAAATTGGTAAAAAAAAATCTCTCTTGATCAGAGGACTAGTACACCATCCTCTACACATTCGTGGTATTATTTTTTTAACACCAAAGAATTCATCGGGCAAAAAAAAAATTACAAAGTAAGATTATAGAACAATATTAATACAATATAAATTCTACGATTTTTAGAGTCAAACGTTGATTTAAATAGCCTTCAAAAGGAAATTAATAGGTTTAAGATACAGACGCGATCTGTCTGTGTCGAAACAAAAAAGAACACCACCAGTTTGATATGAAATATGTAAAATTCGTTCAAATGAATTCTCATTTTAAATTATAAAATGTAGCACAATGCTTTCATCTTTATCAATCCAAATGATTTTCACCGAAAAGATGTCAATGAAAAATGAAATGAATTTCTCACTTCTGAGAGCGAGTGTTGAGATTTGATAAAGCGGCCTCTTCAGTGAACAAACCTACATTCAATTTTCAAAGAATAATGACGTCATTTATCATGGTATTTCACTGTAAATTGTACTTTATAACTGAAAGTTCAAGAAAATAAGCATTAAACAAAAATTGTGTAAAACTCGTATCTCTACGACAAATAATATAGTATAGTACGAAACGTATAGTGACAAAAGGTTTTCATTATGTTTTCTTTGAAAATAATATAAACAACTTAGGTTTAAATTTGGAACATTTCCAAGAAATACGTTTTCACGGTATTATTACGTCGTAGAAGAAACATCTATAATAATTCGTATCGCAATTGAAAAAAAATATCGTTGCATCTAGCAAGTCAGTTAAAAAGATTAGCTTAATGGGTAACCGCCAGGGGCGCTGTGAATCTTTATATATCATTTGGGTGGACAATAGCGTGCTTAATTTAGTTATCTCAGGGCTTGACCCGGATTAGTAAACTCGTAAGCCTTAACACTATTCATATCATATTCTCGTGGTACTAAAATTACCTTAATATCAAAGCCAACAATTACATTGCAATAGCTAATCAATACCCTATTGGGACTGTACGGTGCGCCGCAAACCGGACCGTGATATACAGCTCCACGTTATTTGCTAAATAGTATCCATTCAGAAATTTTACTATTTAAAATTCAATTTAAACACAAAACCAGCTCAGCAGCGCGCACTCCAAACGTAGTTTGAAAACGTTTAAAGTAAATAGCAAAGAAGTGAAATTGTCGTCAAGTAGTTAGTAATTAAGTTGCTCGCAATTGCACTGTTGCTCTCGCTAAAGTTTAAATACAAGAACTCATTATGGAGTTTTATTTTTCAGGAAGTGCGGAGCAGCCAACGGTACATTGACGTTTCAGGAAACGAGTAAAACCACTATTTAACTGAAACAATTTGGTCTAAAGAATTCACATAAATGAAATTAGTAAAATATTTAATTTAATTCCAAATACAAAAATCATTTATTCATATAGGTAACATAATGTACACTTATGATCGTCAAAAAAAATACATTAAATGCTTCTAATTTTACATTTACTGCCAGTTCTCAAATCAAGGGCGTAGAAGGGAAGAGAAGAACTGGCAATAAACTCTCCGCCATTCTTTTTAATCACCAATTTTTTTTACACAATGTTTCTAAGGAGCTGCAACCATTACACCATGTTCCAAATGACATATCGAGTAATAAAGAATAATAAAATAAATTAAAAACAAAGATTTGTCCTCTTTCAGCAGGAGGCATGGTGAAATAGGAGCACGCACTTACATACTCGTGAGAACAACACGCAAATACGTAGTAAAAACAACTAATATCACCGCATACACGAATTCAAGTACGACCAGTCTCCACAAGTAGCACCCGTTCACGAGTATGACACATGGCCAGTCATCGGCCCCCTCGCCATATTTTAGGGAGAGAGACAACCCGACGCATGGACGCCGCCACAAGCATTGACATTTAAGTGACCATGACGATCCTTGAAATGTGGACTTGGCTACACAAGAAAATAGTTATAATAGTAATTATACTGAAATAATTTGATACCACATGAATCACGGTTTGTTCCCACTTTACATTTAAAAAAAGTCGTAGATGTCGACGATCGCCCCATAGTCTGAAAATGCAGCCGAGAGATTCAGTCGCGTTACCTATTTATACTGAAGCAATTCATATCCAAGCACTATGATCGTTTAAGTATTCATTTATATTATAATAGGCCTTAGCAAGCAGTTTTACTTTAATGTATGATTTGAATTTATTTATTGATAATATTTGTATTTCACTAGGGATTTTGTAGAAAATACCTATGCAATTTCCTTGGAAAAAATTACTCGTTTTATGCAGCCTTGTGGTTGGTGCGCTAATTACGTCTTTATTACGAGCACTATAATTATGGAAGCTACTATTCTTTTTAAGGATATCTATATTTTTCCGCACATACAAAATATTCTCATAAATTTATTGACTTGCCAAAGTCAAAATATTTAATTTATTAAACTTTATTCATGTAACTTTTTTTTCTCATTATTTTACAAAATAATATAGTATATATATCACAATATGTTACATTAGAAAACCGCTGTGATTTGTATTAATGTAACCATAGCAGTCTTGTTTATGAGCGCGACAAATGCATGTAAAAATAGTGAAAAAAAACTGAACATAACAAACAAATATATAGTAAAAATAAAAATAATTAAAAATGAATTAAAAAAAACTTCAGAGATGCCAAGGGACACGCGGATGGAACGAAGTTCCTTAGAGAGTGTGATGCGATAGACAATGCGAAATTAACGAAACGAAAGTACCTGGCTGGCTTTTTATGTGAGAGAGAGAGATAAACAGAGAAACACGCGTACGCCGCATGGCTTACAACTATAGCAAAAAGTGTCGTCACAACTTTTGGTCTTAATTTTTTCCGTCTTAAACTTTTCTGCTTTTCTGAGGGAGGTGAGACGGGGCAAACGCGTCTACACATGTAGCATCCCAAACTAAGCAATAAATAACTAATTAATTATTAATTTATTAATTGAGGCGTATTTCGCCTACATACTAGTTTTTTTTTATTGAAAGATCGTCATTGTATTTATATTACATAGGACTTGGACATTTTTTCATGTGTCCTTTTTTATTTTACCTCTCACGGTTGCTATCTATTGTTCCATTATTTTTGTTCAATTGTAAATATTATGTAGTTTTGCACTTCTTGCTAATCTTTTTTCCTTTACAGTGTTTGTCTGGATAGATTATTCGAAAGCGATGACGGCACCAGTTATTATATATTATATATATATATATTTATTAATTATATAAATATTAATTATAGGCACCACGATTTTATACTTTATTCCATAACAGCTAATCGTATCACAAAGAACGGTTCGGTGGCCGTCGATACATAATCTTATACTAAGTCCTGAGTACATACCTCAATGTACTGCTCCTTACTAGGACGAAAGGCACAAAATGACGTCAGCCGTAAGGATGTGGAGAAATTGTTAGTTTGGGAACAAAAAGAGGTTAGACTGATGCTGTCCCTTGCCTTACAATAATAGTTCACGAACACGCACAAAAACACTCACTATAAAGTCTTAATGGAGGACGTAACTATTGGTAAGAAATTAACAAAACAGTATATAAAAAATGCATCTAACTTTACCCAACTAAAGCTCAACAACGACTCATGAACAATGCGCGGATCAGCCGAGGTAAAATATTTTTGGGATCACCCTCATTAAATTTTATTAAATAAAAATGATTCTATCACGAACAAATAGCATAATAAGTATCAATGTGAAATCTGCATGTCGGAGACATAATAGACACCTAATGAAAAATAAATTATAAAATAGGTAACAATACATCTCCAAATGCATAATTATTTGAGGAATTCAAATATAACTACACATGTATAGTTCCTTGAAATATATCATTCGAATGATTCATATGGTATAATGGAAAGCACTTAATAAAATTATTTTTTAATATGACAGACAACAAAAGTTTTATTTATATTACTGACAGCCTTTTCATATTAATTTAAATTTATATTTCTGCCATCTGTATTTTCGTAGAACTCGCAAACTCAAAGCAAGAAATGCTTCGATGTCATTTGCATTTCTCGTTTTTATTATTTCCTTAATATTTATGTAGGAATCTCGGTTAGTTTCTCAGACAACTCTTAGAAAACTATGAATAATATCCGAGTTGGAAATATAATTAAATTTAAAATTATGTTAAATAATTATAGGTTTATATTCATACATAGCTGCAATCCGGTATAAAAGTGTTTTCTTTAAAAGATAATAAAACCATTATTTGACATTTGGCGGTGGTATTCATTCATTAATAGGAATATGACATGTACACGCGAACACATACATCTAGCTTTTAATAGAAATGGTGTTTTTCATACAAATTTTATTTTTAATTATAGCCTTGTAACGAGTAGGCAATCCTGAGTCCGTACTGTAGCGATACCTACCGTACTACCGTAGCCACAGGGGCCGCTACCATCTTATGTTCGTGGCTTGAACGTGCGACTATAGACTATACAGGATACGACACTGCGTCCTGCATGTGACTCCGCCTGTAGAGCATCGATGACTTCGTAAGGTCAGCAAGGTGTATCTTCGAGCAGGCGGACGCCTACCGATTCCCGAACCTCCCACCGGACAAGACACAAAGGCAAGGACACGTACCGCAGCTTCATCTGCAGGTCATATCAGCGTCGCACAGCCGCGAGCCGCGAATCTGCCTAATGCCCATCACAACGAATGAAACAAGAAACCACAGAAACTAGTCGAGCCCTACGCCTCCATCAACTAAGGGCTACATGCTCCCAATTGCTGGCCAACATCAGCAGGTTAATCCATAACACCGCCAGTAAGGACTCAGCCCGAACTGACCACCCCAGAGGAGGAGCGGATAAAGACAAGCATGGAAAAAAAGCCACGGGGGCCAGTCAAACCAGTCAGCCAGAGTAACCAACAGTGGTTGGAATTCTATTTATAGGTCAGCGCACAATATCCTTCCTCCACAGGACGTACATGCTGCTGTGCGTACGAGCTGTTCAGTCGGTGTTATTGTGAGGAAACTGATATGTCTTAGTCCGAAAAAAATAACGTGTATTACTCAGAAGAGTAGGAGTAAGAGATCTATTAAAAATCAATAAAACTTGGCTTTGGGTCTCTAACGAGCGAGTTGAGATCTATAACGAGCGCTACTGGATTTTTTCTTTAAGAATAAGTTTCTATAAAAAAAATTAAAAGTGTGTTTTTTCTATTTATGTTTTTCACGCCATGTCTATGATGACATTTAAAGCAAAAGAAAATTTACACATAATGAACCTTCTAACTACATTTTCGTTCCGTTAGTAGTAGGCTCACACCTTTAGATCTTGTTACAGTTTAATTTCCTTCGCTACATCTCGAGGTTTACCATTAATTCTACGACATTGCCTTTCAATTAGTTGCTAACATCTGGGATTTGTCGGTACTAATTTCCTTTAAGCTTTAGTAAAATATTTAGTTATTACACTACCCACATTTTTGTAGTAATTCAGCGCGATCTTTGTATATATCCCAGTGTATTAGCAGTTAGATGGTTATTGCAACCATATGTCAGAGATAATGTAATCAGAGAAGACGGTGTTATAAATTTGATTTCAAATGGCAATACCACCAACATCATAGACATCTTATAGGTTGTAAATTGTCATTGTCAATTTAGCAGTATCAGTAGTAGAACCTTCAAAAGCATCTCCCGAGCTGCACTTTTTACTACTTTACGCTCCATAATCGCTTTGATTCTTGTACAAACGCACTCTTCACAAACAACAAGATGGCGGAGATGTCTAATCCTATGAGGTTAATTTTTGCGTAGAAATATTTTTACAATACAATACCGACATACAATGAAAATAAATGTGCCATCTTGTTTGATTTACTAAAGGCAATATCATTAATTTTTTTTTAAATTTTGAAATAAACTTCAATATAAGGCACAACAGCGTTGTAAAACTGGCATTTAAATGGAGCCCCACTTAAATGGCACGGTTGTATTGTTCCGGGAATGCTACGAAATCGACTATTAAGAATACTTCGTTTTATTGAAAATAAAATTGAGAAAATTATAAGGAAACTAGTACCTGATTTTTCTTTCAAGTAATTAGCCAAGTGGAGGTCTGTTTTGCATTTCAGCAAGCTCGTCACGTTTCACCGGTAGAAGATGTCTCGGGTATTGGGTCAAGTAGAGCCTGCTTCGATATTATGAATAACTAGTGACCCGACCCAGCTTCGAACGGGTGCAATGCTGATGAAAAGCAGGTTTTTATTATGTATTGTTATTTCCGTCGCTGAAAAGCTCCGATAATATACGCGACATATACCATATAGACATATACTATCACGGACTTTTCTGTAGACCTTTTCAATGTGTACAATACTTAGTACATTATTTTGATAAAACTCGTAGGGTTCAGCCTACGTTTGCAATGTAAGCGGAAAAAATGTAATTATTTACGACATCACATTAGAAATCTCAAAAATAACAGTACTTCTCCACTATTTAATGGATGTTATTATACATATAAACCTTCCTCTTGAATCACTCTATCTATTGAAAAAAACTGCATCAAAATCCGTTGCGTAGTTTCAAAGATTTAAGCATAGGGACAGAGAAAGCGACTTTGTTTTATACTATGTAGTGATTATTAATATATATGAAATTTTCTTGATATTCTTTGAACATTCCTGTCTTATTATCAGAGTAAGAGTAACGTTCGTTCGTGGAAATGCGATATAACAAAATTATTGAATTTTACTTCATACCCTACCCTCACCTCTGTTCACCTCGTGCCAAAATATTTCTGGACGTTACTTTTATAGGTGTGACACATATCTAATTGCACGATTAATTCAAAAGACTAAACAAGCCAAAATATACAAAGTTACATCAATTTAGCAGAGCTGCAATCCTTAATTGGTATTCCTTTTGTCTCATACGCCAGCAATTTGGGTCTAGAAATAACAACACTGTTGATGCCAATTAATATATCACATAGTAGATCTGTTCCTACATGAGTTTCGAACACACGACCACGATAAAAATCCACTATAAGGCACTTATATAAAATAGACTTTCTTTCAATGTTCACATTTAACAATGGTTTAGAAAAACAATGCATGTGTCAGGAACATCACCAACTTGCCTAAAAATATTGTATCGTCAGTGATTTATTTTTAAAAGTATCATAAAACCAAATAAAATGTTACAATGTTAAAATGCGTAAATAAACTTGGCATTGACAATTAAATATCAATTAATGAATTAGCGGAATGAAGGAGTTCGTCAAACAATTCATCCCAACTGTATATTCCACAAAGAAAATTACAACAATTACGCTAACTTCGCCAATTATACAGCTAATCTTATTAATTTTCCATTTAACAAGTTAATATAAAACAGATCAAGAATTTTCATATCGAATTTCTGAATTTTCGAAAGCCCAGAAATCTCTGCCTCCGGTTGTTTTAGTTTAAAACAAATTTTAAAAGTAAGTTTATCTAAGAAAGATTTTACTTCTACTGAATTATATACTATAATATGATCCACATGTCGCCTTTGTGACGTAGGCCAATAATCATTCCATTTTATTGCCGACCTCATCCATCCATCCACATCTCTGTGCATCTGCAATATACCTTTATAGTCAACCTTGTTTGCGTGTGTGATTTAATGGGTATACGATTTTTGCCCATATCAGTTGTATCACACAAAGTCAATAGTGTTTTACTACCAATCCTATCTGATAGTTTGAGTCCTCGCATGCTCCGTTAGAACATTGCAAGTATTTATTTTCATATTTAATTCCTTTATTTACCTCGAAATATGGTCTTAGGGTCCTTCAAGAAAAGAGCATACCAATTCTTAAAAGATTGGCAACGCCTTCGTCAGGCTTCGCATAACATCAGATGACTATTCCTAATTTTGCCTTGACGCAAACTTGACGTTTTGATAGACTTTTAAAGCCCTGAGAGCTGTTATTGCTGGCTTTCTTTGGTAAGATTAAAATTTTAATCTGTTAGCTGCGCAAGTCATCATTACCGTATACTACAAAAACATCGAAGTTTGGAAAACATTAAATTCATTTCATTCCTATTTATTATAATTTATTTCAATTAGTTGTACTCACGTAACGAGTATAATAATAACTTCTCGTACAGTAGAAATACACATTTTTATTTGTAAGTAAATAATAATGGCCATACAGTTACCTAGATGATATAAATATAAATGTATTTAAATGGAAAGTATCTGAGATAAAAGGCCTTTTTTTATTTTTATTTATATGTATTAAATATTTAAATCTATAAAAATGTCAGTATCAAATTCGTTTTTTTGATTTTGATTTAACAAATCTATGTAATTCTTTCCGCGGACAAATAGTCCAATTATAGAGAGAAAAAGATTTTTCAATATATATAGGTGATGCCACGTATTCTTGTGTAAGTAAATGACAAATAGTATTACTTTGTTTTTAAATTTAAAGTTTCCTGACAATACTTTGTCGGGTATGGACATTCACGAGATTTGTCACCAACTTTGCGGACGAAGGACAAAGTTATGTTTTGAAACCGCAACACTGCTAACTTCGCTTGAGTTAGAGACAAGCAATGTCAACTTAGTTTAAAATTATTTATTTATAATACCCATAGCGTCAAACAAGACGTGTAATATTTATTCTATGCTGCTACAAGTGGTACTTAATTGTCAAGTCCTTTAGTGGATGGAATACATTCGATTTTTTAAAATTATAAATCTATAAGTATTGAATGAACGAAACATGTTTATTGACAATTTAAAGTTTAAGTAAGTAAGTTTTTTCAATTTAGATTTATCTTTGACGTTTTGTATTTTCTTATCTGTGTTGTTTTTGGTATTATGTGTTCCGTTTGACGTCCGAGGTCCATTATGAGAGTACATCGTTTCCGTTTCCGCCCAAATCGCTAGTTACCGACCTTTTCCCACCACGTGACACCGCCGACAGCGCCCAGCGTTTGAAACTGGAACTAACTTTTTATCGCGCTAAAGCAAGCCGCCAGAATTCTTGTTCATTGTTGCGTCGTTTTTCTTCTAGCACAGTCGCTAGTGCAAACTTAAAGACGAATCAGTATATTTAAAGTTATATCGACCTAAAATTTATTTTCAAAGTGGAAATAATATACATAAATTGGTGAACTCGGTTTTGACGCTATAAATACAAAATGCTAAATGTTAATAAAAGTGCTAAAATCGGTGAAAAATGGTTAATAAAAGTGCTAAAATCGGCGGTGTTGGCCACGCGGTCCAACGTGTCTAGCCCGCACTTTACAAGGCCTTCTCATAATGTCACGGAAGATTTTGTCTCTGCAAGTTCTGACAAGCCGAGTTCTTCGCAAAGTTAGCACGAGTGAACAGGACATAGATCATAATAAATACTGGAGCCAGCCCTACTGACCCCATTGTTCATATCTCCTCTTTTATAATAACGAAAAAATAAAATAATTAAATCCCATTTATTTTCAACCCAAAATCCTTATTTTCATGAAACCAGAACCTTTTCATCTGTTTCATCACCACCAAATGCCAAATTTCCTATAATAAAGCAGTGGTGAAGGATCTCGGCCAAACCCAGTACCATGTACCGATTTTCCACGAAAATCGTTTCTTTCTGTGTACCAGTTATAAGGGAAGGCTCCTTCAAATGACATGTCTACCTCTTGGGTTGGCCATAGCTCCGAAAATTTTTGCGTCGGCGACAAATTGGACAGCCTAGCGGATACGCCGTCAAGGCTTACGCGTAATCGTTTTCTTCGACGATTACTTACTGGTCCACCAGGACAGAACAATTCTGAACTCCCAGGTTCTCGTAGCCATGCCCTTTATCTTTAAGAACCTGGACTGGACCAAAAATCTATAGAAGTCGATATGCACTCCAATGAGGTCGGTCGATTTTCCGGGTATCACGTGGGACACAATATCAAATGCAAAGTCCTCACCTGCAGAGAAAGTAATCAAAATTCGTCAGTGCCAGTTAACACGCTTGTCAGCCGGCAAATTCGACCCTCAAGCAGGCCCAACGCCTCTTAGGGTATGTCAATTTTGCGACCTCCATCACCCACCGGGGGAGGTTGCATTGCCGAACGCTACAGCGATATAGGAATGAATTAAGGAGATCTCCTCTTTGTCCGAGTCCTTTTGCAGAGGAGGTGAATCACGACATGGTATAGTGGATAACCTATATCAATTTTGCGACCTTCATCACCCGCCGGGGAAGGTTGCATTCATTTCAAAGAAATTCATTAAGGAGACCTCCTCCTTGCCCGAGTCTTCTTGCATACGGGGTGAATCAAGACATTGTATGGTGGTTGCACAATCTCAGTCACAAGAACCCGATTCACTTCGAAACAAGGCATTTGCATTACATTGTCACCGATGCCTCGGATCTACAATAGCGCAGGTCAACAACAAACCCCTGAAAGGTTCTTGGACACAGTCAGATGGAGTAGCATTGTAATCTGAAGGAGATGCACGCTCTGGTAACAGCAATCTCTTTGACATCCGAGGTCCTAAAGAATTCGACGTTAATCCTGTAAAGCGATAGCAAAACTGTTGTATAGTATATAAAAAACGAAGAAAGAACAAGGTTTCAAATTCTGTTAAAATTGACAAAAGATCATCTGACACTGACGTACGTACAGTTTGAATATTGTACTTATCCCTCACGACACTTGCCGGGAATGTACAACTTGGAAGGAAATTACCTCTCGCGCAATCGCAGGGGCGCCAAATGGCATCTCTTAAAAAGGCAACCACAGACATATTCTAACCATGGGGAACCCCCGAAATAGATCTTTTCGCTTCTGGAGAGGTTCATGTCGTAGCAAGTTATGTGTCGCTAGACTATTAGACTCGAACGCTAGCTTTAACGACTCCTTCATTAAGCAAATACTGAAGATACGATCTAGTGTTGATATTTCCACCGCCAGCGCTTCTACCTCGAGTGCTGCACCATTTCATCTCCAGGTGGAGGAAGCATTTTTTGCGCCCGGATTTGATAGGAATCTAAACCAAACCCTGATATATACTGTAACTAGTTAACCTCCTCCTTAAGTGCAGAAATTACAGTTGGAAGCGTTTTTGGCTTTGGCTTTAACAGACAACTGGACACGAGACAAAAAACTTCTTTCGTTGTGTTGAAGGACTTCAACAAAGAAAACATAATATACCCCTATTTGGTATAAATGGGTAAATTATTGTCAACAGAATATGTCAATTCCCGGCTCCTCCTAATGTAGTTAAAAAACTATTTATCAGATGATCATCTGGCATATGGTTCAATTTGTGAGACTCTAAGCGATGTTAAGATTCCATCTAATAATAATTTATTAAAAACATACATAGTAAAGCATTTCCTTTCCTCATATAGCTAAACCAATCACGCAGGAATTGCCAGTATGCATCCCGCACATCCATTATAATTTTATTGGAGTCTCGGCGCAGAGTTCATGATTTGACTCTTGCGTGGCGACCTTCATCATTTTATTAATAACCGTGATTCCATCACTTTGCATCTGGTTTTCGGTTCTAAAACAGATACAGAAACGTATAAATAATCAAGTTGGACGTTTTTATCTTGCCCGAATAAGCATCTAAATCCGTCATTTGTCTTAGGACACTCATAACTGTCTCTAATAATAGGCGTGGATCCTTGACAAATTTGTTTATTACAACCAGAGATCCTGTAAGACTAGCTACCCCCGCAATTATTGGGAGCTAAGTTAAGAAAACCCTTTGGAATCGGATATCGAATCATCGCCGCGTAGTTGATTAGGTGTAGCTTCGCTAAAGTTTTTAGAAAGATATCCCATAAATTAAATTACTGCTAAGGCAAAGTGGCGTCATGAAAGTACATGAGAAATATTATTGTCGAAATCTAGAAAATAATAGTCGGAATGCTGAGACTCGATCGGAAAAGTCTCTTTCTCAGTAGGATTTTCGGCCGCTTAATGATTAGCCATGTTTTCTACTTCATTATAAACAATGAAAATTTATTTACCATATTTATTCAATGGTACTAAAGCTTAGGCTTTAATTAGATTGTATTGTTTATTTCATCACGATTCTATCGGAAATGAATAATTCAAATCACATTGTTGCATTTTTTAGTTATATTTTATAACTTTACAAGCCACCAGGAGATAACAAACACGTCTCTCATAATGGACCTCGGACGTCAAACGGAACACATAATATATAAATTTTACCTAAAAATAAAATTTGTATTATGTTTCCTAAGACGTCCAAGGTCCAAACAAGCTCTTCCTGGTTGGCTAATAATTATGAGACAAACAATGAACAAGAATTCTGGCGGCTTGCTTTAGCGCGATAAAAAGTTAGTTCCAGTTTCAAACGCTGGGCGCTGTCGGCGGTGTCACGTGATGGGAAAAGGTCGGTAACTAGCGATTTGGGCGGAAACGGAAACGATGTACTCTCATAATGGACCTCGGACGTCTTAGGAAACATAATAAAAACTTTATTTTTAGGTAAATTATTGTGTCGTACTATGACAGATAAACATTTCGTGCGCAAACGTATGTAGATCACGTCGTAATAGCAGACTTTATGTGACCGCGTACCCATTACATAATTAAATTTGTCATATAATTTAAAACAAAGGTTGTGAGTGATATTTTTAATATTACTTTGACATAAAAGCAATGAACAAGCTAAAACAAAAAAAAAATAGAATTTACACGGAATTGGACGAGTGTTGTTAAATTTTTTGATGGTAAATTTATCGCGTTTTTGACAGACAATATTAACCCAAACGAAATATTAGATAATACTATTAAAAATTTAGACTACATATTCAATTTGACGATTAAAAGTTTTCGAAATATACGATTTGTACTAATTAAGTAATAGATTAGAGATTAAAGTTATGTTACTTAACTATGCAAATATATTTTAGATAGCCGCTGATATTATATTGACTGTTATACGGCCTTCGCAATATTATTATTCAATGATAATATTGCGAAGGCCGTATAAATAAGAAATGTTTTTAGTTTTTATGTTTAATTATCTCAATTATTTTTTCGTGTAATAGAGCAATAAACATTTCTTATCAGTTTTAATCACTGGGTAGCAGTAATTATAAGTAACACGCTTTGTATAATTATAGCTAAACTGAAATCTTAAAATGACTTCATTTTTGGAAATGAAACTTGTCACAAAACATTTTTAAATTACCGACTCTTTTAGTAATGTATTGGATTTAGCTGTCTCCATTCTGAATACACTTAATACGTTGATGTATAGACACGATTGTTTGTAGTTATAAGCCTCGTATTTTACCTGATATATCACTAACATCCTCTTCCTTATTATTGAAGTTATACTTCTTTTGGCGCGATTCGTCATCGTAAAGTTAGGTCTAGGTGCCATGGAAATCGATAACTATGTTCAAGTTGTATATTAGTATTTTTATATTTAGAACACGTGTTTCGTAACAGTACAATTAAACAGTGAGAATTTAAATCAATTTCATATACGACGGTGATATGTAGTATTTACTAATAATTTATTTATGTAAATAAACCTTTTGGTTTAATCTTAATATTCATCGTTAATCACTACTATATTTTAGTTATTTTTCCATACGCCAAAGAAGTATAACTTCTAACGCTTGTAAATAAGTTCACACTCTTTTTTTACAGTTAAATATTAAAATATGATTAGAAAGATATATATTGATTCCTGCTCCTGATTAACATGTAAAAGAACTTTGTGATTTGAAAATATTATACATAGAAATAAATATATTTATAAAGAAACTTGCCTCCATACAAACATTTCCCTGTGTTGTGCGCAGCTACTCTCATCCTTTTGACATGTTAACGTTACTTGTCAATAATTTCTACAGTTCTTTTTTACTCATACAATTCATAATTAAACTATTGTTGCATAGTAAGAATATTTTCTGTTTTAGCATAGCACAGGAAGATCTGGTTTAAGATTTGTAGTGTTATGAATCGTTAGTGAAAATTTTGTTTTAAGAATGTGGGTAAAGATGAAAGGACCTCTGCCGTTCTACGCCTTTGAGGACTGGCATTAAATTTAAAAGAACTATTAATTTAAAACGGACTGTATACATCAGATGAGCCTCCTGTCCGTCAGCCTCAAAAAAGTTATTTTAACAGGTTCGCCTTCAGTACCTGACATACATTGTGATCATTAGCTAATTTTTTTTAATAATAGCTTGCCAAGCCTCGGCACACTGTTGCGTCAAATTAGGCAAATATGACATACACTGAAATTTACAAATATAAAATAGATATAAAAAAAAACCTCCACAGCTGTGATTGAACCCACGACCTCAAGATGGAAAGTCACAACATTGACCGACAATTACATTTATACAAATGAAATTTACGTGATACAAGAAAAGTTTAATAACAAAAAGCTCACAATAGATAATTGTTATAATCAATCAGGCTTCGTCGTTCAGTGATTAATGACACTTAATTACTGTATAAAGTACAAATTCCTCTATGGCATGTGTTGTTCGTTCTATTTGTTTATGTTTTGTTTTTTGTATATGTAATAATGGTTATTCATAAAATATAAGTCTTATTGCTTATTAAAGGCAAAAGCTATCTAGTAAAGGCAAGCCAAAGGCCACATGTCTATAAAATATTTATACTTTTTGTAGTTGTATAATCTATTATAATTTATGATGTTTTCTAGACTTGCCATTTACGTTCCTGCGGTTTTTTTTTAATATAATAGAGAGGCAAGCGAGCCTGCGGGACGCCCAAAAAGCCCATAGACACCCATTTTTAGTGGGTGCGTTGCCGGCCTTTAAGGGAGGAGTACGCTCGAATTTTGAATTGTTGGAGGTCGTATCTCTCAGGGAAGCTGCCGGTAGTCGATTCCACAGTTCGCTAGTTCGCAAAATAAAATGCCTTGTGAAACGGACTGTGGAAGATTTCCAGCCATCAAGGTATTATCCAAAATTTATATGCTAAAATGGAGAAGATGGCTGACATTACTACAACACTACGTGAACAGGCCTAACACCGAAATAATTCTGCACATTACAGGAATAAATGATTGAATAGGACTGCCATATAAATGTTTCAAATTGGTTGATTTTTTTAATATTATTTATAATTATTATTATATAATTATTTGTGGATATCAAACTCAAGAGCTGCAGTGTAACAAGCAGTAGCAAGCAGCTAATAGCGGCAATGTGCCATGATTCCACGTATTGCTTGGTAGTCCAGTAGATAGTCAGCGCGCAATGTTGCAAATTGCATAGTTTGAGGACAAAACTACCATTTTATGAACACTACATTCATAAAGTATATGGAAGGGCATAATACGCCGCTAACTCAGTCGGCTACGTAGACGCCAGATCTCGGTGATTGGATAGTCCAAGCAATTATTCTAGCAGCTTTTAATCTAGACATCTCCCTAAATACCTAAGTGGCAATTGATAATGTGTGAATTTAAACGCGCAAGTAATTATATTAATATAGATTATGCAGACGATCCGTTATTTACATTTCAATACATTAAGCTAACGCAACATCTCCGTTTAATATTATAGCGATACGGAAATTGGCAGATGTAACAGTCCTCCCCCCGTTCCTCATACTCTTCAAATATAAGCTCACGTTGGTTATCGAGTTGGCTTAGCTCAGCCATTTTCGTCTAATAGTTAATTTATTAACGATATATTTAAAATGTATTTTCATGAATTTTCATTTCCGATTAATTAAGCCTTTAGCGAAATCTGAAGTACATATATTTTTTTGTATGTTAAGATTTATTCTTTGGGAATTTTTATGGTAGTGTTCTATTTTACGACTCGTTTAGAACGATTGTGTCTTCGCGCTTAAAGCATAATGTAAAATTTTGTTTAAACTAAGTCATAAATCCAGGTTTATCTTTTGTTATGTCATTGTGCCATTTATATAGAGAAACCAAGAAATGTTTATTTAAAGAACTTTATTTCTCATTACAAAAAAAAATATTTTTTTTTACATGAGAAATTTAACATTAATATTTATATATACCAGGGAGATACACGCCTTTTTGAATTTGTCAAATATACCAATATTGTGAATTTTAGATGGTATTTTTTTTGTTTGAATTGTTTGAACGTAATGCAGTGAAACAAACATTGTTGAACGAAGTGTAGTAGTTGTTAGTCGCAGTGAAAAAGGAACAAGATCAGCTGGGTTAACGAAAGTTTTATAAAACTTATCAAGTTGTGAAATACTATTAATGATCATATAACAGGGGCAAGTCACCGCCAAATTGTGAGCAATTGCTGACATGGCTAAACCTTTTGAGAACGAAGACATTACTGAACCGTACGAGAAGGGAAAGGCACACTGAAAGACACGCGAAAAGATACATCGAAAGAAAAGTGAGCGTCTATATTTGTAAAGCAAAAGCCGATACACTGACATAATTTGATAAGTATTGACGAATCTTTTACAAGATACGCCGTCTTTTGCAAATTCCCAGCTTTACTCGATTTTGTAAACTTGTAATCATACTACAACTATTACTCCACTACTGACGTTACTGTGAACGTACATACATTAAATTTGTTTTATTGATGTTGTAGGACCCATCTATCGACTAGTATACATATAATAAAAACGAACAATTTGGTTTATTTTTTAACATTTACTAATTTGGAACACCAATACTGAAATCTGGTGTTTATCCCAGAGGATATTTTTTTTTTATATTTTCATATTAATTTTCATACTGTTAAAATTTTAATATAAGGATAGATCCTTAAATTTTAACAATATGAAAAACAAATGGATGTGAAATGATGCATCCGTCTGCTCGCGCCGAGACATCGAAAGGGGAAATAGACAAGTACGATGGCTCGCTGTGAGTAGGTAAATCAAAATGTCGGCTTGTAACGTGAAGTTAGGCATGAATTACTATTGACAAACTTCACTCTTGTATTTTCCTGCTTACAATATACTATATTATGATAATTAAATTAAGAGTACAAGTATTCAAGTATTGTACGTTGTCCAATAAAGAAATGTGTTGCTAAAAACGGATTTTATTTAATAAAATATTTAGGTTGATAATACGCAGAAATTTGTTAAAACTTGTGATTATAATTAAGCTTACACAAAAATGGACAGTAAAGTTTTTTAAACAAAATTCGATAACTGTTACTATTCAATCACTCCAGATTCTAAAAATTTATTAAACGCTATCATTATGCTACGCTACGCTACACTACGCTACGTAAATTGTGTGGCAACTTTAAATAATCATTAGTATAAATATAATTTATCAAATGTTTTCAGTTTTGTAATACATATATACTTTTCATCTAAATATACAGTTGTAGTGGATGAGAAATAAAATAATTTAAATTAAAAATGTAAATTTGAAAAAAACTTATTCAAAAGTTAGGACGATGTTAAAATCAAACCCACGTATTTTCAACAAACAAAACCCGCGGATTACACAATCTTAGTAAACGTACAAAAACAAAATATTTTCTATTTTGTCCTGCTTTTGTTTGAGCCAGCTTTAAGAGGATTATTTTCAAAGGAATTGAAACTACGCGAGACAAAGGCCTGAAAAACATTAATTCATTTAAATGAAACGAGTGCAGGGAATTAGGGGTAATGTTGTATTGTTTACTTGGCAATGTTCGTGACCCGCAATAATACAATTTTACTTATAATTATGTATATATTTTAGACGTTACTTATTTAACAGTCCATAAATGTAATTATGCACAAATTTCTTAAATCTGGCCAGACGATTACTGCATGCTGCATTCAATGCGGCTGTCTATTATCAGCAACTGTAAGCGATCGTGGAAAAGCTAGCGGCTAAAAAGCCAAGGCTGGTCCATCGCTCTAGGTCACTGCCGCTATACGACAACGCTAGACCACACATTGCACAACAGACTGCTTTCACATTAGAGGAGTTTCAATTGGAATAATGGGAACAATTGGTTTAAGACATCCACCGTACTTCTCGGACTTTCCTTCAACAGATTACTAATTTATTTTCGAAATTTATACCCTTAATGAGATAATTTCTTGTTAAAAATTTCAACTCTGATGGGGCAGTCGAAACCTCTTAAAGATTATATTGATTCCTGTCTGAATGATTCTTTAGCAGAATTTCATAGATATCTATGGTACATACTTTGATTAAGTAAATATATTCTAATAGATAAAGTCTACTTTTTCTTCCATATATAACGCCAATTTCATATGTAATCTAATATATAGATATAAAAATAAATTGATACTCGTTTGTTCGGATAACTGGAGAATCTCTGGACCGATATGCCTAATTACTTTCTTGTAATATATTTGAATCTTCAATAAAGGTTTAAACGATGGTAAACATAAATAAGAATTAAACAAAAATACTAAAAACTAAAAACTGTTCCGTATATATCTAAGATGTCTAAGATAATTACATGATGTTATTAGCCATTAGCCGATCAACCAATTCCTACTACCCTTTAACTTTACGGAAAAAAAACAAAGAAATATGAATAAGCATTATTCGCTTCAACGCATCAAGCAATCCATAAATATTAATTTACTAATTGGCTTGAGTATTGTTTCTATTTCGCAAATTGAATATACGCTGTTATAAAAAGAACGGCTTGTATAAAATTGTGCAATGAGAACGATTTTAATCTATAATCTCTCTCTCTCTCTGATATCTAAAATTGGTTTGTTAACGGTGATAATCTTTAAATATGATACATAAGTCATATATTTCAGTTGCAATCAAATGTGTCTGACTATACTCAATTTTCAATAGCTAATTTAAAGTAGATAATTTGGAGTGTAATTACGGAGATAAAGCTTCTTCAATGTTACTTCACGGCAGACTATAAAAGTATATATTAACTTTATTTGCGCTTTACAGACGAAATTAAGCTGGGGAAGTGGCTCGTAAAATATCAAAATGTCTGAAAAGTATGGCACAAACGTTTTCACGTTCCGGAGAGCATGTAGACACATAAAGGTATCTACCGAAGTGCCTCCAGCCCACGCCTGCGGTGTTCGCAATACTTTAACATTTATTCTCTTGCATTCCCTAATTTTGCGGCCATGATTACCTTCTTTTGTTTTATAAACAATAGCCGTTTTCAGCATGTTCACATTGCTTTCTGCGATATTATTGGCTGAACTGTTATATACGTTGGCCCTGATTTAATATTGAACACTAAACAAGGTGGGAGATGATTATTACAAATACTTATATTTTATTATATTTACTTTTTATTTAAATAAACTGTTTTCTGTTGGCAAAGGCCTCCTCTGACCCTTTCTAGACGTCTCTATCGATACTTCATTAAAAAATCGATATACGTATATCTCTGGAATTGAGTGTCCATGGGCGGCGGGATCACTCAACATCAGGTGAACCTCTGAGATCTAGACTAGCGAACATGAATACATAACAATCAAGCCTACAACTAATACACACTAGTGCAATACTATTGTGTGATGTCACTACATAATTTCTAGGAAGCTTAACTAATATCAATCCTTAAACAATACCAAACTATTCATTAAACGCAATTTCAAATCCCTCGATAGAATACAAATGATTTGTCTAATTCAGTCGTATCATATTTTATTATCGTTCATTCAATTTGACTGGGTTTGAAAACTCAAATTGGAGTTATTTTATTAATTTGAATGATGCCACGTTGGACTTAGTCGACGCGCGTATTGATTTTCTCTTACGAGATTATATCACGATAATTTGTAGCGAAATTTCTGTTTTATTCATTAAATATTTAAATTTAATGATTATTTAATTATTTAAAACCTTAATAGATGAAAAGTTGAGTGTTGCAATTTGTTTCTTGTTCAATATAAATTTAAATTTAATTATTGAAGTTAAACTTCTTGACGCGCATGAGGGTAAATTTTTTTCTGAACGTTAGGAAGCTGTGCAGCGTTTTTGTTAAAGAAAAGGGAGAGAGAGAAGGAGAAAGGGAGATCGAGAAAAATATAGTCTATTGGTTGATGTATTCGTTTTGTAGTTCTGAATAGTTAGTAATTTTGTCGCATACGCCTTGTGTGGTAAACTAAGATTTTTTATTTATTAATATTATTAATATCATTAGTACGTATACAGATTTGAAACGCAAAAATACTGTTTATCCTATCAATAAGTAATAAATATTATTTGGAACTTATCCGGACATTGTGAAACAGACCCTAAATTTCATTGGCTATCTTTTACAAATTAACGAACCTATATTTTTATATTTTGTTTAAGAAAATCTCTGATATTATATTATTAAATTATATTGGTGAAAAGTATTCTTAAACCATTAAGATTTAAAATGAAAATAAATATTTTTATTAAAAGCAAACAATGGAAAGATTTTTATCTCCAGTGACTAACAGCTTAATAAGTTATTCATGAATATCAGGGCAAGACAGACGTCTTGATGTGACCCTCCCCCCTCACTCCACTCTTAGCTCGTTTGCTTGATAAATGGCTTCTTAACCCGCACCCACGCCGGCTGCTCCGAATCTTACGGGAGATAAAATTAATCCTTCCATAGATTTATCGGCAGGGAATTTTGTAAATATTTAAAAGAGGCCAAAGATATTGCGTCCGTATAACTTTTCTCCATCTAAATATTAAAGGCCCACAATGCACTTGCGTCCTGGCAATGTATGTGTCCATGGGCGGCTGAAACATCTTACATCAGGTAAGCCTTCTGTTCGTTTGTATCCTGATTTTCTTGATTCAAAACCGACGCAAAACAGAAAACGAATAAAATCATTTAAATAACTGAAGATTTGTTTATTGTTTAAAATAATATACGTGTGCCAAATTCGAAATAATTGAATAAATAAATAAAGAGAAGTTTTGTATATTTATTTACCAGACTACTTAGATAATAAAATATAAAAGAAACTAAATAATGAAGTATGTCCAGAAATATCTGAAACAAATACACACTCAAAAAACATTTACATAAAATAGACTATACCGTGTATTATCTTAATAATTAAAATAAAGCTTGCAAGATAATCTTAAAAGGCACGTTTCTTAAATATCTCTAGCTCGTTGCTCTAGAAACGTTCTCCAAGGAATTTCTGGAACTTCTATGTCTCTCACAGCTAAGCTTTTAGCCTAAGTAACTTACATATTGTACGCTAGAGTAGATAATAATGACGTTGAGTTCTAGTTCCGTTCACTTGAGGTGAAAAGCTATTTTCAAATTTACCAGGTACACTGTACCGGAACATTCCAAGATGTTTCAATATGTTTCATAGTTAACATTTTCGAAACTGCCCTTCCTTGTTGAATATGAAACTCATGTAAGTAGGAAGTTGTAGTTCTGGTATTGAGTCGTGAATGTCTTAGAAAGATAAATGAGCTTGATGAGTTCTAAGAGAGGATTCTTATTCAAAGTCAAAAATTTAGGAGCTTCAAGCATTACACCATGTTCCACATGACATCTTAAGTAATAAATAATATAAATTAAAAACAAAGATTTGTTTGCCTCTATCAGCAGGAGGTATGGTGAAATAGGAGCACGCACTTACATTCTAGTGGGAACAACACATATCACATACACGAATTCAAGTACTACCAGTCACCACAAGTAGCACCCTTTCACGAGTAAGACGCATGGCCAGCCATCGGACCTCTCGCCATATTTTAGCGAGGGACACCGATGCATGGACACTGCCACAAGCAATGACATTGGAATGTGAACTTGGATACATAAGAAAATAATAAATTTGAGTACTATCAAAGGCAATCTTCTCTGTGTGCACAACTAATATATAATTGAATGTAATTTGCATGTCCATCAATAATAGTATTAATATAATAATCAAGTGGCGCCCTCTTGTGGGACTTTCAGATTACATAATATGAGTTATAGACATGTAGGTGATCCTTCTTTGTCTTTGATACATGTCGTCGATTTATGTGTTATATGTGTTATGTAGTGCTAATTGCTGAACGAAAATTTCATTTATGCAACACGATGACTCGAATGCATGACCTCAGGATTAAGGTTTACACGCTTAATGCTGGAACCCAATAATGTATCCACAATTTCAGATAGAAAATTATCCGAAATTGTGGATTGTCAGACTGTGACAGTCGATTGATCTTTATTCTGTTTTCAATAACCAAACCCTACGAAGACAATCCATTTGGCGACATTAAAAAAAAATTAAGATAGGATATTGGCACAGTTGAACTGTCATTTTCATACAAAGATCTATCCACAGATACCGATCCGACCTACCATGGATAACTTGAATCGACTGATGGGTATTACAATCCGTCGATTGGTTATTGGCACTCAATTATCAATAATTGGATTAAGATATCTATCTCAGATGGTCAAAAATGGATTGAGATAGGTAATTGGGTTTGCGCGTAAGCCAACACCGCTCCCCAAATAAAAAAAGAAATATTATTATCTATTATATTAAATATTATAAATATTAATATCTATGTAATCTTTATTTCGAGACTATAAATGTTCCAACGGGTATTATTAAATTCTGAAACTCATACTTAATAATTTGTAAAATATTTGCAAGCTCCAATGTAAAGTATAAACTGTGAGCAGAAAAGCCATTAGCGGTCCATTTCCTAGTTTTAAATTCACTTATTTTAATGTGAAATTATTATGTGTTCAGTTGAGTTTTACGACTGCATGTAGTGAAATAGTGTCACACTTTAATAGAATGGTGTTCATAAGAAGTTATTGTCTATTCATATTTATTAAAATTAAAAATATAAATGTATCATATTATCATTTTTAGAACTTCTTAAAAATGCGCCTTTTAAGATAATCTAAAACACAGTAACAATTCTTTAGAACCAAATTGACTTAGGGTCCTTCAAGAAAAGAGCGTACCAATTCTTAAAAGGCCGGCGACAGAGTAAACACAATTTATCATAAATAGTAAATAAAATACTTAGCTGATGATAAGCGATTTTGTTTTTGGACACTCACATTGCAAGGGTCACAAGTGTGTTGCCGGCTTTTAAAAATTGGTACTAACTTCTCTTTAAGGACCCTAACAATTACTTTAAAATGTTTTCTCTATAATGTAATTAATGGTCAAATCTATATAAGAATTTATCTCTTTTCTCCTTGGTCATCACAACGCGTGAACGGATGAAACAATGCCACTAATTATTTTTGTTGTCTTATGAAATCAAGAAACTTAAGAGGAACGTTACACAATTTAATACAACCTAACGACAATATTAATTTTACATTCGATTTCACATTACATAGGTAAAATTCGTGCTCCAAATAATTACCATAGATAGGGTCCACCACCACCATAGAGAATAAAAAAATATTTGTTTTTAATTATACCAATTCGAATCTTGTCAAGAAGTCTGGGCATTCGAAGAGCTATTTAAGCTTTATTGTACGTTGGTAAGATTTTAAATAAGTAAAACTTTATTCACGACATAAATATGGTTGTGACAAACTTGTTCTAAAGGTAAAAGTTGTCTAAGTATTTTATATAATCAAATAAAATTCGTATGAGATCTTAAGTATCCGTAAATGTATGTATGTGAATAGGTCTGTGTGTGTATTTAGGTGTGGCTGAGAGGTGTTATAATTCATTCCATAATATGTAGGAAGGCCTTTGTAGAATTGAAATCCAATTCGGCTGACATAATTTTTATGCGTTTTCTGAGTTTATATCTGGATAGTTTGACTGTCTCAGAATCCATACATTGGGAGCTTTTATTATAAGAGAAGACCCCTAAATGACAAAAAAATGTTCATTATGTTATTTAAACCAACATATTTTTTTAAATAACATTTAATATATAAAAGGCACACCCCTAACTCAAGCATGTTTCATTTGCAAAGGAGGATTGTGAAATATAGTTTTGTTTGAGTAAATTATTTCAATTACTTGAAGTTTTCTCATAAAATTAATTTTAATACATTCATTTATTACAGTGTAAGCATTAAGCTTAACATTATTAAGCCGGTAGTATGATCACATCCCTGTTTTAGAGTAGGCGAATTTGCGGTTAGTATTGATACTAATATATAAAACAAATGACGACCAAGAGTTGATCAGTCTTGGACTTGTATTTCTATATCTATCTAAATTCTGATAATAAAACATTTTTACTAAAGACATCTCTGTATCTGTTTCGTGATCATTTGTTTTTTGTTATAGACAGCCTTCTGTGCTCGACGAACGTCGGCGACTTTTTGTCTGTACGGCATGCCGATTCCTCAAGATTTCCTTCTCTGTATGACCGAATCTTTAATGCGGAAATAGAAAGTTCATTAGTTCCCAGTCAGGGATCGAACTATCTTAGGGATGATAGCCTACTTAAGGCGAACAATCTATTTATAATTAACATATATAACAATTACGAAATTCTAGTTTACAAAATAAATAAAACGTTCAAAATTGAGTTCTCTCTAAATCGCTTTCACAATTAGCGCTGTATTCATCATCGCAATATCATTTAAGTACTTCTGAATTTAAATAAGATAAATTATGAAAAGCTGGCATCTGCTCCAATTGAACGTTTGCAAATTTTTAAAGAATGATTTGTGTACAGTCGTACTCGGAGACGTTTATTAAACAATTAAACTAAATTGTATAACAGTTTAATTTAGAAGCGATACTGACTGATAAGTTAAAGTTGATTTAGGCATAGTAAGCCTATTTAGGCTCTTAATTAATGTGGTTTAAAGAAAAACACTTTTTGTCCTCTCTATTGAAATTGGCGTGGCCTAAAATTATCAAACACCTGCGATTCAATAATATCCATTAAAATCTCAACACAAAAAAACCGCGTAAATGGAGGACACCGTGAGCAATTTCTGCAGAAACCCTACATCTTTTAGTCGATACCAACTCCGGGGAAATAAATACAGATAATACAACATTTTCTACAGCTGTAATACTTTTTGATATTTAACACCTTTGTCTTCAGTCACCGTGACCACGCACGCTGAAAAGCACGCGAAACGTCGGTTAAATTTAAAATTATGTTTAAATAACTATAAGTTAAAATACAATAATACATAACTATAATCCGTTAAAAAGTGTTTTTCTTTAAATGTGTAAAAGTTATGTCAATAAAAGACAATACTGATGTGGTTTAAATTTGTATTGACTGCAGTAGCTGCCAGCATTTGTTTATGTAACTTTAAATATAAATACAGTTATTAATAGAGCTATGTGTGTTTCCTAAACATGAATTAATATTGCTGTTCCATCAGTATAATTTGCATTTTATAAGTAATATAGGCAAAATACAATCATTTTGAGAGGGCTTCTTGCAGAATTGACAACCTATTTAATCTTGTTATAAATAAATGAAAACACTTTTAGGTGTAATGTTATTAATACAACTATTGTGTAAACCTAGATTCTATAAATAAAGGAATATATAATTAATATATATAATTGTTTCTTTTATTAAATTTACAAAAGTGTACAGCGGGTGTCGCGAAGTGTCTACTAAAACAATGTTTTAACTCAACCAATTAATTATTCCGAACCAATTTGACTTAGGGTCCTTCAAGAAAAGAGCGTACCAATTTTTAAAAGGCCGGCAACGCACTCGCGAGCCCTCTGGAATTGAGTTTGGGCGGCGGTATTACTGAACATCAGGTGATCCTCTTACCCGCATGCCCCCTGTTCTATAAAAAATAATGATAATAATTAATTAGAATTATTATGAATATATATTTATAATTATGAATGCCAGTGAAGTCAAACAATATAAAATTCAAGGTAAACTCGCAAAAAATTGTACCAAATTCTTCCTTCTGAAAATTTAATATAAATTATGTAAACAATAATTTAATTTCAACTCTCAAATTAATTATAAACAAAAACTCAGCAAGTATACACTTTGATTGATTTTCTCAATCAAAATAAAGTATTTTCGAAATCAATTTCGTCTTTAAAATAACAAAGGTATGTGTTTACTTGTGACAAGCCTGGAACAATTTAAAGTTATGTGAATAAATGTGTGTGTCGCAATTTCTACTCAGACACATATCATAACATTCATTCTTCAAATCTTAGGTTACAGTACTGGGTTCGATTCCTAAATAATGTTTATATTATAATTATCTTTCACCTACCATAGATGTGTATCGAGGCGCAAACTTAATGAATTTACAACAACTTTATATTTACAATACATGTATTCTTGTCAAAAAAATTATAAAAACTTCTCTCCACACTAGTTTAACTTTCTCCAAACCGCAATGTGTAAGTCATAGAAGTATGCGTCGAAGGCTACCTTGGACTACCTAAAGTACGCACGAACTACGACAAAAAAATGTTTACTTACGAAGGCGCATAGCTGTACAATAAACTACCCACAAATAAATAATATTACTTATAATGCATTCAAATCGAGGCTGGGTGAATATGTCAAACAAAATTACTTTTAATTTCATTGGCTTGGTTATTATTCGTGTAGCTTCGGTATCTTTTACTTTTGTTGCATGTACGATTTGCGATTATGTGTAAATATTGAACGACTACAGTTTAATGTTTACCTGAAGTATTGTTTTTCTTGTAAGTGGTATTTTTGTCTGTTTTGAGAAAATACAGTCTTTAAACCTAAATAATGTTTATTCGCGATTAAGTTATTAATTGGGAATTAAAAAACCTATCAAAAATACAAATTTATATTACAATGTGCCGTTAAAGTCCATCATGTTTCCAATTCTCGCATTATTTATTTAAATGGCTTTCAATACAAATCGATGTGATTTAAATGGATTTTACGGGAGGAGAAATGATGTCAAATAGAATTATCTGAACAATAAGCACTAATCCTGCGTTCATTATGTTAATTCAATGTTTATCTGTTTGTCGTTCAGATTCATATAAATTGGCTTAGTTATGTCTAACCTTATAAGGAGTGAACATTTCTAAGGTCAGCTCTTGTATCTTCAATAAAATATTATATTTCCTCTTGGTCTAATATTGACTGATCTCTCGATCAACTGCATTTTTAGAGAAACTTTAATTGTCGGTCCACCACCACCCTAGAGTTGGTTCTCAGCAACTCTAGGGTGACATAGCCAATAAGATCATACTGCTTGTATATCATAATCAGCCTCTTACCTGAACAAAACACCGTGGTCTGCGAATTCGGTGCGAATGACTTTTAAGTTTCATTAAAATTTAATACGCAAAATGAAATAATTGGTGACGTATTAAGAATAACATACATAATCTCAAAATATAAATCTTTATCGACCAAGTTTGCCTTATACCTGTTAGAAACAAAAACATGAACTATCAACTCTTTTATAAACTTTGTTTTCCTTGCATTTTCTACAAATATGTTAGAAAACATGAAGTTAATGAAATCCGTTTAATGCGGAAGCGATCGGCGCTGACGTGCGGGTGCGAAGAGCTGTGCGGATATAGAGCGGATATTACCGGGAAATTATACCAGATGCCGATTGGTTTTAACCGAGTTTTCATGCACCGTGCATGAGATTATTCTTACATTAAAGCTTAGGGTCTCTTGTGGGTCATAAATAGCTGAAAGCATGGAGATTAGGGCGGGGGGCAGATATAAATACATGATTAAGTTAAAATTGATCTTTTTAAAGCAAAATGCTTGTAATAAGCGTACGTACGATATTCTTGAATTTATAACTATTGTGTCTACCGAAACGCCTACCGAAAAAATCAAAAGCCTACAGCGTAGTATCATTTAAAAAATGTTTGCTTCTTCGTTTTTCGTTAGAGACAGACACTCACTTCTAGTTATTTTAGATATTAAATTATTGGTCAGCAGCTATTTTTAATTATTAATCGATTTAAAATTAGCTGCTGAATATGAATGAATAGTGAATTAAATTCCATGTTTTTTGTAATTTTATTTAATTATTGCCGTGCCCTTTTAGTAGATTCTGTGGCTAAAAACATTTAAATCATACTTTGAATATAACTTGTCAAACCAGCTAACATTAGAATCGTGAATTTTTCTCGACTTTCCCACTACAAAAAATACTTATAAACTATGCAATGCAGAAAATACAGCTATCAACGATATGGGCTCACTCACAAAAGAACTCCACTCTAAGCATGCGAAAAATTTCTTCAAAAACTGCTAAAATTAGGTTAGACCTGTTTCGACATCATTAAATACTTTTTATATGTATAATTGAAACGATAAGAAGCGACATAAATGATTTAAGGTAGTTTATGTGAGTGATGTTACGCGTTAAGGTATATTGTAATTGAATCGGGGTTGATTCGTATTCCACGGAGATCCAATCCAGCTACGTGGGTCGACTAGTAATACATTTCATAAAATTTACATTGCTACCACATTTATCTATTTTCGTTAACTCATAAATGGTTTTATTGGATTAAATGTGCCGTCCCCATATACACATCACTCCTGTTCGTGGCGAGATTTGCAGGATTACGTTGCGATAACCCTGATCCATTGTGAAGGAGGTGCTACCGATTGATTACTTCATTCATTCATTTTGTATGTTTGCTTTCTTATATATATTTTGGTTATCAGTTATAAGGCTTTCAACCTTGCATTCGTGCTTTCGAATCACAACTAGTACCGATAGATTTTATTTCTGTTTCTCCTAAAAACACCCGTTGTCGCTACTCTCTACAAATGACATATTTCGTCATTTAAGTCAATTGGAATAGCTCGTTCCACATTATGATGCTAATCACGGTCTTGGCATCATAGTGACTATCAAGCCTTTATTAGCCTTATAAGTAACTTGTGCTCAGCAAGGCGAGACGGTAATTCACTAAGGGGCACCGCTTGCATCTGAACAAAGCACAAATTAATACACCTAACCAAATCTTAACAGGCCGTAAACGTACCGGCCCCTTTGGAAATGGTACTATCTATGAGCGGCGGTCAAATTTAACATCATGTAAGCCTCCAACCCGTTTGCCCCCTGATTTATAGAAAAAGAATAGGAGGCAGCTAACTCTGGCTAATTTGGTGAAGACAAATATCGTGAGGATAACCTATTTAGACCTCGAAATCGACGACATGTAGTTGATCCTATTCGTCTAAAAAACGCTTTAAAAAAAACTGAGACTCCATAGGGTTTAATCGCTACCTTCTTACTGAATATGAGAATACTTGGAAAGTAGACATACAGCTTTTAAAATCCAAAGACAACCTACATAAGAAATAAATAATCGGGCCACGTCTTAAATTCTCTTTTCTCTTTTTTGTGTCACCATTGATAAAGACTATCATGAAAAGATTTTTACTAATTATCAAGCGAAATGCATTCATTCATTCATAATTATTTATTTATTTATCGTATACATAATCTTAAATAGAAGAAGTTGGTGTGGTGGAAACACAAACTGGACACAGTTTTTCTGTCCACCAGGACGTCGAAAATATTTAGATAATTAACTTATATATATATACTAAGGCCAGTGACATAATATACAATAAAACATTTTTACCATCAAACCATCAAAAACTGCACAAACAACGTAATAAACCAATTGAAACATTGCCGCTTCATAGATAGCCGATGCAAGATACCTGTTCTTGACGAGAATTCTCAATCGACTACAGGATGTGTTCTAATATTTAAATATGAATTAAATGACGATGTCTGATTTTTTATATGCGTAATTTATAATTGTTTGCTTTATGTAATAATTTTTAATTTAAATTTAATATTGTTTCTAGTTATATTAGTAAATAGTGTAGCTGGTAGCGAGTTTATTTAATTCGGAATAATATAATCTAATGTTTTTTTTCCATATAAATTATTGTATTTGGGTAATAGAAATGCATTTTTTAATTTTCTACGTGTTGAATAGTGATAGTGAGCTCCAGTTGTTTTAAGATAATTTTCTGTAAAGTAGTTTTCGTTTAATAATACTAGCTGCACTGTCTCTAGTATAATTGAATTAAATATACTAATGTTGGTGGTTTAAACTAGGCTTACTTGGGCGCTGGAAGTTTTTTATTTCGGAGGCCAAGGCAATTTTTGGGTGGCAGAGCCAGCAGTGTGAGTGAGGCGGATTGTTGTGCATTCTTTTCTAATTATACATTTAGATTAATATATTTATTGTTTATATATTTCCTGTTGGCTACCTCAATAAATAATAATGTATGGACTCCGCTTCTAGTTCTCCTTGGTTATTTTATCAAGATAGTTCTAGTACATTTCCCTCTTTTTATTCAATTAGTGTGATTATTTAATAAGTTATCATAAATCAATTGTATGTTTTTAGACTTATGTTTTGTTCATCTTTCTGAATGAGTGTGTAATAATTTTATTCAGTGAACTTGCATTTTTAAACCGGGCAAGAAATTTTCATTGATTTGTGTACAAAACGGAAAATATAATAATAACACTATTTTTATGCTTTATTTCTGCTTCCTTTATTTATAGGATATTCGTCCGATATAACGTTCGATATAATTGTCTTATTCGCAATGTGCCTTAAGGGAGAAATTTTTTATCAATCAAATTAATATATTAATTAAATAAAATAAATTATTCCGATTGTGAATAGATGTAGACCAAATTGAAATAAGATTATTTCGATAGAATAAAGCAGTTTATTCTTAAAACACTACATAATGAAAGTGTAGTGCTTCTGTAGTCTATAAATAATGTAATCTGCATGCTTTAGCGTTAAAATAAAAATGTACGTTTTAAAATAAAAATTGGCATCTGATATCTGAATTTTGATTTAACTTGTATCATCTGGATGAATCTGAAAGCTAAATGGAAATTAATTTTCAGTGAATTTCGCGGAGCACTCGCAGCGCAGAATTTTACATATTCTTTCGATATAATAAAACTCTTTGTTAAAATAATGAAAAAATGTAGACGTATTTTGGTTGATAAATTTAAATTTCTCCCTTAAGGCACATTGCGAATAAGACAATGGAGTCGTTTGAATATCCTATATATATATATATATATATAAAGGAAGCAGAAATAAAGCATAAAAATAATTAGTGTTATTATTATATTTTCTGTTTTTTACACAAATCAATGAAAATTTCTTGCCCGGTTTAAATATGCAAGTTTACTGAATAAAATTATTACACACTCATGTAGAAAGATGAACAAAACATAAGACTAAAAACATACAATGTATTTATGATAACTTATTAAATAATCACACTAATTGAATAAAAAGAGGGAAATTTACTAGAACTATCTCGATAAAATAACCAAGGAGAACTAGAAGCGGAGTCCATACATTATTATTTATTGAGGTCCAACAGGAAATATATAAACAATAAATATATTAATCTAAATGTATAATTAGAAAAGAATCCACAACAATCCGCCTCACTCACACTGCTGGCTCTGCCACCCAAAAATTGCCTTGGCCTCCGAAATAAAAAACTTCCAGCGCCCAAGTAAGCCTAGTTTAAACCACCAACATTAGTATATTTAATTCAATTATGAATGAATGAATGCATTTCGCTTGAGAATTAGTAAAATTCTTTTCATGATAGTCTTTTACAAGACAACTCATAGGAATACGTACGATAAGACGTACAGTCTTATGTGAATTTCTTTCAGTTAATTTTCCTAAAGCAATGTGCAAACTGGTTCCTTTTAATTTAAAACTATTTCATTAAAACATCTAAAGTCAATTGAAATTCGCGTTTCACATGTTTTTGCTAATTAAAAAACTTAGCACATTTTTCATTCGCAAAGTTATAAATTGCAGTTTATCTTCAACTGTCATCTCGGACAGTTAACTTAAACTGTCGGACTTTATATATTTTAACAAATGAAAAGGCATTTAAAACAACGGCTTTTCATAAACATTTTATGAGACTTAAATATGGTTCATGAATTACTTGGAAATGATCTTGCGTTTTACGGCATTTACAGAATGTGTGAAAAGGCTTGTGTTCACTTTGATAAGTGATTAGTGCAGGTGGAGAAAACAAGTGTGGACTGCGACTGATTAGTGCAGGTGATTAGTTGGCTGCGTAGTAAAGTGTTTAGAAGCCTGTTCTTATTTTTTGCGTGTGAATTGCGAGCGGCTTCGTACCTGCCCTCACTCACAGCGTGCCTTTCAAAACATGTCATTTTATGCGCTTCTCGATGTTCGTCCATATTTGCTGATAGATAGCTATCGACTACTAAATTTACTTAACAGAACCACTAAACAAGAATTGGACTCTACTTACACTACACACCTGCACTAATCATCCTCATTTACTGATCACTTGCACTCGCACTAATCAAAGTATATACAGGCCAAAATTACAAGGCGCATTGTCTGTTGTCAGCTGTAAAGAGAAGAACACAATTTTTTATCCCCTTTGTCCCCACCATTCACTTATCCTCTATAGATTTATGTGATCATTTGCCTAATAAATACATTTGGATATAAAACATTATCCCCTTGAAACAACTAAAAGTATTAGTCGAAGTAACGTAGGAGAGCAATAAATTCTTCAACAAACAACAGACTCCCTAAATCGCTCTCGTGATCCTGAACGCTACGACTTAGCTTTCGATAAAATGTTATGCCTTTTCCGTTTAAGAGTTTAGTACTGCCATGAACAATTCGTGAAATCGTTTACTTAACCAGTAACAATAAATTGTCATATGGAATTTTTTTAAAAGAAAAAAAACATAAGCTTACATATTGTATGTCAATTTCTGCATTGCTCTTTCAAGGATCGTCATGCCATTTAAGCGAAATGTCATTGTTTGTGTCGTCTATGCGTCGGATTATCTCTCTCCCTAAAATATGGCAAGGGGGCTGATGGCTGGCCATGCGTCATACTCGTGAACGGGTGACTGGTCGTACTTGAATACGTGTATGGGGTGATATTAGTTATTTCTACTATGTATTTGCGTGTTGTTCCTACGGTCTTTGTTTTTAATTAATTTTATTATTATTAATTACATAATGTGGAAGATGGTATAATGGTTGCAGCTCATATATGTCGTTGAATTTTGGGTCTAAACATATATGTTTCATTACGATGTATGTTTTACCAAATGAGCCATTGTTACAGGCCGTGATTCGTAAGGTTGAGAGTCGAACTCAAGACCGCTCTTATTGGAATATATGAATATTTAGCATAACTATCGAAAAGTTAGTACAGAGCAGACACGCTCAAGTTCTATGAAGATAATTTGGTTCAATGCAAAAGCACAGCTCAGTGCAACGTCGTTTGCAGTTCAATTATTGTGTAATCTAGTTTACAGTTTCCAGTACAATCGCGACGTCCACAATCGTTTTACACCTCGTGGGTAAAGTCAGGAAGAAAATTTGAAGTAGAAAGGGTGTCGCAGCGATTTTACCAAGCAATCCAATTATCCGTACTGATTGTGAACACTCGACTTCACTTGTTAGGTGAGAATTGCTATACAGATTTTTTTGCAGTTTTGCTTAATTTTTCGTAATAATAATTATGCTTAGACATCGCAAGTGACAAGTTACTTAACATTTGTTTGACTTTAGTATTGTTTTCATCATTTTTCTCTTTGAATGCGTTGTAACCGGCGTACAAACAAATTAATTAATATATATATATATATATAAAATACGTGTCACGTTGTTTGTCCGCTATGGATTTATAAACTATCGAACGGATATTAATCAAATTTGCACACCGTGTGCAGTTTGATCTAACTTAAAAGAAAGGTTAGCTTATATCTCAATCTATACCCGCAATATTATTTTATTGCAAATATTTGTTTATTACTTGATACATTTCTAACAGATGGCGCTCTGTTAAAAGTACTGTTACGAAGACGAGTCAACTGCAATGTTTTTACATTTTTACACTTGTTAAATATATAAATCAGATTTGTTTGTTGAAAATCAGTCTAATTTTAATAGTTACAATGAAGAACGTATTAATATAAAGGTGTTCTATAGTGACATATTTAAAAATGTAGAATAACTGTTGTTAACTGTTTGTCATATATATCGGTTGTCAAATATTTATGCTTGCATTCAGAAAGTTACTTTGCGTAATCTAAGGATATTAAGCTACTTAAATATATAACAAACGAAAGCAACTTGTAATGTTGAGTTACAAAGGGGTAATACTCATCATTCAGTTCACCACGAACGTTATATTTATGTATTGTATACATTGTATTACTTTTACAAAATAATAAATGATTACATTGTCACTTCACTTCATTTCATGTCCTATAACCCCTAGGTGGGGCAGAGGGCGTCCACAGCGAGTCTCCATCGCGTTCGGTCTTGAGCCTCGTGTTTCACCTCGCTCCAAGTCTTACCAGCTCTCTTTGCCTCGTCCGCTACTGTACGGCGCCAGGTTTACTTGGGACAGCCACGCCTTCGTCTTCCTTGCGGGTTCCAATCAAGCGCCTGCTTGGGAATATGATTGCGATCCCTTCGAAGTGTATGGCCTATCTAATTTCACTTGCGCCTCTTGATCTCCTGACTGATCGGGGTTTCTCGGCAGCGCTCCCAAAGTTGCTCGTTGGAGATTTTTTCAGGCCAGTAGATACCCAGAATATGGCGAAGACAGCGGTTGACGAAGACTTGGAGTCGGTGCGAGATGTCTTTGGTGATTACATTGTCAGGCTACAGTAATTAATTGACAACTTTAACATGCGTTATTATACCACCAGCTATTATACTCCTTTTGGATCTGATTTTCGAAACATCCGTTCTCAGTGCTAACAAAATAATTCGAAATCACACCGTCTTTGTTAAAATAAGGCTATACAAAAACTTTAATTGAAGCTGTGTTAACTACAGAATTGCTGTTAAATTGAAATTAAGAGACCACAATAGTTGACATGAGTCAACAGAAGTTTTATTTGGGTTTGTTGATTTATGAAGATTGGTGCGCTGCAGTTCGGTAAAATAGTGCCTTGATATTGTCCCAACATGTCCGTTGGGATGGCTTTCAATGGATTAGGTTTTTGTTCCGGCGAAGTGAAAGCCATTTACAGCAAATAAACGATCGCCGTTGTCATTTATATGAGTGAGCTATTTTCTGCTTTGTACGAAATCGGCCTATATTAGTTGTGATGTGTAAATTTCCTACGTAAAATGGTTACTATCACGTGTTTGTCTTTAGACGGTTTTTATTACGGTCGTATGTTTTACTTTCAAAGACACTTTATGGACACTTGGCAATTACAATGTGCTTCTTTGAAAGCTGTATATGAAAGTAAAGTACGGAGACTTTAGTAATAGTGTTTATCCTTTTATTTCTACACCGTAATCATCAGTGCACCGTATGAAAAAAATGTTTGTTTTAAAATATAAGATACAGATATCTTTTATTCCACGTAAATTTGAATCGGTAGACATCCCTACTCATCGGCAAAGAAGACAGAGGGGGTAGTGCGAAAAAAAACCGAACTCAAACTCTCTGTACTCTATTAAAAGAGCAAATCATCAAACAACAATTGAACAACAGAAGCAGCCAGTCTAGCACTAGTGCCAGGCCCTTTCAACTAGACAATCGCTAACTTTATAGTAAGTCTTTTTACACAGCTTTTCTTGAATACATTTATTAAATGGCAGAGATAAAAGAGCATCTAGGATTCTATTAAAGAAAAGTATCCCTTATCCCAAAAAATAATAATTTACATCAGATAGTCTAGTACGCAGAAATTTCAGTCTGCGTTTGTTCTGAGTATTATCATTATGCATATGTGCTATTTCAGTAAAGTTATATATACTAAATTTTATTGACAAGTTCTTATTATTTTACGAGAGCAACCACAAATGTGTGACATGATGTGATTCCAAATGATACCGCCCGTAGACGCTGAAATTGCCAAAAACCTAGAGATCCTTTTCTACAAAGCCTCAATCATAATCAACTGTATGATTTAATGAACATTTTCAGAATGTCAACTTGAAATAAAATAATTCAAGATAACGCCAATAAAGAGGTTTATCAAATAAAAAATCTTCTAAAACCTTCACCAACATTACGCCACTAATATCTCCATTATTCCTTCATTACCCTTCTCCACAGTCCCCTTCGCCATTGTTTTACGAGAAACTCCTCAGCACTTTTAGGATCTAATAAATTCTACCGCTCAAGCATTTTATTTGCACGCAATATACTTGTAAACTGTGCTATAAGCTTAGATCGACAAAGCAATATTCGCCGGTTTTAGTATAATGACATTTATATTACTAATAGGCACATTCACCATTAATATACTGGTATTACTGTAACCATTGAGCAGTGTTGGCCTAGTGGCTTCAGCGTGCGACTCTCATACCTGAGGTCGTAGGTTCGATTCCCGGCTGTGCACCAATGGAATTTCTTTCTATGTGCGTATTTAACATTTGCTCGAACGGTGAACGAAAACATCGAGGAAACCGACATGTCTTAGACCCAAAAAGTCAACGACGTGTGTCAGGCACTGGAAGACTGATCACCTACTTGCTTATTAGATTTAAAAATGATCATGAAACAGATTGAGAAATCTGAGGCTAAAACCTAAAGAGGCTGTAGCGCCACTCATTTTTTTTATTTTATTTAAACATTGAATTAAGGAATCATCTTTAACAGTAGTTAAAGCATAATAAGCGCTCACTCGACACATGAATGAACGAAAACACGAACATAATCCAGATTTGTTTGGTATTTATATACCAAAGAAATCTGTGGCGTCAGTTCTCCTGCATTTAGCAGCGATTCTTATCAAAAAAGAATTGAACACTTAAAAAAATAGTACTTAGACAAGAGGTTGGACTTAGCAGACATGACACAGCGAGAATCCCCTTTTGCCCTCAAAAATAAACTTAGGATTATATTCCTATTAAACCTTTTGCCATTCCGTAAAAGCGTCCTAGGTTCTAACGCTGCCGTTCTTAGGTCTTGTAAGATAGATAATAAATTTCGCCCAGAAATTGACCCTTCCCACCTCCTTTACTTACAGATTCGCAGAGATATCTTTTCCAAGTTTTACAATAACTTATCATTGATATCTCTTGCTTTTTATCAGATATTTGTAATATTTGCAAGCCTGCCCTGAAAGTGCTTAACCATAAAAATTATCAAATTTCATTGTTGATTACCGTTTCTAGATATGTATAAAGATTTTATTGAAATTTGCATTCTTTTTTAAATAAATAAATCACGAAACGAACGGGCACGTACGAATTACCATGATATTTGTCGCAATATTTGACTCTATCGGCTACTGCGAAATTACGTTAAACCCAACTCAAATACGTCGTAAGAAATAAAATTCAACTTAATGTCCTTCAAGAAAAGAACGTACCAATTCTTAAAAGGCCATCAACGCACTTACGAGCCTTCTAGCAATGTGAGTGTCCATGGGCGGCAGGTGAGATATCAGGGTCTCCTGCCCCTTTTCTATTACATAAAAAACATTTTTCATACAATACTCTCACTCGCTATTTATTTATTGCATTTTAGGAAGATTTACAGTATTTTAACAGAATGTAAATTATTATTACTATAAAATAAAGACTACTAATTACAAATCTCCACCTATAGATAAACCATAAATACCTTAGGGAGATAGGAATAATAAAATGAACAGTGATGGATTTCTAAAACCTACGAAGCAATTAAAAGATGGAAATTAAGCATGAAAAAGCAGAAGATTTTAAATTTATTACTATCCTAACGGAAACAGCTGGATGTGAGTGAGTGACAAGAGAAGAGAGCTATATCAAATCTCTATTTATTGTCATTAAATATATAATGCATCCCTCACTTACTTAATTTAAAATACATTACGTTATACCGTTTTTAAGTAACAGCCTCGTATATGTATGTTAAATTAACTTTTTCTGTATAGTAAGTTATCAACTTTTGGTTCCTGACCTTTGACCACGTTGATTATCGCGCATAAGGCATGCCGCACGATGTAACCACCGTCCAAGCTAGTGCGAATAAAACAGAAAATTCAATTAGTGTATAAAAGCCCTAATGCGTGCCAACAGGGTTGAGAGTCTTACACTAGACACTGCTAAAATATATTTCTTGGTGTAGCTTCAAAAATAGAAATTATTAACAAATATAATTAATATTACATCTGAAGCGCGAGTGCTACGCTCGAGTTGCAATCTTGTTATATTTAAGTTCTCTCGATGCAAGATGCAATAATATAATAATGCTCTTAATTAAAACTACAACTCAAGAATATTTATCTAACGATATATTGTAATTAATATTCAAGTTGTTTGATTGTTATGGTATAAATTTATCTTTTTATATATAATTATTCTGTGAGTGTGTATGTCACTGAACTTCTCTCAAACAACTGGACCGATTTTGACGAATTTTTTTGTGTGTATTCAAGGGGATCTGGGAATGGTTTAGATTCACAATTTTATCCGCTGGACAATGTTTTTTTAATTAATTTTTAATTTATTAGTAGTTGTTGATTTTGGAATGTTTTACATTGGATGCGACAGACGGCGCTACCATCGCAGTGTCAAATTTAAAATAATATTCGAATTTTAATTTTAGTCTATCCCGACAGTTAGCGCTGCGATCAAATTTAAAAAAAGTTTTGTTATCATTGTGTTATTGTAGACCATGTGCTGGATCGTTAGATATTGTCATAACATTTGAATAATAATTTTCATCAAAATGGTTCAGAATGTTTTAGCTTATTAAAAAAAGTTTGAAATTTTCAAATTAAAGACGTGTAGACAGGACAACGTCTGTCAGGTCCGCTAGTATTAATTAAAAGTTGCACAGTCAAAAGATTATGGCTGTTGATAACAAATCTTTTCGCTAACATGTGACCAACATCTTATCACTAGTCATCTCCTAATTTGAGGAGGTGACTACTGAAGTTAAGCCTTTTTGGAACAGTAAGAATACCTTACAGATTGTAATTAGGTTTTTAAAAAATAAGTTGCCATATTTCTGTGAGTTTATTTATTAAACAGTTTATTGATACTCCACAGCTTAATAGAACATTTACATAATATTTAACACATGTAAAAATACAGATTACTTGTCAAAAATTGGCGTTACGTAATAAATTTTAAATAAGTGCTAGGAAATACTATGAACTTAATTCCTATATGACATTTTTAAGATACCACAGTACATAAAAAGCCCGATTAATTTCCAATCATGACAAAAATATACATACAGCATAGATTTTTACATTTATTCTTGTTATTTTATATCCTAGATATCTTCAGTACTATTGATCGGATCCCCTTCACGAGTAAAAGCCTCCTTCAAACTTTTTACTGAATTTGTCTATGGCTTTCTTTCTCCATTCATTTCTTGCTATTATAAATGATATAATAATTAGGGCCTGTTTCACAATGTCCGGATAAGTTCCAAATAAGCTATTTATTACTTATTGGTAGGATAAACAGTATTTTTGCGTTTCACGATTGTCAGATAGCGCGAAATTTCTTCAGAACTTTTATCTTCCGAATAATTTATGTGTTGCATAGCTATTTGTTACTTTATCCATACATTGTGAAACTGGCCCTAAGTCAAATTAAGTAAAAGTTATTAGTAGAGTTGGCCTAGTGGCTTCAGCGTGCGACTCTCAAACCTGAGGTCGTAGGTTCGATCCCCGGCTCTGCCCCAATGGACTTTCTTTCTATGTGCGCATTTAACATTTGCTCGAACGGTGAAGGAAAACACCGTGAGGAAACCGACATGTTTTAGACCCAAAAAGTCGACGACACGTGTCAGGCACTGGAGGCTGATTACCTACTTGCCTATTAGATTTAAAAATGATCATGAAACAGATTCAGAAATCTGAGACCAAAACCTAAAGACGTTGTAGTGCCACTGATTAGTGGAGTTAGATTATAACTGTTCATTAGCTAATATAAGCTTGATTACAGTAAAATAATTTTGAGTGTCTGTTAGGCACATAACGCCGATTTTATTTTAAATACAACAGTTTTTTGTTACCCTTAAACCAATTGACTTGATTTACTCAGATCAATACTTGGTTTAATTTTACGAATAAACTTGTAGCAATTGAAAGAGTATTTCCATGATCGAGGATGACACACTAATCCGAAAGAAAAGTGATCTATAGCGGTATCCGGGACAAATGTCGCGTGACCCGAACAAAACCGCGCTGAATATTTATAGATCCGGCCGGGTAGAGGTAATGTTTCATAGCGATGTTCCGGTACCCGGTTAATTCTTTACGATTCTTGTTCTTGATAGTTTTCTGAAGCATTATTTGTACAAAACAAACGTCATCGCGTTCTCTTACTACATAATCTTGAACCATTGACATCTTACAATTTGTACAATATTACGTGGTGTTGCCATTCTAGCAAAACAAATGGCATCGTGTTCTTTTATTACCATGAGTGTTACATAATAGCATTCAATTTAGTTTTTTATTATGTACCACCACAAATCTGTTTTAGTACGTAATTTGAAAATGTGTAGTGCATATTTCAATTCTCTATTTTATAATATTCATTTATATTAAGTTCAAAGCATCCTTTAGTACATCCAAAGTCACGGCTCCACTCGCATCACGACTACAGATTGTTGAATACAGTTGTAAATAGTAAGTACCTTATTAATAATCTTAATCTTTTATCGATTGGATAATGTAATACAATGATAATTTTTGGACGCAAATGATTGTTTATGCATGAAGAGCGGTCAGAGCACCAACACTACGTGTACCAGCTGCACAGAAAGTATTTAAAAACCAATTCATCGAAGGGTCCTTCAAGAAAAGAGCGTACCAATTCTTTAAACGCATTTGCGAGCCTTCGAGCAATGTCCATGGGCGGCGGGTATCACTGAACATCAGGTGAGCCTCCTGCCCGTTTAGCCTGTTGTTTCTGTTGTATTATTATCGTTTAAGAGAGCGGCCACAGGATGCGGTAACGGTGCAGCGCCGCACCGCAATTATTTCGAGCTATAGGGTGCCACACGGGCGTTGCGGTGTGGCAACCCCCGCCTCGTCTTGCAGGTCACAAGTCCGACGCGCTTGCTGTGTGACTCCGTGCGGCGCTACAACGCGTTGTATGACATGGTATAGTAATTTGTACGTAGGATGACGTTGCGGCACCGCTCCGACGGCGCACCGCACAGTTTCCACATCGTGTGGCCGCGCTCTTATAGGATTTTGAATAGAAAACCAGTATTTGTATACACAACCTGTATGAAAAAATCTTCTTATCAAATAAAAATGAAACTGTCATCTGTCAAAACAGACACCCTCTAGAGTCTAGACATGACGAAATTATCTTCTTTAAAATTTACGGTTTCAAAATTATGAATTTTGTTATTTAATGTCAGAAAATGAAAATTATTATAGCTTATGCATTCGTATTTACCGGTCCTGGATCTATATTCAGCGGTGCCATAATAATTTATTCATAACGTCGACTGCAGAGCGTCGCGGTGAATATTTTCGCTGACTCTCTCTTTTATTGAAATTCTTTGCGAGTTATTCGCTAAGTTTTCTCATCTATCGACACCTTTCATACCGTGTTCTTAATTTAAAGATGATATACATTGAACATTATAATGATTTATAAAATATTTTTTAACTAGATTTTATCTTAATTCAGCATTAATTAAGCAATGTAGAACTAACATTCTTTGAATCTAAAACTAAAACCTTAAGAAGTAGAATCACTAAAATACATTATTAAAAGGAATCCCTTTAGGCAAGGTTCCGAAAATACTGGCAACGTAACCTTGAATAACCCTTTTGAATATCTAGACTAAATCTTTGTCCGAGGTAGCTGCCACCTCTTCGGTCTTCTGTGATATCGACTTAAGTTTTGCGCTTATTAAAAATTTCCTTAAAAAGCCTTATAGCGCTAGGACCCCACGGATCAATTTAATTTTTCACGGATTTCTTAAATCTTGAATTAGGTAAATGTAAAAAAATGTATACAACGTTTAATGCTATTATAATATGTGCATTGATTTATCAATTGTCAGTTCAATTATTTGGATTTGCAGTGATTTACTCTTTACCGTGAATTTTTCTTCACAGACTTCAAAATATTACACAAGGATACTTCCCGACATATAAATAAACTCAGTAACATTTAATACAAGTCAGACATTATTTAGAATTTTAAAAAGTTTATTTAGTACACATAAGCCATTTTAACGGTAATTGTTCCTTCAAAGTGAATGTAGGTCAACTTGACTTTATGTACACGATTTGGTTGCGTGAGTTACTTTCTTTACCGTGTCTTAAAGTTTAGAAATTTTAATAGACTGATAAACATTTTTATTTATTGTATATTCCGCTTGTGCGGTTATATATTAATGCTGTATGATCATAAACATTTTTTTTTTTTTAATATTTTCTACACAATTCCCCGACTATAAAGTCGTCGGAGACATTAAGTATCTATATTGTATTGTATTGTAAGTAAGTATATTGGTATCTATATTGTATTGTATTTTAATTTGTAAGTAAGTATATTGGTAACTCCGATGTTAATACCCTACTGCCTATTCCTTTTAACCACCCTTTGTATAACCACTACAGCGAATCTCAAAAATATGCCCCTCAATTTGACGTTGAACATTATTTCCCTTAAATTTGTCTCCGCTACTTTTATGCCCATAGCTTGCTCAGTGTTAAACCTGTCGTATCCATACATTGGACATTCGGTCAGAACATGTAACACCGTCTCCTCGTCCGCATCGCCACAAGGACAGGCTGCACTTTGTTTAATCCTGAATCTGTAAAGGTACGACAGGAATCCACCGTGACCTGTCAACATCTGGGTAATCAATCCCGTTGGTTTCATTTGTTTAACTATCGAAAAAGCCGAAACAACATTTGGAAAGAATAACTTTGTTATTGCCGCTGTTTCACCGTTCCGATATCTGTGATTCCATTTTTCTATCGTATTTCCGCGTAAACAGTCTTTCAAATGCAATATGGGGAATCTATTGTACACGGGTGCCTCTTCTAGGTGCGCAGCTTCTTTTGCCAGTTGGTCTGCTCTTTCATTCCCCTCCACGCGCGCATGCGCTTTGACCCAAAAAAGATTAATTTTTTTGTTGTTGAAACGCGCTTTATTTATGTTCTCACGGATTTGAACTACAAGGGGATTGAAAGAGCGACCACCCGCAACACATTCGAGTGCACATCGGGAGTCACTATAAACGCCGTAGGTTGCTTATGGGTGACAAAGGATCCTTCATAAACATATTTGTCATACTACATAATTCTCTAAGGTCCCTTCACATGTATTGGTCATATAGTGTATACTATTGTATATATTACAATAGAAAAAACATGTGTCTATCTCTATCTGTCCAACTTTGATAGCCATTGCTACTCCTGCCACTTTGCTAATTGACATACAGAAATATGTTTGTGACAAAATTGATCTAACGCACGTCACGCTAGTCACACTTGGACTTGTGTTTTGGGTAACTAGATTACAATTATTCTGTGGTGTTGCATGTTTAAAAAAAAGGCAATTGCTTTTTTTAGGTCTGGGCCTCAGACTTCAGAATTAGTTTCACGGTCACGTCTTATAGGCAAGTAGGCGTAGGCCGTCGCCTTTCTGTGTCTAAGGCAAGGCTGACGATGATATCCTTCACCGTTCGAGTAAATATTTAATGCGCGCATAGAAAGTCCATTATTACACAGCAGGGTTTAGAACCTACAACTTCAGGTATGAGAGTCGCACGCTAAAGCTACTAGGCCAACACTGCTCTGTACTGTATGTATATATATATCAATTTTTATTAAAAAAAAAATAGCACATATTTTTACTACTTTTAAATGTAAAGAAACCACTAGATAAGAACAATGGTCACACACGTGCTGGGATGCATACGTTCTATTCAATGCATTACTTTATGGCCCGATATCTTCTCCGATCGTGATACTCATAAAGATTGCGTTTGAGAAATAATGTGCACCAGCGTTAAGGTATTTTTTAATTTGAAATAAATCTCCAATATACTATATGTCGCAGATGCAAAGCGACTAGTGCATATTTGACTGATTATATCATACCGTAGGTTCAATTCCCGGCGGTGCACCAATGGACTTTCTTTCTATGTGCGCATTTAACATTTGCTTGAACGGTAAAGGAAAAATATCGCGAGGAAACCGACATGTCTTAGACTCAAAAAGCCGACGACATGTGTCAGGCACTGGAGGCTGTTCACCTACTTACCTATTAGATTTAAAAATGATCATGAAACAGATTCAGAAATCTGAGGCCAGGACCTAAAGAGGTGGTAGCGCCACTGATTTATTTTTTTATACATATATGAGATTATTACGAATATCGAATATTTGCAAACTGAAACAACAGTAAAAAGATTTATTAATTAATTGATGCCTTTATGAAGACACTTAAATTATATTTCAATAAATTGTGGTTTCACTTAAAATCTCAATTTTTTGTCCAGCATCTACGCATCTACAACTCAGTTATTTTTTTTTTAACTAAAAGGTATGTTCATAAATAAGTTCATTATAACAACTGATTTTATTTAGATTTTTTAAGCATTGGAAATCTCGGCTCATAAAGTCATTAATAATTTGAATAATATTACAAAAGCATTTATAAGCTAAAAATTCTAATTATTTATTATAACATTCGGTAATAGTAGTAGCGAATATTATTATGTAGTACATAGTAGCGTTTGTAGACAACGTTGTAGCAATTGTAGGCTTATCTCGTAGCATTTGGAGTCGACTCACGTACTGTACGACACGTTACTTTTTATCGTACGTATTTATACGGTTGTATAATTAACGTTACATTGTGCATTCGATTCGTGCCAAAGGCACATTGCAAAAGGATTTCTCTTAGCTATCGTATTTCCTCACCATAGCTTTAAAGCCTTATACTAATTTTGGATTTGCTGTGAGAGAATTTTTTTATATCAAAATAGCTTTTCTCGATTACTTTTATTTAGGATAAGTTTAAGTTCATCACCACCATTTACAATCCTCCGTCCACTCTTTTTTTCTTCCCACTGTGCCATTCCAAGTCTTTTTGACCCATCTGTCATCACAAACGCGGGCAATGTGACCGGCCCATTTTCACTTTTAGAATATGTTTTGTTATTAACAATATCTAAGTTTCAGCCGGATAATTGAGCCCTCCATAGCCCTTTGGCATACTCTAATCTTCTTTAAAAATACATGTTTGGCATCCATGATGAGACACATGTGTTCATGACTGTTCCTTTATGCCCGAATTAAAGTTGGATTAAAAAAAATAGACATCTGGTATATATTTATTTTACTATAGTTTTATCAGGGCTACACGCAAAGCAGCCTACTGATCTCATCATATAAATCATAATAAAAATATTAAGTGAAAAAAAGTGTTTTTTTTTTGGAATGTAATCTCGCTGTTGGCCTTAAGGGCCTTTACTTTTTTCATCACGGGCTGTTTTGGTGAGTGAAGTGAAGTGGTGTGACTGTATTTAATATTTATATTCAACTAATTATATTACGACACTCGAAGAACTTTTATAATTAGGAGAGCAACTGTCTTATTACTAATCCAAAGGTCGCATTGACTAGTAAACCGCGTCAATTTTGTCCTCAACTTTACTTTAACAACGGTGCCAAGCAGTCTGCGGATCAAAGAGTGAGTAAGACGCTACGCACAGAACGAAACGCATATACATTACACTGTTCGTCGACGCGTAGGTTCCGCCTTATTTCCCCCGCACCGCTAACCCCTACACCTGTGCAAGCGCATCCCGCACACACGGTCATCGTATCGACCCGACGGCAAATTTAGGCCTACATTTTAATATACTAAACCGTGCAACATGTCAACTATACGCACACCTACCGAGCCTAAAATGACTGCACAGACGACAACACCGTTAAACCACTATGCTTCTGACCCACAAATAAACATTTCAAACTGTAAAATAGACAATACAGACCAATTTTCGTTTATTTCAAGAAGAACAAAACGCAAACACGAAGAAATTACGGAGCAAGGAATGTCTCAACTTATTAACATGTTGAATGACTTTTCATCCAAACAGGATGCAAAGATGGCTAATTTGAATGCTGCTATAACCACCATATTAGAACAAAACTCGGTCATTCAAAACACAGTTGAATTTATCTCCAGTAAATATGACGAAATGTTATTATCAATGCAAAAACTCCAGGACGTAAACGTGTCATACAAGAAACAGATAAACTCTCTACAGGCCAAAATAGACATGTTGGAAAAAAACTCCTATGCTACAAAGCTTGAAATTCGTAACGTTCCTAAGTCTGGACAAGAAAACAAAGAGACCCTCACAAGTATAGTGAAAAATATTGGGACTGCCGTTGGCTTACACCCCACCCTTGTGTCGAGCGAAGTAAGGGATATTTATCGTACAAAGTCCTCATCAATAATAATTGACCTTACCACCACAACAATGCGAGACTCACTTATTGCAAAAACCAAATCCTTCAACAAGGAAATGAAGGGCTCGAAAAAGCCACAGCTTAACACGTCCCATATAAATATTCCTGGGCCCACTCACACTATATATCTATCAGAACACCTGACGACAAGATCCAAGCACATCTTTTTTCTCGCCCGAGGGCTTGTTAAAAGTAAGAAGATTGCTGCATGCTGGACATCATACAGCAAAGTCTATATCAGGGTGGCCGAGGGCCAACCGTCATTGCGCGTGGACTCAGAAGAGGACCTACAGAAGTACTGATTTTAGCCTTAATATATTATGTATTAATTTTATTTACGTGTTACTGTATCTTACATCATTTAAATTGCTCTTTTATGTCCTATTCAATATCAGTTATTTGTTTGTACCAGTGTGTAAACTGGGAAGAATAAGGAAGCCACATATAATACAAATCTATATTTATATAAACCACTACACATATATTATACAAACTTACACAACACTTACACATGTAATGACTATCTATAAGCAGTCAACTATACTTATTATGATTGCTAGAAGTATCGCAACATACTATACCCCAAGTAACAATAAAATTAACTTATATTCTCGACCTATTTGTGTGCACTCCCCGTCCCAAGTGAATGATAGTGTATAGATATATAAACGATTGTAACCATCTTTATAACGACCTAGATTCCTACAAAAATATTCAATTTTCAATCTGTGATCCCGAGGAATGTCAAAATGTGATCAGAAGTTCATGCAAATCTTTATCAATCCTATCACAGAATATAAGAAGTATAACCTGTAATATTGATAGTTTTATAACTCTAATTGTGCGAACTAATATGTCCTGGGATTTTCTTATTTTAACCGAATGCTGGCTTCCGTCTACAAAATTTATACCAAATATACAAGGATACAACTATGCTGCCACTAAAAATAATTTAACTCAAAATGAAGGGGTTATTGTCTATTACAAAAAAGATTATAGTCCACTCATCGAGGAACCTCAGGAATTTCACGACGCTAATTGTTTAATAATTAAAATTGATCCCTCTACTGTTATAATTGCTATATACCGTCCACCAGGATACAAAGAACCATTAACTTTTATAAATTCTTTGAACTTACTTTTAAATAAATTAAAATCTCATAAAAATATAATTATTACAGGCGACATAAACGTTGACATAGCTCAAGGGACAAGTGACCAGCGCTCATGGGACTATCTGAATCTCCTTGCAGAGTTTAACATCCATCCCGGGTACAACGCTCCAACCCACAACCGCACGTGTTTGGACCACATTATGGTTAAGTCAAATAATGAAGCACACTGCCTTATACTTAAATCTACCATAACTGATCACAACAGTGTAGCCCTCCATTTAAAGATCCAAAAAGACTATTCCTTAACTCCTCGTCAATATAAAAGTATCGTAAACCTTGCTAGATTAGATCTAACAATCCAAGGACTTGATTTTTCACAATTGTATAATCAGACAAATGTGAATGAGGCAGCTAGATTATTTACAGACTTATTAACAAAGGCTATTATAGATAACTCCAAACAGATAGCTGTACCCAGACGTAAAATAATTATAAAACCCTGGGTGACACCTGGGCTCCTCAGATGTATGCGCAACAGGGATAACCTTCACAAAAAAACTAAAAAAAATCCAACTGACGCAATATTAGCAGTGACGTATAAAAGATATAGAAATTTCTGTAATTCGTTAGTAAAAAAAGTTAGGCGAGCGTATGAAAAGGATGAAATTACTAGACATAGTACAAACAGCAGGAAACTTTGGGAGACCATTAATAATATTACACAATATAAGAAACCTATATCATCTTCTATAGAACTTTTAAAAAACTGTAACCCACAAGAAAAAGTTAACAGTGTAAATTCATTCTTTGTAAATGTAGGGAAAAACATTGTTACCGGTCTAGGGATTGAAAATAGCTTTTCCTATAACACTTCTCCCGCCCCGTCAATAAATTCTCTTGTCCTCATGCCCACTGACAATGCAGAGGTTAAGAGTTTGGTGATGGGTCTGAGAGACAAATGTGCTGTTGGTAATGATTTGATACCTAGTCGACTTCTCAAACAGCACATTGAAGTTTTGGTCCCACCCATCACTTACATATGCAACCTCTCCATGGAAACAGGAGTGTTTCCAGACATTTACAAGAAATCCCGCATAACGCCTATCTACAAGGGTGGTGACAAAAGCCTTGTAGACAACTACAGGCCTATCTCCTTACTTCCCATCATGTCGAAAATCTTGGAACGTCTGATTAACAGGAGATTGGTTCATTTTCTCGACAAATATAATATAATCTCTGACTCCCAATATGGTTTTCGTTCGGGTAGGTCCACAGATGACGCAGTGCATAGCTTGACTGATTTTGTAGTTAGGAATATGGATAGGAGGGAAAAAGTTATCGGTATCTTCATGGACTTGAGCAAAGCGTTTGACACCGTTTCTATTGAAGTGTTACTGCACAGAGTGGAGAGATTGGGCATTAGGGGCATAACTCACAAACTTTTCGCGAGTTACCTCTCTGGACGTACGCAAATTGTGAGGGTGGGGGATTGGTCTAGTACAGAGCTACCAGTGACCTTCGGTGTGCCGCAGGGCAGCGTCCTGGGACCCACACTGTTCCTTATTTATATAAATGATTTGTGTGGGATGGACCTTAGAAATGGAAAAATTGTAGCCTTTGCTGATGACGCAGCCTTGTTGTTCCATGGTCAGGATTGGTCTGTGGCCTTTCAACATGCTCAGATAGGTTTGAATTTGGTTTCTGATTGGCTATTTAGAAGTTCTCTGGCCCTTAACTCTGATAAGACCAAATTCATAACCTTCGAAATTACGAAGCGTAAAATCCCTTCTAATCTTGAACTTGTGTCACATGCTGGATCATGTTTAACCAAAGTGCAATGCGGATGTCCAAAACTTACCTCCACAAGTACCTTGAAATACTTAGGTGTCATGCTAGATAGCAACCTGAATTTTCAAGCTCATATTGATCTATTGACCGGTAGAATTAGAAAATTGATTTATATATTCAAAATTTTGAGGCACATTGCTAATCACACTTTAATAAAAACCGTCTACTTATCACTATGTCAATCCATTCTGGGCTATTGTATATCTTCATGGGGTGGCTCCGCAAAAACACAACTTCTGAAGGTAGAAAGAGCTCAAAGAGCTATTCTCAAGGTAAGCGCTTTCCTTCCGTTCATGTATCCCACGGCAGAGACTTACAAACATTGGAAGGTTCTCACTGTTCGTCAAATCTTCATTCTTGCCACAATACTACGCAAACACTCACTTCTCAAATATGACCCACACCTCAATGATAATAAGCGTAGAAAAAATGCACTGTGCCATACAAAACCCTTTCGCACAAGCTTTGCTCAAAAATTTTTCTGTTTTTTGGGTGATTACTTGTATAACAAGGTCAACTTTTCTCTCTCCATATATCCCCTAACAAAAAATGAGTGCAAGAAGACGGTTACACTGTGGCTATTGGACTTTAACTATGAGGATACAGAGAAAATGCTTATCATAACTAAATAGTTGAGCATAAAGTTTGACACAAATTTTATTTAATAATTATTTGGAGTGTAGTTGTGCAGTATTTTTACGTCAATTATTCAGAACACACACATACACAGACACACACATACACAAATACACACATACACTAACACACACATACACAAACACACACACATACACATACACCATGTGGTTTCCTTATAATTAATATAATTGTCTATTCTTTACATAAAATCATTTTGTCGATCCGAAGTGGTGGAGGCCTGATGACCTGTAACACAGGTGCACAACCTTTAACAGGCATCAGTCTCACTTAAGCACTAGCAGTCTCTCCAAAGAAAAATGACAATTATTGTATATGTTTTTGTGAGAAATAAATAAATATATTATTATTATTATTATTATTAAAAATTAATATAAAAACGATTAAAAGGTAATAAACGCCAAACAGCTGAAAGTAATCGCATTTGCGAATTAGCCATGAATTGTGGAAAACCGATTTATAACTGAAAGTGAAAAGATATCGAAAGTTAATACGTGAAATTTGACAATTTAATTTTTATTAATACCTAATTAAAAATTGATAAAATTTTGGCCCGTGGCAGTTAGTACCTTGCCGTCACCTTTGTAGGTTACAAATATTGTAAATATAAAAGCAAAAGCTATATTGTTTTGGAAAAATAAATGAAAGAAGAAAATGAAAGAAGAAAAGTTGGAATGAGCTATTGAATAAATCAAACGTTTTAATAACTATATATCCAATATTATTTTAAAAAACATATATTTTATTCGTGTTATACGAATACAAAATCACAATAAATTAAATGATAAACACGCAACGATATAGGTGTCTTACAAAACAATTAAATTATAATGAGAAGTTACACAAGTAAGATCGTTTACAAGCCATTATAACGCAAGTCACGAAGCGCAGCGAGACGAAATTAATTTATTAAGGCTTGTTTGTAATTACCGTGTAAGCTTGTCTCAAGTTAGTGTTCTCATCTCTACTTAAAAAAAATAGGTAAAAAAACTTTTTAAGTTAAACGGTTTTATGTTAAACATACATTGCAATGTTTAAGATAAATGTACTAAAAACCAAAAAATAATAAAATAGATACAGTCGTGGGAATTATAAACATATGCATAGACTAGACTAAAATAAAACCGTGGGGCACGTCAATTGTCTACAAATTATCGACTTAATGAGCGATAGAAGAATCGTTTAATTCGTCGTTAAAATAGGCAGTTGGCCCGCAGACGGTGAGGAAATTACTTACTATTTTCTTGCTCATGGAAATTCCAATAAGTATACACTCCATGTAAATAAAAGAGATGTTTCAACTAGTTTATCGTTGGACATTCACAGTGCTGGCTGGCGAGGAATCGTTTCACTGCTCGTAGTTTGTCTTTAATCGACAAAACATATGATAAAAGTACTACTTGCTCACCACTATGAAACCCTAAAACTCGCTTATAATCGAGCTTGCTAGCTTGTTTCCACATTCTAGCCCTACTTATCATACGTCCATCGTTGTCGGTTGAACAACTGCCTAATTATAGTGTAACATTACAAAACAAACATTTTAATCAACGATTGTAGACAATTGACTGCCTGTCCGCGAAAACCGTACTGCCCATAGAGGCCACTAAATTTCACGATTTTAACAAAGACAACATTCGACATCACATGGAGATGCCCCATTACATGGAGTTGACGTGCCGCACGGTTTTATTTTAGTCTAGTCTATGCATATGTTTATAATTCCCACGACTGTATCTATTTTATTATTTTTTGGTTTTTAGTACATTTATCTTAAACATTGCAATGTATGTTTAACATAAAACCGTTTCACTTAAAAAGTTTTTTACCTATTTTTATTTTCTAGTTTTTAGTTTTTATTTCGCATTCTGTTTAATTCATTTAGTGCTTCATTATTGCAAGGTTTCTTGCCCGTTAGTTTATTGCAGTCCAAATCCTCTATACGTAGTCCCTGCAAAGATCTTACTCTACTAAGAGCCACGTAGGCTTGACCTTCTTCAAACAGTTTCGCACCTAAGTATACGACTGCGTGATCCACAGTGCTGCCCTGCATTTTATGTATTGTAGAAGCCCGTGATAGTATTAAAGGCAACATTCTTCTTTCAGCCGTCCCGTAATTGTACTTAGCTGGAAACTGTATGGCTTTCGGGTGTATAAGATGTACTCCGTCTCTTGCGAAATCAATTCGGATGGAAGGTACATCTGTTGCATACATCTGAGTTCGACGAAATTGAGGTTAAACGATTTCGTTGATGTAGCCTATAGCGCCATTTACTAATCCCTTTGTAACCTCAATATTGGACCGTAGCATGACTTTTGCCCCCACAAATATTTGCAATTCCGCTGGTAAACCCCCAGTTTTGTTGATATCAGCTGGTATTATAGTAGCTATATCCACATTGTCTGCATTTCGTGTGGCGTGTACTAGCTGATCCTGCGCTTTTATTTTGTAAATGTGAGCACCATTATTTCTGTACAAATTCAATACAGCAGAACTGTGGTCGTTAACTTGTTGATTTGTGGGGTATACCTTAAACGCTTTGTCTATTGCAAACTCATCACTCGTGTCTTGAAGAAGTCTTCCCATTAAAATACTAAAATGTTGGGTTGTTAGCTCACCGACTCTAAAAGCATTCAAAATATCAATAAAAGTCTGGTCACCTAGCTGACGCATATTTTCAGTTAATTCACACAGCGTGAATAAACGCCAGAGATGTGTAGCTGGTTGGAGATGTTCTGGCTGTTTGAAAACAGGTGTTCCTGATCGTTTTATAGGAGGCAGTTGTAAAAGATCACCGAAAAGTAATACGTTTACTTCTACTACTACTTAAAAAACTCATTTTCACAGTTCTTAATTTGCCTTAATTGAGCGTCCATCATGCATAACATTTGATAAGACACCATGGAAATCTCGTCGACAATCAAAAATTCTGTCTGATGCCATTGTTGTCTCATTATTCGCAAATAGTTTGCCATACAGTTCTCGGCGCGTTTTAACCTTTCACCTTAACTTGGGTGGTGTACCGCTAACGACGTATGTATCATTTTTAGCCACCCTAACGCCACACAGTCCGCAACACGATACAAAATCTTGACTTGGGTGGTAGATTCAGGCTGGATTAATCAGATACCTAAATTACAGATTCAATTTCTAAATTTAAATTTTATTATTATACGCCATTTGGTGGCTGCGCCCATCTTAAATATTGAGGTTGTATAGTGTACTGTATTCTTCTTGTCAAGCCCTTTTATTTGATACCCATATTGGTGGGATTGATAAAAAATTGTTATCAGCCATTTGGTAGCGGCGGCCATCTTAGATTTCAATTTTGCGTAGTAAATTGTATTCTACTGGTTGAGCACTTTCATTTGATACCCATATTGATGGGATCGATAAAACCTACGTTATCCGTCATTTTGTAGCGGCCGCCATCTTGTATTTAAATTTTTTTTTATAGTATATTGTATTCTGCTTGTTGAGCCCTTTCATTTGATACCCATATTGATGGGATTGATAAAACCTACGTTATCCGCCATTTTGTAGCGGCGGCCATCTTGAATTTATAATGATAATGAATAAACATAATTGTATTGTTACCAAAATCCAAAGTGTATACAAAATTTCAGATTAATCGGTTGACAGGAAGAGGGTGAAATTTGAATTACTAAATTTGACCCAAGAAAAAAGAATAAAACAAACGGGGTGAGCTAAATAAAACCGTTTAAAAATAAACAATACGTAAAGATGCGACATTTTAGTTCTAAAGGCTCATAGGTGACCCTGTGCGAATTAAGAGTTATTGGCCGTTAATAGTGGGACAGTAATAGGAGAGTTTGTGATCCCTCCGAGCAAAAGTAAGTGTGTCAGACTTGAAATTCTTATAGTCCTGTTACCTGGCGCGGGTCAGTCCTGCACGTCATCGAAAAATTAAAAATGTCATTATTGTAAAGGATTATTTCTGGATGGTGAAAGTTTATCCAATAAATTTGAATTAGGTTAGATGTTATACTTCTTTGGTGTATGGAAAAACATAACCAAAATGCAGTAGTGATTAACGATAAATATCAAAATTAATCAAAAAGATTTTATTTAAATAAATAATTTATTAGTTCACCGTCGTATATGAAATTGATTTAAAAACACCAAAATAATACTTATTTATTAACAACGTTTAATTGTACTATTACGAAACACGTGTTCCAAAATAAAAATACTAGAATATACAACTTGAATATAGTTATCGATTTCCATGCCACCCAGACCTAACTTTATGATGTCGAATTTAGGTGTTGGTGTGCGCGCGCATCGTAAAAATTCACTGTTATCAGTTTTCTCCATCGTGCCAAAATAGAGCTAAAAAAATAGAGCAACTAGCTAGATCTAAAATCGTAGTCTTTGGATCTAGTACTTTCACGGTCTGGGATAAAACTCGCCCGATAAAGGCTAATAAAAAACCTACCAACCTCAAAGTAGCCACCCCGCGTGAGGCGTAAGCGAATGAGTGGCAAAAAAAATAAGACCTCAACTCCAGACCGTGCGGTAAAAACCCAATTGATATTTGCTCGCACGGTGATAGAAAATATTGAATCATGAGTCTAAATACTAATTATGCTAAAAACTCAGTTTTGTATCGCGCTGCCCGGACATACAATGACCACTATTTAGGCCTTGACTTGTTTGGGCTATCGCGGAATGTGGTTATAAAGTATATTAAGAATATCCATAGCGCAAAATCACCTACATCATAAACACACCCCACATACACACCATCACGTACATACCCACACTTTTACACCATCACACAACACTACCAATTTAGGCTTAGTTAATTAAATTAAATCACAATTAGTTAAATTTATTCAATACTTTGTTTGTTTGTTCCCTTTTTTAAATCTTTTTGTTGTATCAATGTATCATGTATTTCATCTTTGGCTATATATCTCAGTGTATTTGTTTTTAATTATATATAATTTATGTTAGCTGTAGGAGTACTAAATAAATAAATAAATGAGTCTAATTAACAGAAATCTGAGGTTTCACTCATCCAGTTTCAAATGAAACAAATAAATAATAATATCTAATGTGTTATAAAAATTACAGAATGAGTGAGTATCAAAGTTTTAAGAGGAATTATTATTAATATCTGTTTGAAACAAATGTTCTCTTCCGGGAATTGAACTTTGGTTGAATTAAACTAAGTTTTTGAGGTTAAACTTATACTTAAATCTCGACAATCTCTTGGGAACTTTTTAAAATATAGCCATGGAATACTTTTGCCTAAATAATGGTGGTATATCAAATATATGTTTTTTTTATAGGACAGGGGGCAAACGGGCAGGAGGCTCACCTGATGATAAGTGATACCGCCGCCCATGGACACTCTCAAGGCTAGAAGGGCTCGCGAGTTCGTTGCTGGCCTTTTAAGAATTTGCACGCTCTTTTCTTGAGGGTATGTATGGTCTATGGTATTTTTCGTTAAATGTTATTGTCACTGCGAAAAATCTGAATGCATATAACTGATTACATTGACAATCTAAATCAATTGATTTAAAATAGACTTTTAGTAAAAAATACGATTAATTAATTGGAAACTAGGTGCACTTTACATTTACTACCCAAATCAAAGACGTAGAACAGGCGAGAAGAACACTTCACCACTCCTTTTAATCACCAAGATTTATCAAGATATATAGATATATGACCTGAAAAAATTGACACTATTCTTATCGCATTATTATATCATTAAATGACGATATATTCACTTGACATATCGACATTTAATGATATAATAACTTTTTGGATTGTGAGAAAAAACACTAACAAAAAAATTGTACTTATTATTGTGATTTTGATTTGAAAGTATTTTATCACTATTTTATTTTTACAACAAAAGTGAAACAATAATGTAAAATAAGAATGTAGGCTCATTAACACTTACTATATAGACGTATCTGTCACTTAGTAACAGGAGGAATTATACAGATTCTGTTTAATCGTATACCTTTAATTAAAGTTCTCTTTCTGTCAAATAGTATAGTGACGAGAAGAGAATTAGTTAAAACACTGCAAGTTAAATTATTTTGTTTTATGAATGTTTCAAGTCACTTTCAATCTCCAGGTTCTATAAGACTGATGTCGAATGCGATAGGACATCGCAAGATCAAACGGAAAAACCATTTTCATTCAAGGTTTGTAACCTTCCATGTTCTCAGACATAAAGAATTCAGTTTAATTTGAAATGGCACATTTTCCTTAGGAAATCGCGTGGTGTTTTTATGTGTCGGCTACAACCACAATTTGAATTCGTCATCTACAGAACAAACCTCCTACTAGACAAATACGAGGGAAATGCAATTAAATAAATCGGTGGTGCTACAACCATTTTAGTTCTGGGCCTCAGATTTCTGTGTCTGTTTCATGATCATTTGTCAATCTAATAGGCAATCAGGATCCTGTAGCTGACACACGCCGTCGAGTGTCTAAGGCAAGACAAGTTTTGTCTCGATGTTTTTTTACCGTTCGAGCGAATATAAAATTCGCATTTACATAACCCGGGACCGAACCTACGTACGATCTGAGGGATTAACGAACCTATAGGGATGTGAGTCGCACGCTGAAGCACTATAGTCAACACTGAAAAATGTAATAAGCAATTATATAAATCATAAATTTGGAGTTTAACTTGGGAAATTAGTTGCATAAATACAAGCCACAAGAGACGTTTTATACTCCAAAATTGAAAAGGTTTTCAGCGCATATTTCCTTAAATTTAAACCAGCCAAATACTGTGCGGTAAAACAGAAAAATATAACTTTCCACGATGCTGACTCATAACGAGAAACAATGTAATAGAAACGCTTCAACGAAACACTTTATACTTCAAAAGCACACAACTTTATATAATTATTTTATAACATCACTGCGAGGTTTGTAGTCCACTTGAAATAATTGAAAAAGAACCTTAACGGTGTGGTATTTGGTTTATTTTGTCTTGTCTTGCTTGTCGTTTGCCTACACAGCTATTTTATGTTTATTGGAAAAGAAATAACTCTAACAAGGAAATTTCTGTGCCACTTAGGGAAAAATATTTTCCCAAAAAAGTTCAAATGTGTATGTTACTTGAGTTACTTGAATTATAATATTCGGAAATAATTTATGTCAATAATCATATTTAGGCAACTCGTGGTAAGATAGACTTAAATGTTAACCGCCGCGCCGTCGCGTGCGCACTTAATATAGACCGCAAACCGTACCGCATTTACTTTTATTCATCATGTTAAGAATCCAGGGCTTGGAGTGAGACACACCACCGTTGATGGTAAGTGCTAGTCTTAGTCTGATTGATTATTGGATTCCTTTTTTTATTATACTGACACGCGACAGCCGAACCAGCGCATATTATTTTACTGAGGGAAGGGAGTATCCTGGATATAGCTTTCGGATACCCAGGCCCACACTTCTTTTTTGGTAGAAAATAACGAAAAGTAAGAAGAAAATAATAGAAACATACAATAAACTGAACAAAATAAGCTTTTTAATACTTTTTATGATTGATATACTTTAAAGCTATCTTTATAAAAAAATATTTAGGATGAAGTTAGCGACAATACTACGAATCTGTTACAACAATGTTACTTCCAAATTTATGTTTATTTTTACTAAATTACCTGTTAAATGGTAAAACAAAAACATTAACTACTGTCCCTTATTAATATTGCTCATTCCCAAGGTTCAAAATCAACAGAATATTCCTAATTCTGTCAGCAAAAAACTAATTAGTTTAGGTACAATCAAATTTAATCTCAATCAAATTCCTTGAGGTTATAACAAAATGATTACTACTATTATTCCGAGTTAAATATATTCGCTAGTAGAATTAATAAAAATTATATTTTATTAATAATACATTTAATAATGTCCACCTAATGCGATTAGCATTTTAAAATATTTAGAAATATGTTATTACTAATTTTAAAGTATAATTTGTGTTTTTTTTCTATTTAGGATAAGTAATATTTTTTTGTAGATTTTATGTTTACCGAAATTTGGCAATTTTATAATATATAGATTGTTTGATAGCACTTATGCTGCAGAAATTGCATTATATCTCTTGTGATACGTCAATAAATAAAACTAATTACTAAGGTAATCACTGAGATCTCTACTGAAGTAATGTGTCATAGTTTTCTCTATTTGTTACAATAATGTATCATTCATGTAAAATTTGTAGTTTTTATAAATTAATCGTATCGTTCGAGCATGCTTCAAATACCAGAGTGAAATAAAACAAAAGACGAAACCGACTAATGTCTAAACTAAAGATGGACTAAAGTTCATGAACATCAGTCACAATGCACGGAAGGCGTCATCGTCTCATTTATATTCCCACCCACAGGTTTTTAAGTTGTTAAATTATAAGTACTTTCGGAAATTCGTTTTTCCATAAATTGTATTAAAACGTTTACTAAACAAGAATTCTATTAGCTGAAGGTATTTTTTTGTAACAAAATGATAACAGCTGTAAGTCGGCCGTGCGTAAATATTTTCTTGTCATTACAAGAAGGGTCTCAAAAGGAATTCTTGTGACCTACAAATAAAACTATTTCGGTCAAAGGATGTTAGTTAAGTAATATTATACATTCTGTACTCGTCGGGAACACGCGACACACTGACGGCACAGATGAACCTAATGGATTTTTCCATTAGACCTAATCGCAAGGAATAAGTATCTTAATAGTGATACAAGGTCAAGGCGTTCCAAAAAAGATCATTTATAGTTAAGTTATAGAGTATTTTTTTACAAAAGCTTTTCCTTTTATTTGTTGATTAATCTGTTTCTATAGAGATATGGAGTGGTCTATGGCAGATATATCTTTTGTCAAAATAGAAATATTTACAGTCTTATACATATATAAAATTCTTGTGTCACGGTGTTAGTAACCGAACTCCTCCGAAACGGCTCGACCGATTTTCGTGATTCTTATCGAAGATACTAACCAGGGGGGAGAATCGAACAACATCTATTTTTCATTCAATTCAAAATTCAATTTTTTTTTTATTTTTCAGACAAAATTTTTAGTTTTTATTTTTTTATGATACATCATACAAAAATACATGCAACCCTAAATTTTCACCCATCTACGATCAACCCTTATTTTTTATTTGGTAATTAAAAATTTTAATTTTTTATGTATACAAAACTTTTGTTATCATTGTGTTATTGTAGACCATGTGCTGGACCAAATATTAAATTAAAAGGTACTGAGTGTTTTGAGAAGAATTTTGAAGTATGCCTAAAAAACTTTACATTTTGCGAATTTAGTGCAGAATCGGAGTATATTTCTTATAATTTTTTTTATCAAATTTACACGTGCGTTACTTAATAACTAACCTAACCTATAAATTTATTTGTATCCTATCGGCGTCATTAATTTATGACTGTTTCGAGATTTAAGGGAAAATAAAATAGTATGCAAATAAAATTTAAATAATTGAAAATAAATTAATAAAAAATATATGAATAAAGTAAAAAAGCATAAAATGAAATATTCGATATTTTGAAATCTGTGTCGATAAAAAATCCATCCAAATAAAACTCAGTGTTTTACAATAAATCTTTTCAGTTTATTACTTAAAATTTCATCTTTAATAATCAAAATGGTCCAGAATGTTTTAGCTTATTAAAAAAAGTTTGAAATTTTCAAATTAAAGACGGTTAGACAGGACAACGTCTGTCGGGTCCGCTAGTCTTATATAAAAGTCTATTTTAGAAAAACAAGTGATGGCGTGCAAATTTAAATACTTATTAAATTAAATTAAAAAAAAAAAGATTTTTATAGCTTTATACATTTCTTTGAATTTTAAAACTTCTTTATAAATTAATTATTACTAAGGTCTCAATTGCTCTCTCCCTTTTTTCGAGAAAAACGCTGCTCACCTTTGTGACGCTAATATTTAAAAAAGTTTCACTTTAAAAAATTTTTTTTTCTTAGTGTGCCTACAGGAAAAGGCCTCCCCACATTGTCCTCCATTTCTCCTTATTGTATAACAATATCGTCCAGGTCTTTCCAGCTATTCCATGGTTTCATCGGCTCACCTCTATTTCTTTTATGGTGTCTTGGTTGCCACAGTGTCACAACTACACAATTAAATCGCTAGCAATACAGTATACAAAATTTCTACTGAGGTAGACCTATTTGTTTGTACACTGGCGGAGTTCACAAGAGTTGCTTGCTATATTGTTAGTTATAAAATTTAGGCATATAAGTTTAATTTTTTAATGTTTTTATGTATGATAAATGGTGTGGGAATTATTTTGGAGTTCTATCGTATTAGTAGTAACTGTAGAAAAATGTATTGGAATAAATAAAAAAATACTAAAGGAATAATGCACGACTGATATAGGAATTATACCCATGAAACATACGAGTAGACATTTTTGTAATGGTTTAATATCTCCCTCTGAACTCCGAATTCCTTGCTCTAAATTATACTTGCAATTACCGAAGCGTAATAAAATGATGTTTTCCTTTCATATTACGTTCTTTAGCCCTTTAACGGGCCGGGGTAGCGGCTGGCAAACATGCCATTTCCAAGTTCCATTCACAGAGATAACTTAGTTAATATCCCATTCCGGCAAACAAGATTCTATTTAGAGCGCAATCTACATAAATTAGACGGGACCGCGAAACGAAAATAATCAGATAACGTCGCTTTGCAGACCGAGAGACGGCGAACTCCTCTCGCAGCTTACCACAACTTACTTTGTGCAATAATTTAAACACATTGGGTGCAGACAGGATATGTATTCCACAGTTTACTAAGTACTGTACTGTACAAAATTATAATATAAACAGGAAGGAACCAAAAATTATAGACGAATATATGAATAAATTGATAGAAATTTACTAAAATATAAATTTAACATAAAAAAGTGTCCAACTCTTACAGTCTCTATTAAGAGTAAGTCATTCTGTATTACTCTTAATAAAGACTTCACTCGCCACTTACCGCAGTTTCTCACTTAAAACTAAGGTACACTTACTCTATTTCCAATGGTCTTTCACTCTTATCAATTTTCTCATTAGGACCGTGGTGTAAAGAAGATGAGCACCCTCAACATTCACGGGTTTCCTTCAATTCAATAACATAAACGTAAGAAAATAGAGCGTTAATAATAATAATAATATTCGTAGTTTCTTGGCGGACCCATTCAACATTTTAGATAGAAAACGTCCGCTGATTCGTAAGTTCTCATCTAGTCTAAGGTGCGTATCCATTAGAGCAGCCTCAGGCCGAGCAGCCTCGACTTGAAGCAAACCGAGGCTGCTCACTCCGAGGCATAGGCTCGAGGCACGTTGCGGATCAAGGTGAGGCATGTCACCTCGCCTAGATCCGAAACTAGTGTAAAGTAAGAACGCGATGACACCAGACGCACGTAGAGTAGCCGCTGCTTTAATAGCCATTATAAAAAAAAGAGAATACAACTAAAAACTATACAAAAGGAAGCATCGATGGTGGATAAATGAGTTATATCGCAATAGAATTCGAATATTAGAATTATTTTATTAATTTAACTGCAGTTTCGTTGTCCATTGCGACCTGAGGCGACACGCCCGTCTCCACCAAGTGCACGGCACGACTGAGGCTTCTTTGAGCGCGCCAAAAAAACCGAAATATGGCTCGGCTCGCGGCAACGAATTTGCCTCATGGCGCGGCGTGCCTCAAGTTGAGGCAGCGTCTCCACTTGTGCGGCCTCGGATCGAGCGGCTGCCTCGCTCCGAGTCTGCCTCAAATGGATACACGCCTTTACATTTACAATAAAGATTATTAACAATAACTTTTTATAAATACGTCGAAATTTGTGGATTATTAAACTCAAAATACTGAAATCTACATTCTATTTAATCTTTCTTTTTAAACTTCTCTATTACAGGAGGTTCGCCGTCAGTGTCTTGAAGCTGGTCTTGTCCTGTGCCAGATGCAGCAGATATGGATTTTACTCATTATAATTAATTGAAGTAGGTTGTAGCGTTCATGGTGCAACACGTGGCCCAGGTTCAGTCACTTTCAGTTGTTTAATCGACATTAACTTGTAATATATTTACACTTGGAAAATAAAGTTTTCTTAGTTATTTTTCATGGTATCGTAAAAACATTTAAAAATAAGGAAGCGGAAATAAAAATGACTTGATCTCGAGCTAAATTTGAATAGCCGTAACATAAAAGGCTTCAGAGGTATCAGTTTCGTTGTGTAAGCGAAGGGATCGCGCATTATGGTGCCCGCCTGGTGACACCGCATTCCTTTTGTTAAGTAAAACAATGTTTTATGATAACAAATAAATGTTATCAAAAATGATTCACTTCGTCATGCCTGTATAACCCATTAAAAGATAAGATTTTGTTTTAAATTCAGTACTCACCAATAATATGCAGGCAGTACATAGATTTTTCACCGCCAATGGTACTCAGAAGTTCTGAGCTACGTTTTGCGTTAACTAATAATTACTGTTACATAGAAACTTTCCGTTTTCTTATTTTTTTAATTTGTGTTATTTTAAAAACATTTTCCCATTTCGCGCTGTTTCACATACATACATTTTGTAAAAAAATGGACTAGGTAGATTAAATAAATAAATTAAAACTAAATTAATTAAACACTTAAACGTGATGGTCTTTTAAATACTTGTTTTGTTGTTACTTTTAATTTTGTAAATATTTTTCCGTAAATGTATTACGTAACATCACGCAAAATTTAATTTATAAGATACAATTGTTTAGTTTTATTTTAATATAGTATTCAATCAATTTATCTCCACAAAACTGTTGAGGGCTACGATTTTAATAAATCTTGGCGAAGGCAATATGTGGGAAATGACGTCATAACTCACGCGATCGGGACCGTAAGTCGATACTGTCGATATATGGCTTTTATATTACATAACTTTTGTCTCTCATTTATATCTTAATTGGACAGGACAGAAGACACATGAATTGCAATTAGCACACTATGTGTTAATAGTCTCTTAGGTATACTTTTTCACTACTAACATGACCATTTCTGACGCGGTTCCTATATCAAATAAAAAATCGTTTATTCAGTTTAGATGCGTCTTAAGACATGCTTATGAATGTCAAAAACGTTTACGAAATTCGCACAGAGCAAGACTACGCCATCCATTCGCAAAACTACAAGGAGGCCTTGTTCTTAGAAGAACGGGCAAGAAACTCAAGTTTTACCCTCCCTCTACATTACAATTATTAAAAGGAAAATGTCATAAACAATTCAGTTCCGAGTCCAAACATCACGCCAGTGAAATAATATTTAGAAAGTACCAAATATGGTGATAATAAATTTTTAATTAATTTATAATAAGGTGCTGAGAAAAGGTCATATGAATGCGTGGGTAGGTTTATTATATAAAAATAATTATGCTAATAGCATTTAGAAACCATAATGTGTAATTAAAATACACACTACCAAACGACTATATAAGATTCTTAAAATTAACTCTGGCATACGAAACAAATATTTAAACTGGAGTTTCATCACCACTGCAACTCGATTGGTACGTCATTAAAATATTGAGAGAAAAGCACAATGTCTGCTAGTGTTGCCCTCAGGATGCTTTTCTTATTTTATAGTCTAGATAATTCCCCAAATATGTAGTTGTCGGAGGTAACTGACGTAATTGGTAATAATAATAATAATTTATTCATTGCACGAATATAGTATTGGTAACCCGGTTGATTAAGCACTACTGGTTATTTCTTTTAACAACTATTTGTTGGGCCTCGGCGTGCTTCAACTGGGAAGTCACGCCTACCAAAAGGACTTTTATTTATTTATGAGTACAAAATTACATTACAATTTTCAGATAATTTATGTTAGTAGTTATTCAGAAGATCAAGGGTTGTAGCTAAGGAATGCAATCCCGATATCGCAAGATCGGGATTGCATTCCGTGCCATGTTTTAGAGATCAGTCAGTCAGATTTACATGACGAGATTAAGTAGCTGTAGTATAAAACATTCTTCTATGAACAAGCGTACCTCTGAGCATCGAATATATGGAAATGCAGCGTTGTTTTATTTGAAAAGTTCTGTGATATTAAACATGTCTTAAAACAGTTGAAAGGCGACGAAATGTTCAAAATATAGCGTTCGAAATTAAACATAAAATCAAACAATAATATCATGAAATACCATTTTAACCGTCTCCAATGCTGTTAATGAGATTAACGCCGCAACAGAAAAATATAAAAAATTGCCTTAATCAATTATTGTAGAGGATTTTACATGTTGCTGTTATAAACACCAACATGATTCTTCAAGAGAAATACAAGAGTCTAAGTGCAGCTAAAAATCCTTCACGTATTTCTACATGAAGATTAGAGGCACTCATGAAAAAGAGATGAATCTATAAAAGTGTGGAGGAGCAGGGGATAGCCTTATACAGTTTGCTTATAATAGCTTACTCACGCTTGTGCCAACCAGTGTTCATTCTTGCTACACCTAGCAGCTGAAAATACGCTCACGGCATCTTACGTCGCTACACCTAACGATGAGACACCGCTTATAAGACAGCACTCTCGATAGTTTTAGCTTCTTTAGAAGTTCTTCCCAAAAACACTACTAAATATTCTTCTGTCTATGTATTCCACGATTTCGAATTAACGATCTTGACATCATCTTTAATATTATGATGTGTTCAATTTCGATATATATACGTATATAGGTGACAGAATTGGTTAAATGTGCTAATCTCTTGTCATGACTAATCAGTCGTAGCCACACAAACCATGTATTATACCTTTATCAGAACTGTCACATTATCCCTGGATTAAATATACATGTGTTTCAGTATGTTTTACCAGTATACGTCTGGAATTAAATTATCATGATTCATGTGCACTTTTTACTTTTTGTTTTTTTTTTTAAATACGTTTATTTTGAAACATAAGATCATCTAGGTATCACTTATATTTATAGATACTTTATCAATCCTATATCAGTTTAGATTATTAATATATTTTTTGTTTCTGTTTATCGATAATCGCTAGAAAGCGATAAGGCCGCCAGTTGCTTTTCATTCAATTATGTTTTTTTTTCTTTTATGTAATGCAACGAAGTGTTAATAAATAAATAAATATAAGTAAAACGTAATTGAGTATTAAATGATATATGTATTTTTATATCATAAAATATTTTTGAGATATAAGAAAAAATGTATTTATTTATGTTTTATTATATTTTTTATGTGACACATTTCAAGTAAGACAAGGATTCCTAACGCAGGTTACTTTACATTTTATTTTATTGTAACTGATTATTAATAACAGTGTATTACAGTTATAAAAATCGTGCCATCACATTGAACAAAAACAGTTTTCTTAATTTTATAAAACTGTTTTAAGCAAGTATTTTTCTATGACATTGTTTCTTGGACAAATCAGGGCATTTTTTAGATTTTTTATATTCGCCATAGTAATCGAAATATTTATAATAAACGATCAATGTGAAAACGTTTATATTACGCCTTACTCTTATCAATATTGAACTCTTTACAATTCACTGTAAGTTCTAAGTTATGTAGATTTTTATATTGAGCGAAACAGGGGATTTTATAACGAGGTTTGAACGACGAGAAATTACTATTGAATTTTATATATACCTTTCCTTTTTATATTTCATTGACCCACACTTAATTATGTGACTGATATAACGCAGTACGATAAAAAGCAAGGTTCAGGTTCAAACAGTTTACAAAAAATGCTATATATACTAACCCTGTTTCGAATTAATCATGAGTAAATATCTCCATTCACTTAAATAACTTCATTTATATACTCTATAGTAAACAAGAGACCACTTGTTGAATCGAATCGCGTCTAAAGTTGTAGAATGGAATGCTTTGTAAGATAATTGAATCAATCACAGTTATATTCAATAAACAAATTAACATCAAGATTCATAAATGAAGATTCGATTAGTAAATAATAAATTTTTATTTTTATTTGTAAAATGTACTGGATAAGTTTCATATGACGACAATCATTACATTGTCAATTAATTTTAATAAATTTAAAAAAGCTTTTAAAATCGTTATATTTTTAACGGGGAAGTTTTATATAGGTAGGAATAGTTTATTTATTTTTCTATTTGTAATAATTAATATTGTGTTATTTTTTCCTTTTATATATTGATGCAATATCACACCAACTATATTATTAATTGCGAATCTTATCGTATTTCGGTCATACAATGCGCAAAGGCGATGAGAGCTTGGAAAAACTGATCGTCGTTGGTAAGAAGGCAAATTATCACGTGGCTGGTCACCAACCAAAAGGACCGATCAACTCATCGTCTTCAAAACACTGTCATAAGGGAAGCGCTGGACAGAAACCGGTGGAAGTAGATAGTCCGCTCTAGATGCTTCGTTGCTGACCACGACGCTCAGACATGAGCTGCCAATTAAAGAGAGACATTATTAAGACAATTTAATTAATCAAAACATTTCCTATGGTCATAACAAAAGTTGAACTGATTTTAAATAATATTATATTTAATGTATGTTTAAAGAAAAGTAACAAATAACCCGTCCTAACTTTAATTATCACTAGAAAGAAAGAAATAAAACATATTTCTTTCCACTTATACTGTAACACAATAGATATTAAGTTTTACATTCTCTATTGCTCTCGCACAGATATCAAAAATACTTTAAAATCGTGAACAATCGAAAAACAATATCGGCTACGATATAAAGTTGCTGTCGAGCGATGTAGAACAGAATCGATGCAATATTTTGGGCAGAAGTGGAAAAATAAAGCATTCGTGCAATTTACTGATTGCAGTAGCGTGCAGTGTTCACGGCGCGTTCCTAAAAACCATTACATTCATCTTTTTTTAGTTGCGACTGATACTTTAAAAACACATTTTTGTATACACTCATTTGCAGTGCAGATTACTTAACAGTATAACATCTACTCTAATATATATAATCTAACCTAATCGTTAAGATTACGGATAGTATCGTGCCGTTAAAAATAAAGTTCATCAATCGACGCATTCATACACAGACATATTTGTTGAAAACTAGGAATAACATTTCGTTGCTTGGCCTCAGATATTTGTTTCATCATCATGTTTCTGACAAATGTACATTATAGGTCTAATTACTGTTTCTTTCCTTCATCGTACATGTGTTATTTATGCAGCTTGTGGTGTCCAGCCGTAATCCAATCAACGTTTGTATGTTTAACCGTTTAACTGTGTCCAGTTTGTGTTACCACCACACCAACTTCTTCTGTTTAAGATTATGTATACAATAAATAAATAAAATAAATAAAATAAAATAAAATGTGTGTGTGTTATACTAGTATGATCCTATTCTCGGTAAAAACATTCTTTCATATACTTTAGTAGTATTGAATTATGGAATAAATAGTCTGTACAGTTAATAAGTCGAGTGAAGAAAAACTGAATTAGTATTTGTTTTTAAATAAGGTGAAAATGCGCATACGTAGGTCCGCGCCAATGATGTCGAGCTTTACGTGGGGGACTATGGGGCTGGGTCTACACTAAGGAATATTGAATTACTGACCACTGTAATTACCATCCTCGGCCTAGAACGTATTGCTACGTTCTAAACCTATCGCATGAATCTCTATAGTTCGATGATTATCCCACGGCATCCTATAGAAACTGAACCAAGCCTGCCACGTACCGTACAACCCTACCAAACGCCGAGAATAAATTTAAAACTTACCCTTCGAACCGGGAATCGAACCCGGTACCTTTATGTTATGGGTTTTCAACTACAAAATAAACACACTAAAATATTTACAACAGGGAACCCTAAGCTAAGAAAATACTAACATACATTAACTAATTAACTAAACTTATAACTAAAAATCAATCTTAACCAATAGGTTATGGGCGCCAGGAGGATTTTTAAAATCCCACCAAAACAGGTGGTGGGCCACCGCCTCATACAAAGACTGTTTTGCCATGAGGCTCTTAAAAAACTGAATTAGACTTGTCTAACCATAAGTTACTTCTCTTTCTTAAACTTTTGTTTATCGTATTAAACAAAAAGTTTAGAAAGTTGTTTGTGCCAAAGGGGCCGCCCTCAAAACAACCGAGATACTGCAAGCTGGTCACGAATTTCGGAAAGTAGAAAAAATTAACAAAAGCTGTTTGAAGTCCACTTTAGCAGACTCAGTAAGTAGGTCATTTAACTTGTTGCTCAACTTGAAACTTTCGGTAAATAAGACCATCAGTTATTTGTGCTTTCAGTAATCTCGAAGTCCCAATAGCGATAGCGATTGTGATCCCCACTTCAATGTGTTTGTACCGCGCGATTCCAAGCTTCCAAAATCAGTGATACGGTTAATGAAAATGAATTGAAATTTTAATCTGCAAAGTATTGGCATTGATTATTATTTACCTTTAAGAGCCAAATAGAATGACAGATTCATATTAAAATACATACCACTAAATAAAGGCAGTATTTTTTTAATTAAAATAAAACTCACCATTATCTGAGCAGTGTTGGCCTAGTGGCTTCAGCGTGCGACTTTCTTACCCGAGGTCGTTGGTTCGATCCCGGGCTGTGTACCAATGGAATTTCTTTCTATGTGCGCATTTAACATTTGCTCGAACGGTGAAGGAAAACATCGTGAGACAAACCGACATGTCTTAGACCCAAAAAGTCGACGACGTGTGTCAGGCACTGGAGGCTGATCACCTACTTGCCTATTATATTTAAAAATTATCATGTAACAAATTCAGAAATATGACGCCAAGACCTAAAGAGGTTGTAGCGCTGCTGGTTTATTTAAAACTCACAATTATTTTATTTAGGTGTTTCAGCAATTTAACTATATTAATTGATAATTTTTATATTCAAACAGCTTCTGTAATTTCACGAATAATATTATTTATTTTTAATAAAATATCTTAATTGGCTTTAAGTAATTGGGTACCAAAAAAAGACAAAGTGGAATCTTTCTATCTCCCGTAGACAGTAACATGGGCTCATTTAGGCGGCTAACAAGGCATCTTGTGGACAGGCATGCCCTCTAATAGGTCGCGTCTCAACATTAGGTGGGATTGTGGCCAAAAATCTGTCCAGTTCTATATTAAAAATCAGTAAATCTATATTATTATAAATATACAGTCAAAACCATTTACGACGACATCGTTTAGAACAACATACCGAATAGATTGATCAAAATAAAAAGTGCCAGCTGAATTCTATTTTTTAGGTTCTCTTTCGGTTTTTACGACCAAATATGAGTAGCTCCTTTGATGACCTTATTTTGAATTTGTACATACACTAATTTTTTAATTTTAAATCATTCGAATTTAAGAAATATATTACTAAACTAACTTCTTACACTATTATTTTCGTATGCATTCAAATCAAATCAAAATTCATTTATTCAATTTATATGCTTATGAATGTCAGAAACTTTTACAAAATTCGCGAAATAGCAAAACTACGCCATTAAATACATAATGAAGTCTTCAACAGAAGTGTTCCAACTATTGTTATATATGATAAATATCATTAAATTTAAAGGCGTTAAAATGAAATTTATCAATATATTAGGTTACGCGACGAAAGCGCGAGCGATGCTCACATCGTCCCTATAAATAGTAAGTGGAATAATTGAATTTCGGTCGCCGCTGAGCGGTTTCAATCCACCACGCTGCCTGCGCTAGGCTTCGCTGGCCTCACTCTATTTACTTATTTGCGGCTTTTTACAAGGAAATTGGTTTGAGAGATTTGATAGAATTTTTGGTAGGTACATACATTTACTAGCACCGGCGTATTCATGAATAATATTTATACGTACGTGTAAATACATCTTAAATTTCTATTATATTATATACACCATGTCCAATTTCTGTTTAAGATGTATTTACACGTACGTATAAATATTATTCATAAATACGCCGGTGCTAGTAAATGTATGTACCATGTTATTACAGTATATGTATATATATATATACTGTAATAAATAAATAAAAAGTTTAAAAAGATAACTACTACTGACGATTAAAGTAAAATATATACAACGGTAAAATCTTATATGGGTTTTGCCGTAGATTGCATGAATAATTGTTGATCATTATTTTGAGATAATAGATGGCGGTTTTCTCATGCTACCTTCACTGTAGTAACAAATGTTAACTTTGCGGTTAAAAAGAAAAAAAAATATTGGTGTGCATACGTGTTTCGCACGACCGCAGTTTTATTTATTTATTTGTAAAAACACTCCTGCCTTCTTAACAGGTGACCCTAAATTGACAAAAATGAAAAAATTACCTAAATTTAAAATTACACACACACACATAACCCAAATATACATATTACTACAATAGTACTACAAAAGTATACATATACATATTTATTTATTTTGCTAACGTTACAACCTACTATAACCATAATTGTCTATTCTCTATTATTTATTATCTTTTGTCGATTCGAAGTGGTGGAGGCCTGATGACCTGTAACACAAGTGCTCGACCTTTAGCAAGCTTCAGTCTCACATAAACAATAACTATCCCTTAAAAGAAGAATGACAATTATTTACATAGATTAAGTTTATTTATAAAATGATGCTTTAATTATCAGCCAAGGAGGTCGTATTCAAACGCTGCAATTATTTTTGTTTAATTAATTCCATTACTGTTTCTAGGTTATTTTAAAATATCTTCCGTATAACCACGCAACCAAATTAATATGAATCTCGGAAATAAATTAATAATTTAACATGAATCCATATTGTTTACACATAATTCTGAGCATTTTATTAAAAGTCCCTAAGCATGTATCAACAGGTTGTCTGGTTGCGTTTGTTCCAAGAAAATAAAACTACGTAAAGCTAACATTTAGTATAAAAAGCTTTGAAAAATTTTCATAAACGCTGTAAAGTCATATTCGTATTATGAATTTACATTGACGCGAAAGCTCACAGCAGACCGTGTTCGAGCTTTGGTTTTACGTATTTTAAAAAAGGAAAATTTGCGTTCGTAAACATGATTAAAATTTTATCATTGTTGGTGGGGATAGTGGGGTGTTTTGTGTATATTAGGTTAAGAATACAAACAAACATTGTGATTGCGTGTAAAACCACCCACATTATAACAAAGCCTAAATTAATTACAATAACAACGATACAGAGAAATAATAAATTTCAGACACTGCTTGCCTGAGGCTGATATTATTTTTTGATTTGTCCTTTTTCCTACTTATAGTACTTAACATAAGAACGTTCTCAACACAATTGCGGTCTCGCTCACTAATTATTTTTTCTATATTAAATATTAACTAAAAAACATAACATAGTAAAAACACAGTTGTTGTACAATATCTTATGTATCTTCAAAACGCCATTACGATTCAAGATTGTCTTGTAAAAAAACATTATTTCGTAAATTCCTAAATAATTACAGATTATAACATCAGCGATACTTATTACGGCTAACTTACGTCACGGGAAGGCAATTTATCCTTGTGATTTATTAATCCGTGGGGAGAACAATACCGCCTCCTGGGAGCACCCCAGGTAGTACCGACGAAAATATTTTGCGTCAGTAATCCGCACTGCAATTAATATCAATAAGAATAATCAGCATCAGATCTGTCAGCCGGTAACGATTCGTAAACCGCCTTTGGGCTTAACCCGTGATGTAATAAATCATTGTTAAAAGCTTGCATAGAATCTTGTACCTACAGTGAATACCGAATCCTATAAGAAAATAATAAAATTTAACGTTTACTTTTTGCTGCTATGTTATTGGAATTTTCTCTATCGGGTAGGCTTTCATAATCGGGTGTAATAATATATTTCTTTTATATTGACAGTGTTAATATGAATAAGAGCACTGTGAGCAGTGTAGGCCTAGTGGCCTCAGCGTGCGTCTCTCACCCCTGAGGACGTCGGTTCGATCCCCGGCCATCCACCAATGAACTTTCTGTCTATGTGCGCATTTGACATTGGCTAGAACGGTGAAGGAAAACATCGTGAAGAAATCGGCTTGCCTTAACCCAAAAAGTCGACGGTGTTCGTCAGAAGGCTGAACATCTACTTGCCTATTAGATTGACATATGGTCATGAAACAGATATAGAAATCTTAGGCCTAGACTTTAAAGGTTTTATGATTGGTTAATTTATATTAATATAAATAAAATAATGGCATGAAAAGTACGGACGCAGTAAAGTGGAAAGAGAAAATTTTTGAAGAAGACTCAAAAGTCCAATTTATGAAATCCGTGAGTGCCTAGACTCGTTGTCAAGTGAAAAGGCAACTACGTGATACTAGTGTGACATTAATTGAAATTAGGTACTCAGATTATTACCTGCGAGTAGACAGCAGACATGTAGGGAAATCAAAACCAAAAATGTTATCAACTTATGTCCGACACAGAAATCTACAGTTTTTAGAATATTCTTAACGTTTATAGTTATATAATACATAATTTAAAACCCTAACACAGGTTCCAGAACTTAAAAGGGATGTACTAAAATGTAGATTTTAGACTATTTACTTAATAAAGGAAATTTTTGTTTTGTTTTGTTTATATAATTGAAAAAAAAATAGTGTTTTTGTGTAAATATAAATCGATGCCCTGATTGAAACTCAAAAATAAACAGTATTTTTTACTTAATATCATTAATATAGTGGAACAAAAAATAAAAAATTAATTAAATTTTTTTGACGTTCATAAGTGTACTTACATGAATAAATATATTTTGAGTTTGAGTTTCAAACTAGTGAGACAATTTTTGTTTCAATTTATTGCCATGTTCAAGGTACGTCTCAAAATCATGTCACAAATATTACAAACTATATTAAATTCGATCAAACTTAATCTATCATGCTTCTTGTATAATTCAAATACGAAACCGTCACAAAGTCAACATATTAGACCTAAATTCGCATGCTAATCAACGTACCAATCTCCGTGTGTATCGTGTCATGAATGGCAGTATACAAAGTGTTGGTCTGTCTCAATCGGTCTCAGATGTTCGGTCCGGTCTCTGGGCAATCAAGAAGTCGAATCAGAAATGAAACTTAATTACGACGAGTGCTCGGACTAGTCTATTTCTTTGCTATTTACTTGCTTTTAAAAACTTCAGACGGCGTTGATGAGAAACTTACTGCCGGCGTCTTTTACTTTTAAATTACATTTTAATTATATTACCGTTGTCTTATATAAAACTTTTAAATACTCGGATTAATGTTTATTTTTTAATTTATATTTTTGTTTTTAATGGTGGATTGAATTTTCATTAAAAATAAACTTCATAGGAGTACGTTATGGTTTAAGACAGCATACATAACTTAGAGTTCAACTTAGTGGTTATATATTTTTTTTATACAGAACAGGGGGCAAACGGGCAGGAGGCTCACCTGATGTTAAGTTATACCGCCGCCCATGGACACTCTCGATGCTTGACGGCTCGCGAGTGCGTTACCGGCCTTTTAAGAATTTGTACGCTCTTTTCTTGAAGGACCCTAAGTCGAATTGGACAGACATATTTACAGTTTTTAAGTGAGCAGTGTTGGCCTAGTGGCTTCAGTGTACGACTTTCATACCTAAGGTGGTAGGTTCGATTCCCGGCTATGCACAAATGGAGTTTCTTTCTATGTGCGTATTTAACATTTGCTCGAACGGTCAAGGAAAATATCGTGAGGAAATCTATATGTCTTAGACCCAAGTCGATGACGTGTGTCAGGCACAAGAGGCTGATCACCTACTTGCCTATTAGATTAAAAATGATCATGAAACAGATTCAGAAATCTGAGACCAATACCTAAAGAGGTGCGCCACTGATTTTTTATTTTTATATATATTTTTCATATAAAACCCCAGTTTTATTAACTTAGTGTAAATTTAATAATGGGTAGTATTTTCAAAAAAGTAGTTTACCATACAAAATATTTTTACAAATGTGGGTAGCTGTGAATTGGCATTGTCCATGACGTTCAGAGAGCAGTGTTCCTCTCTATAGGCCTTCTCAATCCTGCGGTTGTTAAATTTTTTCATTCATTGATTTTTCTCTGCGTCACTCTGTTTATAAAATGGAAAACAATAAATATCACATTATTTACGACTACGAGTTACACGCCATGACAGTAATTAAATAATTATATTAAAAATATCAAGTATTCTTTCCTAGCACATAAAACGCCAATTTCATATGTAACCACGTAATATTACGTTGCCTGAATTTTCTGCAATACTAGTGAATAGCGTAGTTAAAAAAAAATATCTCCATACAGATACAGAAATTTGAGGCCAAGATTAGTGGTTTTGCCACCACTGATTTAAGTACAAGAGTTACTAAATTTATGTGTCATATATAGAACATGTATTAAGTGTAAAACAACAACTATGTTAAGAAATGAAAAAGTGGGGCAAAAAATTAATACACTGATGCCCAAGGTAAAAGAGGAAGACAGCTTAGAAGGTATAATCATGGAAACAGCAGGTATATGTCAAAGAGTGGAACAGTGCAGAGAGAAAAGAGGGATATATAAATAAGATAGAAATATGTGTTAAGTGTAAAAGTATCTAAAATAAAAGGCTGTTATTAGAGTTGGGTGCAGTTTAGTTTATGATCTGAGTTTCGCAGTGGAATAAATTGTGTCTAATTAGTTTTTATAAGTATGTAGTGTATAAGTGTGTTTGTGTATGTATGTGTTCCAGGTGGAACCTCGAGATCTTATTAAGTTAGTTAAGCTGTAAATGTTTCTCAATAAAAAAAGTCCCAAGTCATCTTCATAAAACTCGTCGTTCCAGAACTGAGCTAATTAAGGTAATTTCTGCCGCGCCAACCACTATGTGGAACCAGCTGAAGTATTTCCGAACCAATTCGACTTAGGGTCCTTCAAGAAAAGAGTGTACCAATTCTTTCTCCTGGCAGTGCGAGTGTCTGGGCGGCGGTATCACATAGCATCAGGTGAGCCTCCTCTGCCGTCCGCCTCCTTTCGCTTTAGCTTATCTTAACCTTTTTTTTATGTTACAACATAAAAAAAAGGTTAAGAGAAGCTATTTGCAAAACATATATTCTAGTTTCGTAAATAATAATTCAAAAATTCAACGTATAGATGTTATTTGGAATCTCGCTTCGAAATAACAGGATCGTATTTTGTGAAGATTAACCGTAGAAGAGTGACCCATCTATTATTCTTGACTTTGATTTAAGTTTGTGATAAATTTAATTTTCATCCATTCGACTATTAATTTATAAACGTGTATTTTTTTAATTTCGTGAACGAAAAGCTAAGTTTTTTGTGGATTAGTTAAGATGGATCTAAATACCCTTTGTATAAATATAATTTAATTTCTTTTATTATTTATATTTATTTTAAGCCTTAGTGTTAGTAAATAACTTATTCAGTTAATATGAAAGAGGAACTCTCTCCGGTAAAAGCCTCCTCCAAGGCTTTTCATCTTTTTCTATACCGAACTATTTGGATACTAATTTTACTAATATATATATATATACATTTTTTTTGGTATTAAGTAAACAAAGGAACTATTAAGGAAGAATTATCTCATGCATTTGTGAATTTTAGGATCGGTTATATTTTGAAGTGCATTTGAAAAAAACGAATCTCTTATTGAATTTTTTACGATTCCTTATATTTACGATAAAAATATAGCTATGAAGGAAAACAATTTCTTATTAGACGTAAAATGAGGTGCCCGTACTTGCACATAAACCTGCGTTATTAAACACAATACCGACGAATTTTATATGAATTTTAGTGCAACTTCAGTATTGTGCCAATAAAAATTTATCGCCACTAGAGATATGACACTGTATCGTTGAACGGAACGGAACTGCGATTTTATTTCGTGAAATATTGCAGTATATTTGAAGAATTGATGACATAATAAAATTGTTAACATATATATGTTACTAGCTTTATGCTCTTCGTTATACTATGCAAGTTAAACAATAAAATTAAAACAAAGTTCCGTTACTCGTGTCTCATTTTGTGGCCTTAAATGGGTGGCAAACAATATTCTGAAATACTCGTTCTTTCTCCATTGGATTGATGCTATCTGAACACCTGTTCAGGTATGTGAAAGTGAACAGGTGTTGTTGCGAGACTTAATCGCGAGTAAAGCACCAGCTCTGGGGTCACAGGCAGCCATAAGACACCAACTTAAGTCTTTAATTAGCCCCTGTGTTCTTGAAGCTCATGGTGCAAGGGTCCAAAGGAAAAAAATCAAAGTTAAAGGAAAGACAAAACAATAATGTTATAAAAGATCTCACAATCAGCTATAAAAACGCAAATTATTTGGTAACGCTAAAAATTGACGCGGCAAAAGGACGCCGTATATTTCAGCTGAAATTTCATAAAAAAGGCAGAGGAAATCAGAAATGTATAACAAAGAAGGCATAATTTGGCAAGATCGCTATGAAACATGGCCGAAACCGATCCGGCCATAAATAATAGCGATAATAGATCGCGCGCACGGTCTCTATGACACCTGATGTTTTTACGAGAGCGTACTTCCTGTGCACGCTTTGTATTAAGCTCTGACACTAGCAGATTATATATGATCATATTTTTTCTGATTAATATTTATTTTTGAACGATTTCAAATTTCGAATATATCGTCCATATGGTGTAATGGTTGCAGCTCCTTACAAACGTTGTATTAAAGAAAATACTTTGCGATTAAAAATAGAAGCAGAGAGTTTATTGCCAGTTCTTCTCTTCCTTTCTATGCCCGTAATTTGAGAACTGGCAGTAAATGTAAAATTAGATGCATTCTATATTATATTATATTTCTTTTCTAGATTATATTTCTATTCTATATTATATTATATTTCTTTTTGACGTTTATAACTGTACATTATGTTACCTACATGAATAAATGATTTTTGAATTTGAATTTAAGTCATGGTTAAAAGCGAACAAATTTAACAGAATCAAAACAAATAGTTTGATGGATAGTAATTTAAAACCCATTGAATTCGCCGTTTGCCGATTCACCTAAATCACTCGCGCCAACATATCACACACGTCATTGATATCTGTCTCCTATCGAGAACAAAAATCGAAAAATATTGGCATTTTAAATATAGAATTTCATTTTAGACCATATTCAAGTTGTATTATCTACTATATTTTTAATTTATCTGTGGCTACATTTGAATGTGTCTGGACTTATTTTCTAATTAAATTGGTTTAATTACTCCACCATCTTTTTTCATCATAATGCAAACGAAATTTGTCAGAAATAGATGAAAGCGAACAAGGTTTTAGAATCCCTAATGTGCATTAGGGACTTAAACATCTTTAATAGTGGCCACCTATCGATACCTGCAATTACAGCGACACCGTTATACCTTGAAACGACAATTGTTGTCGCGTTTCAAGGTAAGGTTAATCCAAAAGCTAAGGCTGTAAACAACTTCTCGACCTCAGCCTTAGGCTGGTCCAGAATCGTCCACTAGTCGTGGATCCTTTATAGGTATATAGAATAGGATGAACAGGCAGGTGGCTCACCGTATGTGAAAGCGCCGAATTCGCCGCTGGTAACCAGCGATCTTTTAATTAAAAACACTTGAGATTTCGTTGCGAATTAAGCCCAATGTTATAACCTTATGAAACCGTATACGCGCCAAACTTCTCCATATATCAATCTATACACTGCTTCCCGCGTACAACTTTGAACCCCTTTTGTTTCGTGGTCCATGACAACTTCATCCCACCAACTCAGCTTCGGTCTACCGGGTTTTCTCTGGCCACAGGGTTGTGAGTTCAGTAAGGATTTTGGGATTCTGTCGTCTAGCATTCACACATGTCCCAACCACTTGAATCTCTTGCACTTTAGTGGACGATGTTGGCGTGGTCAAAGGTGATTTAAAGTTTCATTGTAGCGAATACGCCAAACACCGTCGTCATTTTTGTAAATAACTTCACATTTTACAGAGTCAGTTTAAAGCACTATTAATAATGATAATATGTTCATTTGTGTTATGAACTTTAACAAAATAAACCTGTTTCAAAATGAACGAAACTCGCGTGATAAAATAATAATATTTTTTTACACAACTACCTTATCAGCTTACCTTAAAACCGTTAAAGTATATTAATTTAATATTATCACTATCGCTAATTATTATTCTCTTAAGCTAAGGTTTTAGCTCCCATGGGGCGACCCTTGGAATTAAAGTATTATCGCACTCACCCACTAGATTATAAGCCATTGAAATATAGTCCAAAATGTTAAAATTTTAACAACTATAAAAGTCTTGTACGTAACTATTATCTCGATACGATCAACTGGTGACAGGTAGTTTCTAGGAGGCTTACCCGTATAAGCCGCTAATACTGAGCTAATTTAGTGCTGAGCCGCTGGAGCTAACACCCTCTAATGCTGTTTGATTTATACCTTCAGTGCCCAACTTACCTGACATAAATTACCTCCACTGACATTCGCTTAATACAACCTTCTAACCATCGAAATTATGCACAGCAATATATCATTTTTATAATCAGTTCGCACCACCTACAGCCATTGTGACCAGGAACGAATTTTGCAGCTATAATATTCTCAATAATTAAATATTTTAATAACGCTTGAATATAAATTCTTCAATGCGTTAAATACACATGTCTCGGGTGTGGTATATATCCCCATTCATACAAAGCAGACCTAAAAGCACGCTGCAGAGTTACCCCTTCGTTGTTAACATCCTCAGTGCACTGCCCGATTTGGTTCGTTTTTTAATTCAATTCAAAATAATTTATTCATGTAGGTAACTTAATGTACACTTCATATACTACATAAACATCAAAAAAAGAAATACACATTAAATGCTTCTTATTTTACAATTACTGCCAGTTCTCAAATCAAGGGCGTAGAACGGAAGAGAAGAACTGGCAATAAACTCCACTCCGCCACTCTTTTTAATCGCTGTTAATGTTTTTTAATGTTCTTTTCTTTTACGCAACGTTTGTGTCCTTACAAACATAATAACACCAGTAATAAAGAAAAATAAAATAAATTAAAAACAAAGATTTGTCCTCTATCAGCAGGAGGCATGGTGAAATAGGAGCACGCACTTACATACTCGTGGGAACAACACGCAAATACGTAATAGAAACACTAGTATCACGGCATAAACGAATTCACATACGACCAGTCACCACGAGTAGCACCCGTTCACGAGTATGACGCATGGCCAGCCCTCGCCATATTTTAGGGAGAGAGACAACCCGACGCATGGACAACCACCGCCAACCCGCCACAAGCAATGACATTTAAGTGAGCATGACTATCCTTGAAATGTTGACTTGGCTACACAAGGAAATAGTAATAATACTAATTATATGGAAATTATTTGATACCACATGAATCACAGTTTGTTCTCACTTTACATTTAAAATAGTCGTAGATGTCGACGATCGCTCCATTATTTGTAAAAGCAGCAAAGGAGTGAAACTCTAGGTTCCATTCCATCTTCTCTAGACAGAGTCTGGGTTCATTTAGGCGTCGGATTACACAGTTATCTTCTGGACAGGCGTGACCCATAGGCGACATTTTACTTTTATTCAGGTGGGATTGTTGCTTAACGTCTGTCTAGCTCGGTATAAAAAAATCTATATAAATTATGGCTGTTTATAAAATAATAAAATGGTTTGATTCGCAATCTTTCGATAGTTTTAATATGTATATTATGCTAAGTATGATGGTGTTAACCAACATAATATACTTATCACAAAATAACTTATAATAAGATATATCGGTAATAAGAAAATCTTTAAAGGCACACTAATGAAATGGCAAAGAGAAAAGGTATTTAATTTTACTTAGAGGTTCTCAGGTTTCATTTGGGGAGACCTCAGACGACCGAGGGTGTCCTAATAAGTAATAACTGAAATTCAATTAACTTATATTTTCACCTTTCCAGAAAATCAGAGACGTTTTTAGTATTCGGGTATTTGAAGTAAAAATAATTGGCTTTTATTTGTATACAAAGTGTAATTTCGTGAATTGAGATTAAAATTACATTTAAGAAACAAATGTCGCTAATTTGCTTAATGGATATTCTCATGCGAGTCTCAGAGGGACCTTATTTAATTAAATGATTTACTTTATTCTGAAATAAACATTTTTCGTATAATCTTTTGAATTATAAATATCATTTTCATATTAACAACGCGCGCTCAAAATTAAAAATGTAGGCTACATTACTTACGGACAATGTATGCTACATTAAAATAATTTAATATCAGCCATTGATTGGTAAGCACATATATCGTAAACATACGGCTGTTTTCGGTTTGTGGCCAAAAATATCGCTTAGTGGCGATAGGACAACCTATGTTAATTATTAATTAATACTTGGAGTTTTTATTTCTCACTTCGTAAGATAAAGGCAAAAGGCTATATAGGCCTTGCATCCCAATGACAAGACAAAACATTATTCTTCTCTATACAAGAAAACAATGCAAAGACTTAGGGAATGGAAGCACTTGTAGTCATTGTATGAGTATATTACAATTTTAGTTTAAAAATAAATTTATTCAAGCCGAATACGCCCGCGTTTCCATTTCGTAAGATTAAAATTGGATGTATGGTAAGTAATTAATGAGACGTAAGCCCTGTAATTAGTGAAGCGTGGAATGTTAGCTCCCAATGATTCGTGGGTTATTCAAACGATCTGTAGATTCTCCCGACTTTTCGTATTGAAATTGTTTAGTTATTAGCCAAGTTTCGTCATCGATTTCTCCCAGAGTCGTTCCATTGATGATATAAAACATTGCTATTTCAGAGCGATAATTCATTCGTGAGACCTTTAATGGTTTTATTTGCTTTGCGAAATGATTGTGAATTTATAGGATGATTTAAGTTCATATTTCAAAACGTATATTAATATGAGCAGTGTTGGCCTAGTGGCTTCAGCGTGCGACTCTCATACTTGAGGTCGTAGGTTCGATCCCCGGCTGTGCACCAATGGATTTTTTTTCTATATGCGCATTTAACATTGGCTCGAACGGTGAAAGAAAACATCGTGATGAAACCGACGTCTCTTAGACCCAAAAAGTCGACGACGTGTGTCAGGTACTGGAGGCTGATCACCTACTTGCCTGTTAGATTTAAAAATGATTATGAAACAGATTAAAAAATCTGAGGCCAAGGCCTAAAGAGGTTGTTGTTGTTTTATTTTATTTTTTTAATAATCAAAATAGTCTTAAAACATACTACATAATAAACACATAACACTTACAAACGTATTTTAAGTGATTTAATTACAGATGTTTGTTGGCTGCTTTGACAATTGTCAATCGGTTGTAATTATCCAATTAATAAAGAAAAAGTCTTATAACCATTAAATTCTTTTTTTTATCATTTTTAAAGCATATGTATGTATTACTTTTGTATGTTCTCTGTAAGTGTTTCGTTGGTGTGCCTTTTTAAATAAATTCTATAACTTATTCTATTTCTCTTAATCATAGCGTTCATTCATAAACACAGAGGTCTTTATAGTAATAAAATTAACTAATTCAAATCACGTCAAACACGGATAGGGTTCGTAAATAATTAATTAATCTGAAATCATAAACTCGACAAACTTTATCAGCGAATTAGGAAACTCTATGTTTTCGTTCGAAAATTGAAATATGAGCGGCAAAAAAAGTCATTTATGTCACAAATATAAATTTGCTTCTACATTTTATACGAAAAATGAGGTTTCGAGGAATGAGCTTATTTACTTGTTATATTTCTGAACGCAAAATTACACAGCTTTGTCGTGAAATATGAAAGACTTAGAAAGTACTTTTTACTAGTAGCTGGCTATGGCTTTGTGCGTGAGCTGAGGTGTACAATGGTGAGGATTTTTAGTGTATATTGTAACAGTTTAGTTTAATACTTTCGTGGTATCAGATCTGTTATCTGTACCTGATACATACATACAGATATCTGTATGTATTTATCTGTTTTCTTGAATTTTTGAAATGAAACTTTTTTAAGCCAATAGGGGATTTTTTTTTCGGAACGTCACGGCACATCTTCGTGCGTCTTTGTCGTAGAAAAGGGAGAGAGCGATTGAGACCGATTAAGAGAGAGTGAGAAAGGGATATCGAGAAAAATACATGATATCGGTTGATTTATTTATTTAGTAGTTACATAATATTAGAACTTAAGATGGCAATTCTGTCGCATAACATCTTCTGCAGTAAATGCAGTTTTTTTTATTTATTTACACTATAACTGAATATATGCAACATGGAGTGATCATATATTGGTACATGGTCATCTCGTTTTATTGGGGCTTTTAGTTAGACATAACTAATTTACAAAAAAAATTTGCTTTTGACATGTGTAATTTGTATGCACGCGCTATGTTATTTAGGTATTTGCAATATTTCGTTAACTTCAAAAGTTCGTTAACGTTCAAACATATAATTTAAAATATATCTTTGAAATCTAGGTTTGGAGACATGATGTAAACGGAGAGCATCGCGCAAAAAGATGTTATGTCCGTTACGCAAGTATCACATATAAAAATATTGTAATGGTGTACGAAAATAACTTTGTAATGTTTATATTTTGGTTACCTCAAAGTTTCTAGCCCTGGCATTGATGTCTATGGCGCATCATAATTCAACTTATCTGTGGCGGCGGCCATTTTGTGCATTTGCCGCCATTCATACATTAACATTGACAAAGTGTCATATGTATATGTTTTATGTTTCATAAACTACAAAGAATCACTACAAATGTTGCAATACTAAATTTTATTTGTCTGTAAACGCAATTTCCATTTCTTCTATGACAGCTTCAGATATCACCCACAATCAAATATTCAGAGCTCATATCTCCGATCACATAATGTTATACGTAAACAACCGATGTATATTGTATTGCCAGGGAACAAATTGTGTTTTTCCTGATATTTTTCGCTCGACTTCAAAGGAAAAACGTTTTGATTGTTTGCTTTGGTGCTGTGTGTTTGGAGCAAACGTTCCGATGCAGAGGTTACTCACAAAGAGAGGTTTCTGTTTGTGCTAAAAATATAAAGTAATTGTATAGTCATAGGACATTTCTGTCAAACTGATCGCATCGGAGAACATTTAGTTTTTATATGCGAGGTAGTGCAGTAGTTTGAGCGTACGCGTGAATAATAAGCATGACTTAGGGTCTTCCAAGACATAAGCGTACCAGTTCTTAAAATGCCGGCGACGCCTTTTTTATTTTTCTAGACCACGCGGCAAACGGGCAGAAGGCTCACCTGAGTGACACCGCCACCCATGGACACTCTTAATGCCAGAGAATTTTAAGAATTTGTACGCTCTTTTCTTGAAGGATCCTAAGTCGAATTGGTTCGTAAATACTTCAGTGGGTAGCTAGATACACAAAGGCTCGGCAAAAATTGCCTGGAAAAGCTCAGTTTTGGAGCAAAAGACGTTGAGGTGAATCTGGAACCTTTTGGCCATCTGAGTGTCCATGGGCTGCTGTTTCACTTAACATAAAGTTAGTCTCCTGCGCGTTTAATGGTAAAAAAAACAGGTTGTTCAAACCACTTGAGTTGATGATGATCATATTTTTTATAAAAAAAATTACACGTATTCTCTCGAGCTGTTTTCCCTGGTCATCCCATATTAAGGATAAGATTGCTATAATACTATTTATAAGTGACATAAGTTTTTCCTGCGGTAGAACTGAACTGCATAAACCCTATTATATAAAATTAATGTTCCCTTATTTCGGGAACAAGCTATTAACCCAAGTCAAAGCGATCCACAAGCATCAGCATACGCCATGTCATTATGTAAATTCTCTTCCAATATGATGGATGGATGGAAAGGAAACCAATTATCTCCCCTCGACTTTTCGTGGTTTCAAACAAAAACAAAAGACTCTCGTTTCTTATTGTATAGGCAAAATGCAATTTGTTTTGAGGATATATTTTCTGTGTTTTCTTAATTAACTTGTCAAAATGGAGGATCTGTTGTCCAACTTTATGAAAATGTACTTTCAAATTGAAGATAATTTAACTAAGATTTTTGTTATTATTAATTAATACATATTAGTTCATGTTTGTATTTTAAAGTACGACTTTTGTATTATGAAATATACCTATAGAAGGATATAAGCATAATAATTGTTTCCATCGTAACCAGACACGTAGAACTTGACTTAACCTAAAAAATTACTTTACAATTTTATACTGTTAATATCAATGACTTTAGGTTAAATTTACTATAATATCAATCGTTTTAATTAGTACACTAACTGACCTGGCAAACGTCGTTTTGCCATATATATCATTTATAATTAAAAAATAGGGGTTGATCGTAGAGGGTTGAAAATTTAGGGCTATATGTATTTACTCATGCTGTATCATAATTTTTTTTTACCAAAGATTTAAAAAAAAATTAGGGTTGGATCACCCTTAACATTTAGGGGGATGAAAAATAGATGTTGTCCGATTCTCAGACCTACCCAATATGCACACAAGATTTCACAAGAATCGGGAAAGCCGTTTCGAAGGAGTTTAACCACAAACACCGCGAAACGAGAATTTTATATATAAGATTACATTCATATGTTGTAGCCTATAGCTAATCACCCTAAGAAATGCCCAGCACTGTACAGAACTACTGGTGTATGTACTGTAAAAAATATCACTAAACTTTATCGCAACATTTAAAAGCTTTTCATTTAATACCACAGTGATTAATACATTAGGGTCTATGAGACCTATTATTACACTATTAGACACTAATTTTAATGAAGAACAGCAACCCGCTGCTCACGATAAATTAATATAAATGATGCTCTGGTGTATCAAACCAATATTAAAATGAAATATTTAATCCAGACGGATCAGCGATATTAGTTAAATTACTGTTCTCGCTTTACAAATTAATTTTTAGCCCTCTTTGAGCGTTTATACTGCAGATCGCATTTGAAACAACATTTATTTAACATGAAAAAGAGATTATCTGGCAGATTTTAATTAAATAATTTCAAAAAACTATTTAAGTACAGTTGAAAGTTGCATGCATTAATTTTAGTAGATGACGTTAAGTGTATGTACAATACACGAATCTTTGCTTGTTCTATCAGAACCAGAAGATATCAAGAGACTGAATCTCTGCAATTGCAGATGCGTTAAAACGGTGTCGAAACACAACATTGTAGTCAATTTCGTCAAACTTGCTTGGCTGGCTTTGCTGGCTTGTAGTAAAATGCCGCCATTTTGACACTTCTGATATTTTACTTGACATTCAATTTAAGAATTATTTAAATTAATTGTTATCATTAGTGGCATTTCGACGGTATGAGAAATGGGTAGTCTCTTAAGATTTTGACACCTTCGCCATCGGAAAAAAAGTGTGGTTTTTGGAATTCCAAAAATATTCCATGCATGGCTACGAATATTATAATCGGGCTCATACGTGTATTATATTTAATACCGTTGATTGAATCCTTACTTGGCACCAAAGTGATATTTAAATAAAAAGGCGATGCTCCGATTTCCTTCGTGGAGTAACTACAAATCTTCAGCCTTAGAGAATAAAAAGTGCCTTAGCTTCAAACTATCTTTTCTTTGTCAGTAAATTGGATCAAAGTGTTGAAATAGTATAGAAAAAAATGGTGTATATTTTTGTATATTTACATGGTAGTATTAATCATTAAAATGCTGTATAAATTGCCTGTTATAGTTATTAATATACTATGATATTAACTTTATTTACATTTGTGGTTCTGATGACATTGTATTGTGCATCAATATCAGAAATTCCGGCATGCACTGCTCAATAATCATTACTTGAAAGGTGTTATTAGTAGAAACTATGTTATTAATTCAGCGAAATACTATGGAAGTTATTTAATAATGGGATGTTGGTTTCTATTAAATATTTTGTATTATTGTACTCTATTATATATTCAAAATAATTTATTATAATTAATTATATATAATAAAAAAAATATATAATATAATTTTAAATAAAGGCATATTTAAGAGGATTATATTACAATAAAATTTAATACAATTTATTAGAAAAAGTCTGTAAAATGATGTTGCTTAAATTACCTTACATCTATTAAAATCTATATTTTCCATTTTCAAGTTTCCTGTTAAAATACACAACGTCAAAAATATTATGGTATTTTGTGTATGCAAAGAAATTGAGAAAAGATTACAACAAATTCTTTCATAGTAGATGATGGCCAAATACGGTATAGTCGCACATTTGCGTGCATGTTTTTTAGGAATAAAAAAACCTACTACAGGGACGTCAATATTGTCGCTAAATTCACTTGGGTCGAATTCATAATACATTAAGATTAATAGGATATGATTGTTAACTTTATAGTTACTCAGAAATGTCGTATGATTATTTAAATTTATCCCAACTTTACCCAATGCGTACCTATTGTGTAGCCTATTAAAACAATCGATCTAATTTTTTATATAAAAAAAATATCAGAGCGATGACAACAATCCGTATTTCATTGTAATTACGTAAAGAAAATTAATAGAATTACAAAGAATGTTTTCAGCAATAAAACTGACTGACCGAAACTTTTGATGTTTCTAAAATTAAAGATATCGAGTAATTTTCCTACAATTAACGGTCTAAATACTTAAGAAAGATTTATTTTTGTAATAAATTAAAAAGATGGATCCTATTGTTAAACTATCATAACATATCAACGATTATTTTATATTTTACAATGTACGAAAGCTTTGTAAACAAATCGTAATCGTCGTTAGAATAAAATTCACTTTCGGAGCAAATAAAATACTAAGTTTTCAGTAAGAAACTTACCCCTGATTCCCAGAAGGTTTTCAATCCTTTTTTTACTTCTTTAACGGTTAACTTTTAGATATGCATAAGAGAGTATATTTGTTGTTAGTAAACATTTATTCACATTGATTTGTACCTATATTTTATTAATGGCTCTACCTATAGGTTCTTAGGCTACTACTATTATTATCAAATCACTTATTCATTTGGATTTGTAAGACTTAGGATTAATTCGCGCGAATAAAAGGTGCCGACCTGCGCATAGACAAATCACATAACCAATTTTGCCACAGCTACTTATCGAGATTCAAAAGGGTAAGGAGGGTGGGGCAGGTTACGATATGTCCCTCCTTTTCGCACAAATGCTTAACACAACGCGTCAACGTCTTTTGTTAATATTGACAATGGGAAATATCGTTTTACGTAACACTAAAAAATTCGAGATCCTTCAAGTAATCATACAAAGCAAAGTGCCAGACAGAAAGAGACCTGGCCGCAGATGCACGTTGTGTTTAAAAATCTTAGGCAATAGTTTGGTCAAAGCCCTAAGTTAATATTTAGAAGAGCGGCATTCATAATTAAACTAGGCATGAGATGGAACTTAAAGAAGAAGGGATGTCATGATCATAGATTAAGTTGCTTTTTGTAATATGGTTTAAGATAAACCCTTGACCTGGAAATAACCTACTCGGCAAATTATATAAATGCCTGTAGTGTTGCTACTGATTGCAAGATTGCCTCTGAATTATCAAATCCCAATGCTACTGAAGAATTTCCTTGTTAATTGTGATATTTTATTAACTTATTTGAATTAATGAACTGTGAAGTACAATACAATAAAGATTCATTTAAGTTTTAATATTATTTATTATTTTCTATGTAATTTTATTTTCTTTTTTATCTTTACCCTTATTGTAAAGTATTCTTATTAAGCTAATAATTGGTAGTGTAAAAAATATGTTTTTCAAATCAAAAGAAAGACAAGTTTTTTTCTCTTTTGTTTTCTGAAAAACAAACTGTCTCTGAAATTTCTTTCGCTTTAACATGTGCTGCTTTGGGCATCTAAAACCATCAATTTAATGTTTACAAAGATAAACATAAATAAGTCAATGCCGAATAAAAATAATAATTTTGGTTTGTCCACAGATTATTGCGATTAGATATCTGACAATTGACATTGAGACCAATATTATTGTACTTTTAAAAACGTTTTTAAGTCATTTTGTATATTGTCACATTGTAAATAACAATTTACGACATGTAATAAGTTTTTAAGCTCTTTACATAAGAGAAACAACCCTTCTAGAAATACCTATCGCCGGTACTTACCGGTTTTCATTTGTGTCTAAGTTTGGGAATACTGTTGGGAATATTGTCTACATACGTGAGTTATCAGACTGTAACAAATGTCTAAATAGCTGCAACACTACTATCTAGTAGTGTTTGAAATATTTAAAAACATTATTGAATTCTTTGATAAATTAAACACACAGAAAAGAAATATTGCTTATTACCTAACAATATTTTTGTTTGCATATGTTGTGTAAAGTATGCGCATGGCATACTTTTTAGTTATTAGTTCATTCACAACCTATGTTTACAAAGAAGAAATACTTTAAACATAATTCAATACAATAATATAACGTGACAGTGTGATAAAATTGATCTTTCCTTTTTCTTATATCAACCAATAAAATATTTTGGTAAAAATTCAGCAAACGCGAATTGCCTTGAAGCCAGACACTGAATTAGCATAATAATTCATCGCAATGACTCGTCACGGAGTGGAGGGTAAATAAGTGGGGGTAAAACAGACATTGGTTATGCAAAGATATTCAAGAGTTATTCAGTTTTCTTGTAGAAGACGGCAAAGACTAAGTGGTCCATCAACATAATATATTGTTTAAAAATTGCTGTAATATTTACTATCTTACATAGCTAGGTACAATAACGTTAATGATTTTGTTTTTTGCACAGAACGTTTGAATGTTCTAGAAGGCCAAGATACATTCTGGGTCGCAGAAGCAGTGGTGTGAGCGTGATTCAAGAACTACTGGTCCGAATAATGTTTTTGAAAGGCATATACATAGTATTATGCTACGACCAAATAAAGAGACCGTACTTCACACATATCTCAAAGCTATTGTCTGGTGTCAATTAATTTAATTTAGTTTATACACCTCTATATACTAAAATGGAGTACAATTACGAAACTTAAAAGTCTTTAAAAGAGTCTTGGAAACACGAAAACTTGTAAATTCATACATCACCAAAGTGACTGATGATGGACGCATAGGAATCCTCACCGAATACAATTTTTGTCACATTTTATTTACCATTTGACCGTCGAGTTTATTATGTCTACCTTCATTTTTGTTGCTGTTTTTGTTTTCTAAATTTTATACAAGTACCTACATCTGTGCGTTCTAATAATAATTATTAATCTTAGTTTATAAAATTTTCTCAGTAAGCGAATTTTTGTACATAATTCATATGAGAAATAAAGTTATTCTAACCTTATTTATCTTAACAAGAGTGAAAAGGACAGAACATAATACACATATATGAATTAGACCGGTGGAATTGCAATCGATAGTTTGCTTTCAATCGAACTATAATTGCCAATTTTCTGTTGTGTTGAATTTGTGCGTCATACATTGTCGAGTTTTATTTATATGCAATAAGTTGAGAAGTGCCTGACACCGAATATCCTGGTCTAGGGCTTTTCTATGACGCTTTCCTTTACCGTATAAGCAACTGTTAATTATGTATTTAATACATAGCGCAAAATCATCTACATCATAAGCACACCCCACATACACACCATCACGTACATACCCACACTTTTACAACATTACACAACACAACCAATTTAGGCTTAATTAATTAAATTTAATCACAGTTAGTTAATTGTATTAAATACTTTGTTTGTTTGTTCCCTAGTATTGTCTTTTATTAACATAACTTTTACACATTTAAAGAAAAACACTTTTTTACGGATTATAGTTATGTATTATTGTATTTAAACTTATAATTATTTAGACATAATTTTAAATTTACCGTGACCACGCACGCTGTAAAGCACGCGAAACGTCGGTTTAAATTTAAAACTATGTCTAAATAATTATAAGTTTAAATACAATAATACATAACTATAATCCGTAAAAAAGTGTTTTTCTTTAAATTGTTTGTTCCCTTTTATAAATATTTTTGTTATATAATGTATCATGTATTCCATCTGTGGCTATATTCTCAGTGTATTTGTTTGCTATTAATATAATTTAATTTAAGTTAGTTATAGCATATAATTTAAGTTAGCTGTAGGAGTACAAAATAAATAAATACAATCCATTGATGTGAAACATGACTTTAGCGCACGACTAAGTTTGGGGATGGCCTCGGCTCTTAAGTGTAATTTCACATAAATAAAACGCCCAAATAAAATTTTGTCCTGAAGATGAATAAAATTTAATTGGTGGCATTTTAAGGACTGAATGGACACTTCTCACAATGTGAACTAATTAACCAAACAAAATTAAGAGTGCCTAAATGAAATAAAAATATCCCTTATTCTTATAGTAAATAAGTTGAAAATTGTTTGTTACAAGTATTCCTTAAATGTTTATTATTTGGGTCGTCCTAACGCCGGGATACATTAACTTACAAAATTAATTTTTACTTTAATTAAACAATCTTTTCATTTAATGGTGTCTGATAAGATTTTCCGATGGCGAAATAATAATTATTTTGTTACAGAATATATTTTATTTTACGAATGGGCCGTGAAATATTATTATCCTTACAGAACAAAAATCATATTTATCAAGAAAGATATTATAAAAATGAAATGGTTGGTTTTAAAGGGCTGTCTGTGGCTGTGATGTTTTAAACAATTATATTTCCCCCATAAACCTGGGCTGATATATTGAAAAAAACGTACTTAGGCCTACCTATTATACAGGTGCCTAATCTCCGAAAAAGTATCTTATATACGTAAAATTATTAAGTTAAATAAAGCACAACACATATAATAGAATTTTCTAACATTAAAAATGATTCAGTTGTTCAATCGAAAACCCAATTTTTAACCTTCTATCTATTTTTCTGAACATGACAATTATAAGTTTTAAATAAATGTTACGAGGGGGAAACTTGAAGTGTTGACACTTCCCGTAAGTTTGAAAGGGGCTGAAGGGGTCATTAACTATTTTGAAAGTCATTTATTACATTCATTAAGTACTTCTGCCAATGTTTTGTTGCGTGTCATTTGATTTGTGAATAATCTATAAACTAGCAAACTAATGTATGATTTACATTTAGACAATTGTTGCCAGAACGTATAAAGTGTTTATAATTTGACCAAAATGGTTTGGCTTGCTGTTGCTTGCCCGGAGAGTAGTTTTTGAAGTTTTTTATATAGAACACCTGATGTTAGGTGACGTCGTCGCCCTTGGAAGTGTCCATCTCAATGCTAGAGGGCTTCCCAGGACGTTGCGGGCCTTTTAATAATTGGTACGCTCTATTCTTGAAGTTTGTTCAACATAGCAAAAGAAAAGGTAGATATATCCCCCATCTCCAACGAAACGCCAAGGGATCAACCTACTCGGAAAGATGTTGGTCGTCGACGATTCGATCAGCTCTACGTTAAAGTTTATGTAAAAATAGTGGCTTAAATATGTAAAGTATGTAACAGAAAAGTCGCTCTCTTAAGTTATTTGTAAATTTCCCCTTACAAGAAGTATAAAACTATTGTACGTACTTTTCCAATGAAAATCCCACAGTATACGGTCAGACTTGCAAGAAGACACTGGTAAATCTTATTATGGAGTGTAATTGCGATTCCAACTTCAATGTTTAAATTTAATTTAGTTTCTGTAACAATTTCGAGACAACAGCGGATAATGATACTACATGAACTTAGAGATTTCTATCACTATTGATGGTACATCGATTCTATTCTGGTTTTTTGATGCATTTTAGACGTGCGATGCAAAAACAAGCGATGGATATTACAGTTTTTAATAATAATCCAGTGGCGTGACAATCTTAACCTCAGATAGCGTCCGTTTCTTCCATCATCTATCATATAGTCGGTGATCAGCCTTAGGTGTCTGACATATATCGACATGACAATCGATTTTTGGGTTTGAGACATGCTGGTTTGCTCACGATTTTAACATCACCGTAAGAGCACAGCTGTGATTCGAACGCATGATCTAGGGGATCACTCAATTAAGACTGTAGATTGACAATACGTAGAAAAACTGTATGTATAATTTAAAATTGTAGATTATTTATTTTAGAAATAAAATATGATGATATATGGATAAATTACATATTTAATGTTTGTGTGTTGATTGAACCCCTTGTGAAATTTAATTTTTAATTTTGCACTCTTTGTTAATCTGACAGCGTGTTCAAGTTTTCTGCTCAAAAATCGTTTATAAAACTTACTTTTCACGAAGAGAAAACATTAACATACAAAGGCGAAAAAGTTCACTCTAAAACTTTCTAGAGTCATAAAATATCCGTGGGCTACGAAAAGGCGGTAATTAAAAATCTAAAAGGCCGTGTAATTTTTCCTGAATAGGCAATTACCAGAGGTCTGCGGCTATTGTCCTAGTCTCACAGCAATTGCCTCTTGTCTGTGCTCGTCCAGTTGGAAGAGAGAGATCACTTCAACTGCGGTACTAATCAAGCTTTAAAGCTACGCCTCATGGGTCCGTAAAATCGAGAGAGACCATCGCCAAAACGATTACATCAAAATAATAAATTAAAAATTAAGTTTTGGCCTAACCCTAACATTTAATTATAATAAAAAAATCAAAAGTTTTTTAATTTTTAATAAAATTGATGAGAAAATGGTTTCAAATTAGAATTTATTACCAGTTTCCAAATAAAGAGCAAAAACGTGAGAGTATTAATCAAGAATATCTCCGCTACTTTTTGTAACTTCCAAATTTTTGGTTTACAAGGAATTTTAACTATTTCACCGCGCTCCACTTTTCCTATTGAAATAATTAGTTATAATTATAAAATAAACGCTTAACACCAGGAAAAGTATTAGCAAGCACACACCAGGTTAAAACGGGTTAAAATTAATATCACAGTCATGAATTCAAGTGCGACCACTCACCACAAGTAGCACCCGTTAACAAGCACGACGCATGGTCATCGATACAGTAACTTATTTTACATTGAAATAAAAAACATTGCATTACAAATAATCTCACCGTTAAAATGTCTATAAATACTAAATCATAGTTTATGCTTAGTGTACACTAAGCTGAGCTAAGTCTAAGTGCGCTCTATAACTCTTGCCCTGAGAGGGATTGGACGCATGTAGTTCTTTGACACATATATAACACTGAAAATAAATAACGGCTTTATGTAGAAAGTTGCCAAAACTTTTATTGTTTTTCTAAGTAATCTCCGTTCCTCTCTACACATCGTCGCATTCGATAGAACCACGCAGTAAAGCCTTCTTCCATTTCCATTCTTCATTCTTCCTCTTCTATGGCACTTTCGTATATTCTAATTTCGTAAATTCAAAAAAAGGTTCCATTAGCAATGTTTCTAACTGGCCAGTTCTAAACATTTTCAGTCTTACCCACACCACCTTAAATATGTTTATAATATTCGTGGAGTAGTTTAATTTCAAAGCAAAAAACGCAATTTTTACTACAGAAAAATACCGATACATATTGTGAAAGTAATATGGGTTAATAGACTAAGTGAAGTAGTCAAATAGCTAATGTAGAGGGTTCAGGCGGGAGAGTAGTAAAACAAAACACGACCAATAAAAACTTGAGGGGAAATTTGAATGAGATGGATGAGCCACAGATGTGGCACGGGCTGTTCTATACTCGATATTTATCCTAAAAATTAAATAATATAACTGGTATGATGTTTAAAAATTAGTTAACAGTGCATAGTATTATTAACCTATTTTTGTAATATAATTGTTTGCTTATTCAGGATGAAGGTTTAGTAAATTCTTAACAAAACTAATTCAAACGAAGTAAAGTATATGCCATAAATGTCACCTTATTAGTATGTGTAAAGAATGTGTATTATTAAAACACAAGGTTGTAGATAAAAATATTTCTTCAAGATAGATTTTATTTTTCATAGTTAAATGTATGAAAAACATTGATTTTGTTGATTGTCTTATGTGTTATTTCAACAAGTGTAAAAAAATCATTGACCGCAATATAGTTTTTTTATAGGAGCAAACGAGCCTAGGGACGCCCCAAAGGCAAATGGCCTCAAATGATATCCATTGCGTCCCATGGATACACTTCTTATGCCCTTTCTAATATAACATTTAATGGCCTGCAATGCACCCAGCATTGAATATAATATACCAAAGGATGAAGAAATTGTCCCCAAAAATTTGTCGATTACGTACAGCACTGTATTTAATTCTCTCATAAAGCGGTTAGTGGTAGTGTCGTGACGTCACCTGCAGCGCTGGCAGCGCTTTATTACTTGAGCACTTGGAGCTCGGCGTTAGTAATTAAGCACGCTTAGCGGGTAGCGCTTTGTGCTCACCAAAAGCTATACATTACAGACACCTAATTTATAATTTGACAGTTTATAGAGACAATAGAACTTAATCTATTGTCAGTTATATTTCCACACATAGGTCGTTCAAAATTTCTGTTAAAACCCAACATTGAGTTAACACGATCAATGTCGTTAAAACTAACAGATTAAATCCCGGCAAATTTTTATATTTACTTTCCTTTATCCTTTATATATTCATTTTGTAACAAAATGCCTTTTGTAAAAAAATTCATGTTGTAAAAAAATTCATGTTGTAACAAAATTCAATTTGAAAAAAAAAATATAATGAGAAGAAAATATATATATGTTATAAGCGTATATAAATAGCTCATATGTTATAGCTTACGAATATTTGAGTGATACCATATGATAACCCCTTTTTATACTAAATGTAGTAGAGGTATGGACTAGTATCATTCCAGATACTCTGCTACTGAGAGAACTGGGTGAAAGCCGTATGGAGTTGGCAATGTGTGGACTATATACATAGGTAACAGGAGAGCGGCGAACCTTCCCCTCCTTTTTCTTGCATTTCTTCATATCATATTCCAAGGTACTTATCCTATGCTATCTCTCTATCTCTCTACCGACTACTTCTGTAGCATTATTTGCTCGCTAAAGAAAACCATGATATTCCACGCCTCCCTGTTACCAAGCATTTTCATAATAACATTAGGCTGAGAGTTTCCTGGGACACTCTGAGAGTATTTATAACTGAATGTTTCATACCCCTACGCCGTATAACTTAATTATAATTAAATTAAAACAAATTTTTCTTTACGTCCGTTATAAAAATTAATAAATATTGCCTGATGAAATACCTTTCTATGTAAATATGCTGAAGGGAGATGATATTATGATTTAGAACAAGATCACTCAATATCGATTCATAATCCCTTAGAGGGCCCTCAGTCCCTCATACGATCCTCTGTCAATATTTTCTTCTCATTATATATAAAAGATTAAATTGTAAAGATACTTTATCCCAACAAAACATTCCGAACTACGACCATCATGAAAAATATTTAAATATATTTCTTTTTAATCCGAAGTTTAAATAATAATTTAAACTTCGCGATTTCAGAGATACGTTTAGTGGTTATTATAACTACAGATTAACTTAAAAACGCTTTTAAATATATTTCAATCACATTTATATGATTTGTAAATTGGCATGAGATATGAGAGATGGTCTGTCTGGAAATAAAATATTAAAAAAAACTTCAAACGTGGTTTAATATTTTAATATTAAAAATTTTGTCTTTTAAATATTGTCTTTTTTATTAAGAAGGTTAATGTAGCACAGAAAAGGTTTGGAATCACTGCTCTGTCGTGTAGATTATATTAAGCTCTTTTAGTTTTCATATTAAACCATGTTACACTTTAAAATCACAAATAGCAACTGGAAAATTTACATTTTAAGTAGTTATTATGTATTCAATGTTATGAATAAATGTATTCGGAGCTTTTCGTTTAAGATTACGTGTATTTACTTGTCAATCTACATAAATTGGGCGGGAAAATGTGCGAAGCGCAAATAGGCTGATAACAGCGCTTTTATGGGCGTCGTAGGGCGGGTGGAGCAGGTTGTGATTTTATCAAATCGCTTTGTTTTGCAAAGTGAGCAGTCCTATCTGGAATGTATTCAAGATATTACTTGAGGTACCTTCTACGAAAATGAAGTTATCAATTGTTATGTGCGTGAGTAGAACACGTCACGTCACGTCCAATTAATTACTTTAAGTACAGTAAAAACATGCCTGACAAGATTCAGAATTACATAGCGATAGTAAATAACTGGATAAGTAATTTAAAGAAAAACACTTTTTTACGGATTATAGTTATGTATTATTGTATTTAAACTTATAATTATTTAGATATAATTTTAAATTTAACCGGCGTTTCGCGTGTTTTACAGCGTGCGTATTAAAATTAAAATTATGTCTAAATAATTATAAGTTTAAATACAATAATACATAACTTTAATCCGTATAAAAGTGTTTTTCTTTAAATGTGTAAAAGTTATGTTAATAAAAGACAATAGTATGGATAATATTTAAATAAATTCAATATTTTTACTTTTTTTGGATTGGTCTGTAAGGATAGTGTTTGTATTTTCTAAATAAATAACTTTAAAAATTCACAACTTGATATAATATAAATAAACTAATTAGTGTGATATCAATTGGAAGAAAGCATAATTGATTTTTCACGTTATTTTTCTTTGTCATAAAAATATTAAGGTACATTTAATTATGTCTAATATTTAATACAAGATAACGTAGTGTGATATTTATAATTTTATGTATTATAATAAGATTCGGCCAAAAACCAGGAGGTACTAGAAAAACAACTTAAAATTACCCATAATCGACGAGCATGCATGGTGAATGTCATGAAATGTCAGGACCGTAGCAAGTGGAGATCCGTGGTCGCTGATTACCTCTACGGGAAGGGGATTTAAAAGTAGAATAAATTATTATATAAAATGTAGCAACGATTTTCATATCTTAGTAACTGAAGAGGAGATTAAAAAACTGTGTATTCATCTTTAGTTTAAAATCATTGTCAAAGTAGAAAGCAATCGTTATCACTATTTACGTATAAAAAAAAAATTTTTTTCCTTAAAAAAGATCACCTCGGCATCAAGCGGTAATAACTAGTTATCAGGTCTGCCTCAGAAAATTTGAATAAAGAATTTATTCGCCGTTTAAAAATAGAATTTCTTCTCCATTCAACACGATAGTGAATTCCTCAGAATTGAAACGTAGGAAACTTCCTTCTATTATGGTGTATGTACTTGACACGAGGCGGGTTTCAAAACCAAGTACAGCCACGTTATGGACGGTCCTGTTAACGCAATCTCTGCTAGTGTCAGCCACTACTTAGACACATATCCTGTACGTAGAAGTGCAATGAAACTATTCAGAATTGTATATCCTTTGATAAATCAAGCAAAAACTACAATTCTCTTGAGACAATTATTGATTTCTCTATAGAAAAGCAGATGATCTGATTTCTATGCCTCACTCATTGACCTATGAGTCTAAGACGTAGTTTTCTATTTGCCGTTCTTTACGGACTTAACGATACGAGCTATGCACACAAAGTGTAGAATCCGAACTCAAGCCCATTTGATGTCACTCTTACTCTTCACACCTTTAACAAACACACACACACCACAAAATAAAAAAGAGTGTGTGTACTTATGTACACGCGTTAGAAGTTATACTTCTTTGGCGTATGGAAAAAAAATAACTAAAATGCAGTAGTGATTAACGATAAATATTTAAATTAATCAAAAAGATTTTATTTAAATAAAAAAGGTTTTATTAACTTAAAAAGTATTTTTTGTGCGAAAGTTATCACGCTAGCGCGGGGGACCGAGCGAAACACAACATATCCCTACCGTAGCTTGACACAGTCTGACGTCAAAATCTTTTTAAACCAGCCGGGCGCCGAGCGTGTGTGAGCGAGATGGGAATAAGACAATCTACAAGTAAAAAGAAGTAGAATATGCGTGAAGTTAGCTGCTATCTAGAACTAACTTCATGCTGTAGGTGTCGGTGTGCGCGCGCATCGTAAAAATTCACTCTCATCATTTTTCTCCATCGCGCCAAAAGAAGTATGACTTCAGAAATCTATATTAGTATTAAAATTGGTCGGGTGCAAAGTTTAGATATGCCGGCCCCATTCTTGAGTGGGCAATATTATTTAGAACTTCGCTCAATAAATTTAAAACTCAATTAAACTCGAGTGAACTAAACAGAAGTTAGTCACATTATCAGCGCGCTACTGTATCAGATCAGACATTGTTTAAGTTAAATAATGTGCGGACCATTTTATAGTTACCAACATTAATTGAAAATGGTTTCATAATTGAATTATATCTAGAACTTTCTTTATTATCTGTAATATACGTTGGGTTATGTTTTAATGATGCCTTGGTATTGCTACTTAAAAGGTAGCTGTGTTGTCTATGAATGACGTTTACCGAACCTTTTTTTTTATTGATAAAGTTTTCCAACGCTCGACACACTGATACATTGGTAAAAAACTTAAAAATATATATCTCTGGAAACGGTAATACTTAATGTAATAAATAAAAATTAAGAATTTTTTTATACTCTAAGGCAGTTATACAACTAAAAATAGGACGCGTTATAATTAAAAAAAAAACATCGTGACATTGACAATAGCAGAATATTATTTACAACATTAATTGAGATTTACTCTTATTTCATTGCTCAGCTCCCGTTCTACTTTGTGTTTTTCCATTGAATAAAACTGTTGGCGACAGCGCCTGTTCGTGATGTATCTAAATATTTCAACTGTAAAAAGCTTTTCCAATCTATAAATATTAACTGAATTTGGAAAGAAACCAATTTTTTAACATTAGCTTTTAAAATTCTATTTGAATGTAACGTATAGAGGCTAAGGTTTTGCTATCGAAAATATTTACAATTATTCTTAACCTAGCTTCATCCAAGTTGTTTTTAGAAGACTTTGAACTTATTTTATTTAACTAGTAAAAAGTTTACTTGCACGTGTGAAATCAACGCATATGATTTTTTCAAATTTTTTACATTAAAAACATAGTCTTGGCCTCAGATACCGTTTCATGTTAATTATTTAATAATTAAATTTAAATCATTCCCACCACAGGAAGGAGACTTCTCCTGCACAGTCGGCGGACAAGTTTAGACAAGCCAGTGGAGATGAATGGAAAAAAATGATCAAAATAGAGAGAAATGGAGCCAATTGGAGGAATCTTATACTATATAAGAGATTCCTTTAAAAATATATAATTATTTCTGTATAAAACTTTAAGTGTGTCATCTTTTGTATGGATGAATGAATGTTTCATGAAATACTTGGCTTGATTAATGTTTCACTACAAAAAGTATCAGCCTTCTGTGCCTGACATACGCTGTCCACGCTTTGGGTGTAGGCAACCTGGTCTTCTCTATTGCGAAAGTAAAGTGTATTTACAAATTCCGCTCAACCGGGGTTCGAACCTAGGAAGTCAGCGTCAAGCCACTAGACTAACAAAGCTCGACACACATAAAAGAAAAGCGCCATACAATTATTATTTAGGCTGCGTTAACCTTTTTGTGGACGTAAAGGGAATTTATTATTTCAATAGAGGCCCGTGATAGCCTACTCGTATAAAATTTTATTCGTCCAGTCTCGGACCTCCGACAATAACTACAGATTACATTCTATTCACAATTACAGATATTAATTTTTTGCTTTGTTAGATTTTTATTGTTTAATATTCATTTTGCTACATGTATGCTCCATTATTAGTGGTTTGTTTTGTTTTGTTCATCCCCGAATATCGAATGCATATGTTTTAACATTATGAGAATGCAGTTTGTTAATAAATATTAAATGTTATACATATTAATTAATAAAGTTTCGTTATTTATTTATATACACTTAAACATACATAAACATATTACATACTTAGGTTACTATGCAAGGAACGGCCTTATCGCTAATAAGCGATTTCTTACATACAATTATGAACAAATAAAAAGGTTCAAAATATCCAAAAACACTTAACTAAAAAACATTAATTCAATATTTTAAGACTAGAAATATTCTAACTAAAATTAATATGTAAAATTTATATAATGTTACGTTATATTCCAAGTAGGTAATATAAATTTTGAAGTACTGAATTTAGTTGACTGTCCTTAATTCCATATTTTAATAAAAGCCTGCTAGATTTTATGGCGACACTTTGTCAAAATAAATATTCTTAAGATAAGAATAAAATGTCACTGTTGTCTTTCAAGGATTACAAAATGTAATCAGTAGTCTTGCCGTAGAAATGAAATAGCTTTTACGAAAACAATATAAATTAATTTAATAACAGAAACTTGGAGAAATATACTATTATATATTAAAATAATGATATTGTATGTAGCATAGTTTAAGTTTATATTTTTCAAATGTTGCCATGCTGTTCTCCAAGATAGAGAAACTCCATAAAAATCTCTTTACGTTCTGATTAGTATATATGTCAATACACTGAAGTGAAACAAAAAACAAAGCAGGCATTCACCATAGTTCACCAAAAGATGTCGCTATATAAAAACCTTAAAATCTTAAAACGCGCCTAAGTATAAGTTTACCTACGATATAACCAGATTAAGGTAAAAATCTGACTAAGCTAAGCTCGCCAAAACAGCCGGTTAGCTGCCAGCTTCAGGCAATTGAAGATCCCGCGACGGACCATGCAGAGATCCGAGTGTCGCAGGACGCCCTTGCTCTCCCCTCAAGTCCCTCAACTAAACAACCCAGCTGAGCTGTGAAGGCCCACAGAGAAAATCCATTCCTAAAAAAATTTGAATCAGTATTTCGACATCATACAGCTACAGTCGCACTTTGAATGTAGCTAGACGTGAGCTATCCTTAGCTTATATGGTATTATTTTTTTACACACTACTATTACGGGTTTAATACAGACTAAAAAGAGCATATAGATAGTTGATCTCAAAGGAAAAGAAACGATTATTAATCGACCGAAATTCAGACAGTGCGCAACGAAATTAAAGTGTTCGGAATTCGTTAATTAAACTAGCGTTCTGACGAAAATAACAAATTCTCAACGAAGGCACGTTGAAGTAATTAATGCTTTGCTAAATTCACTTTGGCATTTTATTAAAGAAGCCTAGTAAAGACAAGTTTATTTAAAAGAATATATATGAAAAGGATATTGGAAATAAAGAATTGGTTCTTATACCCAGTTATCTTTTTTGTTCCATTTCGTTAATAATACGGTGTTTTGGTAATCATTTAATTAATAACTGACCTAAAAAAAGGTGCTCTCTGCTTAAACGGTTTGATGATGAATATAGGTTTCCAAGGGCAGTTGGAACAAATTAAAGCCATTAAAAAAACGTATAAAGAAGTGTTGACGCAGCTTCAACGTGCGTCTCTCATCACTAAGGTTGTAGGTTCGATCCAGAGCCCATTATTATACACTGGCTATATTAAAATAGGTGAAAAAAAAACATTGAAGACCTTAGACCCAAAAAAGTGAAAGGTAAGTGCCAGGCACAGAAGATCGATCACCTGCTTGTCCAATGATCACGGAACAAATACAGAAATCTGCGCAGACCTAAAGAGGTTTAGCATCATTGGTATTCAAATTTAGGGACCTGTTCAAGTCTCATCAAAATCTATTTAGTATTTGTTGTGATAACGATAGAAAAAAAACATGAGTACTTATTATAGTTAGTTAAATTGGATTTGAGTTTTCAAACTTACTGAAGGTGCTATCAAAGTGTGTCTGACAAAATATTACCTATTTGAACCTTTAAAGTTGTATTATCAATACCGAGTTCCAGTTCCATACACACATTAATTGCACCAGGCCAAAGATAAAGTCTAAAGTCAAGTACTAGACAAACAGCTGGTCTGAATAATATTTACTCAGCACGGTCAGTTCAACAGTCATAGACTGTTTGCGAAAGACAAATATGTCGGAAGTTACAGCGCTCCACTCAAATTACTGAAACTTTTCTGATAACTAGTTTACCTAACCATATGGCGTCCTTTGGGAACGTATTTGGTCAAATGTTTAATAACGTGTACACATAGAAGAGGTAGACCTGTGGCTAGTTGGGAAGACGAAATTAAAAAAACAGCTGGTCCCAACTGGATCCAAGTAGCCCAATTGAGAGAGGTCTGGCTAACTTTGGAGGAGGCCTTCACCTACAGAGGAGTTCTTACAGAAGAATAATATTTTAAAAGTAGGAAAAACTAACACAACTAAATTTAGGATACAAATTTAATTACTAACAAAACTAACACTAGTATGTAAGTAAACTTAATTAATGTAACTTGTTCTGCTGTAGCAATTAAAAGGCTTTTTTATTTATTATTTTTTTTATTATTTATTTTATTACACATAGAAGACCGTTTGCGAAAAGAATAAGGAGTAAGTAGTTCCGGAGTTAATATCGTCATCGTTTATTTTGCTTTAATCTGTAAATTCGGTCAACAGCTCAAGGCGTACGTCTATTGTCTATCGTTTGAAGCTTTTTTTTTTATAGAACAGGGGGTAAACGGGCAGGAGGCTCACCTGAAATAAAGTGATACCGCCGCCCGTGGACATTCTCAATGCCAGAGGGCTCGCGAGTGCGTTGCTGGCCTTTTAAGAAAATAAGTAAAACCTAGCATACCTAAGCTGCTAATAAAATTCAGATAGAGTAAAAAGCACATGGTATCTTATTTCATTTACAGTTAAGTATTGTTAATCAATGCTTTTTACAATTATTGAAATTTACACTCATAAATATAGACTTAGTTAAAACATTCGCCTAATAATAATCTTTAATTGATAATCTTTAATTCTTGCAGCATTTGTATAGCGATACTTATTCGTTGAGCGAAGAAAATACCAGCTCTGGGGTCACTAGTGCTATGTACCAGGCACCAACTTCTTTAACTATGCAGTTGGACCCCACGGCGCTAGTCCCGTCAAAGGTTACATATTTAAAATTGGAGAAAAGATGTATATTTCAGCTGTTTATTTTTCCATTTTATTTTAAGCACAAATACGCTCACTTTAAAAGCAGTTATTTTACAATTACTTAAACAGGAAAAATAAAACCTGCACTAACATTAATCCTCTCTAGCCCCACTCTTCTTAAATAGGTCTCTCCGGTCGTCGCGAAAACTAAGCAAGCAAGAGAAAGTGGAGAACTTTCTGACGCTGACTGTATTAATTATTCTTCGGTATAGTCTCATCAATGCAGAATTTACCAGCAATGCAAATTTGAACTGCCCATCACGTTATTTCTAAACCAAATTTGAATAAAGCTAAGTTCTAGTGAGCATAACAAATCTGTAAATCGGTATAGTAAGTATTATCGTGGCCAATAGGGCTCAAGTATTTCTGAGTAGGTTATCAGATTTCTTTGATACACTTTGATTGTTGGGTATAGGACGTGCTGATTTTCTGTCAAATTCAACTTCTTTTACCTTATTGGGAAAACGGGAAAATAAATTTAATTAAATCTTTAATCTTTGAAATAACTGTATGCAATTTTGGAAGAAAAAGATTTTAGTTTTACATAGTGTTAGTTGTACAGTCCAAGATTAATCAATCTTACTCGGATGGTTTTATGAGTAACAGATAGTTTTTACGTATATAACAAGACTGTTAGAACAAATTATTCGTAACACTGGTGGTTGCAGTACATAAATAAGCAAGTTCCGTTTTTAATTTTTGTCCAATTTATAATGAAGATCTTCTATAGAAGAATCTTCTTCCTTATTTTTCGTAAGTTTATGATAAACGCTCAACTCATCAACTAAGTAGCAATAGCAAAAATGTGACGTCCATGCGAAAAGTAAAACAAATTTTACACTTTTGGCACTACTTCGAGCGTCTAACATGAAAAGATCCTCAAACATAGGGGTGTATAAATAACACGAAAAAGGTTGTATTTTTTCTAGAGCAGTGTTCCGCCCCTCGACAGATTTATGAAGTCGTGGCCGCGATTTATAAAAGATGAATACGAATTTTATTACACATCCCAGCTTACTTTATTGGTGTAAATTGTGACAAGGTAATGTTTTTATTAGTAGTAAATATAAATTTACAGTACAAACTATAAAATATTATTATCCATTGATGATTCGTTGCTGTATTATTTATGCAAAACGGTGTATGTTACATACATTCGTTTCAGGTATATATAACATACAATAAGAAAAATAAATCAGATTAAACAAGTATTAAAAAAAAATTTAAACGATTATTTTATCTCGAAACTTTCATTGTATTTCATTATCAAAATCTATGTATTTTCATACCAAGAATTGAAAGTGAAATTCAGTTATGATCGTACTGTGAATCCTGTATGTCAAAACAAAAATTATTAAAGCTTCAAAAGCTTTTATGACACATGAGTCACACACGTAGTGCACTCTCAACGAAATTTGACCCTTAAAGTCAATTAATACGTTTCGTTTCATTTCAATAATTTTACGTTATATTCCATTTCATATCTTCTGCTAAATTTTATTCAATCATGTAATTTGGAATAGCTATGATGAATATGCTCCGAGCATTCATTAACTTAGTCATTGTTTACTGGACACAGTTTATTTGTGTAATTGGTATTATTTCCACTGCATTTATAAATGAAACATGTTTAACATAAATCAGATCTTAAACTGACTGTTTCAAATTGAATTAATATGTATTACCCGTAAACTAACGTTGCTAAGCCAGTGTGTATCTCTTTGACAAAGAACAATTTATTATCAACAAATATTGAATACCCTAAACATTTTTTAAATACGTTATGTTGAAACAAAAGCACTAGTATCGCACACCCTTATCATTCAACGTGCAAGCGTAAGATAGCGCACAAATTTATTGATGTCCTGTGGATCCAACCTACCGCCGCCAGAGAACCACACGCTTTAGCTAATCGGCCAACATTGATCGTAGTGATCTAACTTCTTTGGGTAATATCTACTAATATAGGTAAATTTAAATCCAAACTTTTTAATACTTTTATACAATATTTATATCATAAGATGAAGTCGGCCACCAGCATAGAACTGTGTTAAGATTAGTTCAATAGTGATTTGTAACATTTTATCGATACACGTTGAACATGTGTACTTATTAGTTGTAGATGTATTTATATTTTTTCACACAACTTATCAGTTATAATAAAACAACATTCATGTTGGAAACAAATGCCTAAAGCTAGATTTTTTTTAATCCTTCGCTCTTTTTATAGGCGAGCCATCGCGTAGCTAACAAAGACACAAGCAGGCCTTTATACCACTACTACTGTGGTTTAAACCTGTATACAATATTTGTATTAAAGTCTTTATTATGGTTAAATAAATGTTAACCCCTTATTCATGAGTCTGAACTCATATTAGCATAAGTATGGGCCAACCTGTTGGTGATGGCGCCCGCGCCGTACAAGTGACCTCGATAAATATTTGATAGCATTTGTCCCTTACCCTAAAAATTACCATTTGTATATCGTCTATCGCGCTGATTCAACTATAACCAAATATACAAGTTAAATTATTCTGTAATTAGTCTCTGAAGCATTGTTATTTTAAGAAATATTTAAAAAATGTCAGTGACTGGAAATACCTGTCAACAGGAAATTTTCACAAATGCGTGGATATATTTACTACGATTTTATAAAACTGAGACGTTTTGGAATACTTGATTGAAATAAGAAAGGTCCATCTCGATATAACTTTTGGTTTTAAAGGAATTTCGCTTGCTTTATATATATTATAATAGCGCTACATATAGGTCTAACTCTTTAGCTGGTTACATAAATAGAAAACTTAGTTTATGAGATAAATTCACAAGTTTTTATGAGTACCATCATACTATCACTTATTTAGTTATTAAGGTATTTTAAAAATAGAAAATATGTAAATAATGTATCTACATTTTTGCTTAATCTTTTCTCTAGATGTTTTTGTGCTTTAACTATGATTCCTAGTCTCTATTTAAATTTCCGGTAGACGGAAGCAATGACCTGAAATCGACAATCGAATTCGTATGGAAATGAAGACGTGACCAAGCATGGCGAGCTAAATTCATTACCATAGGGTTTTAAATTGCTCACACCTGTCACAAAATATTTTTGCCCTAACATATTTTAACTAAACACAAGTTTTGGGTTGAATTAAAATGAAATAAAACTTTATTCACGGATGTTAAAGCGACTCATTCGCATATTGCATTACAACTATCGTGGTCAGTCAGAGACTGCCAGATAATTATGGGTAACTATTTGATATTAGAATTAGGGCCTGTTTCACAATGTATGGATAAAGTAACAAATAGCTATGCATCACATAAATTATTCGAAAGATAAAAGTTCCGAATAAGATACTTCGCATTTCATGACGTATAGCGCTATCTGACAGTCGTGAAATGCAAAAATACTGTTTATCCTACCAATAAGTAATTGATGGCTTATTTGGAACTTATCCGGACATTGTGAAACAGACCCTTAGAATAATTAAAACCTTGCTATATTATTGCTGCAACGTTTTTATGATTTACATTGCCATTTTTACAAGTAGCTTTAATTTAAACATATATGTCACTGTACTAAAATAATACAACCACTGTATCATATAAATAAATAAATAAATAAAATACGTTTATTTTGGAACATAGGATCATAAGAGTATCACTTATTCCACGTCATTATATTCAAGCCTGTTGGCATCCCTACTCATCGGCAAAGAAGACAGAAGGTGTTGGCCGAGAGAAAAAGCCGGCGTAAAAAACTCTCGGTACTCTTTAAAAAAAAAGCAAATCATCAAACAATTCTACAATATTTAAAACAAATATAGCATATTAATTAGAAGTAGCCTGCCCAGCACTAGTCCCAGGCCCTTTTATCAACAAGATAATCACTAACTTTATAGTAAGCCTTTTTACACAGCTTTTCTTTAACACATTTCTTAAATTTAATAAAAGGCAGAGATAAGAGAGCCTCTGGGATTTTATTAAAGAAGACTATCCCTTTTCCCAAAAAAGAATTACTAACTTTACACAGTCTAGTACGTGGAAATTGCAGCCTGCGTTTGTTCCGAGTATTTACATTGTGCGTATGTTCTATTCTAGTATACTTATCACTATTTTTGTATATATACATAATATTTTCATAAATATATTGCGAGGGAAAGGTAAGTATATTAATTTCCTTAAATTTATCTCTCAGAGATTCCCTACATTTTAAATTATAGATTGCACGAATAGCTCTCTTCTGCAGAATAAAAATAGATTCGACATCAGCAGCATGACCCCATAATAATAAGCCATACGTCATTAAGCTATGAAAGTAACTAAAATAAACAAGTCTAGCTGTGTCGACATCAGTCAGTGAGCGAATTTTTTTAACCGCGTAAGCTGCAGAACTAAGTCTCTTCGCCAATCCGTTGATATGAGGGGACCACTGAAGTTTTGAATCCATGGTAATTCCAAGAAATACAGTTGTATTATCCAGATTCAATTCCTCATTATTTATAATTGGTCTAGTATCCATAACCCTTGCATTTTTTGCACAAAATTTAATGCATTTCGTTTTTTTTGCATTAAGCAGAAGGTTATTCATACTAAACCAATGGACAATCGAAGAGAGAGCTTTGTTTACATCGTCAAAATTCGTCAAAATTCGTTATTCATAGCTATATATATCAAATTGCATAATGCACTTACTACGCTGTGGAACCATAATAATCCATGTTTGGAATATTGTTTTTATAGAACAGAGGGCAACCGGGCAGGAGGCTGATCTTATGTTAAGTGAAACCACTGCTCATGGACAGTCATAATACCAGAGGGCTCGCGAGTGCATTGTCGCCTTTTAAGGAGTTGAAATGCTCATTTCTGGAAGGACCCTAAGTCGAATTACACGATATACGTATTGAATACGTAAATACGATTGAAAGTCCAAAAATACTTTAGTGTCAACCTGGATCCAGATAGTGGTGGTATGTGGCAAAAACTACCTTAAAAAACGCACAGTTATGAATCAAATAAATAAAAAAAACTATTTTTGATGTGAAACATCTATAGCCGCACGTGAAACCGTGAATTTCTGGCGTGGCGACGCATGCCGTGGCGACGCATCGCCACGCTATATATACATACAATCTATATGCAGTAGTAAATTTTTGTATTTAATGAAAATAAATGTTTGTTCAATAAATAGTCATCGTTATCTGGAAAATAAAATCCTAATATTTTATTTTATCATTATGACATATTTAGTTCCTATCAAATCTGTTCTTGTCTGCATATTACTTCACAGAATAATTTCGATGTTTCACATCTGCCAGGCGTCCCGTGACGGCTCACATTTTTGTTTCTAGAATCGGTAAACGTGCTTTGCAGCGTTGTTAATGTATATATTGATAGTTTATTTAAAAATATGTAAAACTCGATTTGATTGATAACGTTCATTAGTAAATTAACTATTCTACTGTACGACATTCTACTGTATATATTGCAAGCAATTTGTGTTTATACCCAAACAAGCCTCTTAAAAGTTGCTTAATCTAATGTATATGTGCAATCACACTCGCTACAAATTGGTTCAGCTGAAACTCATTACACATGTAATTTGAAACCGTACCGTGATCGATGCAATACAACATCACAGTATTTCATCCACCATTATAAATACACATTTGTTTATGTTATTCGTTTGATACGTATAAGCCAGGCAAAATCTTAACTAACAATGAAAAGTTTGAAGGGTGATAAATCACTGGTGCTACAATCCGTATGCTGGCATCTGTATCTTTTGTGATCATTTTTCTTTATGGCCGAGAAGGTAAGATTTTGCCTTTTGGTCGTGGTATATTCCTTCTCTGTTTTTCTTCGCGATAAGATCAAATTAACAAAGACATCCTGAAATCATTAGAAGATTATAATTTCAAACCCACTACATTTACTATAAGTATTTGAAAGTTCAAAAGAAAAAATTATTATTATTATTGATTCTTCAATTAGAAAGTTCACAGCAATGACGGCATTGTGTGTAGGCATCTGTTTATTTTTGAGGTCTCACTTCGAGATGGTGGAAAGCTTAGTATTGTCCTTTATTAACATAACTTTTACACACTTAAAGAAAACACTTTTTTAAAGGATTGAAGTTATGTAGTAGTCGATACCAACTCCGGGGAAATAAATACAGATAATACAATATTTTCTACAGCTGTGATACTTTTTTGACATTCTATTTTTTTTATATTTTTTTATTTTATTTATTTATTCAGAAGATTCACAGTACAATACAAAAATAGATGAATATATACATAACAATATCGGTCAATTATAAATCTTCACAAATAGTTAATTTTATATATATATATATATATATATATATATATAACAAGAAGGTACCTAAACATTTCAAAATTTTTTAGTGTTAAACAAAAAATATAAAAAGAAAACAGAATTTAATTTGTTGACAAATAAAATGAAAATGAAGTCAATACATTTCATTCATCCTGGTTAAAATAATTTTGTACCAAAGCTCTCCTTGCTGTCACCACACTCCAAGCGAACATGTCAATGTCAACCGCTAAGTTATTCAATTTGTTTTTCAACACCTTTTGTCTTCAGTCACCGTGACCACGCACGCTGTAAAGCACGCCAAACATCGGTTATATTTAAAATTATGTTTAAATAATTATAAGTTTACAATAATACATAACTTCAATCCGTTAAAAAAGTGTTTTCTTTAAATGGTGGAAAGCAGATAAGACACTTCTGGAGCGTAAGGAACAGAAACATACACAAGAAGTCTAATGAAGCATTTATCCAACAAACAACTTCTTGTATTACGTTAATACACAATTTTATATGAATAACTATTTTATTTGGTTGCGTGATTTATTAACTCTAATTGCTTTGTCAAAATATACACGCTTTTGACGGGACTAATACAAATTAGAAGTAACGTTCACGCGATAAGGCATTATAAATGTAATATTGAATGTTTGAGACAAAGAAAGTCTGTTATAATTATATTGAAAAAAAAAACTGTAGGATTTTAAATTGAAGTAAAAAGTCGGAATACGCGGTAGAGTGTCGGCAAGTCGGAATCTACACTTAAGTTATATCGTAGCGCCTCTACGCCGTAGCCCGTAAAACGTACTTCATAGTAAGGATTCAGAGATATTGTGATTTATATTACTTTACAAACCAAAGCTATACAATTTTAAAAAGGTCTATGTTTAGTTCTATGACTGTTTAAATTAGTGCAGTTAATTGGGAATTATACATAATTGTAATTCAATTTTAATTAAAGTAACAAAGTGCAATAAAACAGTTCAGTCAGATTAAAACAAACGAATTAATTTTAACATAAATAAAGCTTGTTTTTACACAACAAATACAATTTTGGGCAGAGAGATGATTACTTTTGTTAAAACAGTTACAAACGTGGCTTTCATGTTATAAAGCGTCGTAGTTCTAACAGATATACTATAATATTACTACTATTATTATTACTTTTTCTAAGATTTGATTTGTAGTAAGCTACTAAGTATTCTTAATCTAGAAATTATTCTGCTCTATTGATTGAGAACACTGTAGTGCATTGAAAATAGTTTAATATTAATTTATATTGTGTTACCTTCATCTTATGTGTGGAATGGATTAAAATACGCACAGTCAAAACACATACAAATAAAATAAAAAAAACACCATACTTATCAATTTATTTCTGTCGAATTTAATTAACGTTACAATCGTATATCAAAAATACGATTTGCGACAAACACAGTTATTGTCGTGAATAAAAAAGCTACAAATACAAAACATATTGTTACTTTATACTGAAAATATAGACTAGAATTTGGTGTGTATGTGTGTGTTCGTGAGGGATAGGATTCCAACGTTATATAGAACAGTTGGAGGCCATAAAATAAGCTGTAAAGTAGGTGCAATCACTTAGCAACCTCGAATAACAATAAAATGTCAGTTTACAGCACTCTGTAGGTATCGCTTTTATTACTGTTGTCACTTAAGTTACAGCTTTCTCGAGTAGTTAAACATTTACTAGATTCGTTAAAATATTCATACTAACACGTAACCTAAGTCAGGATTAAGATCTTTTCATAAATACATAACTATAGATAATTATTATAAAGAGGAAATAATATTTTTTTCAATCAGCCGTACGCCGAAAGAAAAAAGTCGGCAACGCACTCGCGAGTCCTCTGGCATTGAGAATTCCATACCCGGAGGTGCCACTTAACATCAGGTGATATCCTCCTACTCGTCTTTCTATAAAAAAGATCTGGATCGATTTCAATAATAATTTTAACATTTGTTTGCTGTATCTCTGAGTGATATGTATTTATAAAATATTTATGACAATGGTTTGCCACGTAAATCTGAGACCCTAGTAAGATAGAAAGATAACGTAGTTTAAGAACAAGTTTACATAAAAAATCGACATGCGTGATGACGTCATTGGGTTGTGAATCCTGGAAACGTTAAATGTCAATGTCGGCCTTCATCATTTGTGTGAAGGTGAAATATAAATAATACAACTACTGACATAATGACGTCATTATATGTATTTTTAAACCCTAAATTTAATGCCTTTAAATGTATTATTATTGAATTCCATTAACAGGTGTATAGGTTTTGAAAGACATATATAAAGACAATACAAATATTTGCACTAAATAAAAGAACTATATACTTGGCTAAATTCACACATGTTAAAATGTTTATATAACCACGCTTCAAACATTAATTAACTATCGACTCATTTATTAATCCAATATGTGTTCGTTAAAGAGATCATACAACCAGTTTTCGATAATGAACAAATTCATTGCTTTCTCCATATACAGCAGTGATACGTGTTTGATTATTACTCAGCGATGTACCTCTATAAAGCAGATATTTCCAAACAAATTTTGGTAGTTTCTAAACGCTTACGAGGCAAGTAATCCGAGGTAATGGCAAGGTCGCGTTATTGCGTGTTCTATCAAATATTAATTCTGTTTTATTGTTGCTAGTCTAAAATCCCCGGCGAGCCTTCAATTTAATTTGGGAACAATATCAGCGCCTGGCGGGAGCCGTTTGCTTCGGCATTGTTTTGGTGAATGCTAGCATTTTATTTATTGCCTAAGCGTAATACACCATGTACATGTATAACGGTTAGACATGCAATGCTTTAAAAAATACGCAATCTACCGTGGGATATGAGATGAATGATGAATGCGAGAACAGGAGAATGAGACAGTCTTGAGTTTAAATCCCGATTAATTGCTTAATAAACAGTATCTCGTACGGTGAAAAAAAAAATTGAAATAGAACCGGGCATGCTTTTGACCCAAAAATCGACGGTGACAGCCGCACAGGTCCTGAAGGCTGAATTACTCACTCACACATTTGCACCCATACACTCACTAATGCACTTTGGGGTGTAGATAACAGTTGAAAAATCAATAACAACAAATAATATAAAAGATGTTTTTTACTTTAAAAGGTTCCCAAATCTTACGTATTGTAATGCATAAGAACTTAATGAATACACACATTTTTATATTTTTTTATATTCATGTACCTATTCGATAATATGAAATGAAATAAAATCCTATAATGGTCCGTCGGATCAACGACCTAGATAACGCCAAAATTGTTAATTTATGTTTATTTTGTATACCTATAGATCGTGCTATATCAATGAATTACCCAAAATTTCTTCTGCTTAAGATTATATATAAGTAAGAAAAATCCCAATATTACATTGGTTTTGTATGTTTCTATGCCTGTTATTGCCGTGTACTCTGTAATTCAGGCATGTCACGCAGTACGCGTTATTTCTCGTAGATTTTCCTCGCGACGAAAAGTTTTTGCGGCTCACGTAAGCACTGTTACTTTTATACAAATTGTGATTTACGAATGTCTTTTTTCTAAGAACACAAAAATATTTATAAAACCAATTTTATTGGACAATGTCACTATTTTATTTATAGCCTTATATCAGAATACAAAATATATAAATTAAAGGTATTGTTTTTGTTAATCTTTCTTCGATTCTGTGTACCCACGGGCTCTAGAATCGAAGAGTAGGCCTTCCCCATATCCTCCTTTTTTCCTTATTATATATCAATCTCGTCCAGGTCATTTCCACAATTTCGTCGGCCAACCTTTTAAATTGCCTACCTCGGTTTCTTTTATGGCCCCTTGGTGTTATAATTTTGCTCCATTTATCTGCTCCTCTTATAGTATGTCCAGCCCATTTCCATTTTAGTTCTTTTATTGTCAGCAATCTTACTACTATAGACTATCAAATAGTCAGTAATTTGTAGATCTATTCATAAATATAAATTGTCAAATGGAATAAACCATAAATGGTTTTAAACTAGTTACTGGCTTTGCTGTTATTTAATTATAATGATAATGGCAGCTGATACTAGCGCCATTGTTCTGACATATATGTATCTTTTACATTAAGACAAAAAAAAAATGAAAGGAAAAACGTGCAAGACAAAATGGACGGCTTATGTCAGGAACAGAAAGCACGAGGACTGAGAAGTCTTGTAACGCTAATACGTTTACAACAGAATAAGCTTGTAATTTTTTTTAGTCTATAAATTTTAAATTTGGCGACTTCAGCAATTATAGAATATGTAGATCACTTGTTGTCTATGATATATCTACTATCTATGATTTGCTCTGTGTAATGTGTATAAGCTTACTTCCTTTTTCGCCATTGTCTGGTTTAGTTAACAATAAAATATCTTATAGCTTTAAACGAGCAATTCTTGTATATATATATATAATTGGAATCTCGGAATCGGCTCCAACGATTTTTATGAAATTTAGTATAAGGGGGGTTTCGAGGGCCATAAATCGATCTAGCTAGGAATCATTTCTAGAAAATGTAATTTTATTCGTGTTTTATTAACTTACACATAGAATTGCTCGTTTAAAGATGTCAGTCAAATAAAAACTTAAATATGAATATAATTATCTTTATTCGATAATTATATTCATATTTCATCATTTTATTACTATGTAATTCGTACTGAAATATAATTTCCAAAACCTTTATATAAATATAAAAAAAAATTTATAAAAATAAATAAATACCGAGCAAAGCTCAGGCATCCAGTATTTCACTGTGTTAATTATAGTACTAATTAACACAGTGAAATACTCGTTTCATTTAACAATTTTTAAAAATCGAATTTAAATGCCTAATGCGTATCTTATCCTATAAGTACTAGTAAAAAACTTAAAAATTTACGTTCACCGTAATTGTCATATGGAACATGGTGTAACGGTTGCAGCTCCTTACAAAGGTTGGGTAAAAGTAAAAACTTGACGATTAAAAAGTGTGGCGGAGAGTTTATTGCCAGTTCTTCTCTTCCGTTCTACGCCCTTGATTTGAGAACTGGCAGTAAATGTAAATTTACTTTTTTTTTTGCCATTCATAAGTGTATATTAGATTTTTGTTAATAAATATATATAATGTATATTTAGATTTTTGTTAATCCATATATTGTGAGTCATACCATATAAAAAGCATAATATATTTATTATACAGATTGATTAAATACACAAAGTTATTACACCCAAACAGTTGAAAACCTGACGTCCAATTACATCTGTACACAGCATTTTAGTGGCCTCTTTAGTGCTGGTTTCCTAAATATTAACGACTACATAGAGTATACAATATACATATATTTAACTTAATGACAAAAAAAAATATTCAGGTTGCAAGTCTTCACCGCGATTAATCTTTTTTTAAATTTATAAATACTATTGTGTAAAATATCAGCATGAGAACACATACTTATAATCTTTGCACATTCTAGCGAGCGAACCATTCTGGGAAACATTGTTGTTACAGGTGGGTATCATAAATCGTTGTGGGATACGTTTCAAAGGCGTCGGTACCTTGATATCAACTTTGTCCAAAAGATATGATATAGTATACTTTAATAAATAAATATCAAAATTGGATTGAACCCAAATAGTTGCCAAAGCCTGCAATCACCCGTGGCTGGGATCATTAGGCGACAAGCGTCAAGGGAAGTATCTGGCCTCGATACCCCGGTTCGCACAGAGTAGAGACAATGGCACAATAATTACTGCGCCCCACATATTCACTAATAAATCAATACGCCGCGTCGTCATTGCTTTGCTCTATGATTTATACTGAATACTCTAGAACTCAATTTTAAACTGCAAAGTTTAAATTATACCGTTGCTTGTAAACTTCAAAATAAAACTGATGAGTAACAGATTTATTAAATTTGAATTCTAATTTTGTTTTGTAATTTAAGACAAAGAGGAACGTACCTTCCTTCTCTCTGGTTTCTTGTACCTATGTTTACCATAGTAATTTTGTATGATGATTTCATATTTTAAAAGAGTACTGAGAGTTTTGTACGCCGGATTTTTCTTTCGGCCTGTCTTCTTTACCAATGAGTAGGGATGTCTACCGATACAAATTTACTGACGTGGCATAAGTGACATCTATAACTTTTTTTACTCTTAATATATATTTAAAACAATTGAATGAAGTACAATTTAACGAATTCTTTAAGGAAATCGATTACTCAGAACTGACATTTTTACTAATTAATTAATTAACCTCTTTTTCTTATTTGTTTCTTTATTTGTATCAACAGGATAGCTTTTGATCAATCAATTAATTGAAGATTTACTCTCGATTATTTTTCTTGTAATTTACCTAAAATGAATAGGCATAGAGAAATCTGAAAACTAATTGTATTTTTCCTGGGGTAACGGGATGTTCAAATATTTGAAAAATAAAATGCACCTACACATTTTATTAATAAATTAATAAATTGTGGCTAATTAATTGAGTGATATTAATGCTAAATGCTATGCTGATAAATGAGTGCATACGTCTGACTATACTCTCGTGGCGTAATTCCGACGATTTAGGTAATTCCCACACGTATAGAACTAAGCATACCTGAGTGAGAAAGCCAGCCTCGGCACGATCGCCATTTTAATATTCCACAAGTGAGCGTTTTTCAAGGCAGTTTTTAACACGCACCACTACTATGTGGAACCAGCTGCCCATGAAGTATTACCGAACCCAATCACCTGAGGATCCTTCAAGACCATACTGATTTTTAAAAGGCAGGCTCTTGCAAGGCTTCTGGCACGATTTTTTAAAGGCAGGCTCTTGCAAGGCTTCTGCCACGAATTTTAAAAGGCAAGCTCTTCAAGGCTTCCGGCACGATTTTTAAAAAGCAGGCTCTTTTGGCAATGGGAGTGTCTATAGGCGGCAGTATCACTTAACACCAGGTTAGTCTGTTCGTTTGCTTTGTTCTGAAATAAAAAAAAAAGTTAATAAAAATAAAGTTGCACTTATTCCGTTATTGTTTAAAAAACTACATTTAAAACTTACTTACAACTTAAAAATTCACTTGTATATATTGTAATCCGTGTTATATTTTAATAACTATGTACTACGACGTATATCTAGATCTGAATTAATATTTTTACGTAAATAAAATAAAATTAAAAATATTTTTTAACAACGAATGTCTTAAATGTCTGACAATTCGTACTTACATAACTACTTGAATTGCTCGGTGCCTTTTATTATTCTTTATGATCCCTTAAAGATGTTGAGCGTTCAAAGTTAGCGGCCATAACTCTTTGTTGAGCGTTTAATTTGTCCAAGTCGTAATGCGGGAAGCTCAAGTTACAAAATGGTTTCAGATGCGATTAAGGATTTAATGTTCATATATGTATTATTTAGTTAGAAATTTATCTAGATTAAATTTCTTATAAAACAACAACAAAATTTAAAAATATGGTTGAGATTATTTTTAATATTGATGAGTCAAACGATTTCTTTTCTTTCCCTCAATTGGTTATTTCTCTTTAGTATTAGTTGTATAATTTGTTTGTATTATTATTTTTGTTTTTTATTAAAGAACTTTTGCACTTGTGCACATCTTCAGTATTGTCTTTACCGTTTTCTTTAATTAGGGCAACCTGGAAGAGTTGAAAGAGACATTTATTGTAATTTCATTGTACATGCAATAAATGTAAATCAGTCTTGTCACTAATAAGTGAAAGGAGGGGTTTTCACAACAAGACAAGACTGATTTACATTTATTGCATGTACAATGAAATAACAATAAATGTCTCTTTCTACTCTTCCAGGTTGCCCTACAACATTCAATTGTCTTGAAATTGTAACTATTATAATTATTTTCATAGATTTGTTGTTCTGGCTATTTTTCGGTAGTATATAGATAAATAAAAATATTTATAAAATAAAAATAAAATAAAATACGTTTATTTTGGAACATAGGATCATAAGAGTATCACTTATTCCACGTCATTAAATTCAAGCCTGTTGGCATCCCTACTCATCGGCAAAGAAGACAGAAGGTGTTGGCCGAGAGAAAAAGCCGGCGTAAAAAAACTCTCGGTACTCTTTTAAAAAAAAAAAAGCAAATCATCAAACAATTCTACAATATTTAAAACAAATATAGCATATTAATTAGAAGTAGCCTGCCCAGCACTTGTCCCAGGCCCTTTTATCAACTAGATAATCACTAACTTTATAGTAAGCCTTTTTACACAGCTTTTCTTTAACACATTTCTTAAATTTAATAAAAGGCAGAGATAAAAGATCCTCTGGGATTTTATTAAAGAAAACTATCCCTCTTCCCAAAAAAGAATTACTAACTTTACACAGTCTAGTACGGGGAAATTGCAGCCTGCGTTTGTTCCGAGTATTTACATTGTGCGTATGTTCTATTCTAGTATACTTATCACTATTTTTGTATATATACATAATATTTTCATAAATATATTGCGAGGGAAAGGTAAGTATATTAATTTCCTTAAATTTATCTCTCAGAGATTCCCTACATTTTAAATTATAGATTGCACGAATAGCTCTCTTCTGCAGAATAAAAATAGATTCGACATCAGCAGCATGACCCCATAATAATAAGCCATACGTCATTAAGCTATGAAAGTAACTAAAATAAACAAGTCTAGCTGTGTCGACATCAGTCAGTGAGCGAATTTTTTTAACCGCGTAAGCTGCAGACAAGATATCTTACGACAAGATACTTATCTTATCTTTAAGATAAAAGACATCTTAAAGTGTTTTTCAAAATCTCTTAACCTTAGGGTTCTAAAATAATATAAATAAACATATATTTTTTTATTCTTAGACTATTATGTCACTTAACTGGTATAATCGTGAAGTAATAACTAATGTATGGTATTAATAAATAAGCCCTATTTACTATCCAAAACTATGGACAAAAAACCACTTAATAATATTTTATTGAACATTGACGAAATTAAACATTTTTTTCGTTTCCTGTAATGTTTGATTCTCTGGACATACAAGGTTATCATTATATAGCGACGTGCATATTATATGAAATGAAATGTTTAATAATTATATATATTTTAAAACATTTCCCGATAAATCGAGCTCCACTCGACTACTTGAAGTTTTATTGTAATAATTAGGTACAGTCCTTTAGACATTAAAGCTTCTATGAAACTGTGAACAGCCATTAATCCAATTAGTGGCTTGAACTTAAATAACCTAACTATAACCAACACATAAAGGACCATGTACACCAATAATTTATTTCTCCAGCAGTAATTTATTTATTTCATTAAATTATATTGGCCACTATTTATTTATTCGCAGCTTATCCGTAGTCAGAGTAAATACACTTATGAACTCAATATATAAATAAAAATGAAAGCTCATACTACGAGTTCCCAAATTAAGGCCCAGATGGACCGGTAAGAAACTGCCCGCCACTCATTTTAATCGCCAAGTTTTGAACTGCAACCATTATGCCATTTTTCGCTTGGAATATTGAAAGAAACTGTCATAATAATAAACAAAGAAGCATCAGCAGGCAAACTTGTCACTGAAAAGTTTTAAAATGTAGTTAATTGCTTCTCTTTAATTACTTATTGAGACTTTGATAAACAATTGAGCTTACTACGTACTATACATTTTTTTATAGAATAGGGGGCAAAGGCTCACCTGATGTTAAGTGATACCGCCGCCCATAGACACTCTCAATATCAGAGGGCTCGTGATTGCATGGCCGACCTTTTATTACATATTATTGGTTATGTTTCTATATCGTTAAATACTATGTAGCTGAGTTTCACCATCGGACGTCGAGGCTCAATAATTATACCAAGAAGTATTTCCGAACCTATTGGACTTAGGGCTTTAAGAACAGTGCGTGTCGATTTTCGTTCAGGTCCTGTTAATATCCTGCCCTTGTTATATAAAAAATAATGAAGTCTTCCGGTCGCGTCTGACTATCTGAATACACGAAATCCATAGCAAAAGCTTTATCTAGATTTATCGCCTTTTTCATAGAAACCATATTCGTACTGCATTACCGTATACAGTTTTAACCATCTATTCATTGCAGCGTATAATTTGCCAAAAAAATTGAATACATGCCTGATATGATGATATGAAGTAAAGCCGTAGAAATAAGGAAAAAATACATTTATCTACTGAAGTATTCTGATACTAGATGTGATAATTCTATAAACAAACCCGAAAATTAGTACTGTAGATACATTTAGTTTTTAGTATTTTAGTGTTAGAACTTAATTATTCATGCATTAAAATCTAATTTAACTACAGCTTTGACGAAATGAGCTGATCCAAGCATAAACACAACTCAATAGAATGAGTGAGTCTATTTAGATTTAAATAAAATAGATTGTAAGGTATATAAATGCGATTTCATAGCATCACATAAACAGGTTTTGAGTGCTTTTCCACATGGTCAGCGAGAATTTAAGTAAGGATTATTTCGAACTTGATATATTTGGAATGATCAATTTGAATAGAATTTTTAACCGCCTATCTGGTATCTAATTAGCATTTTTAACAAAACAAATACTAGTAAAACTAACATTGGAAGTGTAAAATATTTTTTTGTTCGTAAAATTTATGTCCGCCATAATTGTCACGTTTAAGAATACATACCTCATACCATATATTGTACAAAATGCTATAATGTGGTGTACTTCTAAAATAAATCTTTAATAAAATATAAACGTAAACCTATGAAAAGATGGCTGGCCAGTCCGGAGAATTATAAAGTAAAATAATAAAATCGTAGTCTTTATTCAAACAAAAAGTGGTTCCAGACACGTATATGTCGGCGTTAAGCGCCACAAATTATAGTATCCAGATTCATTAAAGCTGTCATTAAATTGTTGAAGATAATGACGTCAGCAATACTGGTGTCATAGATAAGTTTGTTGGCATCAGCCATTTAATTTCGACATTAGCGACCACATTTTAAAGGCTTCTGATTGGTTCGACCGCTCAATCGAACTGAGGGCCGCACCAATCAGTTCCTGTATTTATAACAACCAGAATTCGTAATAAACAAGTTTCGTAACATTTCGGGTACTCGTTCCACGACCGAACCCGAATAGACCACAGAGTCAAACGGCAGTCATAAGCACGAGTGTCAAAGATTACTTTAATATTTATTGTTATTAAGTCTCTAATATTTAAAATTATGATAAATAACTTTACATAATAATAATTATGACTATGGAGTCATAATTATTATCGACCATTGAATAGTCATTAATTATAAGATCTAGCAACATTTACAAGTTAAATGAACTAGTCATATTAACGGTTTTTAACTGATTTGACTTCGATGTCATTAAATGATAATGACAGTGGCAGCTGACACTAACACCATTGCTGTATCATAAATAATAAAGACTATAAAATTACTACAGACTATCATATAAAATATGAGTCCCAAACATTATTAATATTTTTGTAACAATATATAAATTTGCGCCGATATATATGTCTTTATCAATAAAGACGCTTTGTTAAGAATATATTCGGATGTGGACCGGCCTCACAGCGCTAAGTAGAAATGATTATTTACGGGTAGGTAAGTGGTGCACTGGGCAGTATACAGCTACCAAAATAGCTCCTTCTGGAATTTACATTTAAATTACTCTCTACTTACGAAGCTGCCTCCTTGAATTTATGTTCACAATGCAATGCTTTATTTCCGCTCAGACCTCAATTGTAGACTTATTTTAACCGACTCCAAAAAAATGAAAAGAAGTTTATACCCACTATTTATATATATATATATATATGTGTTCTATGTATACTCCTCTCTGTTTTACCATCTCTCATAGCATTTATACAAAGATTTTCTTGAATCACGATTCAACTTTTAATTCATGACAAATATTCATTTATCTTATGTTATTTAAGCCGAGAACAATTTAAAGAATACACGTGCATTTTGAGGTGCAATATTGTTTTGCCAAATAATCACTTTAACCATAGTTGTTTACCTGACGAAGCATCAGAGATTAAGTTAGTAAGGCACAGTGAGCAACCAGAATATAGACTAGCATAGATACTTTAATAACTTAATCACACACATTTCATATATCTAATTGAAATATGGGGTACGGCATGTAAAAACATAATTTCCAACTTACAAACACTACAAAATAAAATAATAAAAGCATTATATATATTGATTGCGCCAACCCCCACGACACCTCAGATATACTCAGGCCTGCACGGTATAGTACGTTTAAGCGTGTTCGTTTGATAACACCCGTGCGGTAACCTAAGTAACCTCGGTGCGGCTTTGTATACCGGTGGGGTTTGACTTCGTACTCGTTTGTCAAGACGGCTCGACGTAGCGCTGGTACCGCCTCGACCCACGCACCCCTGCTAGTGCGTAATTGTAGGTGTTGTCTTGAAGTGAAACTGCGCCTTGTTCTTGTTACTTGCTTCGCCGATTCTTCGTGGATCACAGCTCGTTGTCACGGGATAGAGGAAAAAGCCCGAGTCTGAACGCGTGTCTGCACCGTGTCAAGTCTGAACCGAGACTGCCGAGACTCCCGAGACTGCCGAGACTAGATCTCGCCGGGCTTAAGTACCACACAAGTATACCGCGACGAGAGCTACGCTTACATATATTTGCGCCGGTATACCGCGACGAGAGCTGTGTGACCCTTTTATTCGACGAAGCATTATATTTATTTATTTAATAAATTTACATTCATAATTTACCAATATTTCTCACTTACATTATGTGTAAATATTTTGTCTAACTTATAACTCGTAACACTCATACTTAATTTCTATTTATAGAGTTACAATTTTCTAACCTATCTTATAATTTATTTATATTTCTATTTATGAGTCGCCAACATTCTCCCCCTCGTGCGTAGCACCGTCGTTCCTGCACGGCGACTCCGCAGGCACCAAGATCAGGATCCTCGACGATGGTCTTCGTAACACTCCCCCTTTGGTTGCGACGTCCACGATTCTGGTTATTCCGTCGGGCCCGTGGTATGTAGTTTGGATCATTCCCCTCGGCCAAGTGCATCGTGGTAGCGTGCGTTTTACGATAAAAACCACGTCGCCTGGTTGCAGCTGCTCGCCTTTCTGTAGTCTAGTCGTTTTCCTGGACAGTAGTTTAGGCAAGTACTCCCGTAGCAATCTCTTCCGAAAGTGATCAGAGGGTCGTTGGACGGACTTCAAATCTTTTCTGCTCACCAGCTTTGCATCAGGAAAATGTCGTATGCGCGCAGCTCCACTGGATCGTCCAATGAGAAAGTAGTTTGGTTTTAGCGCCTCCTCTTCCGAATTGTCAGCTAGGTTCGTTATTGGTCTAGAATTGTCTATGTGTTCTGTCCCCAACAAGGTTGCCTGCAGTTCAAGTCTCGGCGTAGATATTGATTTCCGAGACTTTACTCTCGACTTGGCATCCACGAGGTTTACTGAGTATTTTCCATTACCTCCAGTTGCGGCTGCATACGCTGACTCACTTGCGTCTGCGACAGTATGCAGCTCCCCCTCAGTGCAGAATAGTGACATACATCGCGGCAGCCGATTGTCTTTTATTCTACCGATATGCTCTAGGTAGCTTTTCCGAGCTTCGGTGCATTTATGAAAGAAGGCCTTTGCGTTGTTGTTTTTTATATAAATCGCGGTGCAAGGCGACGATGCGGCTCCAAAAATCACTAATAACATTCTGTAATCCTTCACTACCGCTTCCTTGTCTTTTCGCCAAAGGAAACTGAGACAGTTTCTGTCTTCTTCACATATTTTCACATGCAGAAACATTTCTTTTATATCGGCCGCTATCGATACGAGACCTTGACGTACTCGCAGTAACACTCCAAATATTGAATGTAGTAAGTCCGGTCCGGACAGCAGAACGTCGTTGAGGCTAACTGCGTTGTGATTGGCTGCACCGTCGAAGACAATACTTAGCTTTTTCTTCACTTGGAAGTGAGGCAGGTACCACTTTTTGTTCGATGTGCAGTCGGCTGTTACTTCTTCAGCGTAGTTGCTTTTCAACAGATCTATTTGCGTGCTATATTCATTTTGAAACTTAGCGTCCTCACGCAGATTTTTTTCGATTCCTTGAAATCTGTTGAAGGCCGCTGAGAAATTGTTTGGAAGTTGTACGTCTTTCCTTTTCCACAACAGTCCGACCTCGGATCTGTTATCTTCCAATTGTTGACTATTTCTTTCCAATATTTGTAGAGCTTGCTGTTCTATAGCCGTTGAAGGCTTCTTCGGCTGAACCCCCAAAGACTCAATATTGAGAAGTTCCCTCACTGGCTGATTTATTTTGTCTTCGACGACGCTTACGTGTGCACATGTGTTCACATTATTGATCGGTGACACGCCGCTGCTATCGGAGCCATGGATAACCCACCCTAACTTCGTTCTTGACGCCACCGGCCGCCCTGGCTTTCCACGTCGTATTTTTAACGAGACAATGTGTTCCCAATTGTCTTGGCCAATGAGCAGCTTCGGCGCCTCAGCTTTGTAGCATACGTCTTCCAGTAAACCCCGCAAATGATGACACTTCTTAAGTCGGGTTTTATCGACGAGTTGTGGGGTTAATTTGAGCTCCTTGATAGTTCTAACTCGTTTCAGTGTGCTCTTCCGATCTTGCTTGATCCCTTTCACTTCGATGTCTAAAATCATCGAGTCGTGACTTTTCATTTGCCCGCCGCCGATAGTTTCTATATTTAAGGTTTCGCGAGGACCCTTAATACCGATGCTAGCAGCCACATTTTCGTCGAGCAGTGTCACCGTTGAGCCTTCATCTAGCAGCGCCAGTACCTGTTTGCTCCCAGTCGGTCCGTATATCTCCACCTTAAGCATTTTAAGAATGGCTTTTGGTGTACTAATTGTATTGACCGTCGCTGTCACGGGCGCTGCCTCTTCGTGACATTGTTCGCTCTCCGACGTCACATGTAATAGGCTATGGTGCCATCTTCGACACAATTTGCACGGTGGTCTTCGGCATGTTTCTTTCCGGTGCTTCCCAGTGAGACACTTGAAACAGACTTTAAGTCTCTTAACCGTTTCCCATCTCTCGTTAACTGCCGCATTCAGAAATCTTTGGCAGTCTTTGAGCTTATGGTTGCCTTCACAGTCTGGGCTCTTGATTTCTTCTAGTCTACTCTTTTCAGCAATACTAAAAGTAGTTTGCTTCACCGGTCTTCTTATCGTTGCGCTTGGTCGTACACTTTTGCTCTCTTCGAGTACCGCGAATGCGCCGCATTTATCCGCTTCTAAATTGAGGAAGTTGCTTATTGTTTGAATATCAGAGAACGATTCCTCTTCCCTCGCAGCCGTGTAGTCGTACCATCTGAACCTCAGAATTGGAGGCATCTTCTCTATGATAATTTTCACGATTTCAGGTGAGTAGAGGTATTGCGGTCTCTTCAATCCTTTTATGGCGGCCACACTGTTGTTTATTTGGCTCGCAAAAACGCATATGTCCCTGGGATTTTCCGTCGTTCTGTGAAGCGCCTTTAATTTCTCCAGTTCGGCTAGCACCAATGCGTCGGGTCTACCAAATCTTCGGCGTAAAGCGTTAATTACTTCTTCCGGCGTCGCTTCTGAGTACAAGAGGCTCTTAATACTCTCTCTCGCCGTGCCTTTAATCGCTTTACGTAGCCGCGCCATATTCTGAATGTCAGAGAACATCGGAGATGTATCTTCGTATACGACCCGGAACGCCGTCCATTCGGAGCTGTCCCCTTCAAATATCGGCAGCTCTTGAATGTATTTCGGTTGCGGCGCTACATAGTTCGTCATGACTTCCTTTATTGCGTCGGCTATTGCTCGAATGTCGCTTTTTGTTTCAATTTCTTCTGGCTTTTGTGCCGATGAGCGCATCCAGTTTGCTACCTTTTCTTCATGGTCATCGTTGACGGTTTCTATAACGGAGTCTTCCTCTTCCGTTTCTGCTTCTAATCGTAATCTGGCCAGGCGTGCTGCTGCCTGCGCTTCCCGCAGTTCGCAGCGAGCCAACTCTTCTCTGGCCTCGGCTAGTCTTCTTGAGCTGGCTTTTGATACGGCTCTAGATGCGGCCCGCCGGGTATAACCCGCTGGTGTCAGAGTCAATGCTTGCTCTGAGTGGCTGGCTGCGCTCGTTGACGTAGACTGCTCGATCGTTATCTCTTCGCCTGTAGTCCGGACTTCGGACGTAGTGGCGGAGGTAACAGTCAACGTCGATTCCCCTCGCTGCATCCCGTTCTGTGATCTTGTGACTGGCATTTTCTTCTCGCAATATTCACTTCTTGATTCACTCCACTATTTTTGCAGGATCCGGCTATCGAAGGACCACTATTGATTGCGCCAACCCCCACGACACCTCAGATATACTCAGGCCTGCACGGTATAGTACGTTTAAGCGTGTTCGTTTGATAACACCCGTGCGGTAACCTAAGTAACCTCGGTGCGGCTTTGTATACCGGTGGGGTTTGACTTCGTACTCGTTTGTCAAGACGGCTCGACGTAGCGCTGGTACCGCCTCGACCCACGCACCCCTGCTAGTGCGTAATTGTAGGTGTTGTCTTGAAGTGAAACTGCGCCTTGTTCTTGTTACTTGCTTCGCCGATTCTTCGTGGATCACAGCTCGTTGTCACGGGATAGAGGAAAAAGCCCGAGTCTGAACGCGTGTCTGCACCGTGTCAAGTCTGAACCGAGACTGCCGAGACTCCCGAGACTGCCGAGACTAGATCTCGCCGGGCTTAAGTACCACACAAGTATACCGCGACGAGAGCTACGCTTACATATATTTGCGCCGGTATACCGCGACGAGAGCTGTGTGACCCTTTTATTCGACGAAGCATTATATTTATTTATTTAATAAATTTACATTCATAATTTACCAATATTTCTCACTTACATTATGTGTAAATATTTTGTCTAACTTATAACTCGTAACACTCATACTTAATTTCTATTTATAGAGTTACAATTTTCTAACCTATCTTATAATTTATTTATATTTCTATTTATGAGTCGCCAACAATATAGATACAATTTTTTAACACCGAATAATAAAATCTACCAAGAAACCAAAATTATGACAATTAATCAACTATATGTATATAGCACCTGTATCTTAATTTAAAAAAAAATTAAATAACTCTCTCCATAGTTGGTTATCATTTAAAAAATCAAATACACAACTACACGCAATACTCGTCGAGCGAGTTTGCTTATCTTGCCGGAGCCGCGTACAAATTATTTTAAGAAATCTATTAGGTATGAGGGTGTGCAATTATTTAATCAATTACCATCTCAAATTCGTAATATTGGAGTGTTTGACAAATTCAAAAAAGGCAGTAAAGATGCATGTTATAACGAACACAGTTTACTAAAATTAAGACGACTTATGGCGGCGTGTATCTCGCTCGTATATAAACATATTAATATTAAGTTTCTCATGTAAATAAAATATATTTTTTGTAATGAGAAATAAAGTTCTTTAAACATTATAACTTTGATTCAACGCACTTGATAACGAAAAATAAAACTTTAAAGATACAGAAAGTTCAAGTGTGAAAGGAAGACATTTTAATGCCACTATGAAGTTCCCAAGCGATAGCCATACTTTGATATTTGTGAGTAAAATGAAAAAGAAAATCCAAATCAAATGCAAGTGAATACATTATCTCAAAGCAGCAGAGAAGGAATAGTGGGTCATATTTTTCTATTCTCACTATAAGCTGTCGTCAAATGCAGGCCGCGATATTGTACAGTCGCCGAGAAATGCATTGACTAAAACTTGCGTTTTTAAATTTATTTTAATGGTTTGGGGTTATTGTAATGAAATTTATGAAAAAAGTAAGTCTTATTTTTCAACGTGTGATAATATGAATAAGATAATGTAAATATATCTCCTGAACACAACTTTATTTGAAAATCACAAATTTAACTTAACTTACTATTAAAAATGTTTAAAGAACTTTATTTCTCATTACAAAACAGAAATATTTTATTTACACGAGAAACTTAATATTAATACATATGTATTAATATTAAGTTACGTGTATCTCGCTCGTATATACGAGCGAGATACACGTCGCCATTAGCCGTCACAATTTTAGTTAACTATGTTCATTCAAAAATTCAAATATATTTGTATTACTATATATATTTTTGGGAACAGAAAAAATTACAATGAATAATGTGCCCATTAATTTATTCGATCGTGACATGGACACATTACTAATGACATTACAATAAATGAATAGTTATATAATATGTAAGTTTAAACGTTAAAAAAATTAACAATAAACTTACATTATAATTTTTATATTAGCCAATTTTTATATATACCGTAATCATCATATATTTTAGAATAGGTCGTTACTTACACTGTATAAATTTATTTTATATAATTTTATTCTTCTCAATATTGCAATATGTATACGAATTTACATGCAGACCATCATTGTAAGAGGCTGGTGCCTAAAACAGATCTATTTCTGTGATAACATCTCACCAGCCTTCCATCGCGTACAGAAAATTTACAAAGATTACAAGATATTATTACTAAATAAAAAAACAAAACTGAAGCATGAGGTTGTGTGTAAAATAATTTTATTTAAATTCTATCTTATAAGGCAGTGGATAAAGAATTGTTATTTTATTTATTTATTCACACTTTGTTGCTAGAAAGAAACACAATTAATAAAAATTACAAGGGATGCAACGGGCGGCCTTATCGCTAAGAAGCGATTTTAGTGCCTACTTTAATTAAAAAATATACTGAAACAATAATTGACATTTTATAAATAATATTATAAGATGTATGATACAATCTTTATCAATAACAGAATACTCAACGTCGAGGCAGTTTTATCGGGAACGTGACGGGTTCGAAATACTCAGCTATTTTATCATTTGAGCTCGTTGTTTGTATTGTTAGAGCTCCGGTGATATTCATTGAATTGATAGCAAATTAATGTTTTATAATTGTTAAAGGTTTACTCATAATGAAATTGTTATTAGTTAACTTAGTTAGAAATATTCAAAAACCCCAAAAACATCGATTACACTTCTTTAAATTAAGTCCCCGTTTCTTTCTGTCAAATTGTTTTTATACTATGATGAAAAGAGACTTAAAGTACTTAGGTGCATTCAGTTTGAAATAATAAAATCTTTAGACGTCACGAACAAAGGTAACTCACGGTTTGTATACTAGAAACGAAAAAGTAAATTTTGAAAATACATTCATATATAAAAACGTTTTAAACTGATAAAGATTAAACGTTTTCAGTATTTTTTCCATAAATTATATTAAATTAAAATACACAGGAACATTAACTTAAATACTCCAATAGAATGTGTATTGTAAAAATCAGTTTTAAATCCACTGTATAAAGTCTAAAATTCCTGAACCATATTGTTTGTAATTTTGAGTATACGTTGAGCGTCTTCAACAAATATTTCCTGAAAGATAAATGTGTAAAGTTTTAAGAATCTCCAAAACTTGGCTTTCAGGCGAGAATCATCCCGATACTTTGAATAATAAAATGAAACAATAATAAATTACCTTCAACTCTGATGTAGGGTTAAACATTTCCGACAATAAAATAACTATTTTGGCAGATTTGCTTTATTTACTAGTTGTATTTGGCTTCCGTTCCAATATATTTATACACTGAAGTATTTCCGAACTAATTAGACTTAGGGATCTTCAAGAAAAGAGCGTACCAATTCTTAAAATACCGGCAATGCACTCGTGAGCCCTCTGGAATTGAGAGTGTCCATGGGCGGCTGATGTTATCACTTAACATCAGGTGAGCCTCCTGCCGGTTTGCCCCCTGTTCTATAAAAAAAAAATATAATACCTACTTTTAAATATATAATTAGTTGTATAGTTAATATTGCGATACCCGATATAGGCCTCATTAACAATATAGAACTCATGTTCATCCTCTAATTGACCATAGATGATATTTCCTGTATGAGCTGTCATCGATTTCGGAATCTCTTCTCAATTCTCACGATCACAGAAATTAATGGTTCTATTGGAGAAGGTGTTACGTATTATTTTGCGGTAATGTGATCAGATCTCTCAGATTTCCCTAGATAATAAGGTTATTAATAATATTATTTTTATAATAATTAAATGCCTTAACGTGTGATGAGCATGATGTAAATGGCTTACAAATATTTTGTAAAAAAGGCCTTGGCAATTTAAGAGAGTCTGAGAAGAGATGGCCTAGTGGATTCAGCGTGCGACTCTTATAACTGAGGTCGTAGATTAGAATCCCTGCTGTGTACGAATATAATTTCTTTCTATGTACATACGCATGTGTATATACGCAATTAACATTCGCTCGAAAGGTGACGGACATCGGTTGCTCCATCCCAAAAAACCGACGGCGTGCGTCAGGCATAGACGGCTGATGACGACTTGCCTCTTATATTAAGAAATTACAATAAAACAGAGCCACGTCTCGCTCGTTCTACGTCCTTTTTTTTCTTTTTTTTTAATAGAACAGGGGGCAAACTGGCAGGAGGCTCACCTGATGTTAAGTGATACCGCCGCCCATGGACACTCTCAATGCAAGAGGGCTCGCGAGTGCGTTGCCGACCTCTTAAGAATTGGTACGCTCTTTTTTTAAAGGACCCTAAGTTGAATTGATTCGGAAGTACTTGATTAATGTACTAGTAGCAAATGTAAATTTAGAAGAATAATTTTTTTTTTCACCGTTCAATGTTACCTTTATGATTTTATTTTTATGTTTTTCTTCCTGCCCACTCTAGATTTGGGAACATGTCATAAATGCAATTAATATTAATATATTTATTTTATTTCTCACAAAAACATATACAATAATTGTCATTTTTCTTTGGAGCAACTGCTAGTGCTTAAGTGAGACTGATGCCTGTTAAAGGTTGTGCACCTGTGTTACAGGTCATCAGGCCTCCACCACTTCGGATCGACAAAATGATTATATGTAAATAATAGACAATTATATTAATTATAAGGAAACCACATGGTGTATGTGTATGTGTATGTGTGTGTGTTTGTGTATGTGTGTGTTTGTGTATGTGTGTGTTTGTGTATGTGTGTGTCTGTGTATGTGTGTGTTCTGAATAATTGACGTAAAAATATTGCACAACTACACTCCAAATAATTATTAAATAAAATTTACATAAAATTTGTGTCAAACTTTATGCTCAACTATTTAGTTATGATAAGCATTTTCTCGGTAACCTCATAGTTTAAGTCCAATAGCCACAGTGTAACCGTCTTCTTGCACTCATTTTTTGTTAGGGGATATATGGAGAGAGAAGTGTTGACCTTGTTATATAAGTAATCACCCAAAAAACAGAAGAATTTTTGAGCAAAGCTTGTGCGAAAGGGTTTTGTATGGCACAGTGCATTTTTTCTACGCTTATTATCATTGAGGTGTGGGTCATATTTGAGAAGTGAGTGTTTGCGTAGTATTGTGGCAAGAATGAAGATTTGACGAACAGTGAGAACCTTCCAATGTTTGTAAGTCTCTGCCGTGGGATACATGAACGGAAGGAAAGCGCTTACCTTGAGAATAGCTCTTTGAGCTCTTTCTACCTTCAGAAGTTGTGTTTTTGCGGAGCCACCCCATGAAGATATACAATAGCCCAGAATGGATTGACATAGTGATAAGTAGACGGTTTTTATTAAAGTGTGATTAGCAATGGCCTCAAAATTTTGAATATATAAATCAATTTTATAATTCTACCGGTCAATAGATCAATATGAGCTTGAAAATTCAGGTTGCTATCTAGCATGACACCTAAGTATTTCAAGGTACTTGTGGAGGTAAGTTTTGGACATCCGCATTGCACTTTGGTTAAACATGATCCAGCATGTGACACAAGTTCAAGATTAGAAGGGATTTTACGCTTCGTAATTTCGAAGGTTATGAATTTGGTTTTATCAGAGTTAAGGGCCAGAGAACTTCTAAATAGCCAATCAGAAACTAAATTCAAACCTATCTGAGCATGTTGAAAGGCCACAGACCAATCCTGCCATGGAACAACAAGGCTGCGTCATCAGCAAAGGCTACAATTTTTCCATTTCTAAGGTCCATCCCACACAAATCATTTATATAAATAAGGAACAGTGTGGGTCCCAGGACGCTGCCCTGCGGCACACCGAAGGTCACTGGTAGCTCTGTACTAGACCAATCCCCCACCCTCACAATTTGCGTACGTCCAGAGAGGTAACTCGCGAAAAGTTTGTGAGTTATGCCCCTAATGCCCAATCTCTCCATTCTGTGCAGTAACACTTCAATAGAAACGGTGTCAAACGCTTTGCTCAAGTCCATGAAGATACCGATAACTTTTTCCCTCCTATCCATATTCCTAACTACAAAATCAGTCAAGCTATGCACTGCGTCATCAGTGGACCTACCCGAACGAAAACCATATTGGGAGTCAGAGATTATATTATATTTGTCGAGAAAATGAACCAATCTCCTGTTAATCAGACGTTCCAAGATTTTCGACATGATGGGAAGTAAGGAGATAGGCCTGTAGTTGTCTACAAGGCTTTTGTCACCACCCTTGCAGATAGGCGTTATGCGGGATTTCTTGTAAATGTCTGGAAACACTCCTGTTTCCATGGAGAGGTTGCATATGTAAGTGATGGGTAATATTAATTACCTATTGTTAATTAACTTTGGTGTGATTTATTTACTAGCACGTGACCTCTCCCTTCTCATAGTTTAGTATTATTTAGCTAAAAAGATCATACACTGCCGAAGTATTATATACAATTTTTGCCTTAATGTTCACCTACCGTTAAATTGGATGCTAAAACTTCTTATTCATTAATTGTCGTAGCAAAGAGCTACGAAGTGCTACGGCGACGTAGCATAATGTACTTATAATGAAAGTTAATTAGCTCATAACTGTGTGACTGTAGGCCGTGGTTAACAGTCTTATCTTTTAAGAGTGGAGGCATTAATTACAAAACTTTAATTTATGTTTTAGAAATAATATTTCAGTTAGGGGATAATGGTCATTATGAAGTTTTCAAGAACATAAACACTTACAACAAAGCAAAGCTTATTCTAAAACAGTATATTTGCTACGGTTTAACTTAAATAAATGTGTGAATAGAAAAAGACTAAATGAAAGTCTCTGAAAGCAATAAACCATCAATCCCACACAGAAAATACCTTAGAATTGGTAGCTACATATCAATATCTTTTGTGTGCGCAAAAGCGTTGCTCGTGATATTAAAAAAAAACTATTGCTTGTATATTAGACCTAAAACTCAAAGACATTCCTGGCGTAAAAACTTACCTATAGATCAAGCAATAACGTATAGGAATGTGAGGCTAACGACAACACGAGGTCTCCACTATTTTTTGTGTATAAATGTTTTTGTTTATAACAAGGTACAGTTTCATTATAATTGCATTTTGTCTTGTCTTCAAGTCTCATTAAATTCTAATAAACCAACAATCGTATTCTATATTTGAAAATTCCTTTTTTGTCTGCTTTCCAAAACATATAAACCATTGTAAGATGTTCTATCATTCAATCTCGTAGACCGTGGGATCTACGATCCGCAGTGATCCAGTTATTCCGTATCATTAACCGGGTCTGTCGGTGAATCGCAGACTTATTCGCACTCACCTCGCGTATATCACGTAATGATTCTGTGTGTACTTATTACATTCTACTGGGTACATGACTTAGCCATTTTTGTAATACGTATCATCAAATACATTTCTTGAATAAGAACACGATTTTAATGTGTTTAAGATGTTTCAAGTAATACTTAGATCAGTTTATCATTAAAATTTAAGGTATTTTTAAGTTAGAACGATAAAGAGTAAGACAGAAATGCTGTATAAGATTGTACGGCTTGGCTGTTGATAATTTATTCAATGGATCTGTTTATTAACTGGCGTTTAAATAAACTTTCTGTCTGTCATTCCTAGCAAACAATAATATAAAACAATATTTTGTGTTTATTGTCAGCAAACGTTTATTTAACATTTTGGGTAAAGAGTTTCATTTATGTATATTTTGTTTTCATAATAATAATTTTATCATACATTCCTAATGCCGCGTACAATGCAGTATAGCGATGGTGCAATAATATGAAGCGGTACAAAAGCGAGCGACTTGAACATTTTCCTCTATTCTGTAATAATGTAGAAAATAAATAATCCGCGTTCCCTCGGGCGCATTCGCTGCACAATATTAAACAAATTTGTGAACCGCTATGTGTAAAATACTACGTCATTTTCTTAAACCTTTTCTATATTTGACCCTATTTATGGACTTTTTAAATGAAACATAGCGGCTTATATAATAAATATTCAGTCTAAACAAAAACATGTACCAATAAATATGCAGGTTAAAACGCCTTATCGCTAAGAAGCGTTCTCTTCCAGGCAACCTAGGGTTAAAAATTAAAATACGAGAAGTGCATCACTAAATCAACAAAAATAAAATAACGAGTAACAATGAAAAATTATACGATTACTATATTATTTCATTTATTAATATTAAACTGAAATCTAATCTTACGGTTCATGAATTACAAAAAAATAAGATAAAAACAACACGAACGAATTACAAATGAGAAAATAATGATCTGCTTTATTCTGTCTCCATTTAAGGATAAAATTGCTAGTACACTTTAATTTCTTAGATTTGACAGTTTTCTTAAGAATTTTTATCTCTTTTATTCCATTAATCAAATATACTCTGTACAGCGTTGATATTCGTATGTATGTTAGACGATTGTAAACACGTAATAAAAAGTTCCCAAACAACCGCTGTTAAAAAATAATTAAATAACACTAGTTTTTATAAAAATGAAACACATAATATCGTATACAGAACGGAGCATTCTGTAATTAATTTGCATGTGCGCGTGGTTTTGTTGAAAAAAGTTGGCAACTCGTACTCATTGTGAACTGGCGACACTGCGAATTCTGTTACAAGTTATATCATTAGGTGTTAATTAAAAAGATTAAATTATTTTTAGGCCTAGTTTTACTACTTATAACAGACTGTTCGGCCCCTACGGCTTGACAATCATTTTTAACACTGTCGCATTCTAATGGCAAATATAAATTTGGACCAAACACTATTTCAAATGAGATCATATGTTTTATCTAATTCTCGTGTCGGGGTGTTTGTGGTTAAACTCCTCCGAAACGGGTTTCCCGATTCTCATAAAATTTTGTGTGCATATTGGGTAGATCTGAGAATCGGACAACATCTATTTTTCACCCCCCTAAATGTTAAGGGTAATCCACCCCTAATTTAATTTTTAAATGCATATATATATAACCCTTAATTTTCACCCCTCTACGATCAACCCCTATTTTTTATTATAAATGATATATGTGGCAAAACGACGTTTGTCAGGTCAGCTAGTATATTATAAGTGTAGCGCATTCTTAGCCTGCTGGCTACGACTCTAAACTCCCAGTGAATAACATATAAAGTAGAAAACGTCGTCCAAAGCCAGTCAGTTTCTTATATACAAGCCAGAAGTAAATTGGCTAATTGTAATAAAATGGTATAATATAATAATATGAAAAAAAATCAATGAATGGTGGCGGCGTGGGTTGTTAATTATGTTTATATCTAATGAAATTTTAAGTGGACTGTATTTTTTTTTTATGGTTGCTCAATATTTGGGTTAAATATTGCAGAAAGATAGAAAGGACACGGCACAGTATGTGGCTTCTTCCCACTAATTTTTATCACTTCACCGGAAAGTATGTAACGATATATATATTCTTATCCCAAACAATTATTTCAATAGATAATAAAAGATAAATAAGTAATAAGTTTAAATAAAGCGATGCGAGCGTGCGGTGTACGAACAATTACTAAGTAATTGCAAGGCGTCCAAATTATATCTTCCCGCTGCTCAATCCCTTTTTTTCTTAAATGCGTCCAGAATTATCGCGCGTCACATACGGCCCGTTCCGGTACTAGTGCCTTTATAGGATAGGACATTGACGCTATATTGAGCAACCATTAACATAAAAAATGCGAATTCGGCGCAACCAAATGGAACTTTTGAATTGGATTGAATTGAATTCTTTCGCTCACAATCGTCATTGTTTTCCGAGAGACACTCGATATTTAGATTAATTCAGTCTGAAAGGTTAAACTCATCAAATCAACAAATTGTGTCATAAAATCACTTAAATACCGCAACCCAGTTAATTATTTTATTAAATTCTAATTTTTATTAAAATAGTAAAGAATTTACTCTTGTAATATTACAAAATGCTTTTAAATATTGAAATTAATTCACTGCGCCGTTTTCACTTGTGCAAATAAATTAATAGAATAGTGAGCTTTAATAAAAGCTCAGATTGCAGAAAATAATAATAAAAATCAACATTTTCAAAAATGCACAAGCACCGCTCACAATACGGTATGGAAATAAAATCGAATTCGTTATGCATTCTAATTATTGCGCATTTTAGCAGCTGGAAGCCTCGATTTTTAGTATAAATCACGACGACGTTATCTTTTGACTATAAATCGATGTTTCCTATTGGAATTTTTTTCAATATCGTTTCTTCTAAATTTTAGTTACCTTGACTAGTTAAAGTAAAAATTAATATTGTCTACTCACTAGTGTTTTTAAAGTTTACTATCTGATATATCGTGAATAAAAATGACACTAGCTTGAAAGCCTGTAGGCCCTACGCACTAGCTAGCACGCATCGTGGTGTCGAGGCCGTCCATTACAAAGGCCACAGCACTCATTCACGTAGAATGAAGCCAGTACCTGAACCAGCCTATTTGTCCATACCTATTATTTTCTTAAACTGTGCTATTTAAGTGTTAATTATATTAGACGCTCATCCATCTCTATTCGTTGTGGCTAACACTGAAAATGATTAAAACTGGCCAGTTAGAAACATAGCTTATGATTTTTTTTAATTTAAATTTTATAACTCTTTGGTTTTAATATATTATGTTGCATTCTTTTGTGATTTGTTTTTGTGAATTGGCGGCAAATCTAAAACTCTTGTTACACGTGAAAATGAACCTAAAGTGAGAACATTTTCGGTCAAATATTTATTATGACTTTCGTTGTGGGCTTACTCAACAACAAAGCTATGTTAGGCTGCATTTCTTAATGAAGCCCCATCTTGTGCCACATTTGGCTTAACGAGTTTAAGCGTGGACTTGGCAATCTCAATGATGATTCACGTAAGGGACGGTGACTTCTGAAGATAACGTCTGTGCTGTGCGACGCATAATCGAGGAAAATAAGAGAGTAAGCTATCATAGATCAATCTATCAACCTATTGGTATGAGTCAAGTTCAAAATTATTACACGAATTTTAAGCGTCAAGAAGCTTTGTACCAGATTTATTCCCCATACTTTAACCGAAGACCAGAAAGAAACACCTTCGCATAGACTGGTGTCGCCAAATGTATTTGACATCGTCACAGTATACATATGTATATTGCTATGAACCCAAAGACAATCAGCTTAGTGACCTTTCGAGGATCGGCCAAATAAGAAAAAAGGAAGAAGAAAGGAAGAAGTTAAGGAAAAAAGATGATTGCCTCATTCCTTGCTCAAAAAGGTCATTTCGCGACAGTTGTGACAAGACCTTCCATCTAAAGGTCTGCTTCTGCAGATTGGTATGTCAATCGCTGTTTGCCTGTTGTCTTGAAAAAAATTCGACAACAGCGCCGTCGAAGCAGGCAGGCATTCTTCTTCACGACGACAATGCTTCAGCGCACTCCGCAAAACGGCCTGTTGAATATTTGACTATAGCAGGTGTCGAGACAATACAGTCCTGACCTGGCGCTCTGCGACTTTTATTTATTCCCAAGAATGGGCCCACTGCTTTTCTCAGTTGCTCCATGGAATGCGACGATGTTTAGAAAGGAACGGAGATTACTTCGAAAAACAATAAAAGTATTGGGAACGTTCTAAATTAAGCCGTTTTCATTTTCTAAACATTTCAGCGTAACCTAGGTATTTTCCATCATTAAATATATTGTATATTGTAATAAGAAGACAAATTTAACTACATTATATTCTTTATTATTTAGGTTATTTTTATTACAATAGAATGCAATATATAAAACTTGAATTGATTTAATTAAACAAAACATTCGCAGTTACACTAGTGTTCAATATCTTTGAGCGGATTTCCAATACTTATTTGCATTTCCTAGAATAGCATCAAGATGTATTGTGTGTCGGCCCGGTCTCTTGGCAATCGGTGCTTGCGTGAACCTTACTACTCTGTGTTAAGGAATAAATTCGTATGGTATTGTTTTTGATTTATTTGCGTTAAGCTCGAGGTGTGTCAATACAATGTAAAGTATGGCCCTTGGAGGCGTAATGGAGACTTCAGCTCACGGTCTTTGATAAATTACTATTATTTTATTTTATTTCAATGTGGCTTTATGTTCAGTCTCAGGTGAATTGCAAACAAATGTTTGGCAGACATCATCATTTTATAACATACATAAGTGAATCTATCGTCTTACTTATAACCTTGAGATGGGTCACAGTGAGAGTCCATCGCTTTAATCGTGACATCTATCATAGTTTATTCCTAAATTATATTATTAAATAAGTACTCTAAACCGATTCGGCTGTGACGGATGTCATAATCAGACTAATTAATTACACAATGTAAATATATAATAAACTAGCAGACTCGGCCAAGCGTTGCTGTGGCTAAGGTTTTTGTTATATTACATAGTTGTAAACTATTCGAGGGAAACGGTAGAACTTATGTGAAAGGTAGATAGTTTATGTGAAATGTTGGTACTTTTAACACAGCGCCATCTGTTATAAACTATTATATAACTAGATATTGCAGGTATTAATTGACATGCAAGCTATCCTATCTTTTAAGTTAGATCAAATTGCACAAGGTGTGCAAATTTGATTGATATCGCTTCGGTAGTTTAGGAGTCCATAGCGGACAAACAACGTGACACTAAACAACGTTACAATATATAGTAAGATTATAATAGTTTGACAACGGCGTGCGACAGTAAAGCATCAAAGTATTCTTCATAAAATCACTAAACTAATGAGGACGATGATAAATAAAAGACTCGACACTCGGTGATCAGCATCTAGTGTAATACACAATGACACGTGATATGACGCGTCAAAACTAAACGTCCATTCGTCTAATCAGAATCAAATTGTCTGTCGTTGGACATTCTTATCACCTGATTATTTTTAGAATGGAAACGTTCAAAATACCGTCTCTAATACTAGCGCTAAAAGCTTCCGGCATGTAAGTACAGCAGCCCGTTAAATTTAACGTTATCGGCTTACAGAATAGAGCATAATACGATAACTTTATGGAGGATAATAACGCTTTGAGTTTCGTCTAACTACAGTTAGTTAGGGGATTGTAAACGTGAGTGTAACATGGCTTACCGTTGTGTTAAATACAACTTTTACTGAATTACTGGCATTGCCGGCGGCTGTATAATTACATAACTTCGGGGCTATCGTACTGTAATATCTATAATTATGCGGGTAAACCTATATAAGGTGTAGTTATTTGCTCATTATCCGTTTCTTACTATCACTTTTTAACGATTAAATGTAATCGCTATTCATATTTTTTGTAACCGCTTTACATACTACGAGACGTAATCGAAGTAGACTTTACTACAGGATGCCTTTGCCGTTTAGTTAAGTATAAATGTCTATAACCACTATCTGTAGCTCCATGTGCAGAGGCTATTTCAGCGCGGAGAAATCAGTCACCCACGTAGTCCTGGATTGCGAGGCTGTGGCTAAACAATGAACGGAAGTCCTCGGAACAGTGAGGTCGCTCCGTGAAGCCTGTGAAGTGCCCACGAGACTTATGTGCTTTTGGAAGGAGCTAGGCTGGCTTAAGTAGCCAGGGCTTTACGCAATACGGACCAAATTTGAGTCTAGTTGCGGAAATTGAGCCCACCTACCATACCATAACCACTATCTGTAAGTAAGCGAAATAACCATGCATAATCGAATATAAAAATCAAGAATCAGAAACTTACAATATGACAAGATGTATACTTTAGTTGCTCATTTTATTAATTTCTTCAACCACAATATGTTGTGAAAATATCATCGACTTATTTTCCCATATTCCCTAAGTATACATAAATAAAAAGACGCTTTATTGAAGTTTAACTAATCATTTCAGAAATAATAATAACATATCTACTGTATATCCTACAGATATGTTACAGAAGCAAAGGGCGTGCGGCGCTAGGGCGGCGTTTGACGCGTACGTTGCACACGTATAACGGTGGTGAATATTAAGAGGCTCTTGTCACGTCTCGTGTCACGAAGGAGATTATTGCCATATTTTTAACTTTTATGTCCGCTCAGCGTTTCTTGAAATTTATTGATGTAGACATGTTCAAAAGGAGCGGGGAATAGGGAATACATATATGAAAAAAAAAATTGTTTCGTGTTCGTCTTATTGTATCATCAGCATCACCCTTCTGTTCCTGACGCAGCCACATGTCTTAAATGTGGTTTACTTTATTATCAAGTATTACGCACATAGCTATACAAATACAGTAGCTCCATCTATTTCTATCTCTCAGTGGCACCATAGATGTATAGTCGGGACTCAAACTCTAGTATTAGTCGTCACTAACATAGTGACATGTATGTGATTATGATTAATACTGCATCAATCTATGTTGGTTATATTACCTTCAAATTACTGCGAGAACTGAGCCGAGGTAATTTGTAATGATCTAGCGGCTCATAGTTCGCAACAACAATGGAAGCTGGTAATAATAGCAATTATTCACAAACTTGTTTCCGTGTATACAGATCTGGCTATTTTAATTACTGATATCTGCTAACTATATACCAAAACAACTTATATTTATCATTATTATTCAAAAAAATGTGGAGTAAACTTTAAAACAACTGTAAGTGTAATGAGTTTTCTCGTCGTCTAGTTCAGTCGTTAACGATCGATGTAGAGCAGAATAGATAGAATCAATAGAATCAGAGTAATATAAAAAAATGGTAAAAAAAAGCAAAGTATTAAACAAAGGTACAATAAACATAAAAGAGGAAGACTATTTAGATAGTGGATATACCAGATTATGGAACAGCAGGTGGAAAATGGCAGAGTGTGGTAAAGTACTGTAATGGCGGGAATTGGAGGAGGCCTTAGTGAAATGGGCACTGATACATCTAGGAATTAATGAGATGATTAAAAAAATTGGTATTTATATGTAAAGTATCTGAAGTAAAAGGCTTTTATTATCATTGTTATAATGTTAATTTATGATCAATTAAATAATTAATTAAGTGTTTGATCGTTTGTTAAATCTTGATACTTAAATTACGAACGTCATACTGATTTAAATTTTTTCCTACAAGAAAGTTCGAAAAAAAGAGTGCAACTTTATATTAATTACAATCTAGCCTTCACAATAATTATGGCTAACAAGTAATATTATGTTGACTTAATTTTCTACAATACTAATGAATAGCTTAAACTAAGTTAATGTTCATTAACAATCTTAGTGTACTGTAATGTTTTGATACTATGTTCATATATATGTCCGAGATACCGCACTTATACCTACTATTAGTAATCACTACACTAGGTTCAGTAACTCAAAAGGTTTCAAGAATACGTGTTTTAAACCACTATACGACGATACGGTTTTCAATTTTAATTTCAGCAAGTTGAACATTACAATAATCATTCAATCCAATTTTCCAATAGCCTCGTCAAATATATATCATTACGACAATGTGCATGTACATCTTACAAGTCTAACGAATCGATTGCACATAAAATTGAAACATGAATGCTATTTGAAAGATTTATGATGAAACTTTCATTTATTTTCCTCTATTACTCAAGATTTTCATGCATTTTTTTGTTATAAACAGATCAACAAACGCTAAAGGATTAAAAATGTTCATTTCGTCAAACAAATTTATCTAACCTAAACCATGATTAAACTTCACTATTATAAAGTATTAGCAGTTGTCTTCAGCGTGGAACTATCATCCCTGAACTCATATGTTCGAGCCCCGGATGTGCATCAATGGACTTTTGTGTGCATTTACATTCACTCGAACGATGAAAGAAAACGTCTTGTGGAAACCGACATATCTTCGACCCTGAAGAGGCTCATCACTTATTTGCCCATTAGATTAAAAACTTATCTTAAAACACATTCAGAAATCTGAGGCCCAAACCGTAAGAGGTTTTAATGCCACTAATTTATTTATTTTATTGTAAAGTCTAAAAATATCCCGGAGTTAATATTCAAACCACGATGTCTCACTTTGTAACGGGGACCAGAAGACAAAGGCGTCTCATTGCTCACTTACGTATTATAAATTTCGTCACACGCTTGTTCTGAACTCTCATTTTCCCAAAAGGTCCATTAGGCACGTAAATAATGCAGAGAATAAGCGAAAATAATTTCCATAATAATTTGGGTAATTTGTCAGAGAAGGACCCAAACTCCTTTTAATTACGATGCCAGACCTTTTTGTCCGAGTGACTCACTTCGCATGCAGACAATTCAATAAATATTATATTAGAATAATTAAATCTGGATTATATAGTATTTGAGGTATGAGATTTGATAAACATAGTGTATTGATTTAGTTAGGAACAAAACAGAGAGTATCATCTCTATACAATAAAATGTAAAAGAATAAAACATAAAATTAACACAATGGATGTATACACTAATAATTTCACTGATGAAAAAAACATGACAGAACAAAATATATAAATCAGGAGAACGACAAACATACTAGTATCTATAATAAAGAAGAAAGATACAAGGCTTAGAACATTAACAATGTTATATATTGTAAAACATATGTAAATGTATGTTGCAAAATATATAGAAGTACGCGTTGTTTAATGGGCCGTGCTTGACACCCATAATGAAAATGATTAGCTCACATAGACATGAACATATCAATAAAATAACTTAACATTGAAAATTATTTATTTAATGCAAGCAATCTATATAAATATAACATTGATATATACATCTTAAAATAAAAAAAGTCTCTAATAAAAACAATAACTAACCGTAATATATAATAACTAAAATATAATATGAATAGCTAGACTAATTCTTTGTCCAAGATAGCTGCCAGCTCTTCGGTCTCCTGATTATTGGAAAGTCACTTTACTAAGCTTGACGACTGAAATGTCTCGTTCATTAAAACTTATTTTATTAATATTCGCTTCTTAGCATTAATATTAAATTTAATTAAATGTTATTTACTGTCATCAACTCTTAAATAAACTTGGAGTAATTAAATATGTGAGTACGTAGTGTGGGGTGTAAAAATCGCGAATTAATAGTCGATTGTGGGGTATTGTTTCGGTCGTCAGCCCTGAGCCCTGATTGATTTAACCATTGTTTAAGCGTTGATTGTCCCCGTGTTCTACTAATTGCGTTGACAACTATTATACCTTACATATTGTTTTAACTCCATTGTTTTGTTGTTTGTATGTATAAAACGTGCGAACAATAAACACGCATTGTTTAAAATTAGGGTGAAAATTGTCCTACATTTTTATGCCAACATAATGTTAACAACATAAAACCTATATTTACCTATTTTATAAATAGTATAAAGAAACAGATTTATCTGAATGCAACTATAGACTGTCCTACATACTGACTATACTCAGAAAATCTTACAGTCAGTGTTACATCGTCCTACTACAGAATCTTACGTTTTACGCGATTTGATATCTCAATAAATTCTGGATTTGATATAATCTATCTTAGAAGATGCTGGCTGGCTAAGCTTCGATTGTATAATGTTGACGGAAGGATTAATAACGTCATACTTCCTCGTGCTCAACAATAGTAATGTAGAGGATATTGTCTACTCAACGAAGAACAAGCTGCTGTTTTTTTTTCTATTTCTTCAGCCTGACCTGCCGGCCTACAAGCCTAAATGGCAAAATTTGAGTCGTATACAGACTAAGAGGTCGGAATATCTTTGTAAACGCGATTCAGGGTATAATTTTATCGTACTGATTGAAGCTTCGGAATCGGAAGTATCTGATACCCGTATAAATTGAGAGGAAGAGGAAAGTGTGTTTTGAAAGATGTCATAATCTAGGATCGTATTATCACGTGCTAAGGTCCTCTCCTCGTACTAGTATAAAAATATTTGTTACTGTAAGAAGACCTGCTAATGGAACGAACGACTAAAACTATTAGAAAATACCTGCAACTAAATGCCATTTGAATCGCAACACATTTTGAATACTATTCCTGTTTGTTTAATTCATTTGAAATGAATGAAAATAGATTCAGAGGTAAAGTTAACAAAACGGAAAAAATCCTTAACTAAATAGTAGGAATTTAGAATCCCGGCTGGTTCCAATATTTGGATGACAAACATAATAAAAATTGGAGTCAGCTTTGACTGTAACAATTTTAGTTCGTATAATATAATTGTATAATGGCAATTGCCTGTATATTATATATATATCTCGGATGATAATCTTTCATGGTTTGCACAGTTTCTATAAAATTATTAACGACAATATGAAGGTGGTAAAGGTAAAATTGTTACTAATATAATATAATTATTAGTAATAACTTCACCCATTACAGCAAATACTTTTGACCACCTACTCAATTATATAACAAATAAATAAATTTGTACACTTCCCATGGTATTTTTAATCATGTCATAGCATGTTTTGATATCGTTTGGAATTGAGAAAAGTGTTTATAAATGAAAATAAACCCGGTTTATTAAGACTTAACTGTCCGGTTCATCAATAAATTAATCTCAACCTTCAAAAGCATATTTACCGTTGTTAATACGTTTTTTATACAACCCTAATCAGTTGCAGGTGTTTATAGGTTATATAAGCCTTTTTAGTAGGTCTACGCCTTAGATTTTTTTATCTCTTTCATGATAGTTTGTCAATGATCACGATGTTGTTCTAGAGATATATAAATATCAATCAAAACAATTATTAAACTAAGCAATCATTACAAAAAAGAAACAATTATTAATCAAAGAAATTAAAATTACAAAAAACTAAACAAATATCGATTTTAAAGTGTGTGTAAGCAACTATGGATATCCAGACCTAATCATTCAATGTTCATTGGCTAACAGCCGGGAATCGATCCTACAAGGATGAGAGTTGCACGCCAGGGCTATTAGGCCAATATTGCCAGTAGTGTATCCTTGTAAAATCAGTTTAATTAACAATGTCTGTGTTAAAAACAACGTCGCGTAGGATAAGCATTCGACAAAAATAATTTTGAAGTGTTCCTCGCAAACGACGTTTTAATGTCGCCAATTACGTAAAAACGAATTGTATCCTCTTGCCTCGGGTATACTCGAGATTAAGCTTTTATTTTCACAGCGGTATATTTAATTAATGTAATTTTAAACGCGAACTTCGTAAGTGATATTCGTCCTTATTAATTCCTGATTCGTCATTTGTACAGATATTTTAACTTTCATTTCAAGAATACCAAGTTTATTTATTCATATTGGTTACTTACCGTTTAGAATATTTATAATTACATTATCTTCTTAATTTACATATACTTTATTGTTGCCCTTTGCACGATCTACAATTAAGGTCCTTTACATTTTACACGTATCGATCGTCGTTATCGAGATATCGATAAAGAAAAATTGAGGGAGAAAAAATAGTTTTTCGCTATTTACTTTTTTCTCGGCAATGATATCGAAACAAGATATCTTTCACGAGAAAAGAGAAATCGATAAAGAGCAACTAAAAAGTATTCTTCAAAAATTTTCGTATCTCAACGGGGAACCAAATTATAATGAAAATGAATTTAACCCTTTTTCAAGATGGCGAAAATTGCACAAGGTTGTTTTGGTCGACAATTTGAACTTAATCTTTTCTAGCCGCCCCCCATGTAATATCCAAAATGTGGCTTTCTCGGTTCATTTTCTTTCCTAAACCCTATTTTTCCGACGTAATGATTGCACTATCACCCAAAACAAAAGAGTATAGCAAGTGTGAGGAAATGGGGAGAAACTCTTTGTTAAACCGACCGTTTTTAGTATCAAGACAATTATAGGGATCTGTAGCCATTGACGTTTTTAAAGAACACCTTGCTTTACTTGACAAAAATGTCTCAAAAAGAACTACTAACTTAATCAAGGACTTACGTTAAATCATGTAATTTGTGAAATTACTGTTCATTTGTTGACATTCAGAGTATTGTGTTTCCATGAGTGACTACTGTTTAATGAATAATCTCAGTTCACTTGAAACAATAATGTCACGCTAATAGCATAAACATTCGTGTCTGTTGTGTAGTATTTTAATTAAGGTTACATTTATCTCAATTACAGACTTCATATATTCAAAATGAACTCGCCCGAACCCGCGTCCGAAGGTCCACTTCTGTATGCACGTGATAAACTTAAAACCTACCTAAGTGTTATCACTAATAGTTAGGGCACTCCTGAGCAATTTTTAATGTATTACTGGGGGTTTTGTAAATTATCTTTTATTATCATTGTTAATGAGCGGTGTTGGCCTAGTGGCTTCATGGTGCGACTCTCATACCTAAGGTCGTAGGTTCGATCCCGGGCTGTGCACCAATAGACTTTCTTTCTTTCTATGTGTGCATTTAACATTTGCTCAAACGGTGAAGGAAAACATCGTGAGGAAACCGACATGTCTTAGACCCAAAAAGTCGACGGCGTACTGTGTCAGTCACTGGAGGCTGATCACTTACTTGCTTATTAGATTTAAAAAATGATCATGATACAGATTCAGAAGAAGGCCAGGACCTAAAGAGGTTGTAACGCCACTGATTATTATTATCATTTTTAAAAAGGTCGCCAAAATCCACATGAAGCTCAGATGCTGTATACTCGTCTTGTTATTATCACAGTTCTCATAAAATATATTGCGTGGATATCGTATCCGTTAGTGTAGCATTTCAATTAAGGTTAAAGTTATCTCAATTAGAGGACAATATGTAACTGTTCGGCTGGCTCGGGGCCAAGCGACAATGTATCAGACAATAAACCCGTTTGGAATTAGGCAATACTGGTACATTACGTGATCTATTAAACGTGTGCGTTCTAATTGTGTTAGGTAACGAGCTATGAGGAGCAATGCGGGGCCTTCGTGTGATTGCTCGACGGAAAATGCAGGCTCGGTGTAATGAACGGTTCACGCGCACTATACATTGGGTGCCTCTGGGTTTTAAATATAAAGAATTATGGTTTGCGTGAATCTTAGAAGTTATGTCAGAGATTACAAACATTTTTTGGCCGGCCATATTTTTCAATATCAATACGAATAATATAATTTTATTAGTTAGTGAATGTATCCATCTTATTAAAAGTGGTTCTACGAGTGATAATTACGTCCCTTTTCATCACAAACAGTAAAAAACACACAAGTAAGGATAAAATTTTATATTTTGAAAAAAGTTTAATAAACCGGGACTTAGTAGACAGTGATACGAGCTGAAGAATTAAAGTAATTAAAGTTAATTCTATATATTGCTATTTATTATAAACAAAATCTTATTAGGAATTTGCACACCCGTATAGAATCCAGAAGACAAAAGCTATTTTAATCCGTAGCAAATATCGCTATTATGTGGTAAGAAAACTCAAATTTTACGTAGTCAGTGGCGGATTTACAAATTTTCAAGTCCTATATGATTTATACAACCCAACAATTTCGTTGCAATTGCAGGTAAAATAATTTAATGTTTAAAGAACTTTATTTCTCATTACAAAACAGAAATATTTTATTTACATGAGAAACTTAATATTAATATGTATATATACGAGCGAGATACACGTCGCCATTAGCCGTCACAATTTTAGATTAGTAGTAGATTTAGATAGTTCTGGGTTTGATTTTAAACACAATTATGCACAAGTTCGTTCGATAAGCTGATACTCGGAAGAGGGAAGAATTTCCCTCTTTTCATTTTTAAGTGTGAACTGACGGCGCATCCTATATTGGTTAAGGGTTAGTTTGCTACACCAAATGTACAATGAGAAGTGAGAAGGGGAAGTCATCGGCAAACTACTATCTGTAAAACATCAGAAGACGTCAAAATCAGTTTTATTTCTATGAGGTAGCAAAAAAATTTCGACCCCAAATCGCCACCACAAAATCTACAGCCCTTTAGTCATAGAGTTTTATGGCTATACTTGAACGAATCTTAAAAATTCCGAAATAAACACGTCACAAAGTCTCGTTTGTAAGTTCTCGATTAAAACCTGCTTTAAACAATGTGGTTCTATGTAACTATTCGTTAACCACATAAATAAAAAGTAACGTGCAGTGTACGCTAGGAATATTGACGAAAACAATAGCGATACAATAAGGTGGCAAACAAAGGGTGGCGCGCGACGGAACCGGAAGCAGGCGCAGAACGTCGCGTGCGCCGCAAAATCAACGGGCGGACGAGCGTGAACGGTGCGCTTCCGACGCGTTATTGTAGCCATATGAGCAACTAGATTTGGCCCTAATTTTTCGTTTTTATTTAGTTTTTAATTTTAATAATGTACTTTGAGGTGTTTGACTACGATTTTACAGAAGTCTGCTATATTATAAAGTAAACGCCGGATTTTTCTGTCGGCCTACACCCTCTGTCTTCATCGAGTAGGGATGCCTACAGGTTCGAACGTACGACCTTAAGTTTAAACTACTACAGTACTACAGGACTAAAATAACTATTATTTTAAGGATAATAGACATCTCCTAACGTTGAATACTACAAGCATTTAAAACACTTAATGCAACTCGGGCATTAAAACGATCCTTTACATTAAAATGTACATTTTTTATTTCCGCTCTACAACATCACATGTTACAAGTACGATAATCAAATATTTAAAATATGTTAAAGAAAGGGTACACATGTGTAAAACACGCGCAGCCATAACCAGATCCATCCTTCCTCACAATCGAACCCGCAATATACACACTACAAACGAGATGACTAATATTGAAGTATGGGTCCGCCAAGCATCCGCAGTATTATACATAGCTATGTTGGATTAATAGGCCCCCAAAAAATTATATATAAAATTTAGGTTTTATAATATAACGTAAGTATTAATATAAATTATAATAGTTTAAGGGTGTCCGGTAGTGGGTTGGAACCATACTAACTGTCTGGCAAAGAGCAACGCGAGTTTTGATATTATTATGAATCAAATATAAAAAAATAAGTTTTATTTTATGATAAATTTGACATGGAATTTTATACATCTATGTCACCTGTTACCTGCCAAAGCCACTGCCGCCTCAGCTTCATGGGTGGGGATCATTCTTACCTGTACCAGGGACACACAGAAAAATTTTCAGCTTTTATTAAAATACGAAGGTTTGGCACTCACGGGCTCTTGGACCAATAGCAACGTTTCTAAAACGACGGAGCAAAATATCTAGCTCCTTAACTCCATGTAAAATATTGTAGTAAGGCAGGCGCGAGGTTCCATTGAGCCGCTCCACAAGTGCGGCATTGTGATCCCTCAATGCGGTATTGTGAGTACGCGCCTCACTCCTCATTGATCTGAATACACGACACGCTGTGAGACGCTGCACTATTTATTCCTTTGTGAGCTGGGACAAAGTTTTCAAATTTGTGTGGTTCATTACACATTTCAATTGTAATTTATTTCTATAGGAATCGCGGTACACTGGCGATAACATAACTTATCTAAAGTTACAATAGCTATATTCGTGACTTCGTTCGCATATTATATACGGCATAGAAAATTTAAAGTGTGGCCTAATTAAACTGGGTTTATAGTATATATTTTATATGGCCAACCATGTGAATTATCTCTTATCTCTTTCTCATGGTCATATTCGTGGCACCGCACAAGTTCTTCCATTCTTAACCATCTTCGTCTTGCTCTGCGCCTGGCTAGCGAATAGGGGATCGGCCTTGAGGTCTGGTACCCTACACTCTAGACTCCAACTGACTCTGAACTTTCTGGATCTCTGCGTGATATTTGTTCAAAAAATCAGGATGCGTTGTTAGTGTTGAAAGCCGATTTTTTACCTGTAACGTAAGCATCTGTCTCCAGAACTTGAAGTCCAGAGCATTCCTCCTTTTAGAAGTTCGTATTATTTAGCGCTACAGGTAAAGGAAAGTTTAGGAATATTGGTGAAATTGTTAAACAAAAAAAAAATCACAACAAACAAATTCTTTAGATTTTACATTTTGTTGAGTAAATCTACTTAATCTCTTTGTAAATATTTTATTACAACTAACCAAGCCTACTACAAAAGCAGTCGTTTTTTTTAATTATTCTACTATATAACAAATACAGAAACTGACGCCTGTATAGAAGAGACAGATAACGAAGTATTGAAAGAGTTGAACAATAGGTGCGATAGCGAGGCGGAACCCGCGGTGCTCTGACTCCGTTGCGCTGTATTGTCGCGTGGTTTCTAATACAATATTGAATTCTGCATACTTAAATATACATTTTACTGATTAAAAAGCTTTATGCCAGTAAATAACTTTAAATAGTACAAAATTCAAACTTTAACAATACTTTTCAGAGTTTTGATTGCGTCTATGCGTATTCTACAAAGTGAGAGTGTGAGGAATTGTTAGGATTGATCCTCTCTTGTTTCAACACCGTACGACAGCTCGTACTGATACAGCATTCAAAATTTAATCAGCATCACCTTCATGGCTTAAAGTCTTCCACAATCCACTAGACACTCTTTTTTGCGAACTAGCGAACTGTGGAATCAACTACCGGTGGGGTCTTCTTTGAGAGATACGATCTCTAACTGTTCAAAGTAAGAGTATGTACTCCTGTCTCAAAGGCTGGCGTTGCACCTACTCAAAATGTAAACCCATGGCCTGTGATGACTGCCCTTATTGGATGGAACGTAAGCACGTTTGCCTCTTATTCTATAAAAAAAATACTGATGCAGAAAATACAAATTAAATGAACGGGACCTAATCTTTGAAAAAATATTTTTTACTATAATATTTAAATTATTAGAGTGCAGTTAAAATTGTTAACCATGGCTTAAAAATTCTTGCCTTTCGTAAAGCAAAATTAACTTAAAAAAATAACTAAGTTTATCTCTCTCTCTCTCTATTTCGAAATAATCAAATTATTCTTAAAGCTTAAATTAAAGCTGTCAACGTGTACTTTAGATATCAATGCATTCTCAAATCACATATCAAAATAAATTCCACGAATCCATTACTAATGCGATATTCGTTACTGAGATATAGTATAAAAACTTCTGCAGTGACTCAACAAAATATTATTATTCATTAATTTTATATGAAACCATAAAAAGAAAAGTTCGTGTTGATATAACACTGCGTTTGTTCAATTATAGGTTTGAAGTTTCATACAACAATGTTAAGTATTTATTTATTACATAATATCATACATATTGTTTACTTAAGACCGACATAAACAGAATTCTTAAAAAAAATTGATGCCCGAGTACTTTTGAAGCTGAGAGCAATTGCTTGCTCTGTTGTGACAGGTTGAGCGAAGAAATCACCAGAATAACCAGACGCCAACATAAATTTTAGTTAACACCTGTATACTTGAAACCAAAGAGTTCATTTAATAAATGATTGCGAAAAAGAACTCCATGATACGAGCTAGTCCACTGTAAATACAATAACACTGTGGGTGGTTGTCGGCCGAGACGCGAGACACGTGAAAGATTACAAAAGTAATTCCACTCTGATCCTCTCATCCATACTAAGTGGGGAGTAATGGATCGTGGGCTGCGATCAAAAATTTGGTTTATATGGTTACAACAAATACAGTATAGGCGAACTCGGGAACAAACTATATGTGAGATACTATGTTAGAACATCGCTAGTTAAGGGTATATTGATATACATAGATATATATATAATTGTTTAAATTACAGTGCAGATTACACTGAATTAAAAAAAAATTACTTTCACTGAACCAAAACCCTCATTTGATAGATTGTGTTCATAGCCGCCACTGGTTTTATTTAATGTGTTTATGAACTTGCTCCGAGCATCTCGAACTCTTATCGTTCAATGTTCCTGCCGGGTCTACGCACACATATAACTGTCAACCATCGTACTCCCAGAAACAATACTATTTACAAAACGTATACTTTACTTGAAGTCCTATTTTTGAACTCTGCTAGATTAAGGAACAAATTAAAAAAGGATCCAAGCTATGTATCTATTATCAATGTAATAATAATTAGTAATAACATTTTCAATATAAGTCTTCGGTTACCTACAATATGCCGGCCAAATACAATGGGCAGACCTTGGAAAAAAATCGTGGTTGGCAGTTGTTCACCAACCAGATGGACCGATCAAGTGATCGACTCATCGTCCTCAAAACTATACATTGTCATAAGAGAGGCGCTAGATATAAACCAATTGAAGACCACCACCTGAAAGAAAACCACCTGGAGATTGTCCTCTCTAAGGTGTTTCCTGACCACGACGCTAAGACCCGAGCTCCTTAATATTGTACTATCTACTCGTCTAAATTGTTCTAGGATACATACAATTTTTCCCTTTAGTTTCTATTACAGTATTATTTAATTGTTTCTTAATTAATAAAAAAATAATAGACAAGTTTATCTTAAAGTATGAATATTTCATTATGTTTTTGTTATTGCGAGTAAAGTTGGCATACAGTACATAGGCTGCGTACAGCATTATTAATATAGTTATTTATAGGCCGAATTCTCACCTTTGGCACGGAATGAGGCCAGGCCAATGAGGCATAAGTAATGAAAACAGTACGGTCCGTATCCGATTTTGCTGAGTGAATCACGTGAACTACGCAAAGAGCAATCGGGAATCCAGTTTGCACTAAATGTTTTGATAGGTAGAACAGACGACATGGCTCTGCTTTCAGCCTTACTTACACTATATGTCCCCGAAAAGAATTTCAGATCCCGGATTTTTATACATATTACTGAAGCGATGCATCTAAATGTTTGAATGTTGAACTTTATAATAACTGTAAAATAATGTTTATTTTATTGGTATATATTTCAATAAATATTATTTGATGAGTATGAGCAGTGTTGGCCTAGTGGCTTCAGCGTGCAACTCTCATACCTGAGATCGTAGGTTCGATCCCGGGCTGTGCACCAATGGATTTTCTATGTGCGCATTTAACATTTGCTCGAACGGTGAAGGCGAACATCGTGAGGAGTAGTCTTAGACCCAAAAAAATCGACGACGTGTGTCAGGCTGATCACCTACTTGCCTATAAGATTTAAAAATGATCATGAAACAGATTCAGAAATCTGAGGCCAGGACCTAAAGAGGTTGTGTAGCGCCACTAATTTTTTTTAATTATTATTTAAAGACAAGTAGTTCAATACATAATTAAACGTAGTCTATTTACGTTTTAATACATTCTTGTATATTCTATGAGCGTGCTTCGAACGAATGAGCTCTATGTTGCCCGCTTAACCACTACGCACTATACTTACCTACACCAAATTATTAATGACTTAATTTATTTACCTCAATTTTCCTATCACCGCATATATTACATGCTTGCGTAGCTTTTGGCTAATTGAGTCGGGAACAGAGGCAAGTAGACTGGCGCGCTCATTATTAATTCAAAGCATAATATCAGATGTTAGGCAACTTCCCGTGAAATCGATCTGAAGCCAAGCTATAGACCGAAATTTTCCGCACAACTTTGTTATTACGTCATCCAACAAACTCATTAATAATTAAACGTTAGACCTTTTATTCGCGTCTTGCAACCCTCGTTTCGTTGTTATTGTTATGTGACGATTGTTCCAAAATTATACCACGGAATCCGTATATAAGTATTCATTAGCGTCATTGATAACTTATACTCAGGAATATTTCCAAAGTATTACTTTAGTTTAAGATTATTTATTCGTTTTTTTTGTGGGACTATCCATGGACACCTCTAACACCATAGGCCATAGGTATGTTGCAGATAATGCAATAAGAGAACACGATGACATGTTTTTTTTAGAATAGCAACACCACGCAATATCACAGTCATCTTACAGGTAGTAAATTGTCAATCTGTCAAATTGGCAGTAGTGCATTAAATCGATCATGTTTTTTTTAGAATGGCAACACCACACCATATCATAGACATCTTACAGGGAGTAAGTAGTAAGTTATAAAGTCAAATTGTCAGTAGTTCATTCGATCTTTGAATTCAATTGCTCTGATCGTGAATATTAATCGTGTCGAATCTCAATTCAAATCTTTTGTAATATTATTATATCGAGATTGTTTGACATGAGGCCCATAAATGTCTTTTCGTCATTCATCGAACCCAGGACAACTTTAAAAGCTCACGATCACAGATTGGGCTCTGCATTGGCTAATTTGTTACAAACTTAATCAGTAATTAAAGATTACAATAACTAATAAAGTATAGAACTCATAGTTTCCAGCTTTTAGTTGGCACTTATATTCCCTTTTTTCATATAATAATGTAAAATATTAGCGCATGTATGGCAATTTGTGTCACCAAGTTAAAAGCCATCCCAAATGGTAGGGCGCAGCCGCGCGTAATATACGACATCTCGTAAATAAGTGCAATGTCGCGGAATGGCTGCCACTTGGCACTCGGCACGCCATCAATATGCCATGCGATTTGTGGCGATATGTTGTGCTACCGATTTGTTAATATTTACTGACACATTTAGCGTTTTCACCTACTTAACGCCCGTTTTAATGGAAAACTATTTTTTCTTTTATAATAGTTTAACAACAGTTTTACAAATCTTTTTACACGCAAAAAGGTCATTAATATGATCTATTTCTAGCCATTTTCAACCGTTACAAGGTATTGGCATTTTCAATGATTTCACCACTAGTAGTCGCATTCGCCAGTCAAACTCTTGCTACTATTTCTATAGAGTTCATCGACCGACGCTGAAGATTCATAGAATTGACTTTATCAACATTTGGCTATCAATTATCTATTCAAAACGTTAGGCTATACAATTATACATAGCGCAGACGTTTTATATTCTATTAATAATAATAATACTTTATTCATGACAGAAATATGGTTGAATCAAAATTGATCTAATGCTAGTTACACTAGGAAGCCTCTGTGATGTGAGTAACTAGATTACAATTATTCCGTGGTTATATTCTGCATGATTAAAACCATTTTCTAGTAATAATTCGTCTTGTAATGTGACACATCTAATGAAACAACAGTCGCGTTCGACCTCAAGTATGCGTGAACGTATAAATACACTCTCTATTCGATGGTCGTTAGTTTTTTAGCTTGCGGGTCTGTGATAGTTTTTGAAATCTCAGAGACATAAAGTAGAGGCCTCTGAAAAATCAAAATCCAATTCGACTACCATAACTTTTATGCGTTTTGTGAGTTTAGTTTCACTATCTCAGAATCCATTTTTTACATACCGTTTGTCTAGGGATGCCGCTACAGCCAACAATAAATAAATGAACGAAGGTTCCACGTTTGAATTATTGATCAATCTAAATTGAACAGGAGTGCGAATGAATACATTAACTGGAGGATATTTTTATTAAAACAACATTGTTTGTTCATTTAGTACAAATTGAAAGCTTCGGCGAAATTAATCCGAGCTTCAATAACACAAAATGTATCGTCAAAGCGACTATTGGACGATATGAAAATTGTTTGATAAAGAAATATCCCTGTTGCTTTTCTGACCTCACTCTGATGGCCAAAAAATGATTTTATGTCCGCATATTCGTAAAATTCTTTGATTTTTGCGGGTACCCTCACTAGTAAGTTAAACTGATAGTATTTATATAATTCGAGATTCAATAACATATGAAAACTAAATAGTATATTATTATAAAATGGGGGTTCTGTGGTAAAAAATGAAGGACATATATTTTTCATTAATGCCATTTCACCATTCACTTTAAAACTAAGGTTGTTACTTTTAAGTCACTGTTTAACTAGTAGGCAGTTTACTTATATATGAGTGCCTGCTAAGGGACCGTTAAGTATTACGTAAACACTATTGGGGGTCTTTGATTTTGTTATTTGGTGATTACGACAACACTTATTACGAACTTGACGAACTATTTAATATATTTTAATACATGTCTATAATTAGAGAAAATCTGTTTATGAAGGATATTTTATTGACTGTATCGATTACTTACACGAGAAAACAGTCTGCTTAAATATTTAAACCTTAAAAGGGTGCAATAGCGTATATGGAACCGTATATTCGTATCATAAATCCTAGAGAGCTTTTAAAATTCAAATATGGGTGAAGTGTTTCCAATGGCGGCTCGATTCAATTACGAAACGGTGTACTCCCAGCTGACACCTGGCCGGTCTTAAGCTTATTTGGTAATTATGCGGCCATTTGGAACTAAGATGGATGAGCTAATATCACATGCAACCTGTGCAAACCTGTGAGATATATCGTGATTTTTGGGACATCATTTAGCACCGAAATTATTACAATAACATACTAATTTTAAAAAAACGAAAACCAAATATCTTTTATTCATCAGGTAAACAAGAACATTTATGAACGTCAAAAAAATTAAATTAATTGTAAATTTACATTTACTACCAGTTCGCAAGTCAAGGGCGTAGAGCGGGCAAGAAGAACTGGCAAGAAACTTTCCGCCACTCTTTTCAATCGCCAAGTTTTTAATACAAATAGTTTAAACTGGAGCAAGGTTTTTTTATTTTACAGCAAGTAGATGAGACTAAAGCAACCCAAAATAATATTACAGTACATACTATGGTCGTTAGTAATTTATCATTTTATAACCTTCTAAAAATAAGACAGGTCTGTAAGGCCATAAGAGTTTTTTTTGGTTGTAAGTTATTTGTGTGACACAGTTTTATACAAAAAATCTACAGATGTAACATGTTCGTATGACATCAGCCTAATACAGTTATAACGTTGTGTGGCTACGAATAAATTCACGAATTCCCGGGGTTCAGAGATTTCCTAAGAGAAATGAACAGCAGACACAAATCAGCTGTGCGATCTGATAGCGAGAGATTTAGAAACGCCCGGCCTGCACGTTGCATGAGAGCCATAACTCTCCCAGACCTACATACAATACATTACTGCAACTTAACGCACGTAACAGTTTCGCATATCATTTATATAATAAGCACTTAAAAAAGGTAAACAGTGGAGCGAGAGCACTGAATACATAATTTTAGTTTAATCAATTTTGTAAGCGTGATACAAAATATTTTAACTCGGTCGATGGTCACATTTTCTGGATTGAAAACATCACGTTTTTAAGTTACGACTTAGTTTGCGCGTTAGGGAAAAATGTTGAGTTCAAATTTTTAAGATGCGCGTCACAAAATACCGACACTGTCACAAAAAACCGACTCCCTAAAGTTAGATAGCTTTAATAACATAATGCGATAAAACTTAAATGTATTAAATATCTTTTTTTAATGTCAGTTTTTTTTAACAAACGTAGATTGACATTTTGAAAAAGATCTTTATTTTTTGTTTGTTGGGTGCGTGCGAGTGTGTTTTATTATACTTAAATGAGTATATAGACTTCTGAGCTATTCGTAACACATACACTTTATTTATGATTAGAATAGCCATTATCATACTAGCTAAAACCGTAATAAAGAAATCACGTAGAGGAGATATTTTTTATGCGAATAAGCCGTTTTAACTGATTTCGACTAGGATTTTTTGGAAAATACTCTTAGATGTAACTGACGTATTTGTTTCCTTCTTCTTATTAGATTACATTCACTATAATCTTTTTAATGTAAAAAGTGTTTATTATTATTAATAAGAAAAAAAAACTGGCATTGTCGTCGTTGTCTCTAGATTGTTCTTTTGTTGTTTTATACTGCCCGTTTGTCTGCTATTAGATAAAAAGGCTTGAGAACCTTAAACATGATATCTAATTATCATACATAATTGTATCTCAAAGGTAATCTATGCATACGGTATTTTCTTCACAGTTGATATTATTCGGAAAGTGAACTTATAGTATCCTAATTCCTAACTTAATCTTAAAATATAACCTGTTGCTAACATAGAAGGTTCAAATATACTTTTTATAAAGAATTGCAATCACTTAGAGAGAAATTTTATATTTAAGGTAGGTTAGGTAGATTTATAATAATAAAAATAAAAAGATTATTTCCTTAGAAAATATTAAAATATAAATTATGTAACTTCATATAAAATTGGTAGTAATTGGAAATTATTTTGTGAAGTAATATGCAGAAAATAACAGATTGTGTAAGGAACTAAATATATCATAATGATTAAATAAAATATTACGATTTTTTTTCCATATAACGATGACTATTTATTGAATAAACATTTATTTTCGTTAAATACAAAAATTTACTACTGCATATAAATTGTATGTATATACCATCATATAGTGTGGCGATGCGTCGCCACGGCATGCGTCGCCACGCCAGAAATCGGTTTTACGTGCGGCTATAGATGTTTCACATCAAAACAAAAATAAGAATGTATACTGTAAGCTGACAAACACTGAACTCAAATTCTTTTTTGTGGTCACTTCTTCGGAACGGCGGTCCTTCCAGATACATAACGTGGTTAGTTTCATGTAACCTTATTTGTAATTTTAATTGTTAATTGCTAACTGTACGATATTTGTTTCACAAGAACACAGGTAAATCACACATGTTGTTACAACAGGCATTATGTGACTAATTATTAGAAAAAATAGACACTTGTTCATAGATATAAAGCTGAAACATTTTGTAAAACAAAAAAATCTGGCGATTATAGAGTGGCGGATAGTTTATTGCCAGTTCTTCTCGTCCGTTACACCCCCTGATTTGAGAACTGGCAGTAAATTTAAATTAAGAACCATTTAATATGTATTTCTCTCAGTTCATTGATAAACATTGTGTTACCAAAATGGTTTTTTTATTTGAATTTGAATTGAATAAGGTTAGTTTGCAACTAAGAAAACTTTGTTAAAAATAAAAATACTTACACTATATATCAACTTGTTGGTACTGTATACTAAGTAAATCACAGTAGCTCTAAGCGACTCTAATGGGACAAGTTGTATTGTTTACGGCTATGCCCAATTCCACCCGTTTGCGCCAATTGAAATGAGACCCCGGCATGTCCCTTCTGCCGGAGAATTACTCCCGGGTCGTAATAGCTTATCCCGGACAAATTAACATCGGTTCCAGGTAATTTATGGTTGTAACGATGAGTGTGTGGGCTTGGATATGTTGTTATATGTCAATATAAGAGCGAAAATCTATAGAAATCGTGTTTGTAGTTAATTTGGGTCGAGAAATGCTTTTACGTAAAATGATAGTGTAAGAAACGCCTACTTAATTATGGCAATGTTTTGGCTTGTTTTGCTTCCTTAATTGATATTTACTTTTTTATACCTATAAAAGGTTTACAAATGTTTAAAATATTATTGGAAAATGGTAATTTGGAAAACTATTTTTTATAAAATTTGTAAAGAATTAAATATTTTTTTAATGAATATTTACAATTTACAAAGCATTCAAATATAATCAAAGCAAGTCCACGGCTTAGAATGTACGATAGAGGCATGCAATATCATGTAATAGATGTTGCGAGATGACTTTGGAAGCAATTTGTCATCAAAGCAGCGATTAGCATACATTAGGGTACGCCGAGAGGAGTAATGTAATCAGAGCTGGAGGCTTCGGGTAAACGGGGGCGAAGGGGGCATGGGGCAAGTGACGCGTGCCGACCTCAAATTACCATGCTAAAGAGCAGGTCTAGAGGGCACTGCGTGATATAAGTATGGCACTAGAACTAGCCAGACCTTGTTCTTTTCTGTATTACTTCCAAATTTGATTAAAACCTTATTAATTTGTGTATTTTAACTGACGAGCATGCATAGACAAAGTTATAAAAGTCGATTAAGCGAGAGGTATGTCGCCGCAGCAAGTGGAGATCTGCGGTTAGGCTTATCTGATCAGTCTATCCCTTCGGAAATGGGGTGCGAAAAAAAATAAAAAAATCAGTACGAAGTTCACTTTAGCACATACAATTCCATTCTTATGTAATGTGCTGAAGTAGTATGAAAGTATATATTTATTCTGATCGAGCCGGTCGTATTAATTTATTTATTTATTTATTTATAGTCTAAGACTATATAAGATATAAGAATACAAAATATATACATTAAACGTATTGTTTTTCTTAATCTACGATAACTGATTCTCTCTGCCTACGGGCAAAGGCCTCCCCCATTGTCCGCCATTTTTCCTTATTGTACTAACTTCGTCCAGGTCTTTCGGCCCACCTTTTAAAATGCCAATGCCTTTTTCTTTCATGACCTCTTGGTTGCCTCTGGTTGTTTTCAGAACACTGGTTAAAGACATGTGAACTTATGTTCAATTTTTGCAATCATCAGATTGGTAGTTCGTTCTGCAGAGGAAATGCAATACGCGGTGGCTCATTAATATTGCTTCATAAAAAATTAAAATTTAAAGAAAGGAAGGACATAGTGAGCCTCTCTGTGGAACGCCTTATTGAAGTATCTTGTGTGGAGCTGGAGCAATTTATCATTGTTAGTTTGTATAGCCCTCCTTCAGCTCAATATGATAGTTTAGAAAAAATATTAGAGCAAGTTCTGTACAAATTGCAAAAATCCAAGAAAAAGTTGGTCTTTAGTGGAGACTTTAATGTAAATTTGCTTGACAACTGTAATTCAAGTAAACGTATGCTTAATCTGTTTAAATCATATAATTTAATTAATAATTTTATTGTACCTACTAGGGTAGCCACCACGGCAACATGTATTGACAATATCTATAGTAATATAGTTCCTCTCAACACCTGTATTATCAACAAGCTTACATCTGACCACTCTGGTCAATTGTTTGAATTTCAAAATATACTTAAATGTAAAGATCCAAAAAAGACAATATGCACAATTCCTGTAACATATGATCGGTTAGACAAATTTAGAAAAAAAATTATATTTAATACGCCATTTTTGCGTAGTAACCAATGCCCTAATAATTTATATAACACATTCTTTGAATCATTTATTGATGAATTCAAAAATGTGTTCACTCCAAAGACTTTTTTGGTCTCGGAGAAACCTACCTTTTGTGACTGGGCACCTCCGGAACTACACAAAAAAAGGCTAAAATTGTATGAATTGTATGATGAAAAATAGTATAATGACAGTGAAGAATTTAAAACTCATGTTAGGACATTTTCAAAAAAATTTAGGCAAGAGTGTAAAATCGCTAAGGCAAAACACTTAAGTAATAAAACAAACAACAGCTCTGATAAGATAAAGGCTACTTGGAAAATTATAAACGAGGAGACTGGAAGAACCTCCAGAAAGGATTCTGAATATAAGATGAACATAAACGGTAAAGTAATTAGTTCCGACCTCGAAGTAGCCTCTGCATTTGAAGAGTTTTTTACTAATATTCCACTAAATACAACCAGCGTTCTAAATTCTTCGCCATCAGCCGCCCTTTTATTATTGCAACAGAATGTTCCTGTATGCAATCGTGAGTTTATATTTAGCCGCATTAGCTGCAATGATATTATAAAAACATTTAAACAGCTAAAAATAAAAAAAACTAAAGATCTTTGGGGTGTATCTGTTTTCATTGTACAATCGGTAATCGATGCTATCAGTTCAGAGTTGGCTATAATATTTAATGAATGTATAGATTGTGGAGTCTTTCCAGACCAGATGAAGTTTAGTAAAATCACACCGTTATTCAAAACGTGCAGCACTTCTGACCCCACAAATTTTAGACCCATATCTGTGCTGCCTGCATTGAGTAAAATTTTTGAGAAAATAATTCTCGATCAATTACTGATACATTTTAATAATAATAAACTTATGCATAGCCAGCAGTATGGTTTTACAAGAGGTCGCTCTACAGCCGATGCTGGCGTTAAATTAATTTCCGAGATTTTAAATGCTTGGGAAAATTCTCATGATGCCATTGGAGTTTTTTGCGATTTATCAAAGGCTTTTGACTGTGTCCATCACGAAATCCTTATCAAAAAACTTCAACACTATGGCATTAGCGAAAAAGCGCTAAATCTTATGGAATCATACCTGAGCGATAGAATTCAGAAGGTAAATGTAAATGGAGCTATATCACAGGGATCGTCTGTTACTATGGGCGTACCGCAGGGCTCCATACTTGGTCCCTTCTTATTCCTCGTCTATATAAATGACCTACCATTTCTTGTAAAGGAGCTTCACGAGATAGTACTGTTTGCTGATGACACTTCGCTTTTATTTAAAGTGAAACGACGAAATCCATCACTTGAGAATGTAAACAGTGCCATCTCCAGTGTGGTTCACTGGTTTAGTACAAATAATCTTAAGCTAAACGAGAAGAAGACAAAATGTATTAAATTTGAAACTACAAATGTAAAAAGTAGTCATTCTCAAATAATAATTAAAGACGAGGAAATAGACTTTGTTGATAGTGCGGTGTTCTTGGGAATTACTTTAGATAGTAAACTCCAGTGGGGCCAACACATAGAAGGTCTTTCGAATAGGCTAAGTTCTGCAGCGTTCGCAGTGAAAAAGATACGCGATCTTACGGATGAGAATACAGCAAAGCTCGTTTATTTCAGCTATTTTCATAGTATCATGTCATATGGTGTTATTTTGTGGGGTAATGCCGCTGACATTAATTCGATATTTGTAGTGCAAAAACGGGCTATAAGAGCGATCTGTGGGTTGTCCCCACGGGAGTCAGTCCGAAATAAGTTTAAGGAATTAAATATTTTAACTTTGGCAAGTCAATACATTTATGAGAATATTTTGTATGTGCGGAAAAATATAGATATCTTTAAAAAGAATAGTAGCTTCCATAATTATAGTACTCGTAATAAAGACAAAATTAGCGCACCAACCACGAGGCTGCATAAAACGAGTAATTCTTTCCAAGGCAATTGCATACGTTTTTTCAACAAAATCCCTAGTGAGATACAAATATTGTCAATAAATAAATTTAAATCGTACATTAAAGTAAAACTGCTTGCTAAGGCCTATTATAATATAAATGAATACTTAAACGATCATAGTGCTTGGATATGAATTGCTTTAGTATAAATAGGTAACGCGATAGAATCTCTCGGCTGCATTTTCAGACTATGGGGCGATCGTCGACATCTACGACTTTTTTTTAATGTAAAGTGGGAACAAACCGTGATTCATGTGGTATCAAATTATTTCAGTATAATTAGTATTATTACTATTTTCTTGTGTAGCCAAGTGCACATTTCAAGGATCGTCATGCTCACTCAAATGTCATTGCTTGTGGCGGCGTCCATGCGTCGGGTTGTCTCTCTCCCTAAAATATGGCGAGGGGGCCGATGGCTGGCCATGCGTCATACTCGTGAACGGGTGCTACTTGTGGTGACTGGTCGTACTTGAATTCGTGTATGCGGTGATATTAGTTGTTTATACTACGTATTTGCGTGTTGTTCTCACGAGTGTGTAAGTGCGTGCTCCTATTTCACCATGCCTCCTGCTGATAGAGGACAAATCTTTGCTTTTAATTTGTTTTTTTATTCTTTATTACTCAATATGTCATATGGAACATGGTGTAATGGTCGCAGCTCCTTACAAGCATTGTGTAAAAAAAAACTTACTTAAAAAGAGTGGCGGAGAGTTTATTGCCAGTTCTTCTCTTCCGTTCTACGCCCTTGATTTGAGAACTGGCAGTAAATGTAAATTCACAATTTTTAAATTTTTTTGACGTTCATAAGTGTACATTGTTACCTACATGAATAAATAAATTTTGTTTTTGTTTTTTTTTTTGCCATAGTGTTACAATTTTGCTCCATTTATCTGCTCCTCTTATGGTATGTCCAGCCCATGTACATATGAAATGGAAATGGTCGTATTAATTAACGTGGATAAATATTCGACTGCATCGAGTAAAACCGAATAATAAATCATTCGTAGATACAGTGTATACATATGCGATGTTTGACAAGCTGAATGATGACGTTGACAAATTCTCAGAATGTAGAGGCTAATGGATTTCATTGTATCACGTCAAAGGTATCGAGACGATTCCCTTATGGGTGTTCCACAGTATACATAACATAGACATTATTACAGTCTTATAAGATAATCTGTGCTGAAAATTTAGCTAATGATTTTGGCGTGACAACGTCTTATAATTCGATGGAGCCGACTGCATGCACGAAAAAACAGGACTCGCGCGGCGTTTCCTCGCGGCGCGTCGTTACCTCTAATACGTTCCATTTAATGCCTTAAATATAATTTTTTTTACAATAATACATCTTATCAATAAGAATTCTCTCGAATCATCATGTATTGATTTAATTACAATTGTTTAACAACTGCGCGTGAGTATTCTGTGTCGGCAAGGCCCTTGAGTGGTGCTACATTACCCGATTGCCGAGATCCGACGCTATCCCTAAGAACCTTAACGTGTAATTTATTGGCAGTTAGCTTCCGCCACTGAACGTCTCGAGCTCTGTAGAATATCGAAATACACTATTCAAGGTAAGGTAAGGTTTGTGTTATATTCAATTGAATTACCTAAACGTAAAATAATTTACCATTTATTATCTTAATAAGCTTTGTAGAGGGAGGGTAAAACTTGCTGAGTTTCTTGCCCGTTCTTCTCAGAACAAGGCCTCCTGGTAGTTTTGCAAACGGATGGCGTAGTTTTGCTCTTTCGCGAATTTTGTAAACGTTTTTGACATTCATAAGCATGCCCTAAGACGCATCTAAATTGAATTAATGAATTTTGATTTGATTTAATTAATAATTGAATCATAATATTGGAATTAAAGTACTCGACAGACGTTTGTACATGGCAGATACAAAAAAATATACAAACAGAAGATGTACAGATATATTTACTAGCTCTATTGTTGTAATAAAATAATACATAGAAAATTAAATAACATTTTAAAGTTAGGTATCTGTGCCAGTATACCAAACCAAAACCGAACTGGGGATGAAACCAAGTGGGTTAGGATCCATAGATATAGCAGCAAAGTTCTAGATTCTAATAAATGTATATATAATTAGAACAAAGTCTCTTCCCCTTTATAGAGATAGTAGTGATAGTTATATCGATTTGTGTATACTATACGTATTTTCCGATCCGAAGAACTGTTTGAAATCATTCCTGCTGCCTCATTTTAACAGCGTACGAGCCGAAATAATTAAAGATTTCATCAGCACCTGGATGGCTGGATGTCTGCAACAGTCCACTTCTCTAGTCCCTCTTCTCTACTGCTTTTGTGAAATTAGCTTCCAGCGGAGTTCTTTCCAATACGACCTCCAAACTTTAAAGAGGAGTATGCCCACTCCGTTCTATTAAAGCCTGGCAAAATTGGCCACCAAAAGAGTCTTCATGGACTGCAGCAGCTGTATTTTAAGGGCGCACGTTTGCCGTATATTATAGAAAACAAATTTCATATGATACCTCAGTTTTAATGATGTGTAAAGTAACTTAAAAACACAGCACACGTATGCCGACTTAAAGTATCGAAACCACGATAAGACTTTGGCCTGACACCACACTACAAACTTTTCAGTCTACCCACAACTTTGCTTAACACGAATTAACTCGATATACCGGCAAATAGACCGTGTTCCCATTACTTAGCCGTGTATAAAACTTTTCGCTAAGTTTTAGGGAATTTTCTACGACTGATTGAAGGCAGATCGTGAATCTCGGATCATTGGTACAAGCGCCTATCAGATAATTATAAACAACTCATTATATAGATTGAAACCTTAAAAGTGATTTTTTTTCATGAATGGTAATGGTAGATATTTAATATTGAGTTAACATATTGTACTTGGCGATCACATAATAAAGTGGCCTTTTATTAATATACTAGCAATGTTCATGTAAATACCGATCTCTTCCTTTCAGATTATTAGATACAAACTGACAAACATTATCTAATTAACATACAGATTTTACTTTACAACGAATATATATCTAATACATTTTTAAATTTTCAATAATGCAATGTAAAAATACTCTACAGGAACATTGAAAAATCTCTTGATTTAAAGGTGATGAAATATTTTTTTTAAACAGTCCAGAAATTTTATCTTGAATATTATAAATTGTTATAAATTTAACCAAGAATTCAAAATGCAAAACTTAATTATATAATACTAGAGAATAGATTTATTTATAGTTTGTTATAATTGCATTTTTATTAGGGCTCACTGTTTTTTTTTAAATGTAATAATAGTTCAGTCAGTGAAGATGCAGCTTTCTAATGGTGAAAGAATTTTTGAAATCGATCCAGTATCTAAAATTATATACAAAAACCTCTTTATAATATTACGTGTAGTATAGTCTATATTGTATTGTATTATACCTACAAGTCAATTTATAATATTAATATATTTCAAGTTTTCTTATAATAATTTAAATGCACTAAAAGTGTAAGCCGTTTTAATTATGTCGTTTGTATACAACACCGTGAATATTTTTGTAGTTCGATTGACTTGGCTATGTGTTGAATCGTAGGACAGAGGAATTTGTGCAATTCATTTCCACGTTAAAGTTGAAGCAAACTCCTTGACACAGAAAAACAATAGACAAAAAGAACTAAATAATTTAAGTTAGTCAAGTACAAAGAAGTGAATATAAGCTTCAATCTAGAACACTTAAACACAATGCCACAAATAAGAGGAAATACTTTTAAAAACTAAAAACAGCGCGTTTTACAAGAGGTCGTCTGTTTAAGTAAAATTGTGTTAACAAAAGCCAGATAAGAGTAAACATAATTTTGATACTGTTAGAAGTTAAGTAGGTAGTAGGTCCTTTTGTGCCTAAAGGACATTCGATAATTAAACGATTAACATAATTCTAGTCAAGAATTCAAGAAATTAATCAAATTCTAAGAATATCCAATACTAATAAATACGAACAATATTATAACATAAGCGGATAGAAACCACTTACTTGGGTGTGACTTACAAAACTTAGACCGCATCCCCCATAAGCCGATTGTTGGTGGCGCCATGGGGTATGCACAATAGCGAGTCCCACATAGTCGTTCCGCAGCAAGCAGTCGCGCCGCGGAAGGGTATGCGCAATGCATTTCCCCAACTAAAAAAAACATACACTAGTGGACCGGATGGAAGGGGCTTATGTCCAACAGTGGATAAACCAAAAGCACGCATATGGTTCCCAAATGTAACATTGTATTTTACATACTGTGATAAGTATTTTATTAGGATCCATATAAAAAAAATTTCAATGTTCATAATTAAGTTTTGGGAATAAATTAAATTTGAAATAATAATAGCTAATTATTATCCTTTTGTGCCTACACAAAAATTGTTTTGAGATCAAACAAAGGACTCCAGATATGCTTGTGTATTATATATTTTAAATTCGGTTTTATAAACTAAATAAAAAAACATAAGCTTTTGGGGAACAAAATAACTATATTTCTAACCTTATAGTGGAATTGATTATGAAAACTAAATTTTAATGAGCACTGAAAATTGTAGGAATTTTCAGATCAATCCGTCTTTGGCTTTGAAATCCGCTATTTGTCTAGATGTTTCTAATTAGTTCGTTTCGCATCTGTGAATAGAATTATGTGAAAACACGAATTCTGTTGGATAAATTAAAAATGTTGTTTACCGCCACATAATGAGAGTGTTTCTTTATAAAGAAAACTTCGAAAGAATAAAAAGTACACATGTATTTGCGTTTGGTAATTAGTATATCTTCCTTGTTTTATGTGATTTTTTAACTAAAAACATGTTTACACGTAATTCGTTATATTTATATTAATTCTTTTATGTAACATTTATATGCATGTTAAAAAATTAAATGACTTAATTTATATTTACTGGCAGCTTTTAAAAACGAAAAATAGACGAGAGCACTGGAAGAAACATCTTATACTACGAAAGTTCTGCAACCATTATAATAAAGATAAATTAAATTAAAAATATTGCCTGGAAATAAACAATGTGCATGATGATGAAGGATGGTGTTCCTCCAAACTAAATCGAGGATCATCAAACAGTCTAGCAACTCACTAGGTACAAGGTCTAAAGCCACTAGGACAGTGGCTAGGGTCGAGATATTGTGTGTGTGAAGAAGAACGATTTCGGGCTTACAGTAATAGCAGTGATTATAGCCGTTTATTTCTCAAACAACATCGAAGAAACCAGAGAACATAGATGTCGGTTAATTTATTTAAATTCTTAGTTTAAAAGAAATAAAACCTTTTTACCAATTCAAAAAACTTTTAAAAGTATAAGTACATACCTATAAAATAACAAAAATAAAAACATGTATCTGTAAAAATCGTAGTAGTTACAAATTAATAGAAATAAAAACAAGTGAATTTTTAAACCTGCAACCTAACACTATCAGATTAACAATTTCGAATTAAGTTTAATTTATCACTATACGTTTGTTTTACAGAATTAATATTTACACAAATAAATAGAGTTTACCCAGACTTACATGTGACTGCATCGTATATCAGCAAACATAGAATCAATCAGAGCAAACATCTGGAGTTCCCTAAAGATGCAATATCGCTCTGAAAACTTGCAGTTCTCGGCCGTCTCTCCAGATGATTGCATCCAGAGTTTGCCCTCTTCAACTAACTTCTTTACTGAAATAAATATCCAGTTCAAGTATTACGAGTCTTATATTATAAGTTTTAAACGTTATGAATATTGTGCTTAAAAATACATATTAATATAAAAAAACGGGTTTGTTCGAGAACGGATGGTCCGATTTTGATTTGTTGTATTTGTCACTCGAATGGAAAATGACGAAAAAAAGGACAACACAAAATGTTCATGGGATTCGTGTCGTGTCGATACAGTATAATTTCCCCACAAGTTAGATAACGTAAAAATTATAATTAAACTAGCAGCCCCCGCGAAATTCGTTTCTCCTTAATGCCTAGCTTTTAGTTTGTTTTGATTATATAGTTGATAAAAGGGCCTGGGACTAGTGTTGGGTAGGCTACTTCTAATTAATTTGCTATATTTGTTTTAAATATTGTAGAATTGTTTGATGATTTGCTTTTTTTTTAAAGAGTACCGAGAGTTTTTTACGCCGGCTTTTTCTCTCGGCCAACACTGTCTTCTTTGCCGATGAGTAGTGATGCCAACAGGCTCGAATTTAATGGCGTGGAATAAGTGATACCTTGATGATTTTATGTTCCAAAATAAACGAATTTTCTTTTTTTTCTATTCTTTTCTTTAGTACATACCAACATGGAATATTTTGCTACGCTACCCTAGTATCATATCAAATAAATAATAGGGTTTAATTGTAAAGGGTTGAAAATTCAGGGTTATTTTTTTATCGAAAATTGAAAAAAAAAATTAGGGGTGGATTACCCTTAACATTTAGGGGGATTAAAAATAGATATTGTCCGATTCTCAGACCTACCCAATATGCACACAAAATTTCATGAGAATCGGGAAAGCCGTAATGAACGTAATATTTATTTTGTAATGGTTAAATTTATAATTACCTTCTTCTGAGACGGTACAAAGTTCGAAAGTTTTAATATCCCTGATTCCCGGAGATAATTTGCTTAAAATCAATAGTAAATTTAATTAATACGATAGAAAGTTTTAAAGTAATAATAATTCGAGCACACAAATACTTAAGTTCAAGATATAAGTTATGTAACAATAAAAGTAGGACATGGGGTGGAGCCTCCAAGAGAATCACGGAAGGCTCTGTCTACACTAATAATGTGTGTGACGACGGCGTTAATGATGTTTGCTTCATATCGGCTATTAATCTTGGAGAGGACACGAGATATTTATCAACACATCACCCTTATGTGCACGCTTCATTGTTCAGCTAATGTTCATCGTTCATTATCATCGTATATACAATATTTGGTGCATTAAAATTTAATAAATATACAGTATTTAAAATATTTTAACCTACATAGTAATAATGATTAAATATTGATAAATAGAAAATTAAAAAAAAAAAGCCCTCTGTGCGTACCAGCAGAAAGCACCAGCTCTGATCCACCAGGCGCTAACTTAAATCTCTAAGTAGCACCCGCTCACTTGAACCCCATGGCCCAAGAGTCTCCAAACAAAATCAAAGTTGGAGGAAAGATTTCTTTATTATTTTCCGACTACTCCGCGGCATTTCCATTCCCGAGAGTTCAAATAATAATGTTATCTTATAAAAAATGTCTGTGATTTAAACGTGTTTGATTGTACATTATACAATCGTCAGAAGTTATACTTCATTGGCGAAAAAAGATTAATTTTTTTTTTTCAAAAATGTTGTTCAACGTTTATAGAAGAAAAAACAACACTAACATTAGAAAAAAGGTATTTAATATGTACATTGAAAGTTTTATTATAACACACTATCTAGTAAAAAAAATATTTTTTTTTATGCTTAAGTCAATAATTACGCCTGTTATAGTAAGTTTACAATTCTTACATTTCAATTAAACAATATTTATTCATGTAAGTAGGTCACATAATGTACACTTATGAACGTCAAAAAAACTACATTTAAACGCTTCTAATTTTACATTAACTGCCAGTTCTCAAATCAAGGACAGAGAACGGAAGAGAAGAACTGGCAATAATACGCGTCTTATTAATTATATTTAATTACGGTTTTTCCTTTATTACAGGAGATCGGTTTTCTTATGTTTAAGATTATCGATAATTCCAAGTCTAAATAAATGAAGATCATTAATTTATTATCCAACACAAATATTCAGTATTAACAATGAATATAGTCAATATATCTAACCGTAATCTCTCTTTATCATACCCTATTGTGAGGCAATAAAACTTACATGAATTGATCAAAATATTACCGCATTTTCTAGCTTACCACAATATAAGTACTGATCATGGAGCGACTGAGCGTTTCTCCAGGCAGATTTAGCGTGCACCACCACTTTGTGGAACCAGCTGCCCATTGGAGTATTTCCAAACCAATTCGTTTTAAGGTCCTTCAAGAAAAGAGCATATCAATTCTGAAAATTCCGGCTACATACTTGCGATATATCACATAACATCAGGTGAGTCTTTGCCTCCTATTACACAAAATAGAAAATCCACGTTAAAAAATCCATCAAATCATATTCCCTTTTTATACTAAACCAAGTTGGTTTCTAGTATATTCTTGAGGTAAATAAACGTAATGAATACTAATAACTTGAAGCGTCGTTGCCGTAAATACGATTAAAATTACCATAAGTCAGATCTGTTTGCGGCCGCGAACAATCTTGTTTGCGAACTTGGAATTAACAAAGGGCAGAGGAGTGCTTTCCTGGTCTATTCCAGGGCGTATCACATCTGCACCCACAACGGAGAATGTTCAGCGAAGTTATTCGGATTAATACCTGCAGCTAAGTTTCATCATCGGACGTCGAGGCAGAATATGAAATTCCATCCGTATCACCTCGACTTACGTCATTCCATAACTAGTTTTTTCCGCCCACCATCACTATGTGGAACCAGCTTACAGAAGTATGTCCGAACCAATTCGACTCCTTCGAATTAGGCCATCAAGAAAAGAGCGACAAAAAAGGGTCTCTTAAAAGGCCGACAGCGGACTCGTAAGCCCTCTGACATTGAATGTCCATGGGCCCTGATGGCGTGCCTCATCAGGGCATCAGGTAAGCTTTTTGCCTGTTTGCCCTCTGTACTATAAAAACAAAAACATTTTTTTATTAAAAAATTAAAATCGTATTTTTTTTTTTCATTCTCTCTATGGCAATTTACGAAAGATTATTATAGATAGCCCAGAGCCATTGATCAGCATGATACAAAAATGTTCCTAATATTTCAAACTGTATTGCATGCTTATATAATATAATAGTGACGCGAGCGTTTAATCTCAATGCATTGAGCTGTGACCTAAAATTTGTAATTTTACCTTAAACATGACAGCCTTTTGAAATATATGTAAACGTCCACACATTCAGACTTTAGTAATACATCGTAAATTAATATAAATAACTAAAATAAGCGTAAAACTCTAGAGATGGACTATGAATATGATGGAAATTTGCTGTTTACTAAGTGACTCTTTGGGGTTTGAAATTAGTTACTAGTTTACATCAAAATAAAATTGCACCTTAACAAAATAATAATTTTCTACTCATATTTTAATAAAACATGAATGTGGTTTATGTATCTTCGCGATTATTGTATCTATATTGACGAAGGACACATTTACGGGGAAAAACTAATAATATGGTGCAGATTCATCTCATATAAAGTGAACGTCCATGCTTACACCAAAAGACGGGCGTTGCGCGCCTTTTATGAACTGATGCTCTCTTACGAGGACTGGAAGTCATCACAAATACTTCGATCGGACGCGCTGCGTTCCTGATATCTAGTTAAAATCAATAAAAATCCTAAATCCCGTCAAATCAAAAAAGACTTGTAGCAACACTTGTTCAATATTAACGAAGTTATATTGATCCTTGCGAAAAGTGATTGAAAGGAAAGCCGAAAGCATCATATGACTTAACGATCAAATGGATTCGAACGGTCCGCTAAACAGATTCGCCACTAAAAGTTGTGTGCACTGACCCGATAATTCCAGTGACCTATTCACAGCTGTCACCCCCCTCATCCGCTTCCCCCCTCGTTGGAGCTCTTGGAATGTTTCCACGGTAGGACAGTCTGGAATTTAAATTCAATTTATCACTAACTAGCCGAGTTTTTGTTGCAGTAGTGGCGACGGGTTATTCATTTAATTTCAATGTAACTTATTTGAATTGCAGTGAATTCCTCACCTCACAATGTAGATAAACGTATCAAAATACTCAGAGAAGACGAGACTTTTTAAAGAAGTATTATAATTTGTAAACTATGAAGTAGACTTATTTTCCTATATACCCAACATGGCGCCCACACTGATTAGCCATCCCGATCTTTTTTTGAATCACGTACCAAACTTGGGACCAAGTCAACGCTACGTCACGGCTCCTGGCTCGGGTACAACTGAGCGTGGCCAGGATTGTTTAGGGCGGCCACGTTTCCTTATTCCTTAGAATGTCCAATCTAGTGCCTGTTTCGGGATGTGGTTTGAAGAGTAAGAAAACTCTTAGAAGAGTGTAGCCCATCTCCATTTTCGAAATAAAATGCAGTGGCGTTTCCCAGTAATGTTCTGTTGTTGATAATTAGAAATACGCTCTGTCTAGAATATTCCCACGCACCGGGTAACAAAGACCTGGATTCGTTGCGTGGTGGCTTTGTGGCGTTCTAAGTTTCACATATATTGTGTCCAAAATTCAGATTTTAGATATTTTGGGCAAAATTGTGCGAAGGTGACTCTAGCTTTGGCTATCCTATAAATAAGAAGAAATACCATCTTCCACCGGACTCGGTCGTGAAGTTACAAACTAGTAAACTCTATTTTAGTACGGGTATATAGTTTTAAATAGCTTCTACCGTTCCTTTTACCTTTCTAATCTACACTGGTGTCACTTTAATAAATATTTGATATTAAAAAGTATTGAACGACATAGTTTAATAGTAGTTCTTAAAAGGCCGGCAACGCACTCGCGAGCCCTCTAGCATCGAGAGTGTCCATGGGCGGCGGTATCACTTAACATCAGGTAAGCCGCCTGCCCGTTTGCCCCCTGTTCTATAAAAAATAAGAAAATGTAAAAACAATTTTAGGTCCCCTTACAGCAACCAATTATCATAAGTTAATAAGCAAAGTGGGTTAAACATAATGTCCTTAAGAAGAAGTACAAGTCCTGGTGAAACTTGTAACATAATACTATACTCGGTAATTAACGCTTATTTTATAGCTGTATTTATTTAAATAGGTATCACTCGAAGCAATAACTTTGACATTCCTGTGAATTGAGTTTCAATAATGATTGTACGAAATCCTACATTAAAATTATATACTTTAAAATGTTTAAATTATATGTTTTGACAATTGTTCTCTTAACTAGACGAAACCCAAAAATAGTTATACTAAATAATCTCGATATTTAGGGTATTATTTCGACATTAACTCTGTGAACAATGTTAGCGGTGATGATGTAACCGTGGACAATTGCATTCCGTGGTACAAAAATGCAATTACAAAGTCGGGATCGTTATCGCTATTAGGAGTTTCTGTCGCTGATTTTATCGAAAAATTTGAATAGGAAGTGTACGAGGAAGAGGAGTCCCATAAATTGGATATGCGACAGATTAGACAAAAAATGTACCATAGTTGTATAATTTTTTTGTGGGTAGATTTACTTACACTGATTTTTAATTAACTTTGTGTCTCTAATACAACCTAAATATAAACCTCCACTTTGTGGAACCAGCTGCCCACTGAAGTATTCCCGAACAAATTCGACTTAGGGTCCTTCAAGAAAAGAGCGTACAAATTCTTAAAAGGCCGGCAACGCACTCGCGAGCCCTCTAGCATCGAGAGTGTCCATGGGCGGCGGTATCACTTAACATCAGGTGAGCCTCCTGCCCGTTTGCAGGGCAGGGCATTTGCATTATATAAAAAAATAAAATAATAATAATAAATACATTAGAATTTCTTACACAATACGAAAGCAAACAAGTTTGCTGTAAGATACATACATAAAATTTTATGAACGGATGTGTTGCCGTTTAAGTGCAAAAAAAATTGCCTACTTATACAAGACATTAAACAAATTATTTAATGTTAATTTTGTCTGGACTAATTTACCCGTAAACAACTTTATAAGGGCCATTTACTTACCCGGCAATAAATACAGAAACAAAAATTGGCAAGCAATAAATTAGGCGGAGGTCGCGACGGTCACTCCGACATAAACCAGAGACAACGCTTGTGTAAATCCTGGTGACCGCAGCCGCTAAATAACTTGATAAACACTTCATTCTGACCTTTAATCTTCATTATCACCGTTTCTATTAATAAACATGACATTTTGTAAAAGGATTTTTCTTTCACTCGCTCATTAAGTAATGATCTCGCAGTGAATAGAAACTTTTTCCAAGGTGAGCTTTACACAACGTAAATAATTTTACGTCGACGTTTCCCAGAATTGCTTTATATTAAAACTTTTTATATAAGAGTCTCAAATCTGTGGCCAACTGTGTAATCAAACTTGTATTAATTTATTATTAGACTTAGGGTACTTCAAAATATGTACCAACCAAATAAGATACATACCAAAAAGTAACAGTTCAAAGGCCGGCAACGCACTTGCGATTCTGCGCGGTATCCTTCATAACGGGTAAGTCTCCTGCCCGATTGCATCCTATTATATTTTTTTTGACCTTTGGCTTAACTTAAGACAGATAAGTTTTTATTTTAACCTAATTTATCAAAGGTATTTAACATACAAGTATCCAAGAACGCTACTTACAGTCTTTATTAAAGAAAAGACACTCTGTTCTTGTTCTTTTTTCACTTACTGCACTTTAGCACTACACTACACTAACACTAATTCACTGGTTCACTAGTTCAAATAGATTTGTCCTTTTTAGTGTTCTCACTGGGCCCGTGGTGTCAAGAAGTTAAATAGCCTCGATGTTCATGTGATGGTGGAGCCTATGTTCGTGGGCAGTCTTTTTTATTAATGTGGCGACGTCTTCAAAAATAAGGTCCCGATGAAGGTCGTAATTGCGAATGTACCAGCGAACTGAACACTTTGTTTTGGAATCGTTGGATTAGTTGGATGTTACTATTACTGGTTCAGCTCCACAGCTGGCAATCATAATCCTATTATATATAAAAAGACAGTAAGAAAAAATCATTAGAATTAACAGGGCAACATTAAGACTAAGCGCAAGTTCGCTAGTACGTGTAATAGTCAAAAATTCAGAAAATTATTAAATCTTGTATTTTTCATAAATATTATACTGCGTAAAATTAAATAGTGTATGTATGAATGGATGTATTCATCGTAATTTTAGTTATAAGCTGAGTACTGGCGCAACGCCAGAACACTTGCTGACTCATCCTAGCACGTGGCGTCCGCATCGCCGGGTGTCATCGGTGGAATAGGTCAGGTCTCGTTTTGTTTCTAGAAAATGAGTCTGGATATATTCTGATCTCAGGCCGATAGACAATGTTATATTTCTTGGAAAATGGAACGATGGGATTAAATATGAATTATTATCTATGGCTTAAATAATTAATATAAGTACTACTACTCTTACGGTTGTCGTAAGCTCGCGTAAACTTCAATTTATTAAATTTCAATTTATTTAACTGTGCACTCTTACGTATTTAATTAGGCTTAACATACACATTACACATTGTCGTTTGAAAACCAATTCCAATACAAGGAAAAGATTCACTGGACTGAATATAGACTGCCGTTATTCCGTAGTTATGCTACAAAAGATCTCGAAAATTATGCTTTCAGTAATTACGACTGATACTTGACACAAAAATAAGTTTATAGACATTTTCATCGTCAATATCACCATAAGAAAGTTTACAACAGCTTAACATTGAGGGAATACATCAACGGCGATATGAGGCGCAACAGGTGACGCGGCCACGACCCTCTTCGCTCTTCCCCCCCGATCCTTGTTCCTTTGTGTTTCTCCCTCAGATATCCGACCCTTTATAATTCAGACTACCCTAATGACCTTCAGGAGATGCATTGTGCAGGGTCAGTATTGATTTAATTTGGGTGCTGTCGCGAAGATATATTCTTATTACAGTAAACTTTATGAACTCTAGTGAATATTATTTTTCTTATAGAATTTTTTGATACATATTTGAACTGATTGTGTACTGAATATTAACTCATGTAGACAGTCTTATTTATTAAGTTTACAACATCATACATATCATAATTTTATAAATCTTATATCTAATATGTATGACAATATAATAGTAAACATAAGTTATGCAGTCTTGAAAATTATGTACTTTTAAATGAATCTGTGTATTACTATTGTAATTTATCTAATTGGAATTCAAAATCAAAGTCATAAATCATTAGAAATCTGATAAATAGAAATATGTACATAAAAAAATAATTTATTCGGTAAATAAAAGTCATTGCTGTGTCACATAAAGGATTATTGAAAAAAGTATTTCTTCAGTCTCACTCATTTCTTCTGATGATCGTTTTAATTCCAACAACTTTCTCCACTCTTCCCTGTCTTAGCAGCCTTTCTCTTCCCAACCTCTGCGCCTGGGCGATGGTAAAAAACATGCAGCTAGTATTGGTGCTTTCAAGTACCATTTTTATTATAACAATTGAAATCTTAAGTGGCCTTTAATAATACATTAATATTTTTAAATAACAAGAATCATTGCCTCCTAACATCATTTTAAATATTAAATTACCTACATTAAATTTTAAGCCCTTGCTCGTCACTACTTAAAAACTTATGCTGTAGTTTGGAATACCCTGTTAGCTTGAACTTTGAACCAACAGATGAAGCAAAAGCTACTAAAGTCACGTCTGGTTAGTGAGTAGTGAGCGACACAGTTAGTGTTGAGTTGAGAAGGACGTTGAATCACAATGAGTCGACGCTTTGGCGCGAGCGAGCTTCCGTGTGACTCGTTACGAGCTCGGAGATTCAGCTAAATGGAGTAAAAGCCACACCCATTAAAATTTTGAGCCTTTCAACAATAATGTTTATTACCACATGTATATTTGGTACTTTAATAAAACGCCATAATCTGTAAAATTCATTTCATACTGGAAATCTGTATAGTAATAAATTAGTGTGCCTAAAACTACTAATAAATTGTGTGATCAGTAAATAATATTAGAATTAGGCAAGTTGGTAATAATGATGTTGCTTGTTTTTGTCGTACAATATTCCTTAATTGATTATTTATTTATCACCTCTAGAAAAAAACGATAGACTGAATACAGTCGAGATCGCTTGTTGGAGCGTAAGTCCTCGCGTTTGAAACTCTCAAATGTTCGGTGATTTTCGTTTGAATAAATGCAGTGTCTTCGAGCGTGGCATTCAATTTTATGGAGCGACAATTTCACGGTGAATATAAAACTGAGTTCTGTCATTCCACTGTTGTTGCCATGTTCAGAATAGCATCAGTAGTGTTTTTGTATAATTAACAGATTTCTTTTCAGTAATCCTACAAAAGTTATTAAAGTTTTATCTGTCACGTATGTTGAGAGAAGACTTGAGAAGTGATGTAAACGTGAGAAATAAGTCTACTATACGCTTATCTGATAGTTTTAATGGTCCAGTGAATAGGCTATCTCGCTCTTACAACTTTATTACAAACCTTGATGAAAAAATTGATGTGTTTTACAAAAGTCTACCAACATTCCGTAACTTTGTTTTGCAGGCTCTTAAATCGTAGTGTGGTTTAAGTTTTAATTTCGTTTGTTTATTACTGTTATTTTTATCTTTTAGTTATTATTTATACTATTAATTATTATATATAATTTGTTTTATTTTTATTTTTGTTTATTTTCTGGTCGTTTCTTTTGTTTTTTCTTTTGATATATTGCTTAAGTTCTATTGTAATTGATGTGTATGTGAAAAGAAAATATGACATCACAAATGTGACGCACTTAGCGTTAAGTTTGTGATGTCATATTTTCTTGTATTTATTTAGACATTGTTTTATATTTTATATAAATAAATGATAGCACTATTTATCTCTAAACAACATATGTCCCAGTAAGTCACATGGATATTTTTTAAAAGAAAGCCGCTCTGTTGTGCCGTTGTCAAAGTGGTGTTCACCTAGTGGATTCCTTCGCCTAGTAGTTCGTCAGCAGGCAACTGTCATGCTTGAGGGCATTAGTTCGAACGGTAAAGGAAAATATTCGTAAAGATACCGGAATGTCTTTTAATCAAAAACTCATAAAACATATACGGATATCTGTGCACAAGCCCAATAAAGTTGTAGCGGCACAGCATACTATATGTTTATTCTTACATAGGTAAATTACTATATTATGGAGTAAAAAAATTACGAAATTAATTATTCAGTCACTAAATTCATAATTCACGGGTGTACGAATAAAACATGCGACTAGAACCACGCCAAGCCTTCCCAGAATTTGTGATTTCCGACGAATAGGAGAAACGGTTTGCAATCTCTTAAAGATAGGCAACTTATATACGAAGGTACAATATTAAAGTCTTGTCTTGCAATTTTTGGCCTGTCCCTGAAAGGCTAAGTGTATGGAACGGCATGAAACATTCGATCATATGAGTCAACCAATTAATTAGTGGTAAGACTGGTCAAAATCCCTACTTGTAGGTTGGAGCACACTTGCTCTACAGGTAGTACTGGGAAACCCAGCTAACGCTTTTTTCAAAGCTGCGTGTGATAAACTCAGTGATCACAGCAACCGTAGCTACAATCGCATCATGCACATCTTCAGATGCACAAGCTTCAGAATCTTGAGCTTATGGAAATCAATGAATATCTCAATATATATATGTCGCAGATTCAACGCGATTAGTAATTACGGAATTGATGTCACTACCGTCGTCCGACATTATTACTTAATATTTAAACACAGTCTGTGCGGACGTCCGGCGCAGGCGCCGATCGGAAAGCAACTGAAGTACTCCACGACCGATTCTACGCACTACTGACAAATTGACTTTGACAATTGACACACAGAGACATTTTACAACATTTTATTCGTGTTTCAATGAAAAATGTATCAACTTAAACATAGAATTGCTCGTTTAAAGATGTAAGTCAAATCAAAACTGAAATATGGATATAATTATCTTCGATAATTATATTCATATTTCATCATTTTATTAGTATGTAATTCGTACTTAAATATAATTTCCAAAAAACATAATTTATAAAAAAAATATAGAGCAAAGGCCGGTCATCCAGGTACTATATATATATATATACTATGTATACGAGTAGTATACTTTAATATATTGTTTTGTTTGTCATTATTCATACATTTTAGGTTACAATACGTTGCATTAGTGTCTTCTGTAGAGAAAAGATTTTTTTTTAAATGTCTTTCGTTCGTACTGTGCCTAAGCATGGCCGGACTTGCGGCTTGAAATCCAAATATTTGAGTTTTCTCCTCGCTCCGTGTTTATGTTGCTTTTCATCCTCTTCGGGCTTTTTGTAATTCATTAAGCCCACTTGTTTCCACTTCAACTATTATTATTCCCTTCTAATATCAGTTACGAGAAAATATTTGAGTTGTAATTGTTGAAAATTTTAATACAATTAGAACTTGGAGGCGTATCAATTTTTATTTCAGTTTTAAGTTTTTACATTATTATATAATTAAAAAATATATAAAAGGGGTGTAAAATGTGTAGAACGATAAATTTGGATACTTTAACTGTTAATACTTCGATAGAATTAAGTACATAAGGTAAGGTAAGGTAAACTCGAAATTGGTCCGTTTTGCGTAAAGCCCAGGCTACTTAAGCCAGCCCAGCTCCTTCCAGAAGCACAGAAGTCTCCTGGGCACTTCACAGGCTTCTCGGAGCGACCTCACTGTTCCGACGATTTTCGTACGTTGTTAAGCCACAGCCTCGCAATCCAGGACTACGTGGGTGACTGATTCCTCTGCGCTGAAATAGATGTTTATTAAGGAGACAATGGCCCGTAATTGTCTCTATCATTGTTTTGAGATCGGTTCTGTTTAAGTTTAGAAGTGGCGAATTAAGTACATATAATTCATTTTAATATCTCCCTCCAAATGAATATGATTGCTAAAAATGCGTTTAAATATATTTAATACACCAATTTTGACAGAGAAGCTTTTCAAAGTAGGTGCAAGCTGAAGTGTCCAAATATTAAAGTAGAAAAACATTGACATGTGTAAAGGCATTTAATAGTCATTATATTTGCTACACCTACGTTAATTAATTCATCACACATTAAGTCAAGGAGCCAGTTTATAATAATTAAAGTGTATTTCTGAAACTATCTCAAGTAGAGATAGATACAAATCGATTTCGGAATGATTTAGATTGTTTATCTAAGTTTTCTAATCCAGTTAGTGGGAGAATAATAACTCAATAAGTGACGGCGAAGTAGCCAAGGTTTTGTCCTCATTACAACTTTGTTGTCAATTAATGATCAAACGGGCACGTTCTGGTTATCAGTCCCCCTACCTTGCAGTAATTATTCGCGTTGGTTTTACAGAGTTTGTCCCAAATTGACTAAACTTTATCAAAGCAATTCTGAATATAACCCTTTGCTTGTTGTTTTATTATGATTGTACAATATTTTACAGAAATAATTAGTGAAAAGTGTTTATCTGATTTGTCACTGATTTTAAACTCCCATTCAATGTAAAGTTGAAAGCTCAATTAATCGCTCGTTAATTCATAACTATTTTAAATTTTATTGCTAATTAATAAATCAAAAGCCTTCGTCATCCAACAAGGTTACTCGTCGAGCTGTATCTGTGACACACCGTCAATTCTTTGAGTTTAAGGCAAGCCGATTTCCTTACGATGTTTTCCTGCACCTTTCTCGCGAATGTTTAATGCGCACATAGAAATAAGTATAAGTCCATAGGTACGCAGCCGAGAATCGAACCTACGACTACACTAACCCAACATTGGTCTAACGATTGAGGTAATTAATCAAATCTAACAATAAAAAAACATGTTTTTTACACGCCACTGACAGACGCCGTCAATTTTTTGGCTCTAATGCAGGCCTCATGATGTTTTCCTTCACCGTATGAGCCAATGTTAAATGCGCACGTACAAAGAAAGTACATTGATGCACAGCCGGAGACCAAACCTCAGGGAAGAGAATCAGCTGATTTTGCTGGCGTACAAAATATGCATACGAAACAGGATTCAACAAACTAACAGAATCAAGATGTGTAAATAACACTTATAATAATAGCAAACAAATCATAAATGAGCTTGCAGGAGTTTGTTCTGTCCCGTTGAGAATTTTATTTAAATTTCGACATACTCCCTCCGTCAAATTGAATTTACGCATTTATTCCTTGATAGTGTTCGTTTATTATTCATAAGAGCGTCGACGTTTTTCGTGAAAAATTAAGCAACAATTTTTTTATCGTCACAAGGGTTGTTTCGGGAAATGTAATCAAGTGGATTTACGAGGGGATGGTCCCTCGATCGGGTAACACGCGCGAAGGACTGGTAACTTATTATTAAGCTTAACGATATTCAAAATCGTACAATTACAATTATTTGTATTTGATGTGGGCTTTTGGTATAGGTTTGAAAAACAATATTAAATATGTCAACAGGTGTAAAATATATGCTGTATTTTAATAATAGTTGAGAGATTCTTGATAATTTTTTACATTCATTAGAATAAAAATAAGTTCCCAATCGGGTGTTGGCCTCAATGTACTTGTTTGGTCATTTGGCAAATATTTACACGGCCTGTGTGTCTTACACGTAACCCACGTGTGTATAAATCTTAGCTGCACATGTAAAAATTCAGAAGTACACGGGCATTTAACCCATGCAATTAAATTAAAATAAATCAAACATTAAAAACACGATATTTTAGAAATGCTATGAAATCAAAGAACTACGAAACGAATTCGCCTTTATTAGCAAGACAAAAAAAAAAGATTGTCTGCACCTTTAAAATAAGCCTATCATTGAAACCAACAATGCAGGCGACAAATATTAGTTATCGCACGGATTGCGGAAAGAATCGTTACTCCGTTCTTCGTAATAGTCGTGCCGGATAAAAAGCTCATTTTGTGACAGATAGACGCCACGGCGAGCCCGTGATTCCTTGCGATTCAGCCACTTTGGACAACTTTTACTGACACCGCATCCGGACATCTAGAGGCGATTACGCAACTTTCTACCATTTTATTGAGACAACACAAACATCTTTTGTAACTGTGTATAATATCTTCCGACTCCCAGAACCAAACATGGCAGCCTCTTCGCAGGATGACGTGTTCTACTTTAGATTCTGCGACTTTTATCGACCTGTTTTGCACTCCTCTACTGGTTCATTTATGAATAAGTCAAAAACTATTAATCTCCTAAGCCTTATCTTTCTTCTTTATTATATCTACTTGTTATGTTTGTTCTCCTAATTACTTACTTTCTCCTAAATTATAAATTTAGTAATGCTGTATTATATTTTTTATCATTGAAACTTTTTGTGGACGTATGTATATATTTTATGTTTTACTTTATTTTTTTTGTTACTCAAACTCAAAAATATCTTTATTCAGGTAAACATGTACACTTATGAACGTCAAAAAAAACAAATTAAATTAACTGTAAATTTACATTTACAACCAGTTCGCAAGTCAAGGGCGTAGAGCGGGTAAGAAGAACATTTAATACAAATTGTTTGAACTGGAGCAAATCAATCCCAAGGATTAGGATCATTTAAGTATTCGTCACATTTATAAAAGGCTTTATTAATTAATTTACTTTTAACAGGGGCTTTGAATTTATTTAGTGATAGTTCTCTAATTTCGCTTGGGAGTTTGTTGTATAAACGAATACAATTTCCATATAAGGAGTGGTTTATCTTCTGGAGCCTAGGTGGTTGGTCACACACTCAAATTAGTTCTATTACGCGTCCTGTATCTGTTTAGTTTCCTTAATAAATAAATAAACTATGATAATACTAATTCTGGTTAAGCATAGCAACAGGAAGGTAAACTGAACATCACATGGAGATAATAGCGTAACCGCAGCTATCTCGGACAAAGAATTAGTCTAGGGAAACGCTGCCAGTATCTTCGGAACCTTGCCTAAAGGGACTCCTTTTAATAAGATATTTTAGTAATTATTTGTAAAGGTTAGTTAGTGTGTTAGATAGAATTACTTTATATACGTTCAGTGTATCATATTATATTAATACATGTTTAAAAAAAATAAAGCCTGGAAGAATAAAATTGGGACGGTCTGATGGCGATGTTTCTCAAAGATCTTCAAATCCATAATAGATAAGTGTAACAAATATTTGATTAGGTTTTAAGATAATATAAACAAAGTAAAAACATATAGTTGGCATTTATCTAAATGTGTAGTGTGAAATGTATGGAAGGCAATATGTAGATGATATTAATAAATCACTAGCCGCGTTGGTGTAGTGCTTAACCATGCGAGTGCGAATCGATTTTGAAACTCCTACTATTTACAATTGTATATTATACGTGCGGTATAAAGTGCGGAAAAACATCACACAACATCGTTTTATACACAAACCCGTGTGTCAGCCACAGAATGCTCACACCTACATGTATAAGAAAATAATCAAATCAAAATTTATTTATTCAATTTAGATGCGACTTAGGGCATGCTTATGAATGTCAAAAACGTTTACAAAATTCGTGAAAGATCAAAAACTACGCCATCCGTTCGCAAAACTACCAGCCTTGTTCTGAGAAGAACGGGCACGAATCTCAGCAAGCAACATACAATAATTCAAAGGAAAATGTTATAAACCACAACGTCATTTAAGTTACATAAGTAAAAAAATAAAATAAAAATATGTTCTGTCATTTACCAAATTTCCATTACATATATATCTAAACATAATCAAAGAAATACATTGACGTAAAGACCCGATGGAGAAATTATTACCTTTTTCTACTTTAACTGATTTTATTTTCAAAACGTACTAATCAACACGTCGTTATAGTAATTTCGACGTGTTCTACACGTTCTGTTTGAGGCTAAATAAAGTCGAGGTGAATCCAATGACGATGAAAAGAAAAATGTATACAGTAATTTAGTTTTTTGTATGGAAAAATACATTTAATATTTGAATATTATGAAACGAATATAAAATAAACATGATGTGAATTTGTGATTATTTATTTTATTAAAGCATTATTTGTAAATAATGAAACCTCTGACAGACAGGTGGTTTGAACTGTTTTAGCGAGCGTAGATCATTTTTTTCTGCGACTAGCGCAAGGGTGTCTACTGCGAGACTCGAAAGTCAAATCGGAAACTTACTAGAGTGAACGAAATAGGAAGTAACGGATGCGTGGTAGATGTGGTTTTTTTTTTACTACCATTTCGCATGTCAAGAGCGAGTGAGGGCAAGAAGAATTGGCAAGACACTCTCCGCCATGCTTAATCGCTTAGTTTTAAGTCATACAAATTGTTTGAAATAGAGGAAATTAATCCTAAGGATTCGATCATTAAACGGATGTGGGGGGGAGGAGTGAAGTTTCATTCATACATTTATTAACAATTTAATGTTTAGTTAGAATTAAAAATTTTAATGGTATTGCATAGATTTTATCGCAGGCTTTTAGCGCGGTGGCTGTATCAAGAAATTCCGTAACGAAAATAAACCTAACACACGATTACGTAATATAGGTGCGTATTCACATATCTCTGACGAGATCTAGCCGATACGCGTTAGAGTGAGACAGACTATATAGGCGTGTTAGTCTACGTCTGGTAGGGTGGTCTACCACCCTACCACTCTAGTGGTAGATTGGATTGATATCAAAGAAAAAACTTGAATTAATATCAAAGAATAAACAAATAATTATAATTGCATAAGTTGATAAAAAATGCTATGCAATAGCTTTACTGTGGCAGTTTTATTTAAATTTTAAAACGAGATTTAGTTAAAATCGAGTCGTGTAGAAAAGTGTCGATTTGTGAAGTGTACGCTACGCAGACGAGCGACAATAAAGTAGAAACGAGTGAATGTGATCATCCCGATTCGACAATAAAATCGTTTTTGCTATTTGAATGGAATATGTTACTTTGAAGAACAAGAAACGGTTGGTAAGCAGGTCACATTTACAAAAGCTGAAAAATAAGAATGCTTTTTTACTTAAATTTATACCCAATACAATTTGCTTATGAAAATACGCAGTTATTTAATATTTTTGAGCCCAACTCAGTTGTTGCTACCCGATACTTATTTTCATTGTCTGTGACAGCCTCACAACATAATAAAATAAATTATTGTCTATAATTCTAAACAAGTTTGTAAAACGATACACACACATATATTTATACATACATTAGCACATTTGGTAAGTACGCTTCCTAAGTAGGTAGGTACTATATACTAATTTCTATTAATTATTTATTTAGGATGAATTTGATAAACAAATCTTGGTAAATAACTAATGGAAAGACATTTTTTAAAAAAGGTGGTGCAAAAAATAGACGCACTATTTGTTTATTTCTTAAGCATTTTAATATATTTTAGCTGTTTTAGATGATGACTTGAGTTAAGTTAAGACTGAAAGAAACTTGAACAAAGGAAATATGTTAAGCAAATGCATAGCCAAAAAAAGTATAAAACATATATAGAATGCCATGAAGATGCTGGTATGGCTGGTAAGATGCCGGGTGCTGGTATGGGACACCACCTGTTCAGACACACTGGCCCCTTCCCATCTTCATGGAACCAACAAAAGAGCTGGTGCCGCTTGTGGTGCGGCTGAAAAAGGGGTCTACCTGTATTGCTTTGCTAGACTTTGGACTCCGAATATGATTTTGTCCCATTCGGTATCGAGACCCTTGGTCCGTGGGGTCCTAGCGCTATAAGGCTTTTCAGGGAAATATCAAAAAGGTTAGTCGATATCACTGGAGACCGAAGAGCTGAAAGCTACCTCAGACAAAGAATTAGTCAAATGGGGAACGGAATTCAGAACCTTGGCTAAAGGGACTCCTTTATATAATATGTTTTAGTTATGACATTTTAAGGTTAGTTATTATATTAGAATTATTTATATTTATGTTGGTTTGAGTTACGGAATTATGTAAATTTATCAATCCTCTAATAATGCAATATTCAATATGTAATTATCTTAAATTTAACGATGCGCGCTCACCGACAAAAAATCCGACACCCTGATTTAGCTAGCGTCAACATTTTAGTTTAATTATGATATAATATTTACATAAATTTTATTTAACCAGACAATGCATTATACTAAAACTCATTTTCTATTGTTTGTGTCGTTATTTCTACATTTGAAATTTTAAAAAAGATTTTTATCGTGTTACGCCAAAAAGTATAACTTCTAACGAGTGTACACACGTTTTTTTCCGATGTTTTGCTTTAAAATCATATTTTCTCTTTTCCGATTTGTTGTGTATAACTTCCTAACGATCCCCAGGCCCTTCAAGCGTTTGATTCCTCCCGTTATAGAGGCCACTCTTTCTATTCTCCTTGTTAACTCCTTGTTGTCCACTTATACGTGGCTTATATGTTTATAAATACATCTTACACTATTTGAGGAATACATTCAAATTTAATCAACTCTCAACTATTAGCATCAACTCTTACTCAACTAAAGTGTAAATTTTAGGCATAAGTGTTTAATCGTGAGAACCTCGTCCCCTCAGGTCTAGCGGTCGAATTCGGCTTGTCATTTTTTTTAAGCTACATTTACTTTGCTTGCGCAAAGAAAATCAACCTGAAGATTGATCTGCCTCAAAATAATAAATGCCGTCAGTTACATGTGCGCCTAAGGCTACGGGAATTCATACACGGCTATATTTAATCAATTTCTGATATGGATTCGTTAATGAAATGTATGTGTACCTAAAATATAATGATTGAATTGTAATTACTAACGTCTACCGTCTTTAACACTGCGTACTAACGTGTAAGTAAAGATGCTCCTGAGAACTAATATGTAGTTACACATTCACTCACTCACTCACTCAAATGCACCCACATACTCGTTCACTTACATGCACTATACACTCATTCATGCTCAGGCGTTGGAAACAGTTGAAAAATCAGAAAAGAATAAAAAGGTGTTATTAAATAATCTTAATATATATAAATCTCCTGTCACGATGTTTGTCCGCGATGGACTCCTACACTACTTAAACGATTTTAAATTAAATTGGCACACCGTGAGCAGTCTATTCAAACTTAAGAGATAATTTTATTTTATTGCAAATTATTATTTGTCTATAATTAATTGACAGTCACAATTATCTGTTAACTCTAGATTCTAACAGATGTCGATACTTTTCGACTGGATTGAGTAAGTAATCAATAGATGGCACTGCTATGATAAACCGACAAATGTGTCATATGAGCTACAATTCAATATCATGATTACCACGTGTTATTGAGGCTATAGACATTAAAATTTATTTTGTGAAACGAAGGAGAAACAAAGTTCGGGAGGGCAGCTAGTATACTATATATGTATATAATATGGAATTGATTGTCATGTTTGTTATGGAAATAACTCTTTCGTCTCTTTCTGTCAAAAGTGTTTACGCTGTAATAAAAGCAACAAAACCTATTTATTAATTAGAGTATTTTGTATTTTTCGTGGTATTTCTCCATGAAAAACGCTGACAAAAAAAAACTTGTAATATTGATACAATAAGAAGTCACTATTCATTAGATATGATTTTAATTAACCAATTTCCTCTATAAGTATTTATGTGTTACTTATATAAATTTTGTTATATTTAAGTTTTTATTCATGAAAGTACTATATGACTTTAGTATGTCATTATTAATTTTAAGAAATATTTAATAGCTGGTAAGGTTTATAATACTTTCATAAATTACCACAGACGTGAGTTAGCGCGAATAATGGTTCCCGTATGTCAAAATTAAACTCTGCTTTGGTCTTTAAATCTAACTTCTACACATGTATTTTTACTTACAAATTTATGCTTTATACTTGCTCCTAAATCTTACACATAATAATGAATTGTTGTCAAATGAATAAGCATATTATCTACCAACTATAAGTCGGTGAAAGCAACGAGAAAAGCTAAAGTTCTTTTTAAATATGTATGTGAACTGCTTTAAGCTTCACGAACAGTCGAATGCACTCAACTACTATTTGTGAGTCGAAGGTTACTTAGGCTTAAAACTTTTAGCGAGTCTTGAGCCTCCAACATCAAAACGCACAAGAGCATTCTGCTAAATATAAAGGCAGTTTTTGCCGCTTACCACCACCTTGTGGAACCAGCTGCCCACTGAAGTATTTCCGAGCCAATTCGACTTAGGGTCCTTCAAGAAAAGAGCGGCTTCGAGAGTGCCATGGGCGGCGGTATCACTTAACATCAGGTGAGCCTCCTGCCCGTTTGCCCCCTGTTCTATAAAAAAAAAAAGAAAAATTAAGCCACACATAGTATTGCTAGCATAGTGCTAACTTAGTTATTTTAAAACGACTAGTATATATGAGGGAATTGTGACGTCAGGTCAGATACGTACTCGACCATACCTGGACGAAATCCAGGACGTTCTTTAGAAAGGACTGGTGAAAGTACCTACCTATGTCTGACGAGCATGCATGGTGGTGATGAAAGTGGTTGAAACGAGAGTGATTTGTCAGTGTAGAGGGAGGATAAAATTTGCTGAGTTTCTTTCCCGTTCTTCTCAGAACAAGGTCTCCTGGTAGTTTTGCGAACTTGCGTCTTGCGCTTTCGCGAACTTTGTGAATGATGCGTCTTAGGGCGTGCTTATGAATTCTGACATTGATAAGCATGCTCTAAGACGCATCTAAACCGAATAAACGTATTTTGATTTGATTTGATCCGTAGAGACCCATAGTCTCTGCCAATGATATACTATCTATGTGCTATATTGTCAAGATAGGGAAAGCGATTCCAGGCTTATCGATCACGGTGTTCGTTCCGTAACGGATACAAAAGCACTCAAACTCAAAATAACTTTATTCATATGGAACCAAGTACATTTATAAACGTCAACAGAGGTGTTAAATTGATTCTAAATTTACATTTACTACCAGTTCGCAAGTCAAGGGCGTATAGCGGGCAAGAAGAACTGGCAAGTAACTCCGTCACTCTTTTTATGGCTATTACGATGGAATTACTATGAGGATTATTACAGTGACATCTTATAAGATTAGCATGGAATAATGAACCAGCTGACAAAAGTTTTTTAATAAGCAGCTTTAAGGCTTTTGTGTGCCCTAAATCACACTTCCAGAGAAGGCCAATTCATTCTCGAAACTTATCATACTTAAATTTTGAACGTTATGATTTTCGCCTACAAGAGATCTTCTAGTCAATTATTTATGTTTCTTAATATAAATTACCAAGTTATATACCTTTGATCATACATAACATTGTCACCGCAGACTGGCGTAAGTTACGTAATCCTGACGCTGGCATGCTTTTAATTAGCTATGAACCACATGAGGTGCCACGAACTAATTCAAAACCAGGAAAGGTTTTTACTAAGGTAATGTCACCTGCTTTTAAAAATGCACAATTGTTATCATACAAGATTAAAGCTATTATTAATGTCTGGATTCAGATGTCAAGAGTGTCGACGTAGACAGATACAAATGAAAGACAAACGTTTTAGCGACGAACGAGTGAATATTTACCTGATTCCCTCCAACAATAAGGCCGCACATGTTCAATACAATTGAGGAATGGAACAATCGGGGGATATGGTTTAAAATTCATGAAGATGTTAACGCGACAATCGATCGTACCGCTCAACCTGCCATAATAAAGCGACATTGGCATCTAACCGGAAACGAAATCACGGATCCACGTTGACATGCGTAACACAGTGAGAAAATGAATTTTTCGTATAATCCTTTTTTACAATATTAATCTACCCTTTCAAGAAAAACTACATAACGAGCAATAAATTTATACAATCATAAAAAAACATAATTATTTAGAATAATAATAATACATTGATACTATAATAAGCACTAACAGTCCGTACGGTCTAAATTTAAAAATTACATAGTAAATATTTTACAACGGGATACGAGACGAGACATGGGGAGAGAGTGCCAATAATTTTATAGGAAAAAAACCTTTGTATCAAGGCTTCTAATAATTAACAAAAACATTAAAAGATTTTCCAACTAGTTTTTAAAATTCGATTAAAAGTACTTAGATAGCGAACGTTAGATTCTAGCACCATAACATTTTTATACCATATTCATTATTAGTGCAAAAAAAATATTTATAGAATACTAGCGGAACCGACAGACGTTGTCCTGTCTACACGTCTTTAATTTGAAAATTTCAAACTTTTTTTAATAAGCTAAAACATTCTGGACCATTTTGATGAAAATTATTATTCAAATGTTATGACAATATCTAACGATCCAGCACATGGTCTACAATAACACAATGATAACAAAACTTTTTTTTAATTTGATCGCAGCGCTAACTGTCGGGATAGACTAAAATTAAAATTCGAATATTATTTAAAATTTGACACTGCGATGGTAGCGCCGTCTGTCGGATCCAATGTAAAACATTCCAAAATCAACAACTACCAATAAATTAAAAATTAATTAAAAAAACATTGTCTAGCGGACAAAATTGTGAATCTAAACCATTCCCAGATCCCCTTGAACACACACAAAAAATTTCATAAAAATTGGTCCAGTCGTTTAGGAGGAGTTCAGTCACATACACACGCACACAAGAAATATATATTAAGATTAGTCATGTCAATTTGAAGCATAATTTACTGGAAAATAATCTGAATAAACTTTCTAAAAGTACACCTTGTGCTGTTCAAACATATTATTACTACGTAATGAACGGGCGGAAGTATTCATAAAATAAATGAATTCTATTTTATTCACTCACATATTAATATCATATTCTGGTATGTGAAACAAACCGGGAAGATGTTCTAATTTTGGTTCTCATCGCGTATTCATATGTAAACTTGTCTCCGTCTCTTTGTTACTTAGAGAAATGAAAAAAGTTCCGATCCGCGAGGTATCACGCGGAACGCACACGTTGACAGTTTGTAACAATCGCACATTCGCTATTTCAATATTAATACTGTTGTGTGAATCATACAAAATAATCTTGCATCTAACTATTGTAGGATCTAATATCTAAATATGGATTCACAGTGCACATTCAAGCCGCAATAATTACGTAGAAAATTCAATGTATTTTTGAGTACAAATAGAAAATATTGAGTATAAACCAGCTTTCAGTGCCGTTCCTTCCAGTTGACCGTATTCAATGATGATTAGTTTAAATCGCCGACGACCATCTTGATCTCTTAGCGTTGCCTAGAGGTTGGGTCTCTTTGCATCTTCTTCCCCATGTACAATGAGAGTGTTCAGAGGAGTAGTTCGGATCTACAGCAAATTCTACCCGTGTAACCTCGACGTCCATCGTTCCACAGCTTAGCATTATTTAAGGCAGATTTCGCTGTGAACCAGCTACCCGCAGAAATATTCCTGAACTAATTCGACTTAGGCTTATTCAGGAAAAGGGCATACCAATTCTTAACTGGTACTGGTATCACACTCACGAGTGTCCAAGGACGGCGGTACCCCTTAACATGAGGTGCGTCTCCTGCCCGATTGCCATCTGTATTTCCTTCCTATTAAAGAAACGTTGTTAGTGGTTGGTAAAGCACTAATTTAGTAAAAGATTTGTCTTGCTCTCTGTTAGTAGTACTGTGAACTGCAATAGTAGGTGGGCTACAAAGTTTGAAGATTAACTAAATCAAAAAAATAAATATGTGTGTATACCAGAGTACACAGGTAAGAAGTGAAACTTCTTTCCGACATATCATTTTTCTACTATTTGCAACTTCACGAAAATGGGGTAGATAAGGCTTAAGCCTTAAGAAAAACAATTTTTTCAGTCATATTTATTAATATTTGCTAATTTTAACAGATGTATATACATTCACTGATATTTACAATCAAAAAGTGAGGTTAACCTCAAATAAATATTAAAATCGTGCTCATACGTGTTGAATTTATAAAACGAAATGTATCACTGTATGTACTCTCACTTTTCTTGTAAATTAACTTAAATTTGAACAAGTCTTTTTATTTTATCACTTTCAAATTAATATATTGTTATTCTCTTTTCAAACCAAACTTCAAAACTAATATATTGCTGTTATTATTATCATATATGACATTATATTCTTTACGTCACTATACTAACTTCTATAAAAAAGCAACATGGCTCGTAACCGAAAAACGTGACGTTTTCTTACAAAATTTCTCCCATACGTCGATAAAGAAGTTTCACTTCAAAAATCTGATTTTGATAGCATTTGATTTAATTATTCAATAAAGTTACCGATAACGACTTAGAAATCATATACACGAATTTGATGATACCTGATTATGTAGATGTGTCGAACCTTGATTGAAACACCTCCAAGTGATTTTTGCTGCAGGAGTTGCGTCTAAGTAATTTAAAAAAAAAAACTTATGTATTGAAATATGTAAACAAACCGTCCATTTTCTACTTTTTGGAAAAACTTTCCAATATGGAACATCAATTTGAATGCCCATATTTTTTTGTAGATATTACTCACTAAAAGAAAGCGTTTTGCAAAGTTTTCGTAAACCATTATCACCAAATTCGTGTATATGATTTCAAAGTCCAACCCAAGTTACCTTCGAAAGCGATACTATATAAAAACTATAAAATATAGATATATATATATAACTATAAAATAGTAGCCTTTTTTAAGGCCTCAAAATAGGCTTCAGTTTTGCAGATTACCTTACCGAAAATTAGAGATTTACAGAATGTTTTTGCTTGTTAATACAATATGAAACAGATAACAAGCAAAAACATATCAATATCATTATTATATCCGGCAACGCAATCGCGAGCCCTCTAGCATTGAGAGTGTCCATGGGCGGCGGTAACACTTAACATCAGGTGAGCCTCCTGCCAGTATTCTATAAAAAAATATCTTAAAAACGCACAACAAAATAGCGTGCCTTTCGACATTGGTAAACGACGACACGTATGTAAATTCGAGTCGCGTGCCATATGACCTCTGACGTGATTTTAGTAGGTAATTTGTTACGTTTACGTTTTCGTGGTTTTTGTTATTTAACCTACAATACATTCCTTCTTAATTTGTAAATTCGTTCGACCCGTAGTATCAGATTTTTGATATCCACGGCTGAGTATTTTATAAATCCTGGTTATGAACGAAACTACAAACAAAATCTAAAATTTAAACGTACATACTTAAACTATTTATACAGAACTAGTGACCCGCCCCAGCTTCGCACGGGTGCAAAGCTGATGAAAAGCAGGTTTTTATTATGTATTGTTATTTCCATCGCTAGAAAGCTCCGAATGTATCTTGAATCACTTGAATCACTCTATCTATTAAAAAAACCGCATCAAAATCTGTTGCGTAGTTTCAAAGATTTAAGCATACAAAGGGACATAGGGACAGAGAAAGCGACTTTATTTGTTACTGTTATTTGTATTATTACTTATTTGGTCTATCGACCCTCTAAGTAGTCTCCCTCATTTTAGTTTGCTTTAGTATTTTCTTGCTCCACTTTTCTGATACTCTTGCCATGTGCCCCGCCCATTTCCACTTAAGTTTATTTAGTGTTATTGTAACATCTTGCCTTAGTTATATTTTTTAACGCTGTATTCTTTATTTTCCTCTTTTCTTTACCTCTGATCTTTGACACACTTGTGCTTTGTATAAATAATAAAAGTAACAGAGAGTGGTACAGTGCAAAGAGGAATTGGAGAGGATTTGGAGAAGGCCTTTACCAAAGAAGGGCACACAGATACACTAAAAGCAGATTAATTGATTCATTTTTCAATGAAGTGTGAGAGTGAAAAATGACAAATGTATCAAGGGCAATTATTATTATTACTATTATTTTTAGTTAAATATTTATAATTTTGCAGTTCAAATAACAGCTTATAGTGCATTATAAAGGACATTCAACTGGTAATAAAATGGCAGTACTAGTATAAGGCATAATTCGTTAAATAAGTTTTCTTCGCAGGCACTATTTTGTCCAGTTACGGACTACGCAATTCATTTCGACTCTTGCCTCAGTCTGTCTCCTTTCTCTCTCAGTATAACGCATGGTAGCCAGCAGTTAGTCTCAGTCTCTTATAAAAAGCTGATTATGAAAGGTAGTTTTACTACCAAGAAAAATCTACAACTTAAAAGATTGAGAGAAAATTAGTGTGGAGACGACGAAATGAGGAACGGCAAAAGTTTCCAGAGCTAATCGAAGGGTTGACTGAGCTTCTTAATTAACGAACTTTCACTTTTATACGCTTAAGGCGTTTTGAAACTAAGATTTTGTTGGTACAGAAATTATTCTTAACAATTATTTTACCTTAAAATACCGTAAGGAAATGAATATTAATGAACTCTAAAATTGTCTTAGATACGTGTAATATGATATACATTAATTACTCTTATTATTAAACCAATGAAAATATAGCTAGAACGTTATAATTTATTTAAATTATATTATTATTACAGGCACGTTCTGCAGCCATACCCTAAAATCGAGTTTTTATCCCACGGCCAAGTTACAAAAGCGATTTTTTCGAAAGAATTTGTTGAAAGGATTTGGCTAACGACTTTAGATAAATAGGATATAAAGTCTTTTCTATAATGTTGAATATTTTCTATTCGCGACGGAAAGCTGACCCGGACGTCTATAGGCACTAAACTCTCACAAAGATAGTCAATACCAGTGTAATGTAAACTTGTAAGGACGCAAAATTGTAAAGAGACAAACAACACACACATATTCTCCGCTTGCTCTGCGATCCAAAAAGGCAAATAAACTTAGTATTATAACGGTGCGTCCACATCTGGCGAATATGTCGCGAATGTGCCGCCCGCGCGCAGTGCGCTCGTATGCGTCGAACGCGGCCAGTGCGCGGGCGGCGCGCTAGCGGCTCGCGTCTGCCTTCCTGTAAGCGTGAAACTGTAGAACTGCGCACAGATCACGCGCGCCTTTTACGAGCCTTGCATGAGTTGCGCTAAAGAGGCGCACCAAACCATTGCCGTGACTACATGCGCGGATCTCGAGCTGCACATTCGCCAGATGTGGACGCACCCTTAGGTTATAGTTTTGGTAAAGGGCACTTTAGTAATAATGTAAATTTAAGACTTTCATTAAGTTATTGGGTATCGGTTTTAAAAGGTTGAAACAGACAGTAGCACACTTGAATTACCACGAAATGAAGCTGGCAAAAGTATCAATTTCAATCTCACAAACACTTGAACTTAAAAAGACACTGTCAAATAAAAACACTTCAAAGAGTGGCTCCAATTATTGAAAGTGAGCCGAGGCTTTTTCCACTCGATAATTTTTAAAATTTTCTCATAAAAATTCTGACAAAATAGTGCTCCTCTACGCTATTAACTTTTTCTATAAAGATACTCATTAATTCTGTCAATAATTTTAAACAATTGTATTACATTTAAAGAAAAACACTTTTTTACGGATTATAGTTATGTATTATTGTATTTAAACTCACGGTGACCACGCACGCTGTAAAGCACGCGAAACGTCGGTTAAATTTAAAATTATGTCTTAATAATTATAAGTTTAAATACAATATTACATAACTATAATCCGTAAAAAAGTGTTTTTCTATGAACGTGTAAAAGTTATGTTAATAAAAGACAATACTAACCGTATTACAAAATAAGAGAATAATGTTATTGTTATGAAATTGATCGCTCAATTAATAAATATCGTAATGCTGGTATAGCGAGGAAACGCTGCCAGTATTATAGGTACACTGCCAAAGGACCCACACATTAACATTTATTAGATCTGTATTCGTTAATTTTTTATTATTTTTATTTTATTTATTTAAGTATTCCTACAGCTAATCACTAAACAATATCTAAACAATTACATTACACACAAAAAGCCAACACGGAATACACATTGAAACAGAAACATAAAGCACAGTTTTACAAAGTACAGTTGTAAGATTGATTGGTAGATTAAAATATATATTTAATATGAAGGAACAAACAAAGCCATTATTAGTAAAAGATACCTGAGTTTTTTAAATATTTTTTTAAGAATTTTTATTTTATTTTATTATTAACAAATATAAAAAAACTGTACGAATGCATGAATGTTAACAATATTGTAAATACTCTTTATTTGTATATCATAGTATACATTTAAACTATGTTTTTAAGTATGAAAGTTTAAAAATCCTCAACTATAATCCAATTTTCGTCGCAGTTATAATTAACATTTACTCAACAGAAATCTAACAAAATATAGTTTTTAATCCATCCAAAACATATTTATTTATATATAACAATTATTTTTAATTTAATTTTATTTACAACATACTTTTACACAAGACATCATTACTTACACTTCTAACTTTTACTACTATTATAAATATTTTGTGCACTATATATTTGTATTATTATAATCTTATACGTTTTTATGACTGAGGCGCAAACTGCTGTGATTTTGGCAGAATTACCAGCGCTGTGGAACACTATGCTCTTCAGCATAATGCTGAGCCAGGGCAATTGCTCACAGCACACACGCAATACATACATAAAATGTACATTGTTCTTTAAAAAAAAATTATCTCTCATTCTTTTTTATTTTGTGTCTAATAAACGGCCAAAAATTTTCCTAATTAAAAAACGTGGATTGAAAATGCGATTTATACGTACAAATGTTTGTTGTGGTTGCTGAAGGGCGCTCTTAGTTCACAGAGGACAACCGAACTCTCAAACCAGTGGAGTGATTCTCAAATATTTTTTTTACTCCTTTGTACTTGATACAAAAAAACTACAATGACAACTATGATATGGGCTTGTTAGTGCTTTACTTACTAAGTTTATTAGGTAAACTCTAATAATGATGTGCAGTGTAAATAAAATATCAAAACTGGCCATATGTAATATGTTTGTATGTTTATTTATTTATTAACACTTCGTTACATTACTATATAAAATTTAAAATAATTAAATGGAAAAGGAGGGCAACTGGCGGCCTTATCGCTTTCGAGCGATTTCTTCCAGGCAACCACTGTGATTGAAAAAAAAATGTATTAAATTACATAAGGTAGGCAAGACGTGCAACAAGTACATATTACACAGGTAATAAGAAAAAAAGTTTATAATATTATAAGTTTATAAGTTTTTATAATATTTACGTTCGTTTAGCTTATCTAAATTACTGTTTAGTTAAAACGGCCTTTGACTATATTCAGAAATAAAGATTCAGCAATATATTTATAAATTAATTTATTTGAAACACAGATAAATTTGTCTTTTGTTAAAATGATCATGTGTGACTCTAAACACGAAACTAATTACAATTATCACAATTTTCCTTTTTTGGAAACATTACGAAGGTTAAACTGCATAGAAATATTCAGTTCTTCAAAGCAATTAATCACGATCATAATTTATTTTGCTTCAAGCATGCGATCAATGCAACCTGTCTTACGATATGTAAATTAAATATGTACTAGTACACAGTGCCCCAGTTCAAGCGACGTATTATTTATTGTGCCCTGGTTTCAAACACTTGTTCCTTACATTCAATGTATCTTCAGCTTGTTTTGTTGAAATCTTCTTTGCTACCAACATCATCTATCTCTCAGTAACTGGAAACTTTGGACAAGTACGGAAACACAAGTATTTGAGAAATTGGGTTACATACGAGTGGAATCCGGATTAGGAAATTAGGTATCGAAATGAAATTGTCCGAGGATCTTTCAACAAAATGAAGAAAGTTTTGTGCTGTCATTACTTAACCAATAAACTCCGAGTCCGAATTATCTTTTGTTACATATGGCCAATTGTTCTGTACGGCTGTGAAGCTTGAATAATAAAGCCCGCTGGGGGCCGCTCTTAAGCAATTGAAATGCGATGATATCATCGCCTGCTTTGTATAGGCTAGATCCAGGAACATTCTAACGAGAAAGTTCTTAATCGAGTTGATATGTCGGAAAAACTTATACAGAACATAAAACAACGAAAAGTTGCGAAACGCACCATCTTTTGATACACCTCTGAGCTCTTTTATTATCGAATCCACATGTTCATCAATACCCTAGTTGGCTATACATTAGTCAGTTTTTCAATCTTTAAATTCGTTAACTTACAAATGACTCATATCACCCAAAGTGAATAACGTACAGAAGTTTTGATGTAATATTAAAATTGTTTACCCGATTTGACACCACAGTCCCCGAGAGACCAGCTTCTTGTGGCAGTTAACATAAACAGGGACAAATTACGTTATGACTTACTTGAGGGTTAATCCGAGTTAAACTTATATCATAAATAGGTAAGTTTGGTTTTATTTTTATTTGAAAAAACATATCGCAAACAAAGTCAAAGATATATACGAATCTAAGTTTCGTAGCCGCGTATCAGGGCATGTGAAAGACATATATATGAGTCTATTCTATCAACAGACAGTTATACTAATAAATGAACACATGAAAAAATTAACTCTGAACCTCAACATTAATCCATAAATGTACGTACGTACGTACGTACACAAAAGTACGGAAGCAGTTTCCGTATTGTCAGAACAAAATCAATTTTATCCTACACAGACAAATCCATCTACAAAAACAAATCGAAAAACGAATTCAAAGAAATACATTTTATAGGACAGTTATATCACAATGGCCTGGTTCTAAAAAGTAGCATTTGAATGGAATATCTAAGAGTATATTTTACAAATAAAAGCAATAATATTGTCCCGAAGCTGACTCCCGGGAGTGGAGAGAGCATTGTATGAGAGCGGCGAGGCACAATACCACGCCGTAACTACTCGATATTATCTTGTAACTCACGAGGCTCGAAGACTTCACAATTCGGAATTTGCTCGAGTGTTTTATTGTTATGAAGTATTGTCTGATTTGATTGATTGGAGTCGGCTCAGAATGCGAATCTTTTTATTTGTGTTTGAGTACGAAAAATCAATTGGATTAGGTATTTTTTATTTATAGACATCGTAGAAAATTAAAATCGGCTTTTTGGTGTTGTAATAAAATTTTCCTATATTTTTAACGTTATCGTTGGTGAAAAAGGACTGAGAATTTCTTTACTCTGATTAGTTTTATGATAAAAGAAGATAGTATGTAACCTCATAGTATGTAACGTTACCAGACGTCCCGTTTTGAACGGGACTGCAGCTTTTTCCAGTATTGAGGTCCGGTGTCCCCGGAAAGAACTGTGAGACGCAAAATTGTCCCGTTCAGAAACCGAGTGAAAATTTTAGCTGCAGAATAAATAAACGTGCTAAGAGTTTCATTCTTACTTGAAATCGTCACTATATTAAAACAAATTTGTTCTTCTGATCAACTACCTAAACAGTTTGGGTACCTATATTTTGCAATTCGAGATTGTGATTTAAGCAAACTAACTTTTTCTAAAAACCTTTAGAAAGTGTTATTTTTTTCATTGACTACTTATTACTTGACCTAAATTAAACCTATGTCCCGTTTTGAGAGAAATACACACGATGCCAAAAGCCCGTATTAGAAATACCGTCGGAACCGTTTACGATGACATCGTTTAGAACATACTTTTTTTTGGTTATATTGAAAAAAAATATGTTTATTTTGGAACATAAGATTTTCCTGGTATCACTTATTCCACGTCATTAAATTCGAGTCTGTTGGCCAAAATCAAAGGGCCCGGCTGAGTTCTATTGCAATAATAATTTAATTCATATCATGACAAAAAAGGTAATATACAGCTTATATATTATACATTGTATACATTATTTTATTTATATTGTTATCCTAGCAAAATTTAGTACCGTCGATCGGAACCCCTTCGCAGGTAAAGGCCTCCTCCAGTTTTTTCCAACTGACTCTGTCCATGGCTTTCTTTCTCCAATCGTTTCCTGTTACCGCTTCTATTTCTTCTAATCACCTATTCTTAAGGTGAAAAGGAGTTCTTTTGTATTAGGTTCCTAAAATCAGCTTCATCGGCTGCTTCGACAATTTTTACGACCAAATATGAGTAGTCCGCCCAATATGGTTATAACAGATTCTGACTGTATTTACAATGACAGATAAAATTATAATAAAAACTAATTCATAAATTCAAGGTTTTCCCATAAGGCTGAGCGACGAATATTAGCGCTCACTAACAATATATCATTTCGTACAATCCGAACACGTAACAAAAACTAAAAGCGAATCCACGCGCGATCCAAATAACAAAAACCCTCTCGAAATGAAAGCTTGTTCCTGTGAGCCCTTAAGAATCTATTTACCCGGACCCCGTCCCGGGGGCACTACCCCCTTTCCCTTTCGCGCCCCTCACGGCTTCGCACTTCGTACATTATAAATTAAGGCCACCGGCCATCCTAACTTTCAAACATTACACATTTATTTTCATACTATGTCATTGTATAAATAATTAAAAACTATAAAATTGTTCATTTGAAAGAGAGGAGGACCTGTAGGAAGAAGGAATGGAAATGGAGAAGACACACAGAGAGATAGTCAAGTATTCGTATACTTCAATTCACGTCAGTTTAAACAGCATCGGTTTCCCGAACTCTATGGTTTTATTGGTTTTTAGTTACTAAAATGTATTTTTTTAAATATTTGTTTCGTATCCTATATTATAAGCTATCGAGCTGTAACAGTGATTGATCAGTTTAGATAGTTAATCTTAATATATATATTTCTTCTGTGCGTGTGTATGTGACTGAACTCCTCTCAAACGACTGGACCAATTTTGACGAAATTTTTTGTGTGTGTTCAAGGGGATCTGGGAATGGTTTAGATTCACAATTTTGTCCGCTGGACAATGTTTTTTTAATTATTTTTTAATTTTATTAGTAGTTGTTGATTTTGGAATGTTTTACATTAGATGCGACAGACGGCGCTACCATCGCAGTGTCAAATTTTAAATAATATTCGAATTTTAATTTTAGTCTATCCCGACAGTTAGCGCTGCGATCAAATTAAAAAAAAGTTTTGTTATCATTGTGTTATTGTAGACCATGTGCTGGATCGTTAGATATTTTCATAACATTTGAATAATAATTTTCATCAAAATGGTCCAGAATGTTAATTTAGCTTATTAAAAAAAGTTTGAAATTTTCAAATTAAAGACGTGTAGACAGGACAACGTCTGTCGGTTCCGCTAGTTTATTTATAAAATCATAAATCACTTAATTCAAATTAAGTGCATTTTTTCATTAAAATGCTTGAATTTCCAATAATTTTATCACTTTACAATTATTTAAAAAGGTTAAAATATTACTGTAATTAGACTAGGAAGTTTAAGTTACTGAATAATAAACGCTGAAACTCACAGACCGGCACAGAATAAGATCACACTGAAATCATGATCCTTTCGGAGAATCATGAATAAAGAAACAATAGTACGATGTCACCTCTATTATGTACTACAAGGTACATTTTACCTGCATTTTCAGGTATGATAATAATTTCGAGGACATTACTAAATAATGCTTGACCTATCTCCGTCACTAACTGGCACATAGCGTCAAAGAGTGTAAAGTCACGACATTAATAATAACTGTTATAATAATAATAAGAACATTTTTGTTCTTCAAGCTTAAAATACTCAAGACACTGTGTCAAATTTAAACCCTACGTGCTGGGTATATTTCAACTTCGACAACTATATTTAAAATAAAAAGACGGATTCTATTCTATATAAATAAATCGCAAAATATTAGACTCTAATTAACACGAAGACGGCTAGACTAATTCAAGTATTTTTTGAAGTGAACTTTAGGCACATGAGGGTAAAATTTTACAGAACGTCACGAAGATGTGCAGCGTTTTTGTCGGAGAAAAGGGAGAGAGTGATTGAGAGCGATTGAGAGAGAGTTAGAAAGGGAGATAGCTAGTGTCTTCGTTAAGTACCAAATCCCATATCATCTCATTTGTTTGCGGAACTTCAAACAATATTTACATAATTAAATAGTAAAACGATCTATTGTAGTATTGTGTTGTGGTTTTGCTGAATGTACTTGTAATGACACAGGTGCAGTGAACAGTAGCTGTCTGAATAGTGTCGGATGTAGTGCGTCATCAGAATGTTAATGTTTAGCGCGTCTAACGCTAATCGCCACGCAGAGCCAGTCGCATTATGATCTCTATTACGAGCGGGATACCGTTCATATTTCCGCAAAGAGCCGGTTGCCAAATGAGCCTACATTAACTCCGATACCACACCCTCTCTATCTTGTATAATAAAAGTTAATGCATTATTTAAGCCTTAATCTAGTTTAATTTAGTCTGAATGATATGGAGTGTTACGGCAGTTTTATTAGTTTTACTTACCTACATCCAAAAGTGAACATTGTCGCGGAAATAACGTTATTATTCTGTACTTTAAATGTTCAATTTAATTTGGTTGGAACTTCTCATGGGTATAGGGTAAACAAATGTCTGCTTACATTTGTTAATAATAATAATCCAGTGGCGCTACACATCTATAATTTTTATTTCATTGACAAGTAGGCTTTCTGACTGACAAATGTCATTAATTTTTGTACTTGAGATATGCCAGTTTAAAGCACGGCCACACGATGCGGTAACGGTGCGGCGCCGCACCGCAATTATTTCGAGCTATAAGGCCCACACGGGCGTATAGTAATTTGTATGTAGGATGACGTTGCGCCACCGCTCAGGCGCCGCACCGCACTGTTACCGCGTCGTGTGGCCGTGCTTTAAACTTGTTTTAGTATTGTTACTCCGGGTATCGAACCTATGACCTTATAAGAGTCGCACGCTGAAGCCATTCGGCCAACACAGCTCTTTTTCCTATGTCTACCAACCCAAAACAATGATTTATGAAACACTAAGCAACGGAAGCGGTACTTTTTAAGTGTATTTATGTAAAGACAGATTGAGTCTTACACAATGCCCTGTTAACAAAGGCGTTTCGCCCACGATATGATATCTCAGACGCTATTTGCTAAACGCATATGTCCTGTGTAATCATTAATATTATGTTGTATATTTGACATTTAAGTATTGGCTTAGTCTGTAAGAATAGTGTGCTTGTAGGAAATGAATAAATAAATATTAATTATTTTTTTATTTTTGAACACTGCAAGACAATTTTAAATAAAAAGGAGGGCAACTGGCGACCTTATCGCTTTCGAAAGATCTCTTCCAGACCACAGGAGAGAGAGAAGCAAGAAATGTAAGCGCAAGAAGTGCTAAAATACATAAAACATATAGTTATTTAGACGAAACTAATGAAACAAAATAATACATATGTAAACAGTGAACAGATAAAAATATAAATAATTAGGGTTACAAGGACGTGTAAATTTCATAAGCTGTATCCACAAATTACCCCGAAATGAATCGTCATATCAATTATCAATAGAATCAAATGTGTTATGTATGATATAAATGCTGTGTAAAAAGGCTTACTATAAAGTTAGTGATTATCTAGTTGATAAAAGGGCCTGGGACTAGTGCTGGGCAGGCTACTTCTAATTAATATGCTATATTTGTTTTAAAAGAGTACCGAGAGTTTTTTACGCCGGCTTTTTCTCTCGGCCAACACCTTCTGTCTTCTTTGCCGATGAGTAGGGATGCCAACAGGCTTGAATTTAATGACGTGGAATAAGTGATACTCTTATGATCCTATGTTCCAAAATAAACGTATTTTTTATTTTTATTTTAAATCAGGAATATTCTAACTTGGCAAACTGTTTCACTACTAGTTTCATCAAAATCGATTCTGTAGTTGATTATCGTATTCACGCATTTCTTGATGGAAGATATAATATATATAAACATTGTCGACAGGTCTTTTTAATCAGTCATTACAAAATTAATTAAAAATAAAAAGAAAATCAAAACAAACTTAAATAGTTTGGTCCCTGGCAGTGTACCTTTAACTATTATACTATCCCATAGACAAATATTATGTACGTCGGTATAATAATACTGTAATGTATTACTTCCGGAATGTCAAATGAGGTGCGGCCGCTCCTAGCGGGCAATAGCAGCCGCGACGCCGCTCTGTGAAGCGATTACTTCTTAGGAATTCGATAATGAAATTGTACCTTTATCAAAAGCTTGACATGCGAGGTACAAAGGCGCTTTGTGAATTATTGTCTCTATAACTAAAGTGGTCAGCAAACTTAAATTGATGTTTAACTAACTCAAAATCATTTTCGAACTCTAAATTTTCCATGGGAATCTTGCTGGACGTTCTTGCTCGACTAGCCAAGTCTTGGCTGATGATACAAGACTTCATTTATTCATCTTGTATCTTGGTAATATAAGTTTAAGTATTTGTAATAAGGTAATTTATAAACATAATATGTATACGTATCTATAGAGATACTGTGGCCTCAAAAATCTTTCTTTCGAATTAATATAAGACAACTTATTATTTAATTTTATGAAGAGAAATGGTTTTTTATAAACAGTGGCCAACAAAGGCACTACTTAGGGTTGACAGAGTATACTAACTAATAACCTATCTCAATCCATTTTTGCCCATCTGAGATAGACATCTTAAACCAAATATTGATAAAAGTGTGCCAATAACCAATCGACGGACTGTAGTAGCCATCTGTACATAAGAGCTATTCAAGGTAGGTCGGATCGGTGAATGTTCAACTTTTGTATGAAAACGACAGTTCAACTGTGTCAATATCCTATCTTAAAATTTTAACTTACACCAGTCTTATAAAATAGTTAAAAAGCTATTTGATATGTTTTAAACATAGATATGTATGTTTTAATATTATTTCTCCGGTTTTATTTACTTTGACATTGACATTGACATGCTCGCTTGGAGTGTGGTGACAGCAAGCAGGATGAATGAAATGTATTGACTTCATTTTCATTTTCATTGTCAACAAATTAAATTCTGTTTTTCTTTTTATTTTTTTTGTTTAACACTAAAAAATTTTGAAATGTACCTTGTTATATACACATATATATAAAATTAACTATTTGTGAAGATTTATAATTGGCCCATATTGTTATGTATATATTCATCTATTTTTGTATTGTGCTGTGAATCTTCTGAATAAATAAATAAATTATTTGGTTTATATTGATTATCAAATATGAGCGTAAAGAGGGAAGATATTGCATTCTATCCGGCGCCAAAAATGGATTGTCTTCGTAGGGTTTGGTTATTGAGATGCAGATGGGAGGTCGATGAGCTGTCACGGTCTAATCTCAGATTGTTTTCAATCTAAGATTATTGATTAATTATTGGGTTCGGGCGATAGGGTTTCACTTAAATATAGGCCCTCCTACTCGATTGCTGTATAAAAAATAATAATTACCTGATATTTGTAAGTCATATGTAGATACCATTTGTTTCTCAACCACCAAAGCAGTTAAGCCGTTTCCACGAACCTGACCTTTCTTTAAACGAGGGCTTTTACTTTCTTCCTGTAAGAGCAATATATTGTGAATTACGAACGACTTTCTCCCTTTTACGATCGTGTGCTAATGGCTGGTACTTACATGATTTTTATTCGCATTAATATAAGTTGCAATTATGTACTATATTATAGACAAAAACACTATGGACAAGAGTAATCAATTGGGATTTAGTAAATTTTGTTTAGCGTCCTTAGGTGCACGCGCGTATTTCATGTTTTTAGTGTTGACTAAGTTTTGGCGACGTATTCAATAATAATCTTTATTTTTAGGTCAAATAATAATATATATGTCGCAGACAACTTGTTTAATTAACCGTTCAATTAAGCCTTGCCTTTTAACTAAACACTTATCCAGAATATCTTTCAGGCCCCTAGTTAAACGGCACTGTTTAATTAAAAGGCTAGGTTGTTAATTGAACGGCTAACTCACTACAACGATGAGTTATATACGAAGTTGATATGTCAATTTCCTCACCATATTCATTAATCAAGATTATCGCTTATAAAAAGGAAAATCTATTTATCCACGATCAGGATTCAAATCTGCGGTGGATCGTTACCTTAAACTGTTCAATTTACTGCGAGTCTGATTATTATTAAAAGTTGTCTCATTTCTTGGAATTTTTCCAGTAAACATTGTCATAACATATACTTTCGAGCGGAGGTCGTACAGAACTCGATATGAATATGGGTCATTCGTACACCGGTTTTCCTCTCAATTTTTATTTACGTAAACTGGATCAATCATGACTTTGTGTCTTACCGAGGATGTAGATTCCATTCCGATGACATAATGTCGGTAAATGATGGTCAGAGAAAATGGCAAGAAAGAGACTAGTTTTTTAAGGCAATTTTTGCCGACCACCACCAGTATGTGGAACCAGACCACAGTATTTCCGAACCCATGTCACTTAGGATCCTAAACGCAAAGTACTTATCTTTGTCTCTTGTTATATATAAAAATATATTACGAAAATGTTTTTTATAAGATAGCTTTTTACAAAATTTATAATCTTTGTTTCTTAATGTTCTCAAAAACTACTTAATAAAGTTTTAACAGATTGGTAAAGTTTATCTGGCGCCAGTTGTAGACGAAAAGTCGTGTCCACAAGGCGTTGGCGAGATACGATATTTATCAATAATGAAAAACCACTAATTAACTTAGCCTTAGTAATTAGAATACAAATATAGAAGCATATATACATACTATAGAAACTAATAAAACATATTTTTTACCCAATCGCACATTTTTCGTTCAACGCTTTTTCTCCTTCCGAGGCCCATTCACCTTTAACCACTTCAATTAAAACAAAATTATCACTAATATTACAAAAATCACATTACATACTTTTACTAAAAATCTCAAACAATTTCTTGTTTAGCCGTCCTATACTAATACAGAAAATATTTTAACGTACAAAAATAGTATAAATATAAATGTGTTATGTAGAATTAATTAAGCAATACTGTTTAGATTTGAAAAGGAAGAGACTGGTTGCCCACAACACAGAGAATCCTTGTGTCGGGACCAGTGTACTCTACTTAATCGAAATATTCCTGTATATTGTGTCTAATAAAGTTCTTTCTTCTTCTTTTAAATCCATGTTTTTTCTTTAAATAGGTTACTATATGTTCTTTGCTTGTATGCTTGTATGTCTATGCGACTGGATAGTAGACAGCCCGTTTTGACTCTAATACCGTTTGCATTTATAAAAATATTCGGAATTGATTTCATCGCGCAATAATAAATCTACCGTTATTCAAGTCTAACCCAAATTGAACAAGCCATAAAATAACCTAAAACTATAATAGCCTGAATGCATTAGAACAGTAGAGTGGCCGATTTAATGACAAAATTGATTCGTAATATGTTTCCGAGAAGTGTATTGGCGGCGTACTGTCGCTCGGAAATAGCGTGATCAGACGTGTAGCTATGTACTTACCTCACCCAAATTATCTTCTTAGTAAGTTCACTTATGCGCGCAGTAGTTATTTTATTGTATATTGTATAGTAATATTCTTTTTCTATTGTGAAGCTCAAAACTCGTTATATTTATGCCTTGAACTTGGGTTGTGTAACTTGAATGTAGGCTTAGGGATGGTTATGTTGAGAAAATTCGACAAAATAAAAAAAATATTACAAAGATCATATTCCGGAATAGAAAACACTAAATGGTATACTACGTATCCGATGAGTAGGGATGCCTACAGGTTCGAATTTAATGACGTGAATAAGTGATACCTATGTTCCAAAATAAACGTATTTTATTTTTTTTTACCTTATAGGGTATGGGTAGTGTTCTAAAGTGTGTTGTTGGTCGTCAACGATTCGAACCGCTCTTTGTTGAATACGGTCAAGTGGAAGGAGCTGGTACTGGGGAGCCCCGCTCAGAAGTGAGAACAGTACTCCATGTGGGGCCGAATTTGCGCTTTATTTATGAGATTAGTATATCGCGTGTTCGCGCCTGATACCTGATCGATTATTTATAAATTAAATACAATACATCTCCAAATAGTAATTACCTACTTATCAAACGAATTTGCTCATAATAATTTAGTTCAATACATTATTTGTAATTATAATTCACACGAAACATCAAGGATGTAATTCGGTCGATATTCGATACTTATTTTGACATCAAAGCAGTATTAGTTTACACCACAACCACTGGGATTACGGCACGAAGTTGGTTTGAGTAAAGGAAGCTTCCGACGGATGTGGTTAAGCCTTTTCTTTGCCTTACAAATTACACTCGAGACCCTTTTCGACTTGTAGTGGTATCGAAACAAAACATTTTATAAATTAATGCTATTTACCACTTATTTTGATGACTATATTTTGATGATTTCTGTACAAAACAGGGTGCAAACGAGCAGGCTTATCTTCTGTTAAGGGATATTGCCGCCCATGGAAACACACATTGCCAGAAGACTCGAAATTGCGCTGATGTTTTTTAAGAACAGTTAAAGGATTCAAAATTGAGTTTGGAAGTTCTGTATCTTCATATGCATACATCAGTCACACAAAAGACGGCCCTAGAGATTGATTGATGGACCAGATGATTTAACTGTGATGGTAAGATTTGAGTGGAGGCTTTTAAGTATACACTGACATTCTGATATTAAAAAAAAACAGGTACGTGGTAAGTAAGGTTCGGAAATACTTCAGTGGGCAGCTGGTTCCACATAGTTGTGGTTCGCGGAACTACCTTCAAAATCGCTCAGTTTTACTACTAGAATCTAATGTTACAATGTTCTTGTACAAAGCTTTCTGATATATTGTTTTTCATGTATACAGTGTTTACCTGGATAATATAGGATACAAGATAATTTGTCCCTTACGACTACTTAGTGACTCGATCTGTTGCGGGGTGGATCAATCCCTATCAGTCACGCGAGTGACAGCAGATATTTGAAATGCAAGCAGTAAAACGTTACGACAATGTAACAAGACGTTTATTTTCAAATTATAACCTCAAAATATTGAACTTACTTTGGAAGTTAAATTTAATTCCGACACACAAAAATACAGTATTAACAATATTCTTAACCTAAATAGAATAATATTAATATTAATTATTCTTCTTAATAAACACCTTTTTATTCTAGGCACGACAGACAGTGCAGAGGCTGTTTCAGCGCAGGGGAATCACTCACATAGTCCTGGAATGCGAGGCTGTGGCTAAACAACGTACAGAAAACCTCGGAACAGGGAGGTCGCTCCGTGAAACCTCCGAAGTGCCCAGGAAGCTTATGTGCTTTTTGGGAAGGAATTAGGCTGCCTTAGTTAGTCAGGACTTTACGTACAACGGATCGTCTAAATGCGGAAACAGAGTTCACAAAGCACACCATCCTATACCATACCCGTTGAATAAATTGAGGAGTTCTGATACTGGTTTAGTACAATAAATGCAAGACTTTGAACCCGAGTCATGTGAGGACTCATCTTTGTACTGTAAGCATCTGATCTGCTTATTAAGAATATTTCATACTAATAAAAATAATAACACTTATTTTGCGGTAGATTATATCAGGCCTACTATTTATTTGTGTTGTTCCCACAAGAATGTAAGTGCGTGCTCCTACTTTAGAGGACAAATTTATTTTGATAAGATGCACGTGGAACATGGTGTGATAGTTGCATGTCCATACAAACGTCGTGTAAAAGAAAAAACTTTAAGCGATTAAAAAGAGTCGCGGAGAGTTTATTGCCAGTTCTTCTCTTCCATTCTACACTCTTGATTTGAGAACTGGCAGTGAATGTAAAATTAGAAGCATTGGTGTATATTTCTTTTGTGACGTTCATAAGTGTACATTGTGTTGCCTATATGAATAAATGATTTTTGGCTTTGACTTTGATCTTAATATTGGTCGTCGTATGTCCGGGATGCGCAATTCAATATTGTAATGTAGTATTAACTAAACGTAATAATATATAGCTAATAAAAACATCACCCATCTCTTGTATGTCGTATAAGTTAAACCCTCTTCAATATAAAAAGGCTCTCAGGTATAATGTGTCACTTTATCGTCGTCTGACACATAATCAGACAGGCTTTTACATATAATATGTGGGCCACGAAGCCTTCCAACTACTGTGCAACTGACGGATATCTTTTAAATGATTTATATGGTCGAGTCGTTTAAAGCTCTCAGTTATATAAGACGAATGTATTTAATCGTACTTAAACATTTTAAGTAAATATCTTAGGCAAATTTTTAGTTTAACTCCAGTCCCGTATGGGACTAAAAAAAAATAGATTAGACGCTAAAAAATATGTGTCTGCTTACACGCGTTAGAAGTTAAGTATACTTCTTCGGCGTATAATGAAAAATAATATGTTTTTTATCTTACGTCTTATTCCACGTTTGTTGAAAATATGACACTAACAATAGAAAATAGGTATTTAATACATTGAAAGTTTTACAACACATCTAGTTAAATAAAGTTTTTTTAATCATCACAAAAAAATATTTCTTGTACTTAAAGAAATTGACTTATTATTTTAAAATGTTGACTATGCTAACTTCAGATTATCGGTGTTTTTTGCGCGCATCGGAAAAATTAACTAACATCATTCAAAAGAAGTATAACTTCAAAAAACGTTTTCTACTTATATTACGCTTTAATCTTACCATGATAGCGTGTATATTTAAATAGTATTCTCATTTATTTCGAAAAATTCCATGGATGAGGTTTATTTCTGCGTTAAATTTATATATACGAATAACACCTAAAACTTAGATTCAAAGACTACTTAAAAGACAAGATGGTATACTTCACATTTCGACACTCCTAATGTATTTTTCTTGTAAAAACATCAACGAAGTGGCACTACTTGCCCCTTTCCATCTTCCGTAGACAGTTTAATATGGGTTCATTTAAAAGGCGGTTTATTAGACGTCTACTGGGCAGGGCCTGTCCAGTAGACGGGATGTCACTTAACATCAGATGGGATTATGGCCAAATATCTGTCTAGTTTAACACATTAAGTGTCTTCGATCCGAGTAGAGCGATCAGAGAAGCCGTGCCAACCACTCGGAGTGGCCCGTTTTTTTTTTTTAAACATTGTCATCCCCGGCCCTCGGATCCGAGTATTCGGCACCCAACGTGCTGTATGCCAACCACGGGGATCGAAAAAAAGTTTTTTTTTATGAACATAATATACATTTTATCCATTGCATTCAATGTGTTGAAAAAATCTATGACAGCTAATATAGCAGTGATGACAACGTACTGACGGCATTCTGTCATTCAATGAATTGTGACAAGTATTTGAAAATATAATTAAGCACTAACAATCTGATGTTTTCGCCAGGAAGCAATCAAGCTGCTGTCGGCATGTATGTATTCGTAGAACAGATCGCTTCATAATGAACTTCAAGCGAACATTAAAAAAACCTAATTCCGTGCCATATAAACATATGATGTCGTCTGAACAATATTTTAAACCGATTTTTCTTGACGACAGCGACATTTACGAAAGCTTCGAGGACACTTAATCACAAGATTGGATCTATTATTCGATCTAAAGCCTGCTAAAAGTTCACGAGTTCCTAAAAGCAATTCTACAATTGAACCACATCTATAATTAAAAACTTAAAATTGTTTATCTGTCTTCAGCGCTAATGAAGTCGCTGAGTTGACAGTGTGAATAATGCTCTCCGCGTAGTATTTGGGTTTTCACAACGATTAATATTGAAGACGGCACTTACTCTTAATTAACTTAATGATAATTTCGCCTTTTATGTCATCTATTATACCTAACCTAGGTTATATTTGGGGTGAAACGCTGATTATCTTACGTCAATAACAACTGAGCGTACTAAGGCAGGTTTCTTCGCACACCTATGAGGAAGAAAAGATTCCTACTGAAGTATTTCCGTACCATTTCGAAAATGGCTCTTCGCCGAAGCATTCGCGAGTCTACTGGTATTGAGAGTGTCCATGGGCTCAGGGCGACGGTATCAGTAAATTTCAGATCCTCCAATCCATTCCCCTTGTTCTATTTAAAAAATGAATTAAAAATTATTATTTAAGTTTGTTTTTTGTTTACAGATCATAGAGAGATTTTGAGGAACATAGTCAGTGGTTTTTTCTTCATGAATACAATTGTTTTAAAATGTACTTTTACAAGTACAATAATGAACTCTTAGATGATACACGGCATTAAGTACGAACCAATTCTTAACCGTCCACGCACTTGCGGGCATTCTGGTGTCCATGGGCGGTGTCACTTAACATGAGTTTTGCCTTTAAAATAAATATATCTGGCCTATTAATTTATTTAAATAAATCATTGGCGCTGCAACCTTTTTTTAGGCCTGAGCCTCAGATTTTTGTATCTGTTTTATGATTATTTGTCAATCTCATAGGCAAGTCATCAGCGTCCTGTGCCTGACACTCGCCGTCGAATTTCTTTGGATCTATTGGCCGGTTTCTTCACGCTGTTTTCCTTCACCATTCTGGCGAATGTTAAACGAAAACAAGGATAGAAAACCCATTGGTGCACAGCCAGAGATCGAACCTATGACCTCAGGGATGAAATTCACATGCTGAAGCCTAGTACCGGGCAACACTCTTTCTCCAAAATATATTATATAAAATAAAAATACAATAATAAAAGAACACGAATACAGCGGATTAGGTATGATCTTGGCACTTAACAATGTTAAGCTTAATATTGATCATCCCACTATATATCCAACATATCATATTACTCATTAACAGAAATTTTATAGTTGTAAAAACTCGCGAAAATTATGACATACTGTTAACAAGCAGACAGAATGTATTATATAGAGTAGTGAGTAATGAATGTGGAATGTGTACGCGGCTTGAAACACTTTAATATCCACTTCGCATGTGCTCGGTAGCAAATGGTTTGCCTTTTTATATTTTGACCTGAATCATATTTGTTTTTTGATTTTATGTAAATACGAGAACTATATGTTAATTGTTGCGAAGGTGAAATTCGAAAGTTGTAGAATTGAATCTGATCCAAACTTTTGTGTAAGTCATAAAACAATCGCTGCACACGCCACGGCCTCAGATTTCTGTATCTGTTTGATGATAATTTCTCAATCTAATAGAAAAGTTGTTCCTAATGCATATTTTTAAATTAACTAATGTCATATTACTAAACTTTTTAAAATAGATATCTAAATATTTATTAAAGTTTCAGAAAAAAATAAAGAATATTCTAATCGAAATGGCCACATGGATTTTACACAGGCCTTTAATCCGTTTAGCCACGAATCTATGGATCTACGAACTGTTTCAAAGGGAAATTTCGCTATTGCTTGCTGCTAAGATTTTTAGAGACTCAATGTCGCCGTGTTGTTTAGAGCAGGTTTTCTCAACCTGACCATAATTTGAAGTCTAAACTGTGGAGATCTAGGCTAGATGAGCGCCAGTCTTCAGCTCTTATAAAGTCCGGAACGTTGATTTCAAGCTATTAGGTAGTTCGTGCCTTGTAAGCAGGTGCAAAATCCTACTAGAAAGTCCACGATATATTTTTGACAAGTGTATTGCTGAGAGGTTTCACAACATGATTCAAGACTTGTATCTTGATACACTTTGGCTAAAATCTTCAATCCTTTTTCACAAAAGTGTTGTTTTGTCACTTCTTGATAAGACACGCTCCACCAAACCATCACTGAAGCAGGATGATGACCACATTGTACGTTTTCGACCATTTGAATAGTTTCTTTAGAACTGTGAGCGTTATTATCATTTTCATTATAGTAATGTTCTTCAATCGTGAATTTTTTTTCATCGGTAAAGTATCCTGCGTATCGCGACAGAAGGTGTTTTGATCGATCCAATCTCTTTAATTGTAAAGAACATAACCTAACACACGGAATACAGATCGGGAATTTTCTTTTCTCGCGATAAGATTTTTTTCTTCCTAATGTGGTTTAGACGAATTCTGGCTTTAACAACATTAACAGCCTTTGTAGTTCTAACACCACGCGGCCGCTACGACTTTTTCTGGTCATCGACAAATGAAGTTTTGTTGTATCTATTGATAGTACAATATTACGTCTGATACCAAACTTTTGAATATCTGGAATATGACCGACGGCTCCATACCCACTTTGTGCAAGGCGATCATTGCAATCCTATTTTCTTTATGGAGTGTCCATTCTATATTGTAATTTGAAATATTGAATACGAAAAAATATGTGAAATGGCGCAAAATCGAAAGAAGTTTGTAAAATAATATACGATTTCCTAATTCAAAAAAATAACATTTTTAAAGAGAAAAGTTTTTATGTAACAGTAGTTATTGTATATAAAGAGCACGCTTATCAAATACTACAGCTTAAAAATAGTCTAACAAAACAATTTTACTAAGACCTCAGGTAACAGTTAAAATGTTAAACCTTAAATATTGCGCTAAACACTATGTTTATAAATTTTCCACACAGAACTGCTATTGTGTTATTATTCACACTAAACTTGCGCGAACTGTAGCGGAGTCTACTCAGTTGGATGCTGTAAGCCGCGTGACGTCACAGGCTTATGTCACCTCCACAATACTGCTCCCCGCGTGAACATTTGTTTACCTGTGTCTGCCAGTTTCTAGCTTACACTGTTTCATACTGAAAATGAAGGTATCATTCAACATAATAGATTATATTGAAACGACATATAATGAATAACAGATATGGTAGAGCAGTTTTTGTTTAATGGACTCAGAACCCGAGGACGTGCTTTCCAATCACGAGTTAGTAGCTTTATTTCTTTATGCATATTTAACACTTATTAACAAAGATGTAAGATATGATGATGATGATGGACGCCCAGAGGCGATTCTCCCTAGGGTAATCTTTCTTTAAACTGCACGTTCATACTTTGGGGGGGGGGGGGGTGATGGGAGTCTCACTCACCGAACGAAACGTGAGTCTTCTTCTTCTTCAAGTGCCTCTCCATTACTGGAGGTTGGCCGTCAGTATTCTGAACCGCGTCTTGTCCTGCGCCAGATGCAGCAACTCTTCCACATTTGCAATACCAAAACGTGAGTACAACAGGATAAACCTATTGTATCACTTCACGCCGGTTTTCTGTGAGACAGTGGTACTGCCCCGGTTGTGCAGTAATAAAAAACATATTTTATTATCTTTATCTTGTACAGTTTTCATGATTATTCTTATTTTTTATATTGCATCTTTTATCTGGGAGGCAAGTCAAGTGAAGTGGACCGCAAATAAGTTCGTTGTAGATAAATTTAGAAGCCGGAAATTTTTATTTAAAACATAAAAGATTTGTAATATTGATATCGTCACTTTGAGATATTATTTGCTAATTATGTAATAACTTAAAACAGTAGGTCTCTTAAGTAAGGACTGAATAGACTGACATGGATTTTACAATCTTTTACAGTAGAAACACTGTTTTTTTTTCTATTTAGATGCGACTTAAGGCATGCTTATGAATGTCAAAAACGTTTACAAAATTCGCAACTGTGTTGCGTTACTTAACTTGCAAAAATACCAGCACTCCATTCAAGTCAATGCAGTCCATGGTCTCCAAGGATACTTACTTCAAAGCTAAAGGAACACTCTGAAGAGAAGGATGATGGCAATTTGAAGTGATACAGGGATCAAAAGGATGCCAGTGTTTTGTGAAGGATGAGCATTAATCCTGACCGGCTTCCCTAGACCCTACTGCCACCTTGCGCAATCTGAAATTGAGGTGTAATAAGGTTTGGAACTCAGATTTATTTAGAAAATCCAGTTCCTTTATTGACGCTAGAAGGCAAACTTAACCCTGGGTTGAATGATAACCTTGCGTTTCTCGCATTTGTTATATCCGCAATCACGTAGCATGTTGAATAAGATCTCAGGATATTACCTTCCAGACTGCTAGATTTGTCAGCAGACGAGAGAATTGCTAGAAAAGCTACACTTGTTATCTTGTATACTTCTAATCCGTTAAAGCGAATAGGGAGCGATGTTTGATTGGGAGATGTTTTAAAACGAACGAAATAAAAAATAAATATTTCAGTTTTGATTTGGACGTTTGACATTAATTTATCAGAAATTTTAAATTATTACGACTGCGCCATTTAATCGTATGAATAGATACTAACTCCCAAATTATGTAGTCTAAGTTGACGCAAACCGTGCGAGTTTGAACCGAACGACCCATGCGACCTTTTTTGCCATATCGCCGACTTTTGTAAGATTTGAAGGCTAACTCGACCGCCACGTCGCCGCAAATGGCTGTTTAATCCGCCCGTACTGAACTTGACTTTGACCCTTGACACATATCCTGAAGACGAGCTAGGATTAAAACGTCTAAACAATTGTTCGAATAAACAATTAGAGATAATGTGAAAGGCGTAACATTGCGTTTTTAATATGCACTAATTTAGTGATTCAAAAAAAGGAAAGTGTTTTTTTTTATAGAACAGAGGCAAACGGGCCAAAGGCTCACCTCATGTAAAGTTATACCGCCGCCCCTAGATACTCTCAATGCCAAAGGTCTGGCGAGTGCGTTGCCGGCCTTTTAGGAATTACAAATTGTTTCGTCAATGTGTGACATCTACCGTTTTTATTAACCTATATATTTGCATGTCTGTATGTATTAATTATGTCTACATAATTATGGTCTGATGTTAAACTCCTATAAACTACTTGACACATGCCAGTAAATTGGGATGAACGTCTGACTCTTATTGGTGCAATGAAAATAAATATTTAATATTACATTCCTACAACCATTGACAATAAGAAGGCTTGAGAAAAAGAAAAATATAGGAATATATAAGAACTATGTCAGATATAAAACAAACTTATATACGATTTATTAGTAAGGCAATAATTTTTATTATTTACGAGACGCTAACCTGGCATCTCAGAGACGAAACTTAGTCCTAAGTACTTAAGGATTTTTATATAAAATAGTCCAACACAGATATCTCATATCAAAATCCCAGCGCGTAGAGTGTCGCATAGGACAAAGAATTATTGTTTGTGACATTGTGACCCAGCGGGTACAGTAATACATATCAATAAAACAAATGACTAACGTCAAATAGAAACGGTGGATAATCTCAGGGCGCATACCTGACGTGCGTTGACCTATTTCAGCCGTAAAAATAATATGATTTTATTTATATTGAAGTTGAGTGTGACCTTGGCCCGACCTCTGTGAAACATCAAGTCACTGTGTACCCGTGGTGACACACAAATCTGTTGCGATTGAATTAATTGCAACCAAGCAAAAATATCTTGACATGAAAAGAATCTCAATTCAGGTCATATTATTTCAGAGAAAACATTTAACAAATTGTGAATTCACATTAATTAAAGAAAAGCTAATTTTTATTTAATTAATGTAGGACATTTAAGGTTATAAGAATCTATCACTAAAGTAAGCATTAATCTGACCCATGAAACAGGAAATTAAAAAACGAGCGTGGAACTGTTTTTGATAATTTAGGAATAAATAAATCAGTGGCGATACAATCTCTTTAGGTCTTGGCGTCAGATTTCTGAATCTGTTTCATGATCATTTTAAAATCTAATAGGCAAGTAGGTGATCAGCCTCCAGTGCCTGACACACGTCGTCGACTGTTTGGGTCTAAGACCTGTCGGTTTCCTCACGATGTATTACTTCACCGTTCGAGCAGATGTTAACTGCGTACATAGAAAGAAAATCCATTGGTGCACAGCCGGGAATCGAACCTACGACCTCATGTATGTAAGTCGCACGCTGAAGCCACTAGGCCAACACTGCCCTTTGTGATTTACCACTTCCAATAGGCTAATATGCCTGTTACAAAATTTCGACTTTTCAGGCTTCTAATAAATTTGATATATGTATTTGTTTAAATATTGTAGAATTGTGTGTTGATTTGCTTTTTTTTAAAAAAGAGTACCGAGAGTTTTTTACGCCGGCTTTTTCTCTCGGCCTACACCCTCTGTCTTCTTTGCCGATGAGTAGGGATGCCAACAGGCTCGAATTTAATGACGTGAAATAAGTGATACCATGATGATCTTATGTTCCAAAATAAAATTTTCTTTTTAACGAAATCCGATTTCCACAGTGTTTCCTTCGAGTCCATAAATGCACAGCCGGGTCTCGAACCTACGACCTGAGCTGAGAGTTTACTACTGAACACCCAATAAATTGAAGAGTGTAAAAACATTGGATAAGGATAATGTACGTAAAATCGAGGCTTCACTCTGTGTATGACACAAATGCACGAAATGAAATTAGTTTTATGGCCTCGCCGGTCCCCTATTTAACATCCTGGTGAGTTGTCTAAATACACGCAATACACGAGAATAGAACAAAATAGTTAATTTAAGGCTTGCTAACATTTTAGAATTAACCTTGAATCTTCTTGTTTACTGGAAATGTGACTGGTAGCACATGCGTTCGACGGTTGTTATATTGAGTCCATTGCGCACTTAATGGCGCAGGCGCTGCATAAATTTTGGTGGTGTTTTTTTTCCGCGCACCACTACTTTGTGGAACCAGCTGCCTACTGAAGTATTTCCGAACCAATTCGACTTAGAGTCCTTCAAGAAAAGAGCATATCAATTCTTAAAAGGCCGGCAACGCACTCGCGAGCCCTCTGGCATTGAGCGTGTCCATGGGCGGCGGCATCACTTAACACGCGGTGAACCTCCTGCTCGTTTGCCCCCTGTTCTATTAAAAAAAAATATTTTATTAATTTATTCGAACTATTTATGACACCAAATCCATACAGCTCTTAGTGCCTAAGGCAAAAAGACTGCATATGTTAGTAACTAATAATAATATGAATAAAGCCACTTTAAGTCCATACTGCTAAAAATACAAATACGTGTTAATTTTGTTATTGTTATATCCGTTTCTTTCTGTTCGGCCTCTTCCTGAACTTTCCATTTGGATTTACACTTAGCTAGCTTCCTTCAGATGTTGCTCCTCAGAAACCTTAACTGTGTCGTCAGTCCATCGTTTTTGGGGTCATCCAACGTTTCCCAAATAAACGTGGAAAGCAAGTTAATAAGATGGGATAATATATACTTATTGAGTTAAACTATAGAGCTGAGCGATCTCAGTGATAACTCAGGTGAGAACTGCATGTGCTAATGTATCTCCCAGAGGATGCGCCTGCGTCGCTTCCGAGCCAATTACCGCTAATCATAACTGACAAGTAACATAGATTGGTTGCCAAATTACCAAATAGCTAATGTTATTAGTAAATATTTTACTTACGTGAAGCCGTAATAGGTACATATACAGATACTTATATGTATAAGAACTTTAAGAAAGAAGCATTTTTAAGTTCGGTTTTGCTGTCCGTAGACATTGTTTTTATATTCAAAAGGTATTCTACATAATTTCTTTTGCTGAGTTTTAAACCTAATTAAAAAAAATGTCTCGATATTTCAATTAATTCAAAAGAAACTGCATTAATTAATATATAAAAAACAGATGCTTCATTTATGTAAATTTTTATTTTAAATTAAATGCGTGTTAAAAACAGAATATGCTAGAAGTTGAATACACACACTCTTTGAAATAGAATAGATTACTATTAATAGTCTAGATTACTTGTACTAAAACTATGTAGTATTTAAAAAGTTAGGCATATATCCAGAAAGGGTTACACCAGGCGATAAAAAGAGGTGTGGTGGAGAATGTCATGGTAGTTAATCTCGTCCGCTCTTCATCTTTGGATTTTTTAGGTTCATATGAAAAGATATCATCGTGAGTAAATGTGAAATACAGCAGAGACCAATTTGTTAACCGTGGAAACGGCGTGATGGAAAGTACAGGAATAGAAGAAAAATTATGCCCGAGCAACCTTCGCTTAACTTCGGCACGGAAGCGCATCGACTCGACATCACGCACCAGCATCAAGTCTTCTTCACTGTAATTTGGGTATTCGCCGTATTGGCGTGAGAAAATCTCTTTGGACGCAAGTGGAAATGATCATACACATCAAAGATACCAATTTTATCCCCAAGCAGGCGCTTGACGCGTAAAAAAAGCCGAAACTGGCCATCCCAATCAAATCTGGGGTCCAGTTGCAGATGAGGCAAAGATAGCCGGAAAGACTTGGAGCTGAAATACGAGGCTCAACACCAAACCGGGTGAAGACTCACTAAAAATGCCCTCTCTCCCATCTTATCCGACATTCAGTCAAATCAAAGTAAGTCATGTAAAATATACGAAGACAAAATGTTTTGCCAAGAGATTGACTCAAATATCCTCCATAATTCAACGACAAAGTTATAGTACCCATATAGACATTAAGGTTATGTCATATACACATATATATATGTTGCTCATATAAATAACCGTGTTCCGGCTGCGGTGGATCCCGCTGCCCTATTATCGATCTTTAAGCGATAGTCGTTATAATAATTTAATAATTTATGAAAGAAAATTTTGGAGTTTCAAAGCACAAGAAACCGGATAGTTTTATTATTTTAAAGTTGTAATGAATGCGTTTTATTATAATAACAAAGGACCCATATATTTATATTGATATTCGCATAGCCAACAGGCTTACACTGCACAAATGAACAAAAAGTACAAAAACACATGACAAATTAGCTTTATAAGCGATTTTTCAACGACTTGCTTCTGGTTCTTTGTAATAACCCTGCCGACTAGTCTCAGTTATATCTTAGTGATCGGACCAAGTCATTGACATTGAGCCATACACCCCAATATAGAACTCCCACACTCATGCAACATAAGCCGAGGTGTGAACCATCTCATCTTCTTTTAGAAATACCGTTTTGCTTTTAATTACTATTATTACAGGAGAAACAATATATTGTGTTACTGGTGTTACTGAATACTCAATTGTTTATTTATTAAAGTTTTGTACATCTATACTAATATTATAAAGACGACAAATTTGTTTGTAGGTATGTTTGTAACGATTTAGCTCACAAAGTACTGAACCGATTTTAAAAATTATTTCGTCATTTGAATGCTCCATTACCATTGATTAATATATCCTAAAAATAATAATGTTACCCAAGGTGTAAACTGGAATAAAAAATCTTTAATCGCATGCGCTGCGAAAACTGATAGGACAACAAAAAAGTTCCACAATATTAAAGAACATATCAATAGCTACGATTTTTATTTTAAAGTGTCTACCCATGCCAAGCCGGGACGGGCCGCTAGTCATATATAATGCGGTATTTGTTACATATTAAAATAAAAACATTTAAAAATTTTATAGTATCGAAGATTTCAAACGAAAGGTGGGCCACCATTACATAACCAACATAACCAATATAGGCTTTTGCAGACGTAGTTTGGAAAATTGTGCTGATTTAACCTTGAGTAAAAATAAGGGACGACTATGTTAATATTTTACTACGGTTCTGTATTTGCCCATTTAACAATTTGGAAAAAGAACGTAACCCCGATTAGAGATCTCTGATCATACTGTGACATCATTTTAATATAAGTCGCTGATGTCTATGAGAAAACCTAATTAAAGGCGATATGATAAATACAAAAATAACTGGCGCAATTTCTATATAACTATACATTCTATTGACATTATGGTATTGCACATTAAGCGTATTTGTCATGAATAGAGCGCTGTTCAAGTAATTACTTTAGGAGTGAATAGTAAATTCATAGTTTTAGTATTTTGTTCATTGCATCTACCGTTTCTTTTACCTGATAGAGGACAAATTTTTTAATTTATTTTATTATTCTTGATTACTCAAGATGTCAAATGGAACATGGTGTAATGGTTGCAGCTCCTTACAAACGTTGTGTAAAAAAACTTGGCGATTAAAACGAGCGGCGGACTCTTTATTGACAGTTCTTCTCTTCCGTTCTACGCCCTTGATTTGAGAACTGGCAGTAAATGTAAATTCACAATTAATTTAATTTTACGTTCATAAGTGTACCTATATGAATAAAGATTTTTTTGTTTGTTTCTTTGTTTATCTGGTAAAATAAATCAGTCCCAATTTCCCAAAGAATATATCATATTCCGACAAAATTGGGATTAAATTTGCTTTTAAGTGAAAAGCCTGCTGATATTGCAAATATAAATCCACCTTTAAGTGAAATAAGACAGTATTAACTAATAAGAGATTAATTTAGTTACAAGCCGCCAGTGAGTGCGGGTGATGGCAACGCGCCAGCTCGGTCCCGGGTTCACAGCCCGATACTGTATCTAATCTTTGCCTGTGTAATAAATCGGTGTGTACTTGGTAAAAATACAAATATTGGTATCTGTGACTTAATGGTTGTTGATCAAATATAGCTTCCCTCAACGACTGGTAAAAATTTGAATAACCGAACCATAACATTTTTAACACTCTAAACAGAATAATACACAAACTGTCGGTATCATGCAATCAAAAAATACATTAAAAAATCTATGAACTTTCAAAGTCTGGCCTTAGATTTCTGTACCATGATCATTTGTCAATCTTATAGGCAAGTAGGTGATCAGGCTCCTGTCCCTAACACTCGCACAGGCCTGATCACGAGCCTGGTCGACGTTTTTGGGTCTAAGGCAAGTCGATTAATGGTTTCCGGTCAGAAATAAAATCTGGTCTTATATTTTAGATTAGATAGCGTGTAACATACACTAGAGATAGATTATGATATGTATAAGGTAAACTTTAATAAATATATAAAGCCTCAAAAGCAATGTTGCAAATGGATTTTTGAGGCTTTTTTATTCAGAATTAATTTTACAATATTTACTAAGGAATGCTTCGGTTTAATTCATTATGTTTTTTTATATAACATTATGCTTTTTACAGAATTATAACAAAGTGTTGAAGACATATTTTACCTAAATGCAGAAAATTTGAGGGAATGCAGTATAATTAATAATTTAGAGATAATGAATGACTGTGAGTACGGCCGTACGTGAGTCATTGCTACTAAGACACAATGCTATTATCTATATGTATCGAGTGTCACGTTTCTTATGAAACTTTATACCATTGTTGACCCTATCTTTTCGCCAACACGGTTTACCAGGAATTTCGATTTAATCAATTTTATTACTTATTCATCAATATCTATTGTTTCTTTATTTAAAAAACTAGCTGTGCTTCGTGGTTAGACCCGCGTATTGATTAGGTCCTGGAACGATGTTCTGTAGCCTACAGCTTTCTCAGAAAAAAGTGTTAATGTTTAATTTTTTTTCGCAGCTTGAGTTACACTACCGCACTCACTAACGCCCAAACCCATAACTTATCTTAATCCAATTTTGACCATCTGAGATGGACATCTAAATCCAATTATTGATACAAGCTATCCATGATAGGTTGGATTGGTGTATTTGGATAGAAATCTTAAGATTTTAACTTACACCAATTTTTTAAATAATTAAAAAGCTATTTAATATGTTTTAAAAATAGACATATATATATTTTAATATTCTTTGTACATTTTTTATTTACTTTATTTGGTTTATATTGATTATGAAATATTTAGATTATCTTCGTAGGGTTTGGTTATTGGGTTGCAGATAGGAAATCGATCGACTGTCACGGTCTGATCTCACATAGTTTTAAATCTGAGATTGTAGATACTGTAATTCAAGCTGCGAAAAAATAAAAAAATTGTGGAGAAATATTCTATAGCCTATGTTAGTCAGGCATAACGTAGAGATCTAACGGAGAAAAGATTTTTCAAATCACTCTAGTAGTTTCGGAGCCACAATGCAAACAAATAACCAAATGTTTCCTCTTTATAATACGTATGTATAAGGCGCCATTATAGTTCGCTGGGAAAAATCAAAGATTCTTCAGAAAATCACATGCGCAGAGGTGATTTTTTAAAATAAAAAAGTCCTGTGCATTTGTTTTGTTCGCCTGGAGTTAAACTCAGTATGTGCTCAACTAAGCAATGTGGTTTAAATAATATTTTCCATATACGTTTGCGGACGTGTTAGCTTACGTGTTCGTTCACAAAACCCTCTGTCTTCTTTGTCGATGAGTAGGGATGCCAACTCCAAAATAAACGTATTTTTTTAATTTATTTTTTACATAATTTCCGAAAACCAGAACTTGCCAAGGCCATGTAAAGGGTATAGCGAGTATGGAAAGTTATATATATAAAAAGGTCAAATCATGAAAAATATCGCTTATCCAGCGGTCGCGGCTCGTTTATCTTCATTGTGTTTCCCTCGTTCAGTGTCCAGTGGCGAGGCGCCGCAATCTTGTTAACTGATTGCACAGCGTCCCGAACGTTTCTTGTTGAATTTCTTAGTCAGTAAAATATTAATAATTATTCATCTCTGCAGCCTATGGTAATTTATTTCCTTTGCTCTTATCATAAACTCTAGCCCACTCATTCTAACAGTTAACACATCGGTAATATTTTAATATAATGGATGTATTACAGAATATTAACATCAAAACTACAAAAATGTTTGTTTAGGAAATATACACCATATTTAACTTTTATCAAAGCATTGTTCACCTTATTAGATATTATATGTATAAATTGTTAATAGAAAGTTTATTTTATCACATGTAAAAGTGTGTCGTGAATTTCAGTACGAATCACGGTATTAAACTTGGTTAGATTTAGCGTCTTGGAGGAATGTACGTATAGTGTAAAAAACCCTCGCTGCTAATAAAAGCAAATATTTTATACCAAAACTAAGGTGAATCGCACAACCGACCGAACTTATACTTATCAAATAGATATATCTGAGTTAAAACAATTTAAACAGACAATTTTAGTTTGGAATATATATTTGATATTATTGCCGTAACGCGGGTGTCGTTCGGATGAAGTGTAATCTATTTTAGTATTCAGTCCGTTAACGACTCGCCTCTCGTTTGACGAGCTTTTAACACCGGCTTACGTGCTTTACAATGCACTTAATGCGTTACTAAAACTTTATCATCTAAATTTAAGTTTTTATTTGATTATAATCCTTTTATTTCCAACGGTCGATGCTGCTCGCTTGTTTGATCTTGTATGGGTGGTATCGTAAATCAGGTATCAGAATCTACACTCTAGCAGTAGACATTTTATTGGTGTGAGTCTTTTCCGCCTTGAGTCGTTTATGGTATCCACTATGCTACATAAAAGAACAGCATGAAATTTCTCGATTGGACCTCATTTAAAGTATGCAGAAAACTTTACAACAAAAGAAATGTTGTGATCAACCAGACGTCTGCAGGTGTCATCTTTCGCGCTGCATTTTACAGCTGTCAAGACATGTTTCTCCAACTGTGGGGGCACGGAATAAAAACTCGAAGAATTATTGTTCTTGCGGAATCTAAGCCCAATACCTCCAATTACAAGCCATGTGCGTTAACAACAGTCAAGCCGGTACACTATTAACGTTACAATTCACAATTGAAACGTTCTCAATGACAAGAGGGTTCGCCCCGTCGACCGCGATCAAACAGATACAAAATCCTTTCGGAGCTGGAATTTCTTTTCATTCTCTGTAAATAAATATGTTGTTACAAATTCACAAATACTCCAAATATTTCTTTATTGGGAAACTTCGGATTCTTTCGACCTTAGAATAACAATTTTATATTTGAGAGCTGACTACTTTAACTGGATTTAAATCGGCACGGATATCGTATGAATATACCCGGATATTATCCACACGTTGAGGGAGATGCTATTTCCGGTCTTCGAGTTGATAGTTCTTAATTACAATTTCTTATACCAATGCTGAAGACTTCAAACTCATTACAGTAATTTAGAATATTGCATAGCAGACTACTTAAACTGTATTTTCATCGGCACGGATATCTTATGGACATACCCGGATATAACCCACACTTTGAGGAAGATGCTATTTCCGGTTGATAGTTCTTAAATTAAATTTCTTATATCAGTGTTTCAAGATTACAACGCCCTTTGCCTTATATCTTTTGTAACTGTTTTTTTATTTTTTATTTTTATTTTTGTTATGCGTGTTTTTGTATAAGGCAATAAAGGATAAATAAATAAATAATTTCGAATATTTCATTGGATAGTATTGTAATCTGAAACTCGGACGGTTGGCGATAAGACAGCACAGCGGCTCGTTTGATCTGTGATACGCTAATATTTGTATTCTAACAACTTTACAGCGCACATTGCTTTCAGTGAACCTTCAATACACTAATAAACTATTGTGTTTGGTTCACGTAAGTAATGGACCTTTTAATTAAAACTTCATTAACAAATTCAAAGCAGACATTATTTATATCAATCTAATTGGTTTAACATTTGAATGGATGAAGTCGTATTTAATAAATAAAAATGAACTTTGACGTTTCACGACCAAACACCTTTTTTGGACACTCATTGGTGAACACCAGCAATTTATGGAACTAGCTGCCATTTCAGATATTTCTGAAGAGACTGGACTTAGGGTCCTTCAAGAAAAGAACGTACCTATTCTTGGAAACGCTCTTGCCGGCAATGTGGCAATTTGAGTGTCCATGGGCGGCTGTATCACTTAACATCAGGTGAGCCTGCCCGTTTGCCTCCCCATAAAAAAAAAACAAAAATATATAAATATATTTAAGATGAGAGAACTGACAACGCACTTGCGGTAGGCATTGCCATCCACCTCTGACGCCTCACCTCATTTACTCCTTTTGCTTTATCCGCGACCAATACTAAATATAAATCACAAACACGAACACGGCGATTTAATAAATTAGAAACTATTTCCTTCTCTCGCTGTTATTATGTTGAATTACTGATAAAGGGTGAGAGGACTGTATTTTCGAGAGTCACGCACGTGAAGGCTTTGCGTGTAAAAGTGACCTATTTAGTTTAACGTGCTACGTGAGTTCCGCAAGTATTTATAACCCGTCATGTGGCACTTGTGTGGTCATTGTAACACCTTACAATTGTGATAGCTATACTGTCTACTACTACGATAGTATAATAAAAAAAATGTGCGTATACTAGTGTACACACATAAGAAGTGAAACTTTATTATGACCTTATATATACATCTGCTACTTTTTAGAAATTGATTAAATAATGTTAAATTACATAAGATTAAACAAAAGTCTTTTATTATTATAGTCATGAATACAAATAATACAATTATTACATTTACCCTTATTACTAAGATTATTATAGAATTTCATTAAATGTAATAGAATTATTTAGAAAGAATTCCGCCAGGAAGTAAACAATGAAAAATCTACAAAGAATCGACCTCAGACTTCTAAAAATAAAAATAAAATATGTTTATTTTAGAATATAAGACGCCTCACTTATTTCACGTTATCAAATTTGAATCGATAGACATCCCTACTCATCGGCAAAGAAGACAGAGGGTGTAGGCCGAGAGAAAAAGCTGGTGAAAATACCTCTACTAGGCTAACTCTACCCACAAACCTAATTAAATCCTGAATTTATTTCGCCACATGTTATCGTTAAGAGCGAAATTAGTTCCGTTAATAACGTGGAGGCGAGCTGTCGCAGTAAAAACAGCAGAGGCTGCGTCAGTATGGCGGGAGACGAGCGTCGGACCCGGATTATCCGTTTAAATATTGTGACACCCGTGTTCTTAACTGCGGACCGCGGACCAATTACACGCGCCCGATTTATGCGGCTCGCCTTCGTCAAGATTTATTAACTAAACTCCATTTCGTGTATTTTCCGTCCAGTGAGCATTACTTCCACTATTTCTTTATTACCGGTCTGATTCGCTTTGAAATTGTAACTTTGTGTTCGCGACGTTATTAAATCCGCGCGCCCTGATTCCATACAATACTTTGACTGTAGTTCTTAAAAGGGACTTTGTCGTTTATGATCCAATAGTAACGGATATTAATAACTAAATAGTGTCTAGAGTGAATTGAAAGTTCAGTACGGTTTGGAAGCAATTAATCACATGATAGTTGGAGTTAATTAGGAGCCTTCAAGTGCGGTGCCGGCTCACGCTTGGCTCCGGTTACCGACTCGGTGACCCACTTACAGAATGGCGTACCTCACATATTCAGCGCTCGTTTGTCTATTGAACTAAACATATCATGGGACAGTTTCCCTATCAGCACTTAATCACGATCGGATTTCATCGAACACCCGACATAAACAGTTTTATGACTGGCATTTACGGTCCAACGAGGCGATGGGCTCAATTCAAGAGGGTCACGGTGGCCGCTTCTCAATCACAATATTAATAAAACATATATGAGAAACAGAATTCTATATAAACCGTACAACGATCACGAATTCATTCTCGTACACCTAAAATTTACGATCAAATAAATTTATTGTTCTGAAAGTTGCTTTTATGTGTCTTCTTTTTAATCTTTAGTATTCATATTTGTGTTGCCAATAGCCTTTAAAGCTTTTCTACCCAACTCAGAATTTGTCCTTACTAATCATAGTTACCTTAAATAAATGAAGCTTTCCTTTAGTAACATAAACATACCAAACCAAACATCGAATTATCGTCTGATTCTGCTATTCTTATCAAACACAAAAAAGAATCAAAGTTGATTGAGGCAGCAAACGGCAAAACCCAGCGCAAGCTTCAAAATTAACATTTTTGAAAACAGTAAAGTTTAAAGTGGGTTAGTTAGTGCGGTATGGCGGGGGCGGGGGCTCACTTGGCACTGGAGTACTTACAAGGTCAACGAACTTAAATTTTTTTGCTTCATTTGCAGTAAATTGGCGAATTTATCGGATCACGGCATGCGGGTTTGTTTTAGGACCAAAGAAAAAGGTTAGCATCATTTTAAATGTTAGTAATTTAACAAAGCTTTAACAAATCCGTAATATATGATAATCACCTAAAACTGGTAGCGAATTACAGGTGCATTGTAAAATATACTTAAACACAAAAGATTAAAGATGTCATTGCAATGAACGAGAATTCAAATTACGGCATTCATGCTAATTCGCAAACAAAATACAAAGTTGAGTTTTAGCCAGTCTTTACAGGGTCCACCCAAGAACCTTCTCACATTGCCAAGCTGGAATCCTCAAAGCAGGAAATGCCATGCCATGCAGACCTGGCAAGGAAGCATCATTGCCACAAGGCAAAGGAAGCTAGAATGACATGTGATATATGTATGGTTATCGGAGTACGTTTGTACATTTGTGACTAACCCACAGACGTAAATTATTTATTTCTTTATACGCATATCTTCCTGTAAAGAAATTATCAATCTGAGATATCAGACTGCTTTTGAATCACGATTTGTGGAGAAAGAATAATATAAAATGCTTTTTCCATCAAAACGGAACGACTATAATAATGAATGCAATAAATGCTAATAACCATTTTGTTTTAAACTAGAAACTATAAAAATAAATTATTATATTCGTCGATTATAATAATTACAATATGTAAATGGATTGCTGTTCGTTTGTATTCTCTAAAACTCGAGAAGGGCTGGACCGATTTGTCTAATTATGATCATGAAATATTTAGGAAAGTTCATGGGAGTACAATTGAATTTTCCATATAAATACTCCACCTAGATGGGAAAAGTTTGATGTCTCTTTATGTCACGTGGTTATCATATATGTTCCTCTGTTTCAAAGCTGTAGTATGAGGGGCGATCTCTTTGGTTTGTTTTATTAATTTTTATTAAGTTCTGACACAAATATATGTAAGGTGATGCGAATTTAAAAATTGATATATCTATATATATAGTTACCTTTCTTACTTCTATATTTGACTGTTAAAGTCGTCAGTTTCTCTCACAAATTTTAATAATTGTACCCCTGTAATTCAAGCGACTCAGGCACAATTTATTGGACATTTGGGTAAAACAGACCGCCAATCCCCTGATACCTAGTCAAGGTAACAATACGTAACAAATTGTATTTTATATAATATATCCCAGCTTTTATATATGTAGTATACTTTTGATAATATATTCCAAATTCAAATACTGTTTATAAATCTGATAGAGAACGATCTTCTATTCATAATGGACAATGATCGTCAATGGAAACAACCAAGGGGGAGATGAAGAGGAAGCCGTTAAAAAGCTAAGCTAAGCTAAATATAAGCTATTTTCTATAGCGTTATCGTTAGTAGGAAGCGGGTGGAGAAAGAAAGTCATGGACAGAGATATTTGGGAAAAGCTAGAGGAGGCCTGTGAAGGGATCTCGATGGGTACTGAAGGAAGTGAGGATATTAGCATAACAAGAAAAAATCGGTTAACTGTAAAGTCGGTTTACTGACGATAGTTGAACGTGACGACGTCATAAGAAAAAACTGATGGAATGTTTGCTTTAACAAAGGAAAATTTTAATTTTATTTGTTTGATAGATATTTTGTTTAAATATATAGAGGAGGTAAAAAAGTTACATTTATTTGAACGCATTAATACAATTATGTAATTTTTTTCCATTGTGCCTCTTTGTCGCTCGTTCCGCGCTCTCGCTTGTACTTCAAGCCTTAAATGGAACGCCTCAGAGCGAGGTAACGCCGCATGAGTCCTGTTTTTTCGTGATCTGATCTGAATCTGAACGACATTCAAAAGTATTATTGGAAAAAATGGCATTAATATTAACAATGAATAATCTCGTTAAGAACCATTATTTTTAAGTCCAGAACAAATATAGTACTGAGGTTTCCTTCCTACTCAGAGAACTTATGAGAAGACGTGCATAGACGAGTGCATCACTGACTCACTTCCCCGCACTATTGAGTAAACCTCCTTTTCCACGAGTTCCACGAGTTCCGAGTGGTTATATATTTAAAGCATCCTGATGATTTTGGAAGCATTACCAAAAATTGAGTTAGCGCAAAACATTTCCAAGTCACCAACTCTACGATATATTTAAAAATATGTATATCCAAAAAATAATATTATTCACAAAAATCTCGCAATTTCAAAACAAAACAGAGGATTTTGTCCATACGCCATGGAAATTAAAAATTACCCGTCTGTCATGGCATGATTTATTATTCTACTGAATCCGGGCGCGACCAAATCAAAGTCCGAGACAGACGTAAACACGCCCTTTTTAGCCTTATGTAAACACTGGGTACATGATTCCTCCTAATATAGAAATAGTTTTAACACGTGTCGCCCGACATTACTACGAACATTAGCACAATGATTCACCTACAAACAAATTACCAAACGAGCCTCCTGCACGTTTGCCCCCTGTTCTTTAAAAAAAAAATACCATGGTTCCGGATAGTGTTAAATAAAATTGTGCTAATAACGGAGTTGTAGGTTTTCTTTAAAAAAAAATCTACGTCAACAAATTAAATAAAAAAAATCTTTTTTAATTTTCGTATCATAAAAGTATGTTTTGTCTTTGAATTTGACAAATGACCCAATCAGGGAAACAGCTGTTTTTGGGTTTTACAAAAAAAATAGCGCAGGCAACTTATATTTACGTTTTTAATTTAAAATAAAAACCAATATATTATCAGTAATTAAATCTATCTAGGGGCTACTACTCTTCTTGTTATAATATTTCGGCACGCTTCTATGATTATTATATTTTTTTATTGTCTTCGAATTTGGTGCATAAAATAAAAAATTCTTCAATCGCTTTTCATGTACCTACACTATAATTGTCTGCTTACAAAATGGACATAATATGATAAGTTTTAAATAACATTCTTTAGCGTTTAACCCGACCACAAATTAATAATACTATTAACGCATTTGAACGAAAATGAAATTAAGTATTATTAAACTGAATCTGAATTAACTAGGATTTAAATTTGTATTAACCACTTTCGTCGCTACTCCTCTCTTCGTAGCACAGCCAGCAACGGAATTTTGGGCATTGACATATCGAACGACGTATAGCTTAATTGAGTACCTATAAGTTGACCGCATTCAACGAGGAACGACTCACATCGTGGACCAGTCACATTCCGAGCAAAGGATCTAGCTCCTTTGGTATTGCGTAGAGATTTAGGGTCTCTCTACATCTTCTGCCACACTTAGAACTTGTTTGGATTTATACTAATTTGAGTATCGAAATTCCAGCCGTATCACCTCCACTTCCGTCGTTCCACAACTAAGCGTATTTAAGGTAATTTCTGCCGTGCATCACCACTATGTGTAACCCACTGACGTATTTCTGAACCAACTCTTGGGTGATGTATTAATGTATTAATGATGTATTAAAATAATGAACTTAGCATTATGAATAAAAGTTTGTGTTTGAAAGAGATGAGTCAGGACCGGATGAAAAATAATTATTCGGGTTACAATGTCATCAATTCTATGATTCATCGTAGAAATGTTTAACTTAATTGGTCATCAGTTCAACAACGGAAGATTCCCAAGGTCAAAAATATTTTCCAAATTCCTTCTACCAAAACATACCTAGGAGTTCAGTCACCTATGTAAAATATGCCGTAGATTTAGTACTATGTATGATCTTCTAATAAATAAAAAAATAAGATTTTACCTAATTTATTGTCTATTAAGAAACATCAAACCAAAAAATTACTACAAAGTTTTATATTACGCTGAATTCAAAACTATAAATGAAATAATTGAACTCACAAATATAGCTACTTTTTAAAAAAATCTGTGCCGCACAACCTTTTTAGGGCTGGGGGTCCGATTTCTGTATCTGTTTTAAGATCATATTTCAATAGGCAATTAGGTGATAACACTCCTGGGCGTGACATATGGATGTAAAGCCAGTATACTCACGAACTTTTCCTTCACCGTGCGAGCGTGCTAAATGCACACATGGACATAAAGTCCATTGGTGCACGTCCGGGGATCGAAATTACAACCTCAAGCATGAGAGTTACACGCTGAAGGCACGTGGCCAATACTGATCATACCTACTGTTTAACTATAACCCATGGATTTTTTTTAGCCAACGACTGGTTAATAAAACTGTTCAATTATTAAAGTACCGTCCCACAATTTAATATTCGAGATAAGGCGTTCGGAGTTAAACAATCTGTTTACATCGGGACCGAAGAGGGTTTGATCATGTTCAAAATAGATTAGATAATTACATGTTGAGTGACCGACAAGGCTACGAAATAAATGAACCGTTACGCAATTGTAATATACAGTTTGTAAATTCAAAATCAAATTTGAAGTTTCTAGTACATACTATAAAATAAATCTAAAGGTCATGCTTGTGCGCGGAATAAATATGTTGAAATTAGTAATCAGAAAATAGTAAAAAGTTAAATAAAACGAAATTTACGGATAATTGAGTTTTTATTTGAGTTCTACATCAGGACCTTAATTAACTATTCTATCTATTAAAGTAGTACAAGTGAATTGTTATAGAAATAAGTATCCTATTTTTTTTAATTCGTGACTTATTATTTTAAATAAATGACTGTGACCAAAATTATAAAAGAAATCAGATTCTTTGTATTCTTTTCAATATAGGCTGCAATGATTACCCATTTTAAGCTTCCCGTAGCATCTTTTCCCCCCTATAAAAAAGCAGCACCGCAAAAAAGTAGCTGATCCTTCACAACACAGAGATTGGTTTCTAGGTCTTTTTTATTAGCTACCAAGTATGAGTTTTTTTTATTAATTTATTTTATTTCCCCTTAGCAGCGTCAAGTATGTAATGTAGTAAGGACTAAACGTATTATTTATTAATTAAGACGTTAAGACAGTAGTTATAGTATAAAACAATTTTTAGGGCAAGGGGCAAATCGCCAGGGAGCTCATCTGATGTTCAGTGATGAGCCCATACACATTCGCAATGCCCGACGAATCGCGATTGCGCTGCCGGCCTTTTAGGAATTAGAACTATCATTTCATGAAGGACCCAACATTTTTAGCACAGAGATGCCCCTTCCTATAATACGAAGGGCAGCCTGTGTGTGTGTCTCTTGCCTGTATATATGGTATTTTAAAATTCCCTCAATTTATATTTCTAATTGAAAGCCAGTCTTCCTAAACTTGTCGCAATGAACCGTTTCGTCAGTTAAAAGACGAAACATTCACAAAAACACACACTTTAAACATCAAACGGAGAATGTTTTCAACATTTTGGAGTTTTATTACAAGCTCGTGACCAAAAGGTTCATTTGTTTGTTCTCGAAACGTCTGCAATACTTTGTCATTACGTGAAGTGATTCATCCGCTTGTCCCGTTTTATGTATAATTAAATGGTTTATAATTTTCTGGATCTTATGAAGCTAATGTTAAGCGTCCGTAGCCAACTTTTAAATTAAAGACTTATTCCAGAATATTAGTTCAGTTACTAACGTGTATCTACTACTGAGCATAAATCAGGGTTTTTAGTTATATTTAGAAAATTGGTACGCTTGCTTATAATTATATGTGAAATTGCGGTAGTGGAATCCACAGACATTGAATTTTTATACAAGTCTAAACACAGATTAGGGTTTTTAGATTATATTAAAAAATTGGTACGCTTGCTTATAATTATATGAGAAATAGCGGGTATGGAATCCACAGACTTTGTTTTTTATAGACGTCTAAACACAGATTAGGGTTTTTAGATTATACTAGTAAAAATTACCTATTAGGAATCCAGATGAGCTCCATCGAAGGGGAGGATTAGATGACTTTTAATTGTAAAATATACGTTATTACAGCAATAAAGTTTCCTCGCGATGTTTTTCTTTCAACGTTCGAGCGAATGTTAAATGTTAAAACCGCATATAGAAAGTCCATTGGTGCACAGCCGGGTACCGAACCTTAGTCTCAACCTCAGGGATGGGAAACGCTTGATGAAGCCACTAGGCCAACACTACTCTTTGATAATAGGGAATTATATATTTATTTATCTTAGGAATTATTAAATCATTTAAAGCATACATAATATAAAAAAATCCAGCTCAAGTATAAAAACAAACAATTAAAAGAGATGCAGATTTGTGTCTGCCTAAGTACTTGAGCGTCCACATAATGACTGGTAAATGAAAGGTCATATAGATATTCCTCGTTGCAACTAATAAAACAGGTATTTTTGTAGTCTGGACATAGAAAATGTTATTCGCCGTTAATAACGACATCCTTATTGAATTCTCGGCTTCAAAGGTTAAGATTAAATATTAACACGTGAAGGAATTCGATGTCGAAAGGGATCCGCTCATTCTAATGACTTCTATAAATAAAATAGATAGTTGAAGCTGTCAATAGTCAAACAGGAAGGACTATAGTGGTATTTCTGTAACCTATGGACCAAGTCTACGATCGTTTTTCATCTAAATATAAATCGTATATAATCTAATATCATATAAAAATATGAGCAAATATTATTTGTTTAAAAATAGTTACTACCTAATCTCGGACCTAGCGAACATAGACAGAATAATTTGTCAAAATCGGTTATGACATTTCGGTGGAGAGTTGTTACGAACATTAGGACGACATTGTATAGATTTAGAATCCTCTTAGACTAAGAAACATAACTTCCTTAGTACTTGAGTACTTCCTTACGTCAAAAATCCAATTACTTTGATACACTGCAGTCATATTTTGAACTACGTTAATTTTTTAACATAGTAAGTATAATATTCTTCACTGTTTTAACAAATTGCACGTAAAACTCGCATTCTACGTTTGTTAGTTTAACTAGGTATATTAGATATGCATACTAAATATATATGTAAAGAAGCTATGATTCTTTATTATATACTAGATGACGTTTACAGCCATCCCGGTTGAAAAAAGTTTGAAGTTTGACAGAAGTAAAAGTCATTGTGATTGAAATCAATATTGTTTAATTGTGAGGTTACTGTAAAAGGGATTGATAATTTTAATAATAGACTTTTAATGTCGTTTCTTTATTTTCAGGTAGGATATTGTTATTTAAGTTAAACAATGTAATTAGTATAGTGTGTAAGTACTAAAATAAATATCTTTATTTTCAGAGCAACACAATTGTTTATTTGAATTTTATCAATTCCATATAAAATAAGATATATAATCTTATATATGTTGAGCGTATTGAAAAGTTATAGTCCATATTCAGTATATATATGTACATTATAACAGCACGTTTAAGTTACTCTGGGGCTTGCCAAGGTACTTCAGTGTGTCCAGTATGTTTGCTGAGACCCAAACGGAGGGTTTCAATGCTATCATTCGGAAAAGGGTGGCAACCTTGATGCATCATGTTAAGTACGGATACCATTGGTGTAAATGAGTTGATTACAAAGAAAATGCATGTTTTAAAACGTTGGTATACACTCCATGCCTCACTGTTGGAGTAGTTTTGTCTATTAACCAAAACTAACATAGGAAATGAAACGGAATTATTACTAACTCTAACTAAAGCAAATTTTCATATAAAGAAGTTATTATTACTTAAATTTCTGAACTAATTTAGTTAATTTCGGTCGGAATTTGGTTTGACTTTGACCAGAACTCGACAAAGCTGGATAGACATTATAAATTACATAAAGTTTGGGATATTTAAATATTGTAGACAATAATTTGGGATCGATCGTATTATGTAATTTAAATGTGTATTAATCTATATTTATCACTACAAGGAAAAAAACCTATTTTTTTAAAAAGTGTCTTATTGTGGGGGGGGGGGGGGGCAAACGGGATGCCCAGAAAGGACAGTCGTCTGTGTCCATGGACAGGCGTCCTCAAGTAGGCACTTTAAGTGGGGGCATTGCCAGCCTTAGAGAGAGGAGTAGGTATACTCATTCTTTAAATCATTGGAGATCTTATCTCACAGGGTAAAATTCCACATCGCTAATTGTATTTCCTAATCTAGATTGTAATTTTTTTAATGTATAAGTTATGTTCTCTTTATCATTGTAATGTTTCTCTCTAAATTGTCACTGAAGCATAGTTTTTATTTTGTCTTTTAAAAATAAGTCTTTGGTAGATAAATTTCAAGAAAATTATGGCTAAAATTCCAGCGAAAAAAGATCGCGTCGTTATCTCTGGCGTTATATGATTTTCTTCACCGTTCTATAGTGAAGAGGTGGCTCTCGTAGGCGGAGGTTGTACCCGCACTTGACCCACAACACAACAACCCACTGACTTCGTAACAGATCTCACACTAACAAATATTATCTTAGAGGATCGCACTGAGGAAAACCTCATCAAATGAAAACATTTGATTTATGAACAAATTCAACACTGACGTTGAGAAGGTACGCTATTGTATCAGATTTAGCATTCTTTAAAAAATTAAGGACAAGATATTTCTTTAGTGTATTGTGTAGGATTTGTTTTTAAAGAGAAACTTGAACATTTTTTTTACAACTGGGGGCAAACGAGCAATGTACCGCATATTGTCACGTTGCCAAAGAGATCGCATGTGCAATGCCGTCCTTTTAAGAAGTGGTACACTCTTCTCCTGTAAGATCCTAATTCCGAGACTCCACGAGAGTTTCAACTTCAGACACAAGTTTGTTCCGATACTGATCGACAGCTGGCCGAAATATACCTGTACGGCCAGACTATAAAGTCCGATTGGTTAGGAAATATTTTGTTGAACATGACAGGAACGGAGGCGCAAATAGCTAAACAAATTAACGGAACAAAAAAAATTAAAGAAATTATTCATTTTTTGACGATAACCTAATGCTTTTAGAGCAAGAATAAAAATAAATACATATAAACAAAAATTAAATCCCAAAACCGTGGCGTTTATCAGCAGTGCAGGCTTAGCCTTACAGATATAATTTAAAAATATATATAATTTCTTTCCAAAGGCGTGGCGTATTAAATTTTCATAGGTTTTAAATAGTAAACAGGACAGATTCCATATTAAGAATAAAAATTGTTAACAGAATCCTATTACTTTTATATACTTGTGGATAGAACTTATATTCATATAATATATCAGAGGAGTTGTTCGGATGAACCTGCAGCTGATTAATCATCAGACGTCGAGGCAGAATGCGAAATTCCACCAGTATCACCTCGACGTCCGCCGTCCCACAACTGAGCGTTTTCCAAGGCAGTTTTTGCCACGCATCAACACTTTGTGGAACCAGGTGCTCACTGAAGTATTTCCGAACCAATTCGTCTTAAGGTCCTTCAAGAAAAGAGCGTACCAATTCTTAAAAGGCCGGCAACGCACTCGCGAGCCCTCTGGCATTGAGAGTGTCCATGGGCGGCGGTATCCATTAACATCAGGTTAGCCTCCTGCCCGTTTGACACCTGTTCTATAAAAAAATTTAGTTCTTACTAGTAAAAGAACTATACAACTATTATAATTTAATAAGTTTGGTTTGGTGCAATATCGTATTAGATCCTAAGCAAGTTTTGTGAGTAAACATCTACACCCTATGCGTTTAAAGGAGCAGGATGGCCTTCATCAAAACTCATCTTGTGTGATTTATGTGGGTAGGTAGGTAGGCAGGTGGGCGGGAGCAGAAATATCACAAGTCCTTGTTACAATTACAGTTGTTTAATCAGCACGGGGCTTAATAATCGAAATACACAGTCAAATGAGCAATGTACAGTCTAAGCAACACGTCATCAACTTAATTATAACACTAGATTAAATTATCACTCGGATGCAAAGCGATTCGTCACAAGCGTCCCATCACCGTCTCAGACAACAGTGTGTCAAGATCTCACAACCATCGACAATGACGCTTCGCTAGGCTGACTTTGACAGCTAAAAGTCAACCTGAAGTCTGACGTTAACATCTACACCTTATGCGTTTGGATTTTGTTTGTTTGTGTTTTATGTCGTCGTCGTTCATTCTTGTACATCTTACTCATAGATAAGCTATTAAGTTCTCGGTCTAAAACGCTGCACATCTTCGTGACGCTAATATTATTATTATTGTGTTTCATCCGTAATAATGCTACCCTCATACGGCTAAAGAAGTTTCACTTCAAAAATTGCGTTATGTTAAATCATCGGGGATAAATAGGATATGTGCCAACAAGCAACCAGTAAAGAACGCCTTGAACAAAAGGTCAGATTTTGTAAGATTTAATTTGGTAAAGTGTCCTTATAGTAATTATAAAACAAACTACTTGGTATAGCAATAAATTTTAAATGACCATCACAATCTGTAATGTCACTGACACGCCCGCTATTCAATTTCCTCACTTACACTTTTCTTTACTAAATTACAGGTTGTCATTGCAGGAGCCAAGGCTACCCACGCAGGCTTTCTCGCGGCTCGAAATTGAAGCTCAAAGTAAGTTATTTTGGTTTATTCCCTATGTAGCTGGTTATTTTTTTAATTATTTAAAAGTAAATCCGTATACTTTTTAATAATACTTTTTATCAAATTGACTTCGGGTCCTTCATCAGCGTTTCAATATTTAGAGGCCGGCAACGCACTTGGGAGCCTTCTGGCAATGTGAGTGTACATGGGCGGTGTCACTTAACATTAGGTGAGTCTCTTGCCGGTTTGCCTTATATATAAAATAGAGTAATTAAGAATCCCACTTAATTTTGTATTGAATACCAGCAATTTTCAATCAACCAAAAATAAACTTATTAAGGTGGCTTCATCTTTCACACTTATTCTGCCGGACTTTTTATTCTGATCTATACGTTGTCCTGAAGCAATTCTCGAATCCACTTAAAGTTTGAACTCCAATAGTCATCAAAATAGGTTTAGGACTTAAATTACACGTTAAAGATATATTCATATAATTACTATCAATAAAAGCCTCAATTACATTTATAAATTAATTGTTTATCTATAATACATTTTAACCTTCCATAAATAGCCATACTCGAATTTTAGTAAAGAAACGAACATCATATATATATATGGATAGATAAATTACAAGTAACAATATATATTATTTAGTATACCACACAGGTAATACGAATGTTATAGCGTTTAAGTCACGTTTTGCTAAAAACTCCTAAACCGTTGTTTTAGACTTATAGTATTTTACGCAAGTAAAGCTTTCTAAGAAGAGTTTTAAAAATCGAATTACAGTTTCTAGGCTTTCAATCTTGTAGTCGAAGGCTGGCTTACGTTTTGTATTTTAAAAAAGGTACCAAATCGACTTTCTGGTCACTGGCGCATTCGTTTTTGTGCTCGGACACTTTCATGCTCCAGTGAACTTCAAATGATGTGCAATGGAGCGACCGAACACATGTCATATGTACAGCTAATCTATCCCATTAGAGCCTCGTCTATTATCAAAACGCTATAAGGAATAAATAAAATATACATTGTTTAATTAAAAAAAAAACGTGTGCAATTCACACGTGGTGTACGTGAAACCTTAAAAATTTTCAAGATGTAATTTAAATATCAATGTTGATAAAAACAACAATTTGGCCTAGTGGCTTCAGCGTGCGACTCTCATACCTGAGGTCGTAGGTTCGATCCTGGACTGAGCACCTGAGACTTTGTTTTATGTGCGCATTTAACATTTGCTCGAATGGTGAAGGAAAACATCGTGAGGAAACCGACATGTCTTAGACCCAAAATATCACCGTGTCTCAGGCACTGGAGGCTGATCACCTACTTGCCTATTAGATTTAAAAATGATCATGAAACAGATACAGAAATTTGAGGTCCAGACCTTAACTTAACAAACTTAATTGTAGCGCAACTGTTGTTTTTAATGAACTAAAGAATAAAAGTTTGGATAAGCCCTCTATACCTGACACGACTTTTGGGTATTGCCGGGTTCCTCATGATGTTCTTCGATGTACGAGCGAGTGTGGATTACTCACGTCGGAAGTCCATTTGATCCTGGGAATTGAACCTACCACCTCAGAGTTGACGCACACTAATGCCACTAGGCCTACAACACTCCTTACCTGATGAGTATTTTTATGGCAGACCCAATGGTAACTTCAGATTTTACATAGAATAATTTAGTTAAGAATAAAAATATCCTATGACGAGGGATATTCGATTCCTGAGTTACTTCAAAGTTAAATAATAATAATTATTATTATTATTTATTTAAAGTTTGTTACACAGGAAAAACTTATATCTAATTGCGCTAGTTATGTAAACAAAATTAGTCAGGTTTATCTGACGCTGAACTAGGTGTGAACCTGTATTTCAGCATACAGCGCCAAACCCCTTAAATATATTAGACAAAACCTCTAGCATCAATTACATGACTCATTTGCGAAACTTATCTTAATATGTATAAATCTCCTGTCACGATGTTTGTCCGCGATGGACTCCTAAACTACTTAACCGATTTTAAATTAAATTGGCACACCGTGTGCAGTCTGGTCCAACTTAAGAGATAGGATAGCTTAGATCTTTAATTATAGTCGCAATTTTATTTTATTGCATATTATTTTTTTATTATTTGATGCAATTCTAACAGATGGCGCTGTGTTAAAAGTACCAATGTTTCACATTAGCTAACTACCTTTCACATAATTTCTCTTACCGTTTCCCTTGAATAGTTTACTACTATATATAACAAAAACCTTAGCCAAAGCAACGCTTGCCCGAGTCTGCTAGTATGTTATAATTTACAATCTATTTTTTGCAAGTAATTATATTGTGGTAGTAATTGTTAAATACTTAGATATTTCCCTATTTAGTCTTCTTATCCTACCGGGAGACGCTAAAAATTCAATATTAAAGTTATTCCCTATTATGACTTATTAAAAAATAATATGACGCTATGACGTACCCATTATTAAATCCCGAGACAAATTACTTAATCATGACATTTACGCGAAAAACTGGACCTTTGAAATGTGGTCCCACTTTCACCATAATACGTTCGTTAAGTAATATTATAGTCGAAGTGAGTTATTGCTTAATGGCGTGATATTTGAGATTGAAGTTTATTAAAAACTTGCTGAGCGAGAAAATACAATGAAATATATAATTACTGCTTTTGTCATTTAGAAACAACGTAAACGTGGAAAAGAAATCAGTTTTTCTTTTATTTTGTAATTATTATCCAAAATTAAAGTCAATTTATAGGTTTTATCTTTGGCATATTATAATAATAGTCCTAGAAAAAAGCGTACCAATTCTTAAATGGCCGGCCATTTGGCAATGTGTGTGTCACGTCTGGTGCGTGAGACTCCTCCCATTCGTCCACTCTTATAAAGAAAAATTTGTAAATACATATTTGAATAACATATTTTACGTCGTATTATTACATATGTAAAGAAATACATTTGAAACAAAAATATAAGCACAAATTATGAAATCGCCTTTCTTCTAATTTTTAAACATTGTAAAAACGCACTTCATAGGTTTTATCGAAACTTTGTATGTCCATCTGTTAGCCCACACCCGCGACGGGAAGCCCTCAGAGTGCGCCCCTATTACTTTCCAATGAATTATATATCCCATGTTATATTTATAATATAAAAGCTTTATATTTCAAGTAATCAATTCCACAATTGGACCTTGGATGGAGACTTATCGAGAACTATGACCATTGGAGTTCGTATCTCCAACGGCAGAACCCCACCGGGAGTTGAATCAACAGTTGACTAGTTCGCAATGTCTTGTGAAGCTGTCGATGATTTCAAGGTAATGCGGGTGAAATATTGAGTTAATTTGGTGATAAACGAAATATGTCAAAATCCAAAACATTTTCGACCTAAGGACCTTAAAGACGTGGTTATAAATGATCGTATTATATGCGCATAGATAAATAGACTAATAAAATAAAATCTAGACATAAAATCAAAAACATCTAGACTAATTAAATATGTAAATATATTACAAACTACTTACACTATAACACAGACGACTTAAAAGTAAAAGAGAACATTATTTTCATCAAACGATCCGAACTGAAAATGTATTATGTTAAAAACTCGACACAGTCAGATATTTTAGCTAAAAATACTCAATAAAAAAGCGCGGTAAATGGAAATTGTTCACATTTCCCGGTGTACATACTCTGTGGTAATCGGTATCACTGAATGCTGGCACATTGTTTAATTAGCCATTTAATAAACTAAATGACGCCATTACATTAAAATATTATGGATGATATGAGCACGCTCCAACCTGACACGATATCCATGCCCGTGGTTTACTAGTTTATTAATCTGCAGGTTTGATACCAAGAAAAATAATTGTTTTTAGTTGTTTTAAAAAATATCAAAATGTATATAATATTTGCATTTTAACACGGAACTACATATTTTATTTAGGGGTAAATTGAGGTTTTTCTAATATTGACACAATGGCAGAAGGAACGGAATAATTTTAATTAATAATTAAATTTTACAAAACGTTTTTTCTTATTATATAATCATAAAATGTAAATATGTAGTGTTTAAATTAAATCGTTGTCAATTTAACGTGCCAATGACCTAATCAATACTTAATACGTCTCAGATTGAAAACAATTAATAATTTATTGTTAATTATATAGTAAATCGTATATGCCACAGATTAATTTATTTCCAACACACTTATTCGCGACGCCCCGCTTAACGACATCAAACACCGCTCTCTTGCCTCCACAAATTTTATTTGTTTTAATTTTTTAATTATTACTATACCAAAAATATCGTGGATCTTGGCAACTTTTGCGGCCATAATCTTGTAAGTAAATTACAACAAACGTTATTATTATTACGTTAGTTATTCTGATTATTACGATTAATCTTTCTAAATTATCACACGGTTATAGATGTCTATATGTGATACATTTTAAAACTACCTGCGTATGTAATGCCGGGTTAAATTTATTATTAGATATATTTTATGTCATCAATCAGTGGCGCTACCTTTGAGGTCTTGTCCCCAGATTGTTTGTTTCGTGTGGATGAGGGTAGGGACAAAACGACAGACGCGGATGGTGATTGCCGAGTATTGGAAGCTTTTAAGTCATATATTGTATCTTTTGTGATATAAAGTTTTGGATTATTTCAGTTATAACTGTGTTGATTCCAGTTTTATTTTGTTATGTGGCTATCTAAAATGTTTATGTTTTTAGGTATAGCTTTGCGAAATGCCCTCAAATTAGGTGTACATTTATTGAATAATAAATTAACAATATGTATGTTTGGTAAGCATTTCCACACATACAAATTGCGCCGACATCTATTATGTTTATTATAAGACACAGACAACTTAGGTTTCAAGATATAATATATTTTAATTATTATATCTTGAAAGCTAAGTTGTCTGTGGTCCCTTTTATAATCATAGTAATATGTGATTACTTTGTTCTATTTTATAGTAATAACAAATTACGTGGCCAGTGCAATACACGCCGGCCACATTTTAGGCACTAATTTGGATTTCCTCTCGATCTTTTGCTTCATCGTACGAGTGATTAATGCGCTCATAGCAAGTCCATTGGTGCTAAGAGTTTGAACGACATCAGCTGCTTGCCCAACGTGCACACTGCTATGTAAAAATTAAAAAGAAAATGTGATAATTTCCAACGACCTTAACCACATTAGCTACTTTATGTTCTTTATACCCTCATTAGGTTATCCTACTGATGTTATACCTTTAAACGATATATTTACTAAAAAAAATTAATCGCCGAATTGATAACTTTATGTGTTTGACATATTTTTATTTCTTTTATCACAATTGAAATAAATTCTCGTAAATATATTCAGAGACTTTTTATGTCGTTCATAAGTGTACCAATTTATATATAACTAAATGTTGATATATGGAACATTCTGTACAGCCATACACTTGTTATATTCACAAAAGGAAGTAAACAATAGATGTTTATTGTTCTAATTCCGGACTCTAGCGGAATGGGGACTCAGTGACGGGAGGGCGCGGTCTGTTTGCGCAGGCGACGATTATCGTGTTTGTAGTGTTTGATATTAGCGATAAGTCGCCAATTACGCGATAACGTGACAGTTGGCCGCTCCCGTCAATTGAGGACCTAAAAACCGCACCCTAAAACTTTTATTGGTCCACTAGACCAAGAAGGAATTAATTTTCTATTTTTGACAGTTGACATTAACATGTCATAGTACCTTAGGGTAATATAAAAAAATCATAATATTACATGTGTAATATGTATGGGTAGAGAGAGATGGCCATCATACAAATTAATAAGGAATTTCAAGGATCAATGATCAATAAAACTCTTTTTATTGAAACATGTACAGTTACAGATAAAACATACTAAAAATCCGAATACTATATTATTTATATGTAAAATTGTATAGTTATATTTATTAACTTCAAATTGTAGGGGTTGAGAACGTAATTTAACAACAGTCCCGAGAGATTCATAAAAATAAACAAAGAGCGATTACAGCAAGGGCTAGAAGTCAGTAGCGGCTATGAATGAAAATAATATAATTCACATTGTGTGACCATAGTCTCAAGCAAATCTAAAGATAAAGTATCACAAGCGGCTACTTTCGGCATAAAGGCGTCATTAAAATTTGAATTTAGAACAAAATAATATCGTGATTATACAAAATAATGTCATAGGGTGTCAACACATTAAGCATTAAAGGCAAATTTAAACAATTTAAATAATTAACGTGATTGCAAATGAATGTCAGTCCTGAGGAGGTTTTACCTTATTAGGTTTTATGTTATAAACGCAATTTGAAATTTGAATTTAGAACACAACGTCACATTTTGATACAGTCCAAGTATGGTGTCGTTTGTTACATACCTAAATACCAATCCTTATCTATGATACGAAATTTAAATTTGGAACAATTCCAATAATTAACAAGATGGTGCAAATGAATGTGCCATAAGGAGGTTTTATACTAAAAGAGCTATTTGAATTTAGAACACAAAGTGATTAACCATATCTTGAGTAGCTACAATTTAAAACAACCAACTGTTATTAAATAGCATATATATATTTAGTTTCGGTATGGAACAAACATTCATAAATTAGCATCGATTTCCTATAATTCTAACATAAATTCTACATGTAATGTTTTGATGTGTTAATATAGATAGAAATAAGCTTGGAACTTATGTTGTTCGCATAAGGCTTCCCATAAACATGAAATCTTATACCACGACATCTGCACATATGTGCAACCAAGTAAATAGATTTTAATGATAAACCCTTTGTTTATAAATGCATCAGTCAATGTTCTACACTTGTTTAACTCGTAGAGCACATTCAATCAGCTGCAGGCTGCTCCAAAATTTTCCGCCGTTGAAGTACTTGGCGATTTTAACGCCCGTAACACCGAATGGCTCGCTTAGATACCACAGCTCATTCCAATGCGCTTGATCCTGCATAGAGATGTTGGTTCCATCTTCTACCGCATTTATCATCTATGGTTGGATGGGGTTATAAAGATTATTCGGAAAATTACCTGTGTACCAATACCATAAATCGTAGACAATAAGAAAAATGTATCAGATTTTGACATACTATTCCGGTATGAGTAGGTATGTCAAAGTTGTAATGCAGTCTCGTTTTGAATATCACTCTTCTAGGGTCTGTTTCACAATGTCCGGATAAGTTCCTAGAAATTTGTAGGATAAACAGTATTTTTGCGTTTCACGACTGTCAGATAGCGCTATTCGTCATGAAACGCCAAGTATCTTATTCGGAACTTTTATCTTTCGATTAATTTAAGTGTTGCATAGCTAATTGGTACTTTATCCATACATTGTGAAACAGGCACTTAGTCTAATTGATGGTAGAACAAGAAAAAGCGAGTGGCAAGTATCACGGTCTCTTCCGTCAAGTTACATAATAATATTTGGGTAATACTAAAAACATTTAAAAACGGTAAGTAATAACGCTATTTAGCGAGCACTGCTCCTTGACACTATTCCTTATCACCACACCTATCCATATATCAAAATGATTATTAGTTTATTGGAAATTATAATCATAAATTTAATATTTTTATTGCTTATCGTGTATTTATTTTGATAGATTTTAACGCCTATACGATATTTGTGTAATTTACAATAATTCAAATACTGTACGTTTACTGGTACAGAAATATAATATATATTGGGAAAATATTAGAATATTTAATAATTTATTAGCAGGGCATGTTTGAAAATATGGAAAAAGCCCTTTCAAGGGCGCATATAGAATGCACGTCCACACAGTCAGTTTTTAAAAGATCGGACACATTTGTTGTATATGTACAAGTAAACCACTTAATCTCTCCGCTGTTTTGCTAGTATTTTTTAACTTCTTGTAAACAAAAAAAGCAAAACAGCATGAAATTCAACAGTAGCAAAAGTGAAGAACTGTCTTATATTATACAAAATGTGTGTATCTACGTATACTGTAGATAAAGCATTATTAAGATGTGTTGAAATTTAGTTAGTAAATAAATTAATAAAGTTAGGAATGACTGTGGTACCACAAAAGCTTATTTGTCTTATATCAATTAAACTTGTGATAAATGCTCTCTTTTTGATAACCTATTTGCGCATTCCCCGCAGTTCAATGGCTCCAATGATATGTGGAACTCGACTCACACCAGGCATCCTTTCTGCTACTCGAAGAGCAGGGTCTATTAAACTAGTGCATACCGCCGTATAGTGTTCGCAAGCACCGAATTGCCCTAGATATTTTTAAGTCTCAGTATATGTCCCAAATACCAATAAATCCTGTTTTACACTAGGTCTATTATTTATTTCGATTCGTTCTATTGGATAATTCCAATTCTCAAAATAATGTCAAAAAAGAAAAAGCCAACCACGAAGTTTTTACTAAAAATATTCATAGAAGTTTTATGATTCATGCAAATTCTAAAAAGAAGCTACTGATTTGTTTCCATATCAAATTTAATTATTTCATTTCTTATCAACAAAAACTGCTACTGAACACGTGGCTGTTTAGGCATTGTTCCCTTTGCTTACCCAGAATGGGTGAAGGAAACAAAAAAAAATCTCTGCTCATATTTTTTATAGGAAATAAATGGTAAATTAGTTAAGTTCAATGTGTTTTTATTATTTTATTAAATTTATTCATTGTTTCGCAACTGTATTAAATCAGTTGTTCAGTACACGCGCGGAACCATCATAGCAACTTGTTCCGACTGTCAACCCTCACAATAATAATGAAATTATATTAATAAATGTATATTAGCACTGCGATTTTACCAACGAATATTATAAGGGAGTTTTCGTATTACCACGTCGTCCGTAATTCCACAACTGAGCGGTTTTCAGGTAGTTCTTGCCGAGCACCACCATTACGTAGAGGTTTAAGGTTCGTGTAGTCAGTTTGCGCACTTTGACTCATAATTGGTCCGTTGTGTGTACTATGTAGAACGATGGCCACCGATTTATTTCCTATCTAATTCGACTTAGGGTCCTTCAAGAAAAGAGCGTACTAATTTTTAAAAGGCAACACCCTGGCCAGTCCTCTGACAATGTGTCAATTCACTTCTCGCTTCCTCTCAAAGTGGATGACTCCTTCAAGCTATTAATTATAGTGGTGAGCTTCCCCCGGTAGCTTCGAGATAATCCCACCACCTCGAACCTTTGATCCTACCCAAAGGGCTGTTAGGTCTCCTGGTACAGGCATCCCGTACTTATCTATATATTTATATATTCACTATTTATGTGTTAGGGTACGTCTGTAGGGCTTAGGCATCCGTAGGGTTGTTAGGTTCTTACGTCTCACCTTCTCATATATTTAGTCATATAGTGCAAAACATACATTACATATACTATATAGTTACTCTTGACATCAAATGAGGCTCCTACACGTTTCTCCTTGTCACATAGCAAAAAGTGTACTGGGGTGACTCAGTGCTTACTCAATGGCTGGCTCAACTCGCACGTGATGATCACAACCGATGACGGTCTCACGTGGAGCTTAACACACGTCCTTATCGAGTGTTGATAGTAATAAAACATATAGAACGCATTAATAAATTACTTACGGTATTTTTATGACGTTTATTCAATTTTGTTGCTGTGTGTGGTTCAATGATATTACTCTAATTGCATTGCTTCGGTCTAGTGCGGCCGCGTTTGGGATGCGAGCGTCTACACACTTACTCCGAATCTGATATTTCGAAATCATCCTTAAATATTTGTACTTTTTTATACGTAAAACATCTTGAATGGTTAGCAGGACGCGGTCACCCAAGAAGGATTCATATCCACAGGTGACTAACAGATTACTTCAACTAAAAGTAAATAAGAAAGGACAAAAGGACCAGAAAATCAAGTACTGAACTGGTGCCGAAGAACAAATAAAAAGGGTAAGACGGTGGAGAGATCAAATTAAGAACAGAGGTATATGGCAGAGAGTGGCACATTGCATAGCTTACATCTCAATTTATACCCGCAATATTGTTTTATTGCAAATATTTGTTTATTATTTGATACAATTTTAACAGATGGCGCTGTGTTAAAAGTACCAACGTTTCACATAAGCTATCTACCTTTCACATACGTTCTCCTACCGTTTCCCTTGAATGGTATACTACTATGTAATATAACAAAAACCTTAGCCACAGCAACAAGTCTGCTTGTTATTAATAAATACTAAAAACATTCGAAAGGTAACTTTAGGAGTTGGAAATATTTTTTCTTTACATAAGGGTAAAGAGCACCTTCTAGCACATTAAACTAACCATTCACATATAATAGAATTCGCTAAACTAATGCAGCCGATTAAAACTTATGCTTTTGAAATATTACATTATTTACAAAACGTCAAAGCTTTGTTAAATATTTATCCATTGCATGTACACAATTCTTGTTAAAATCATTAAAATACAAGTCTTATTAGATATTTACACCTTCCTACCACGTGCAAGTGATCTGGAGTCCATCGCCGTCGAGATGGACAAATAAATTTATTACCAAACTATTTCCATACGGCAAATACGGAAGTTTGCGTTCACGCTACCTATAAACAGATATGTTTATATATTAGGCATACCACGCAATCTCTAAAAACTTCGTGGTAAAATTGTTCTTTTACCATGTAAGTTGGAACTATGGATTCTGTATCAACTAACTTTTTTAATATACTAAACTTCTGTTAAGTTATACCAGAAGGTTGAAGGTTGTGTTTCCGGGTTGTATTAAATTGTTTATTTATTATTCAGAAACATAAAATACTAATAACAACAATTAATTCTTAAATTCAAATTAAATGTCAGAAGTGAAACTTCTTTGTAAATTAACTAAGGTAAAAGCCCCAATAGAGGATCATGTACCAGTAAATGATTATCCAACAGAATTGCCATCAAAAGTTCTAATAAATATCATATCATTTTCATATAATAAAAATCTAAAAATATGCAACTACTAAACGAATACATCAACCAATAGCGTGTATTTTTTCACGATGTCCCTTACTCTCTCTCTCTCTCTCTCTCAACCTTTTTCACTATAACTCTCTTCCACTTCTCGCTCTTTGGCACTGTGCGTAATGCGACGTTCGCTCTATCTCACTCTCTCTCTAGATCTTTCTCACTTGGTTGCTCCCAACTCTCGCTCCATGCCGTGGTTACCCTTTCTCGCTCTCTTAATCGCACTCTCCCGTTTCTTCGACAAAAACGCTGCAAATCTTTGTGACGCTAATATTAATATTATGGCGTACCATCTGTAAAAAAATTACCCTCATGCGCCTAAAGAAGTTTTACTTCAAAACTAAACAGCGACCACCCTAGGGTATCTAAATGTTTAAATTTTGTTAAAATATTGGGACAATTTATTGAATTATATGACAAATACTCATAAAGAATTGTAAACTAGTAAGCACTGAATACGCATTTACCATAAGTATGCACATTACATAAAAACATTATTCTTAGAATGAAAAAAAACTATTTGTGAAATGATATGAAAATTTATACTTTTCATTAAAACAGTAAAATGTATTTATTTGAAATAACTGTGCCAATCAAAATGGCGGTCGTTTTTATAAAACGATCACTTAGCGATTGTTGTTAATATAGGACAAGCTATCAGTAGCGATCGTATTCGATAATGTAGATTATGTTTGGTTTTATAATTCTATGGGCAGTGTTGCCCATTTATACGACAAAAGTTGCTTGTGTAGAATAAAAAATATTTTTAATTCTTGACTAACTATATATTGTTCATCTAATTATCAAAATTAATAGGCGTTATAATCTTTTTATTTTTCTATGAAATAGATAGACACACTGAAATTCTTTTGTTCCACAACTGAGCATTTTTCAAGCCAGTTGACAAAACAACGACCACTTGTGGAACCGCACTGAGGTATTTCTGAACCAATTCGACTTAGGGTCCTTTAAGAAAACCGTTCCAATTCTTAAAGGCCGGCAACGCACTCGCGAGCCCTCTGCGAGTGAGTGTGTCCATGGCGGCGGTGTCACTTAACATCAGGTGAGCCTTCTGCCCGTTGGCCCCCTGTTCTATAAAAAAAACTTACCAGTAACAGATAAAGAGTAGCATATTTTACGTCTTAGCTCTTAAACGTCTCCAAATGAAACCAAATTCCCCTAGATCCGACAAATTGCCTTAAACGGCAACAGTGCCTACGGGTACAAGCGGCTATAAACTCTAAAATGAGCGCCGAATTGTCGAAAGCGAATCGAAAAAGCTGGAAACAAACACTTCCATTAGAGAGTTTACTTAATGAAGCAAACCAGGCGCGCTCTAACTGGCACTAAGAGATAGAACAAACATGTGCTATTATTTCCCTTCGTTAGCCGTGCTTGTGGGAGATCAACGCCCACTGACTGGCCCACAACCAAACCTATGAACTGATCCATCCGTGACACACTTCATACCAGTCCATTTATCTTCTGTCTGATAGATTTCAGGTTTGGTATAAAACTCGCGTAGTCTATGAGGAAAATTTTACTTTCTGTTATATTGACAATCGTTTTACGTCATTATAGATCGACAGTAATCTACGTGAAGAAATTAATTGACTAGGATAAAATTATTATTAAAACAAACGCAATGGATGTGCCCTATTCAGAAGTCCCTTATAACAATTAAAGCCGATCTTATCTATCGTGACCTATGTGTACATCGTATGTTGTATAATTAAAATAGTCTGCTTCATTGATATACACAATATGATAAGAGATCTTTACGATTCATTGTGCAAAGTAGTTAAACTTTCTAGCCTATTAATGCCCAAGGAAATCGGAAACCTTAAACTTATGATAAATACCTACCTACCTGCCGAGTTGAAAAACTATTTCTAGTTGTTTATAGAACAGTAAATGATCCTATTTATATAGAAAAGAAATCGTAAAAAAATGTTGATATTAGGTTTAATAGTTTTTTATACAAGCCATAACATCCCAGTATATGTACTGCATATTCTCTTGGTTATTATTGTTGCTAATAGTTGATAAACCAATATTAGAACAGAACCATTCCTCAGGCTATTCCAATAAATTATGGCTTATACGTGGTACTAGGATAAACAAACAGGTATCAAATACGATGCAATTTGCCTTTCACAAAGTGCACGAGAAGGAGCCTACTCGCGAGTCACGATATGAGAGCAGCCAACGAGCAAGTTTATAGGGCAAGCTGCGGCGGCCGACCCCTCCGCCCCTTGCTTCACGCTGCTACCCCCCGCGCCCCGCCACATCCAGTCAGTCAGCCGCCGATCGTGATCTGCGGAGCGCGCGTCGTCGTCTCTAAAAACTCCCCTTTACCCCTCTGTATAATCGCGCGATCTTCGCAAGTGACCAAAGGATACGAAACCAGTGCGAAAATTGTCATACGTGTTTTGTGCAATTGTAATAAGTGCTATCAAGTTTAAGTGCATTGTTGTGAAACAAGCGTGGAGCCAGCCGGTTTGGTTGCATGCCGGGACCCGCTTGTCGCTCGCCACTCGCCGTGCTTTCTAAACGACCCACACTCGAAACTTTACAACATGAATTTCAGATGAATAGGATATGCGAATAGAGGTAGGCAAATCCAGTATTGCACGCACATTCTGTATAAAGCAATCAAAAACAATGTCTAATATAAAGAACTATTTGCGCTGAATGAAACATAGACCTTAGTTGTGACACACGACATTACTCATAAAACTAATAATAATATTAAGTTAGAAGACACGTTAGTTAACCTGTCACCGATTTGTCTAGAATTTTTGATCTAAGGAAGTCCTTATCTTTAAGCAGTTAACGGCCATGAACTAAATTTTTCACTTCTTTAATCTGTGGAAAAAATACTTTAAAAATGTTATTTATTGGTACGTGTACATAGGAGTTAATAGATTGATTTTTAAACATGTTTCAATTTATTCGTATTACGTGTAGGTACTCAGTTCAGCATAAACACTTCCTATACAATCCCCACTTAGGCCTACTACCACCACTAGCCACTATTTTTTAGTAAAAACTATACTTTATGTTTAGTTAAATAAATGTCATTATTCCTTTGAACAACTTGAAAGGAATAGGTATGATTACCGTGTGTATTACAATTGAACAAGCTTGTAAATGTTTAGTCATCTGAGCCATTTCTTACGATACCTAATTAGGTCTACTAAAGTAACATGATAAAATATATGCATCTAATATAATTAAATGTAGATTTTTCTCTATCACACTATATAGGGATAATTTCTGATAGGTGGATTTGGTCATAGGAATTATATCGTGTCAAAACAAAATGACCGTACACTTTGTGTTAACTCGCATAAATTGAGGTTAGTCTCCGTAAAATATATTTATGAACCTGCTTTTTATATATATGTTGTGGGTATAAGATGTGTAAATAAGTAAAACATTTTCCGGGCTATTAATAAGATTTCGTCTTGTAATTTTACTAATATTACGTCCCCAAAAACGAGGTTTACAATGCTGCTCAAATTCGAACACACTCATTCGGACTTTAAGTAATCAAAACAGGTTCATTTTGTAACAGACGGGCTGAGACAGCTGATGCTCGCAGGAAATTATTATGCCCTTTTTTGTCTACATAACGTGAATACGCAGTCATTAGCAAAATATTTTTGAATCATCTGTAATGATAGAAATTTCATAAGAAAATTACTTACGCTCTCGTTACCAGTATTCGTTTTAGGTACATGATAATCTGGTTTAAAACAGCAGTATTGGCTAAGGTGTGTGCCAAGGGGAGAAACATGACTATAAAATAATACAGAAGTAGTTAAAAATAGAATAAAACGAGTTTGTCATTTAGACAAAAACATAACCTAAAAGTTAATGTATTACTCTGATATAAAGATCAAGACAACAAGCACAATAATAATACTTTACATCTGATTATCACAAACAACAAAGAGCGTATAATGTAGTACTGTCACTGAAAATACACTTAATTATTTTAATCAAGACTTACGTGTTTTCATATAATATAGCTCCTTCATTAGAACGAGTTGTGCAGGAAGTTGAGAGAGATTACAGTCTGAAGAGGTTATAGTTATAACTTCAAACCTAGTTATTTTGACTGTGAACTATTTCCGAATTAAACGTATGGTAATGATTATTCGGATTTAATTTTAGATAATGTAACACCTGTTAATATCCAATCATACCTATAGCATTTACGAAGTAGCTGTTACTCTTCTGTCGTTTCAACACTTTTGTATATAATGCAAATATAACGGAATAAACAGTACTTATCCGGAGCTGGATATATTCGCTAGATGGCTGATGGCGGGTGGCTTTTTTAACAAAAATAAAAAATATACTAGTATTGTATTGTTTGTGTAGAATACTGTAAATTTGATCCTATTTTGTCTCTTTCTTATTGTATATATTTTATAACTTATAACATTTATAACTATATATCGTGACTAAAGCAAACATGTTTCTATCGTTACTTTTTTTTTGCGTATATTGCGAACTATTTCTCAAATTAAACATACATTTCACATTACATACATCGTCTCTAGAAATCTCGACTATAAATCTTACTCTTACTTCTGATTATTAATGTATTTAAGGATTATAGCCATTACAATTATAAGCCATGCCTTTATTAAAGATTGTAGAAGTATTTAGTTTTAAAATACTGCTCTGTTTTTTAAGCAGTGGTTAACTAAACAGGAATTGAATTACGCTGCTAATTTTAACACCAATAAAATTGATAGAAATATGTTTATCTAATATTATCGAGTACACTTGTAAGCTTATATTATACGAAGAAAGAAACTGAACGTAACAATTCAACGATAAAATAAATTCCTTATGAGTGCCTGCTATTGTTGCGCCTCCTTCAGACCCTAACACTGATATTTCCCGGTAATTTGGGCGTGGCAGTGTCACAGATGAATTATACTATAAAACGATAGCTAAAAAAGCTTTACTCAGGCCTATGCTATCGTTTGTGTCTCGTTAAAGAAACCTCAATTTTTGTCCCAAACAAATTTTAGTCTGCTTTCACTAAAACTCTAGTTCTTTGCATTAACAAAGTAAATATGTAATAATTAAGATTTCACAGTTAAAAAACATTTTTTTATTTTGTGTGTGAAATGAAAGAGAAATTTAAGCGGAATTTCTTTTTAATTGTTTTTCTGTGAAGAATATTATATGCCCAGTCCTATACTTTTTTTGTTTGAACGCCTAAAACCCTCATATGCTGTTATTTAAAGTATCTGCACAATTGGCGTGACGACATCTTCATCTAAGTTAATTCTAATTGCCTTTATGGCGGAGGTCGTCGTGTTAAATTGACAATTAACATGCAGCCGTGCCTCGTCTCGTTATTTCATGATAACGTATTGATAACTAGGTTACACTTAAAGTTTATTTTCACTCGCGTTTTACTGGTGCCACACGTTGCGTCATGTGTGCGGCCCTGAGGGCATACCATGCTCCAAAGTCCACAATGTGGGTTTATTGCAAGTTTTTAAACGTGTATTTTAGATGCTGGAACGTATCACGTTTTACGGACCTGACAGACTTTTGTCTCAGAAAAGTTTTAGATTTGGCATCGGGATAATTTGTTAATCTAATAGGCCAGTAGGTGTTCAGCCTGGCTGAGGAATGGCGTCGATTTTTGGGTCTAAGTCAAGCCACTTTCCTGACCATGTTTTCCTTCACCGTTCAAGCGATTGTTAAATGCGCATATGCAGAACGTCTATTGGTGCACTGCCGGGGATAGAACCTACGACCTCGGGGATGAAGCCACTAGGCCAACACTTAACTTATATAGGGTAAATTATATCAATTAAAATGGTTATTGAATCAATGAATAAAGGTTAAATTTAATACACTCAAACTGTGCTTTAATTTTTTAGTGTACTTTAGTTTATAAAAGTCGATAAGACCATGAGAAAACTGGTATATCAAGATTGTTACGCTCGGTCTGAGTGTGGAATGCTTTATTTATTTGGAATAGAGATTTGAAAAAAATAAAAAATATGTTATGGTATTTTTAAAGGCAGCTCCCGCAGTCCATAGACACTACTGTTAGTAGATCTGTTGCCGTCGGAAGGAGTTTGCGCTGTTTTAATTATTTGGAGGTCGTATGTCCCAGGATACCATAGATGGCTGGTTCGACAAAGGAAATGCGTTGAGAATCGGACTGTGAATCTTATCACTGATACCGTATCTATCTAATAATTCAAGGAATTAGATATATATCTAAAGTTTCAAATGTTATAAAATGAGTTTGTAAATAGTATTTTGTATAACATTAATATTTGAAGACAATAGTAAGATAAAATTCTATATTATCTTATACTACAGCGATTAAAAAGAGTGGCGGAAACTTTCTTGCCCACTCTACGCGCTTGACTTGCGAACTGGTAGTAAATGTAAATTTACAATTAATCAAAATTTTTTGACGTTCATAAGTGAACTTGTTTACCTATATGAATAAAGACATTTTGAGTTTGAGTACACAAATGTACTGTTTATTTTCGAGTCACATATATTTGTTTTAGCGTCTCAAGCTATCATTAAATGTAAGTAAAGAAACACCTACACTAATAAAGCCTTTGTTTTTCCCAAACGAAGTAAGGAAATATATAATTGATACGCTCTTTTATTCACCCTAATTCGAATTAGTTCGAAGATACTTCAATAGGTAGTTGGTTCCATATAGTTTTGTGTGTGTGCGTGTGGCAAATACTGGCTTACAAACAGCTAAGTTGTGGAACGATAGACGATAGACGAGGTGATACGAGTGGAATTTCGTATTCCGCCTCGACGTGCGATGATGAAATCCTAATTCATAATTGAACTTTATACTAAAGCTTAGTACAATATAGGATATAGTTTTCGTATCTTTCAAAATTCCTCCAATTAATACCAACTATAGAATAAATACATTCATGATTCGAAGTGTACAGACCTACAACCAATATTCAACCCAGTTTGACATCGATCTTTTCTGCTCATCTATTGAATCTGTGAGACGCACACTCACATCCAGCTATTTCCATTAAAATAGTTAAAAATTTAAATCTTCTGCTTTTTCATACTTAATTTCAATCTTTTAATTCTTTCGTAGTTTTTATAAATCCATCACTGTTAATTTTATTCTTCCTATCTCCCTAAGGTATTTATGGTTTATCTATAGGTGGAGGTTTGTAATTAGTACTGTTTTTATTTTATTGTAATCGTAATTTACATTCTGTTAAAATACTGTAAATCTTCCTACAATGCAATAAATAAATAAATCTTGTACAATTCTTAATGTACGGTTCCTGGATCCGGATGCTTACAATCATTGAGTATTTTAGTTTAACTCTATATGAACCACTTGCATACAACAATAGAATATGAGCGTAAATCGTCACGCTTATAAAACTAAAAAAGCCTGAGTGAGCAAAATGTACAGCCTAGGCTGGTGTATACTCCATACCTATAGTGAACAGACGTCCTCTTTTGACGGGACTGTCCCTTTTTTCAATTACGAGACCCGGTGTCCCCGAAATGAACTTTGAGACGCGAGAGAAATTGTCCCGTTTCAAAAACCGCGCAAAAATTTCAGCAGCAGAATATAAAAAAGTGCCAAGAGTTTCATTCTTATTTGAAATCGTCACAATATTAAAACAACTTTTGTCCTCCTGATAAGTATAACTAAACAGTTTCGTTACCTTTAACTAACGTAACTTGTTCTAAACCAGGCTCCTAGGCGAATATGTAGTGCTTTACCAGATGATTTCAGTATATAGCGAACACCTTTTAACCACGGCATTATTCCCTGACTATAGCCTGACTTTAGCCATACCGCTAAATGTTCAATTTAGACATCAGACAAAAATTACAAACAAAAACACACACACATAAACACACAAAATAACAATAATCAAAGAGAAAAAATTAAATAAAATATATAATGAAAGATATATTTTTTTTATTGCCCAAGAAGTTGAAAAGTTGCTAAGCGATGTTTTAAATTGACAAAACATTTCAACTCAACATTACTGACGATTCATAAAACATTTAGCAATAATGCTTAAAAACAGAAACAGAACTAGTCACTTCCTCGAAAACTTAAGACAATGCTTACGTAGAACATTTAGGTCGTAAACCTCTCCGGAAATAACTAGTTATAGTTAGCTGGTACTGGCATCGACAGCTGTGCGGACAACACAATTCGGTACCTGCCAGAACCTACCTGCGTCCCTCCGTTTATTATTTTCATCTATATCGAGATTCTTTGAATTGTCTATAGTTTGCCGCTTTGTGTGCACAACTTAACAAGTACTGACATGTCTGGAGACTGTACGTATGATTGTTTCCTTTCTTACATTAAGCTCATTGAGAAGCAACTATTTTTACCTGTATTCAGTAGTTCAGTTCACATACCTTACCTTCATTATGATGGCAATAAATGCGTTTTTTTTAAATTATTGGTTAACTGTTTACTTCAGGCCGGGATGATCATTCTTGCGCGGTGCACATCTTGTTGTAATTAATATTATTTTGAAGGATATAAGTAAATAGTTTTCGAGAGAATTTGATAGATTCGTATAACTGGGTTTTATTATTATGCGCGGCATAGTGCACCTAGTGGCTTGTCAAAGAGTTTGGTAAAGCATTGGCAAAAGCTGGTCGCCGCCGAAGCTGCGGAGGCTTGAATAAAATGCCTGTGCTTTGATACGCAAGAGTCGAGGGGCTGCATTTCCCGCAGCGCCGGAGCTGTCCAAAAAACCTATAATTCATATTATAGGTTTTTTGTTCCGTTAGGTTAGGTTACCTAGTTAGGTTTTTTTACCAATAGTTTACCCTGGATTTAACCATTATTTACTTAAGAACCTATATAATTTGTGATCAAGAAGGTCATCCCAGGCCCATCTCAAAAACTACTGATTCGATGTTGATAAATCTTGCTTTAATCCATTAGGATGGCTAGGATTATCTCGTTATATTTTAGTTTCTAAGAAATTTGTCGACCGTCATACATATACTTGCGTGAGAGAGCGCACTGGGATACTTAAAAATAATGGATTGGATTTCAAAAACTACACACACAACTCCTATTTTGAAGACGTTAGTTAAAATAACAACAAGAATAAAGAATAATAGCAGTGCAAAATACATTACATTACTCTCGGTTTATAAAAGTTATATAGTTACTAAATATATACGAGACTACCTCCTAACCCATAGCAAATGAGGCTAAAGAGATATTTCCGAATTTTATAGTCAATTATAACATAGAGGCTAAACCAAGGTGAAGTACGCATATAGATTGAATCAATAACCGTGCACCTATTGTAAAACGGCCTATATTACAAAATAGAGTCGACTATATCCCATGATTATTCCATGATACGATTCAATATGAATCGCGGTTCGATAAAAGGTTCTAACAACACATTCACAGGCCAGCAACGCACCAGCGGTGAAATTCGCCTGCTGTTACTACTTTTAATGGCTGTCCCGTAGGTTCGTTTCCATTCCTTTTTTATAAAACTTAGAGGCTTTTTAATCAGTTAAGTAATTGATATAAAAGTAGCAAGTGTATTTTTTTTAATTTGGAATTCTTTAAAACTCCAATGTCTAATGCCCTATATTAAAGAATGTATAAATATTAACTGTGTCGATTGATTTATTTTGTATCGACAGTAAGTTCACTGTTGCGAGTCCCTAAGATCAGAGTGAGTGAAGCGCGAAGGTCAGGCCGATGACCGGTGCGCAGGCGCCGCTTGTGACGTCATTATACGCGCTCTATTGCTGCAGCCGGTTGCCACTAACTGAACTTCAGAACTACCGTAATATTCAATGCCTTCTTCTAATATTCAAAATTATATGTCTCGGAAATAAGATTTTTTTACATTTATTTAACAGTTAAATCATAAAAAACGAGACTAAGACGTTAAAACTGTTTACTTACATACTTACTATATTATTATCTATATTTTCAAATTAAAACAGAAACTTACACATTGGTTCACCATTCATCTTTTAAGGAAGAAATAAATCTTTTAATTAAAAATTTAAAATTTATTAATTTTAACTGCACTTGTGTAAAGCTCCATCTAGCGAAAATCGATAGAAATAAAACCTTGTTATTTTTGTAGCGTGATGAATGCGGAATGAGAATAAGTAATAATAATTCCATAATTCTTAGTCAAGACTCAACAGAAGTTGATAAGCTTCGTCAAGTAATCGCAAGGTATTTGTTCTGATCAAAATACGGGCGGCATACGTTTAAATCTACCGCTAGTATTCTAATAATATGTAAGACGCTGAGAACGCTTTTAAGCTTCGGTACTGACTGATTTCAACCATAACTTGAATCACATTAAAACAATACTCGACACAGTTTCCGTTTGTAAATAGGAAGAAAGCAAAAGTATGCGAGTCGTCTACAAGCGATTATTATTCCGCACGCTCCCACCGCTATTGTTTTGTTCACAACAAACACGCCGCCTATATACGTTCTTAGAACGAGATATCACCTATCTATCACAACCCCAAAACTGAAATTATTGTCACGTTGCAGAAGAATATTTTAGAAGTTATACTTCTTTTGGCGCGATGGAGAAAAATGATGAGAGTAAATTTTTAGGATGCGCGCGCACACCAACACCTTATTCGACATCGTAAAGTTAGGTCTATGTGGCATTGAAATCGATAACTATGTTCAAGATGTATATTCTAGTATTTTTATATTTAGAAAACGAATTTCGTAACAGTACAATTAAACAGTGTGAATAAATAAATATTATATTGGTGTTTTTAAATCAATTTCATATACGACGGTGAGTATTTACTAATAATTTATTTATTTAAATAAAATCTTTTTGATTAATTTTAATATTTATCGTTAATCACTACTGTATTTTAGTTTTTTTCCATACGCCAAAAAATAATAACTTCTAACGCGTAACTAAGTACAGAAGTACATACACTCTTTTTTTTAATAATAAAACATACAAACTATGGGTAGGAATAGCAATTACTAACACCGCGCTAATAATAATCTAATAAAATGTAATAGCTATTTTTTTTTTGTTTATTTGCAAAGAAAGTAGTTCATTCAGATAGAAGAATTATAAAAAGCCATATCAAAATAGGCATGCAAATGTCATATTAATTATCATAATGTCAACAGTTAAGGTATTTATAATTAAAAGACGTTTATTATTATTGAAAGTTTAGTAAGTAGCAGAATCATAAATGTACAATTCTGTTTTGATTTGAAATATGATTTACTTGAGTTACTTAATGTCTTATAAGCCCTGGATGGGGGTAGGGTGTCCACAGTAAGCCTCTATCGCACGCCTCACAGAGGCACAATTTGATTGTTAAAGTATTTAAGTCGTGTCGAATTTTGTTAAAATTATTTGCAATTTGAATTTCATTATATGTTTTGAACTTATCACTATTTTTTTCTTAAAACCTATCCTTTAACTTTCTTGACTGACTAATTCAATATTTATATTTTAAAATACATAATTTTTAATATTAAAAAATTTGATGTGACGGGCAATGTGAATTTTAAAACGACTAAGGGGCGGGCACAAAAAAAAGTTGGAAGATTCTGGTCTAGAGTCTCGCGGTTCTTTGCCTCATCTATACATCGCCAGGATCCAATCAATAATAATCAATCAATATAAATCTCATAAAAATGGACAAATGTATTTATTGAATTCACAATAAACTGATAATATAACTAAAAATAATAACTATATTTACAAGTCAGGCTATTTATCCTTGATCAATGGAAACGGTTTCTGTAGATCTGTACTAAAACACAAGATAAATAATCTTTTACTTTGATTTAAAAAAAACGAACATGCCAACCCAACTTTTACCGTTTTATTAATAGTTAATATAATCAGCGTATTTTATTTCCAGCGCTTGGAGTCTAATCATCTTATTGTCTGCGCTTCATGAGGTATGTATTACATTAAGTAGTAATAATAAGTCATTAAGATTAGAAAATTATATTTTAAACATTAATAAAAGGTGTGTGGAAACACAGTTAAGTACAACAATATAAAATTTAAAGTTCACATTATACAGTTAATTACAATAATTTACAATAAACCATTCAAATACTGTGTTCATGTATTTATAAATGATAAATATTATTATTTTTTATTATTCCTATTATTTATTTTATTTATTTATTCACACTTCGTTGCTAGAAAGAAACACATTAAGTATATATTATTTAATTAATATAAATAAAACCTACGAAATGTATAAATATTGTAGTAGACACAACAATTAATAAGAACTAACCTTATATATGTCCTTACTCTAAAAAGTAAAAATGTTTGCAATTTAATTTAAAATTAATTAAACAAATATACAACATCTTCAAATTTGTACTCTTTTTACAGACAGCCGGATGAGGAATGGCGAGTGCGCGCGCGCTGCTTTTGCTGGCGGCGCTATGCAGCGCGCGCGGTGCGGGGCCCGGCCCGCCCCAATTTTCTCACGCTATTTACAACGTGAGCATACCGGAAAACAGTCCACCGCGCACCTTCGCCGATCAGCCGGCCGGCACCGAGGCATTTGGACTGCGCCTTCCAGAACATGGCACGCGCGTGCGCGCTCGTATCCGTCACGGTGACCGCGACAAACTGTTCAAGTTGGAAGAACAGGTAGTGGGAGACTTCTGCTTCCTATCTGTGCGCACACGCGCCGGGCACACTGCTGTGCTCAACCGTGAACGTCGCGATCATTACATGCTAGCAGTTCGCGCCACTGCAATATCACCTGATGGATCACAATTTGAGGCTGACACGCTCGTCGCCGTCACTGTTTCCGATGAGAACGATTTAAGTCCGCTTTTCTATCCTACCGAATATGAAGTATACGTCGCCGAAGACGCCCCTCTGCATTCAAGCGTTCTTCGAGTAACAGCTGAAGATGCGGACTTGGGAATCAACGGTGAAATTTACTACAGTCTGGCGGAACATACGGAAATCTTTGCGATCCACCCTACCAGCGGAGTTTTGACTGTCACGCGAAGTTTATCTTTCGCGGAGAAAACACGTCATGATATCGACGTGCTGGCACACGATCGAGCTTCTTTGCTGTCACTAGGAGAAAAAGCTCCTGCTGCAAGAGCGTCCGTTATAGTTAACGTCAAGCAAGCAAATTTATATGCTCCAGAATTAAGTGTCAGAAAACTTCCGGAACTGATTGAAAATTCTACGGCCGAAACGTACGCTATCATAGAGGTGACAGATCGTGACGTAGGTGAACATGGTCGAATCGCTTATCTGGATATAGTGGACGGGGATCCGGATGGTCACTTCAGAATACGTCCTTCGTTGCAACCGGGTCAATATGACCTAGTCGTACATGCCCTTTTGGATCGCGAGAGCGCGCCACAGGGTTATAATGTCACTTTACGTGCTACCGACGCTGGACAGCCGCCACGCTCCTCCTACCTCACCTTACCCATCACTTTAACCGATGTTAACGATAATGCGCCCGTATTTAGCAGAGAAGTGTATGAAGCTAGCATTCCTGAAACTGCACCGCCTAATACACCTGTGATCAGACTGAAAGTGACGGATCGAGATGAAGGACAAAATGCCCTTGTGTACATTGAAATTGTTGGCGGAAACGAAGGTGGAGAATTTATGGTCAATCCTGATACCGGTGTTCTGTATACGGTCGTTCCTCTAGATGCTGAAGAGAAATTTTTATATACTCTTACAGTTTCAGCCATTGACCATGGAAATGCCGGAACTCGGAAACAGTCTTCCGCAAAAGTAAAAATTTCAATATTAGATGCCAACGATAATGATCCCGTATTTGAAAAAGATGAAATGGAAGTAACCATCGTTGAGAACGAAGCCAGCGGAGCTATCGTTGCGAGAGTTGTTGCTAGAGATGCTGATTCTGGAGAAAACGCGTACATATCGTACAGCATCGCCAATTTACAGCCGGTACCTTTTGAAGTTGATCATTTTTCTGGTGCAGTCAGAACAACACGACTATTGGATTATGAAAGTATGCGTCGGGAATATACATTACAAATTAGAGCCAGCGATTGGGGCCTACCATACCGAAGACAAGCTGAAATGAGACTAACCATCCGATTAAAAGACGTCAACGACAACAGACCTCAGTTTGAACGTGTGGATTGTGTTGGATACTTACCGCGGAGGCTTGCTATTGGTCACGAAATCGTAACATTGTCAGCAATCGATTTCGATTCTGGGGACGCGGTGTCTTATCGAGTTATCGGTGGTAATGAAGACAATTGTTTCTCTCTCGATACTACAACAGGAATATTGAGCTTATCTTGTGACCTTAGCGATATTCGAACTGAAACAAGAGTACTTAATGTAACAGCCACAGACGGAACTCATTTCGCTGATGCAGCCTCGCTTACTTTGCACCTGGTTGCTGGTAACACTGTTAGTGGTAGCGCCGACCTGAGCAGCCTTGAATGCCGTGACACGGGCGTCGCACGTCGTCTCACTGACGTCCTTGCCGCTGCCGAACGCAGCAACGCCCCACTTGACTTCGCTGAGGATTTTCCGTTGGCTTCATCACGATTCGGTGAAAACCTACACTTTCCAGAATTCGTTGATTTTCCAATTGAGATAAAAGTGAATGAATCTGTTGCGCTTGGTACCTCTCTGGTAAGGTTGCACGCCCGGGATCGTGATCTCGGATACAATGGCCTCCTAGTGTATGCGATATCGGGAGGGGACGCTGACTCTGCCTTCCGGATAGATCCTGACACGGGAGAACTGAAAGTTATTGGATACCTAGATAGAGAACGGGAAAACGAATATTACCTAAACATATCAGTATACGACCTAGGCGTGCCGCAGCGGTCATCGTCTCGTCTCCTGCCAGTTACCGTGTTAGATGTCAACGACAATGCGCCTCGTTTTGAAAAGACTCTGGCTAGCTTTCGAGTAACTGAAAACGCCCTTAACGGAACGGCTATATTTAAGGCGAATGCGACGGATCGAGACAGTGGGGACTTTGGAAAAGTAAGATACAGCATCAGCAGCGGTAGCGATGGAGAATTTTGCGTTGACGCCGAGAGTGGCGTTGTGATGGTATGCGCCGCATTAGACCGCGAGAGGCGCGCTGTCTATGAACTTACTTTGCGTGCTGTTGATGGCGGTGGGCTTGCTGCGGAGGCAGCTGTGCGTGTGACCGTAGACGACGTTAACGACGTGGCACCGCGATTCGCGCTGGCATCGTACAGCGCGCGCGTTCGCGAAGACGTACCTGTCGGCAGCGTGGTAGCTGTCCTGGAGGCCTTCGACCCTGATTTGGGTGCGGGTGGCCGTTTGGTCTACTCTCTGCCAGACCAGGGCGCAGACGATCTTGTATTTACCGTTGATTCCGCATCGGGAACGTTACGTACTGCCCGTCGGCTAGACTACGAAGAGAGACAGGTATATATTAGACTTTTTTAAATGTTAACGTTAAGTACAAATAATTTTTTAATATATTTTTACAGTTAAAAGTCATGTTTTAATTACATAAATTAAATAAAGCATATGTGTTAGGTATATGGCGTCACAGTGCGTGCGACAGATGGTGGACAACCCGCGCTTTGGGCTGAAGCCACACTAATTATTGAGGTGGCTGACGTGGACGAGAATGCGCATACACCTACATTTAGCTCACGCCTTGCATTGGAAGCGAAAGTTAAGGAAGACGCAGCGCCCGGCACTCGCGTTCTCAGTGCTGCAGCTCATGATGCAGACCCTCCTGGCCGAGATTCGCGCCTCGCCTACTATATTCTTGCTGGATCAGGAATGCCACACTTTTCGATCGATGACGCAGGTTAGTATTTTTTGTTTCAAAGAGTCAACATATTTACGGCGCTCGTATTATTGTCATCGAATACATCTTTACCTTATGCCTATTGTACAATTCAAGAAGAAATCTTGACGGTGTCGATTTTCCAGGTGTCATCCGTACGGCAAGTCCCCTAGACCGTGAAACTGCAGCCGAGTACTGGCTCACTGTATGCGCGCAGGACCACGGCTTGGTGCCTCGTCACGCTTGCGTGTATGTGTACATCGAGGTGGAAGATGTCAACGATATGGCGCCGTGGCCAGAGCATGCCGAGTACCGCGTGCTTTTGCCCGAGAACAGCCCCGCGGGTACACACGTTGTAAGAGTCACGGCGCACGACACTGACGCAGCGCCACGCCCGCCGCATCTGCGGTACTCAATCCGCGCTGGCAACCCCGACGGGCTCTTTTCTATCGATGAAGACACAGGTAAGCCCAATCTTAAAAAAAATTACTTTCTCCAGAACTGTACTGAACTATATGGTTTGTTGTTCGCAGGAGACATAGTGACTACGGGTCGGGCGCTGGACCGTGAGGCGGCGGCTATGCATGCGCTGGAAGTATCTGTATCAGATGGCGAGTTAAGCGGGACGGCGCGTGTGCGAATCTCACTCACCGACATTAACGATCATGCGCCGGCATTCACGCAGCGATTTTATGACGTCCGCGTGCCGCCACATGCTTTCACACAACGTGATGCACCTTCACTCGACGCTAGTGCGGAGGCTGACATTGACACGGATACGGAGGATGACGAGGAAGGCTCGGGCACACGCCTGTCGTGGGATTCATGGGACGAGGAACCTACTGATGACTATATCTACGTTACAACGGTAATCTTGACTTATTAATACATTATTTTCCTGTCGCTACGCGTATGAAAGAATTGAATCTTTAATACTTTAATAATTAATCTGAATCAATAGGTGACGGCGCTCGATGATGATGCAGCGGAAAACGGGACCGTGCGATATAGCTGGAGAGCACGCGGCGTAGCGCGAGATGCACTCCGATTGCAATCGCACTCCGGCCGTCTCTACGCCGCACCTGACCTGCATTTCGGGCCGCATCTGGCTTACGACGTAACGGTGCGCGCCTGCGACGCTGCGCTACGTCCACGTTGCGGCGTGGCAAGGGTGCGTGTGCGCGGAGCTGTACGTGCTGGAGGAGGCGCACCGCCCACGCTTCGACCGCCGCCACCGCTACAGGCTGCAGAGCTTGACGCTCCTGGCTTTCTGCTTGCGTTACTACAAGCTTCAGACCCGGAAGGCGATCCCCTCTACTATGATATCATCGGTTAGTGTCGCTTAATGTTACCGTTACACTTTTATATATTTTTATAATGGAGTTATAGATACTTGTGCAGTTGTGCACATTACTTACATACACAAATAAACCCATAAAAATTTGGGTTTCAATGAAAAAAAATACAACAATCAGCAGTCTGCAACGTAAATCGGTCGGTTTCAGATGGTGACCCTGACCATGATTTTGTGGTGGGGCGCGAGGACGGCAGTGTGGTACTGGCGCGCCGGCTGCTCTGGGAGCGGTGCGCCACCTATCGTCTCAACGTATCTGTTACGGACGGTGCGCACACTGTATACGCTGCTCTACACATTTCTGTCGTCAACGATGCCAACGAAGGAGGCGTTGATTTCGCTCGCGACCTCTGGGAATTGGATGTCTCGGAAGCTAGTCGACCTGGAATTGCTCTTGCGACGCTGACAGCGCGCGCAGGAACCGACGAACGTCTTCTTTATGGGATCCATGCAGCACGCGCGCCCGCCAGCCTCGCCCTATTTCGCTTACACGAGCTGAGCGGCGTTCTCGAACTAGCCGCGCCATTAGACCGCGAGGCAGCCGCGTTGCACGAGCTCACCGTATGGGCGCGTGACCAGGCGCCGCGAGCCTCGCTCGCTTTTGCACGTGTAACCATACGCGTGGCTGGTGCAGACGAACATGCGCCATCGTGGGGCCGTCGTTTGTGGGAAGCTCGAGTGGCGCGTGGAGCGGCGGCAGGCACGCTGATCGCTCCTTTACGCGCCGCAGAGCGAGACGCGGGTGGTGCATCGCCCGTTTACTCATTAGCGGGGACAGGTGAAGCTGCTGGACTATTCACTGTGGATGCGGCATTGGGTGATGTGAGGCTAGTGCGACCGTTACCGGCACTTGGTCCGCGCGAGTACACTCTGCAAGTACGAGCCGCCGGGCCGCCACCCGCTGAGCGTGCTTCGACGGTACCGCTCCACGTGCTAGTTGTTGACCCGGATGACGCCCCGCCTAGGTATATTCATAGTACATACATTTTTCTAGATCAGCAAAGGAAAAAAGTTTCGTGTAGTAGTCTTCTAATAAATAGTTAATCAAACTTGCTAATAGTGGAAGGCCTAGTAATACCAATTCTCACTTTTATTCTAATATAAAAATACCACGAAATGACAAGAGAAGCATGTTAAGAAATAAGAAAATCTCGTCGATACCGTTGACATATGTAGCGAAAATGTTTGATTGATGCCCCTAATAACATGTCCACTTGTTTTAGGGACGACACCGCTTTTTATATTTTCGTATGTAAGTTAATGTTGAAATATTGTGTTTGTCCTAATTGTGTGGTCCATTTAAAAAACGCTGTTTTGTTTCCGATTACATCAATGTAGTAGTTCTAGGGAAGCAATTCGTTTATTGTGGAATCATAGTGCATCTCTATCTGAAATGTAATAACTGTATTTTCAACAAAATCCTGCATTGTTTCTGTACGGTTTAATAGCCAATTTTAAAGAGATGAATCTAGTATTCTCAACGCTCAACTTAGTAATAACGACTAATTTTTATAGATTCGCAACGACAGAGGTGCGGTGTGAGGTAGCTGAAGACGCCGCACGCGGAACGTTGGTAGCAACACTTGAAGCGCGTAGCCCAACCGGGGTCCGCTATGCGTTAGCCGGTGGAGACGGCCGCTTCCGCCTAAATCCAGCTGCCGGTTTGCTCACCCTAGCGGCCCCGCTCGACTACGAGCAGCAAAGCATCTACAACCTGACTGTTACGGCGCTTAACATGGGTGGAGGCAGCGCAGAAGCGCGTGTGACTGTACACGTTATCGACCGTAATGAATTCCCACCGGTGTTTACGCTCACACGATATCGGGGTGTTGTGTCCGAGGCGAGCGAGCCCGGAGCCCTAGTTTGGGATTCGGCAGGCCGGGCACCACTTGTGCTGACCACCAGCGATGGAGATTCGCCGGCCAACCGCCAGCGTGCCTTTGAGATCCGAGACGCTTCCGCCGCGCGTCTCTTCCACGTTGATCCGCTCACCGGCGCGCTACGTCTCGCAGCGTCTCTTGACTACGAGACTGCACAGACTCATCGATTCACTGTCAAGGTGATTTTAACTATCTTTTTAAAAGTATATATTAAAGTATTATTTTTGGAACAGAATACTACAATCTTTATCTATCAAGTATTCTGTTCGACGAGATATTTTTCTTTGATCGGTAGACCGTTCAATTATTTATTTAAGTTCTCTATTTAAACTTATAAGGTTTTAAACAATTTTTATATAAAATTAAAAAGTACTACCATCTATCTATATCAAATAGTTAATCCATTGATCATAAATATTATTATATATTATTTTTCCAGCCTTTGTAGATTCAGGAAATGTAAGAGAGTGCAGGATATCTTTTAAGTATATTTAAAAATCGTCATACACCTCATATATTTATTTTAGTAATAACTAAAATTTACTCAGGTCGTGGACATGGGAAACCCTAGGGTGCCATCAGACAGCGTGGCACATGTAACAGTAGACGTGACGAACGTGAACGATTGCGCCCCGAGCTTTTCTCAGCCTTCATACGAAGCCACGGTCCTACTCCCAAGCGTAAAAGGCGTGGCTGTATTGAGTTTAGCCGCCAGTGACGCCGACGGGCCTGGATTATTACGCTTCGACGTGATCGAGGGCGATGCGCGAGCTTTTTCACTATCACCTAGTGGCCGGCTAGTAGTGGCAGAGCCGGCTGCGTTAGTCGCTGGCGCCGAGCACCATCTGCGCGTCCGCGTCTCCGATGGCGAATTATCATCCACCGCACGGTTGCTGGTGAAGGTGCGCGAGCCAGACAACTCAGGACTCGCCTTCCAGAAGACAGACTACTACGCCTCGATAATGGAAAATTCGACAAAAGCTGTCACTATAGCTGTTCTCGACGTGCTAGGAGCGGCGCTTAACGAGCACATCGAATTCACGATCTTGAACCCTACTGAGGGTTTCGAAGTAGGTCGCACATCGGGCGCAGTGCGAGGCACGGGCTTAGCATTAGATCGGGAAGAACGTGCGTCGTACGTGCTTCTGGTCCAGGCAGCTGGCGTGGGACGCGTGGCGCGCGCACGACTTACAGTGGCTGTAACGGACGTCAACGATAACTGCCCAGTCTTTGTGCGGCGACCGTACGTAGCGGCAGTGCTGGCAGGCGCGGAGCCTGGCACGGAGGTGCTGACAGTAGAGGCCGTCGACGCTGATGCTAATGACAACGGGGAGGTACGTACTGGCGAATATGTTAACACAGGCCTTTAAACTCAAAACTTAACTGTTACAGTAAACACACTAGACGCATTAGCACAGGTGCTATAACTAACAGCTCGCGTGTTCAAACCATGAATAAAAAAGAAATTTATGAAAGCTGTTGACGTGTTTCGAATTAAAAATATATTATATTTTAATATTTGAGCAGGTGCGGTACGAGATGAAGCGTGGACACGGAGAGCTGTTTCGTGTGGACCGGCGCACGGGGCAGATAACCCTTAAACAGAGCGTAGACGCGCAGCGACAGCAGTATACGCTGCTCATCGGTGCATTTGATGGTGGAGTTCCAGCCTGCGCCGCAGAAACTGAGGTCATGGTGCACGTATGGCCAGGTGGCGCTGCGCCGCGCTGGGAGCGAGCGCATGTGTCGCTGGACGTACGTGAAGACATAGCGCCGGGCGTACCTCTAGGGCCTCCGCTGCGGGCGCTGTCGCCGCTCGCACGTCAACTTATTTATACACTGCATGCGCCCGCAGGCGCCGACGCTGACCTCGATCTCTTCGAAATTCATTTTGAAACAGGTGAGGACCAATACCTAGCTCACTTCCCCACACGAGTCTCGTTAGCCTCCTACTAACTAACTTCTTCGTTTTCTCCCGCAGCCCGTGACGGGGGAACTAGCCCGTGTGAGTACTGACCGCCCATCCCGGCTTTCGGAAGCTAACTCATTTGCTTTGTTTGAGAATATTTATTGTTTCGCCTTAGGCGGTGTTTTATTACTTAAAATCTGCATCCACCCATTTCGCACATTTGTTTTAAAATGGTCGTCTTGTGAAATCTCACTGAATGTCGTCGTTGCACTTTTATTTCATTTGCACTGACGCTACCGTAATCGTTGTTTTCATCCCGCTTGGTTTTATTATGCAAGCAAAACGGACGGCACGTGATCAAATCTGATGTTTTTGCGTTTCAGGTACGCTATCGGCTCGCGGCGCTCTAGACTACGAGCGTGCTCAATCACACGAGTTACGCGTACGGGCCACGGACGGCGTGTCGGGCGCCTGGGCCGAGGTGGCCGTGACGCTGACCGTGCTCGATGTCAACGACTGCGCACCAGAGTTCGAGCGGGACGAGTACCATGCTGCTGTGCTTGAGGGTTCTGCTCCTGGAGATCTTGTTATTAATGTTCACGCCGATGATCATGACATTGGTGAGATAAATGAAAATTGACAAAAATGCATGAAGCATATGTTCACACAAAGCTTTCGTACTCATTTCGTTACGTACTTAGGTGCTAACGGCGAAGTGCAATACTCACTATCGGGGCTCGTGGGTGAGGCTGTCTCGCAGTTTGTAGTCGACGCGTCATCAGGCGCCGTACGCGTTGCTGCGCCACTAGACGCTGAGCTCGTCGCGCATCACCACCTGTTGCTCACAGCTACCGATGGCGGACGTCCACCGCTGCTTACCACCGCACATCTCTTTATCACTGGTAAGTAAAATATCCGCATCATACAGCTAATGCAGTACTGTACTAGTAGTCAAATAGGTATATGCAATGAAGTTAGTCAATGAGTGAGCTCTGTACTTATTTCGGAACATTTAACCAAAAAACTCAATGAGTAAGTTGCTGCTTGCAGTGGAGGACGTAAACGACTGCGCGCCGCGAATGGAACGAGCCGTTGTGACAGCATTAGTCTCAGAAGAGGCTGCACGTGGTACAGCAGTGGGGCGTGTCGCAGCCTGGGACCCGGACGAGAGTGACGCGGCTCGATTGCGCTACGCAATGCAAGGTGCCGAGCGCGGTCTTAAGGTAGACCCACTCACGGGTGTACTATCGCTGGTCGAGCCGACGGCTTTCAACGCCAGCAGCGCACGTTCGCTTAACGTGTCGGTGACAGATGGAGCGCGCGCAGCTTTCGCTCGAGTCAAACTGACGCCAGCGCCAGCCAACCGTAACCCTCCACACTTCCCGCACCTTATACACGAGGCCCGTGCACCAGAAAACCAGTCGCCGCCACTATTACTAACCACGGTAAGCTGCAAACTATCTTTTTTTCACTTCGATACATGTTTATAGCAATGAGTAATGCATGAATATGATAACATACGTCAATAATGGTTGGTCCTTTTTATTTTTTTAGCTTTAGCATAGGTTGCATATTTTGATAGATCTTAATATTACGATTACAGGTTAAGGCATACGACGAAGACGGTGGCGAATACGGTAGCATAACATACTCGATTCCGTCAGGGAAATTGCGCGAGACCTTTTCGATAGATGCAGCCAGTGGCGCGTTAAGCGCACGTGTACCACTTGACCGCGAGGCGCGTGCCGAATGGGACGTGCCCGTGCTAGCAGCGGACGGCGGTGGCCGCATACGTCAGACCAGCGTGCGCGTACGCGTGCTTGACGTTAACGACAACGCACCTGAATTCCCACTGCGCGAATATCGTGCCTCCGTGCGAGCTGACCGGCCACCGCTTGCTCCTTTTCTCACACTATCAGCCCGCGACGCTGATGCTCCTGAGCACGCGCGCCTTGAATATTCGCTTTATGAGCGTGGTTCGGAAGCTGAAGTGACCGGCCTCTTCGCTGTCGACCCTCTGACCGGGGCATTGGCTTTTGCACGTAACGCCTCCAATTATGGTAAGACCTATTTATTGTAAAAATTATATTAATTTTAAATTGTAAGATCATTATTAATAGTAATGGTCTTTGCTTTTTGTTCTACAAGTAATTATTGTATTTTTCTGTTTTCGTGATGTTCTCTGCACGTTTTCTAGAGTGAGGATTTCTTGATTTCTTTTATTGTGTGTTAGCTTGCAAAATTTTTATTGTACTAAATTTTGATGGGAAATAATAATAATTATAAGGAAACCAAGCAAAAACTTTAATGTATTTAATTTAACTTAAGTCCACTTACTACATATTAAGCTTTGAGTGTATTCTTTTTTTTTTCTTATACGATTTTGAAAATAAACGTTACCTGCAGCAGGACGCAGCGTGCAAGTTTGGGTGGTGGCGCGTGATGGAGGAGGGCTGACGGGTGAGGTTGGCGTGCAGGTGGCTTTGCTGGCTTCCGGCGACTCAGCCCCTCGGTTGGCCCAACCGCCACCTGACTTATTCCTACCTGAGGACGCCACACCGGGAACCCTTATTGCTCAACTGCGTGCTCCTTCTGGCCCTCTGCCACGCTTACGTCTTGCCCCCACTGCCCGAGCTGACGAACGTCTTTTCACGCTCGACGCTGATGGCCGTTTACTGCTCGCCGCCCCGCTTGACAGAGAGACTGCCCAAGATCATATCATCGGTGAGTCAACAAGCCTTTGAATTTTCTGCATTCCACGCGTTATTTTCAGACCATTTGCGATATGGTTTTAATATTAGACTTTTAAAAGCTGGATAATATTCACTACATATTTTTGTTAATAATTATGACTATGATTTTTTCTGAAAGACCTCCGTTATCGCTTTATTTGAGCCCTACAATAATTATTGCTTTGAAAATTCAATTATACATTTAGTTTTGTTACTTATTGAAATAATTAAAATAAATACAGCGAGAAAATACTGCCAGCATTAAGGGTAAAATGCCACAAACTATATAAATTTATTATAACATCAATTTTTAAATATTATTGTTACTATGTAAGTAAGAATATTATAAATACTGTACATTTGTGCGTTGAAAATAACGAATATTTATATCGCGTTTTAGGAATCATCGCTGAAGGCGAAGGCAGTCCAGCGCCTGGTACACTCGTTCAAACACGGCTGCACGTGCTTGACGTAAATGAGCATGCGCCGCAATTCCACTCTCAACCATACATGTTGTACCTCGCAGAGAATACACCGCCGCACACTAGCCTTATCCAGCGTAAGTACACAAAAGATAAAACAAAATTGAAGAAGTCAGTCTTTACACAAAATCGTAAAATCAAAAATGATTTACTGAATGTATTTTCGTCCCTTCAGAGTAACGAGTGAATACTTGAATAGTGCTTGGCATGAGCGTAGATTCTTTAGGGATTAAACGCAATAAAATATTAGCGTCACGAATATGTGCAGCGTTTTCGTCGAAGAAAAGGGAAAGAGCGATTTAGTCCGATTGATAGAGAGTGAAAAATGGCAAAACGTAGCGTTAAGCAAATAGTCATGGAGCAAGAGTAGCTCTAACGCTATTTTTAAATAAATTAATAAAATTGAATTTAAAATTTGTATTAATATTTTAACGACAATTAAATTCCTAACATATCCTTTTTCCATTCCTCCAAGTCTCAGAAATAAAATCTTAAGTTTTAGATTTTTATAAAGAGTAACAAGACTTTAACATTAGTTGCCAAAGAAGTTTCACTTCCGACATGTGTACTTTGTAAGCACGCACTTTTTTTAAAGTCAAACGCATAAGTTTTTTAGTATTGACATTGATTTGATGCTAAACAGTAATGGCGGAAGACCCAGACGCGGGGTCGAACGGCGAGGTACGGTTCGTTCTGGAGAGTTCCGAAGAGGTGCCTTTCGCAGTTGAGGCCGGAGGATGGGTGCGCGTGACGGGTCCTTTGGACCGCGAATCGCGCGCCGAGTACCGCTTGCCTTTGCGCGCCTCTGACCAAGGAGCTCAGCCGCGTTCAGCAAAGGGTGAATTAATTGTGCGGCTGATCGACTATAACGACTGCCCGCCTGTCTTCACGCAGGATATTTATGAGGCCGAGGTATTTATTGCTTTCATACCAAAATGTATGTATGTATGTTTGACAACTTAGTTTATACCAAATTTAGTTTAATATTGTAGATTTTTTATTATGTTGGATTGCAAATGTACAAAGTCAGTCAGAAAGATCTATCTGTCATCTGTGGCCGCCCCTTACTGTCTACCGTGTCTTTTGAATTTTAATTTAAAGTTAGTGTATATGGTCATAGGTTCGCGAGGACGCAGCAGCAGGCACTGTGGTGGTACGTCTGGCTGTGCGTGACGCGGATAGCACAGCTGGTACACTGGCCTACTTCGTGGCGGAAGGCGATATACGCGCGCGATTCCAGATACGCGGATCGGGCGAGCTGTTTGTAGCGCGTTCGCTCGACCGTGAAACTGAGGCCGCATACTCCCTGCGTGTGGCGGCCACAGACGGAAAATTTACGGCTTACGCCACGGTACGCGTATCTGTGCTGGACGTCGACGACAACCCGCCTTACTGCCTCCGACACAGATTACGGGCCCGATTGCCAGAAGATGCGCCACCAGGTACGCGCGTGGCTGAACTGCTCACGCGCGACGCCGACGAACCACACAACGCGCGTCTACGATTCTTCCTCACCGGGGAACATGCCGAACACTTTACCATTGATAAGGTACGTCTGCAAACTAAACAATCCCCAATTTTTAATGTTTTTCTTCTATCCTTTTCGGATATATATGTTAATAAATATTTGGAGTGACCCAAGTCCTTTCTTAAGACGAGAAATCGGGTTTCTTAAGGCAAATGATCTTGATATTATTGTAGGAGACCGGCGTGGTGACTGTGGCAGCCGCACTAGACCGAGAGACGGTAGCACGATATGAATTACGTGCGCAGGCGCAGACTCGCGATCGACCTGAATGGGGTTGTGGCGCAGAACTACAATTAACCCTGGATGACGTCAACGATAACGCTCCTCGCTTTGCCGCGCCTCTCTACAGCGTCACCTTGCCGGAGGATGCCGCACTTGGGACGCTTGTGGCTAAGGTTGGTTGTTGCTTGCTTCTTGAAAATAAGTAATGCAAGCAAATATGTTATAAAGCAGGGTGTTTTGTGCTCAGTAACATTTCACTGAAGTACAACGTACGCAGCTTTACAAGGGTCAAGTAAGACCCCATATGGAATGCTGCTTCTACCTTTTGACCCAATACAAGGCTTGTCGAATTGTCAATCTCCAACGCATTACTCGTATTCTACAAAGTGGATTATAATGAGAGTTCTGAAAAGTTGTATGGGTTTATCCCTCCTACCTCGTTTCAACACCGTATGAGCCGTATTATTTCAAAATTTCATGAGAGTCCTTGTTGCACCTTGATGGCCCTAAGTCTTCCATGGTCCGCTTTATTAGCGAACGAAATTTCTTTAAGCGAAAAATACGACCTCTGATTATTTATAATCAAGTGTTCTCTCCCCTGAAAGGGCTGCGATGATTGCGCTTTTAGGGCTGTAGGCTCATTAGTAGTAGGCTTTAAAGCATTATACATATATATCGATAAAATAATTTGATTCCAGATCCATGCTACGGACGCCGATCTCGGTGAAAACAGTTCTGTCAGATATTCTTTCATTGAAGAGAATGAATTCTTTGAGCTCGTTCCGGAGACTGGTGTGGTGACGTTGCGAGCAACGCTCGATCGTGAGACTCAGGCGGAGGTGCGAGCTGTCGTTCGCGCCGTTGACGGTGGACGACCGCAGCTCAGTGCCACTGCTACGCTACGCCTTACCGTCGCGGACGTCAACGACAACCCACCCGAATTTGAGTTGCGCCAGTATGCGGCCGCCGTGCCCGAACTGGATGCTCCCGGCACCCAATTGCTGCGTGTGCGCGCAACTTCACGTGACGCTGGTGTAAACGCTGATGTCTATTATGCACTTGTTGCCGGCGACGGCCGCGATGACTTTGCACTTGATCGGACCACCGGTGTACTCTCCGTCGCCCGTCCGCTAGATTTCGAGCGACGCCGCGAATACTTCCTGACCGTGCAGGCCGTCGACGGCGGTGCGCCTCCGCTTAGCGACCACGCTACTCTGAACATTACCATTTTGGACGGAAATGACAATGCGCCCTCGTTCTCACAGTCGTCGTACACGGCGCGTGTGCGCGAGGATGCAGCACCTGGCACTCGTGTGTTGCAGCTTATCGCCGACGACGCGGATTCGGCAGACAATGGTCGCATCTCCTACTCAATCGCGCGCGGCGGCGACGGCCATTTCGCGATCGATCTCGACACCGGCTACTTGTCAGTGCTAGCGCAACTCGACCGCGAGACCACGTCGCGCTATGTGGTCGAGGTTCGTGCGACCGACCGAGGGATTCCCGCTTTAGAATCGACGGCGACAGTCGACATCGAAGTCATGGATGCCAATGATAACCCACCTTTGTTCGCCCAAAACAATTACTCAGCTGTCGTTCAAGAGGACAAATCCCTGGGACATCCAATACTAAAGTTCGTCGTGAGCGATGCCGATGCAAGCCCCAACGGAGCCCCATATACGTTCGATATTCAAACGGGAAACGAGATGGGCGCATTTAGAATAGAGCAAGACGGTTATTTGCGTTCAGCCACCCGATTCAATCACCGGATAAAAGACCGCTACATCCTACAAGTCAGAGTATTCGACAACGGTACGCCCCCTCTTTTTTCTGATGCGTGGGCGTATATCCAGATCATAGAGGAGTCTCAGTACCCACCCGTGGTGACGCCTCTCGAGGTGGTTGTCAATTCGTACCTTGACGAATTTCCGGGCGGCGTCATTGGTCGTGTGTTTGCTTCGGATCGCGACGCTTACGATTCACTCCGGTACTCCTTGGCGTCGCCAAACGGGGCCCCCTTCCCACTGGCTGGTCTCTTCGACGTTGACGCAGCAGATGGAACTCTACGAGCAGCCCCCCGCCTCGACGTGGGGGACTATCGAATCAACGCGACCGTCGATGACGGAAAGTTTCGAGGTTTCGCTATCGTTAAAGTTTCCATCGTCTTGATAACTGACGAGATGCTTGCGCAAGCGGTTGTGGTGCGTTTCCGAGAAGTGACCGACGTCGATTTCATCCTAAGCCATCGTAAAGGTTTCATCCGGGCCGTTCGAGAGGCGACTGATTGTGGCCCTAGCGACGTTATTATACTGAGCGTGCAGCCCGCCGAGGACGGTGGAAGACGACAGAAGAGACAAGTCGCGCAAGACCTAGACGTAGCGTTCGCCGTGCGCGAGCCGGGCGGGGACGGATTACTGGCGGCCGACGCGCTCCGGCGTCGACTGCACGCGCACTTGGTGCGCCTCGAGGAGCGAAGTCGCCTCGTAGTTGAGGAGCTTTTGCGCGCTACCTGCGGCGGCTGCATGCATGGCGTCTGTGTCGAGCGCCTACACCTACGCGCTGCTCGGCTTCGCGTTGTTGCCGCCGACGTGTTCGCTCTCGTTGCCCCGGCACACGAGCTGCGTGGGGAGTGCACCTGCGCAGCGGGCTACACAGGAGAAAGATGCGAAGCGATCGCAGCAGAGGTTACATCGTCGATTCCGTCGGACGACTCCGCCGTTGCGGTCCTACAGCTAGGCGGCGACGGGTATCTGGCGTATCGCGTTGAAAGGGGCGTGGTAGAAGGAGCGCGACTTCTTGACGATGAATTGGTCCTGTCGCTGCGGCTGCGTACACGCGCGCCCCGCGGCACGTTGCTTTGGGCCGGCGGGCGCGTAGACTTCTTGATACTGGAGGTGGTGGAAGGAGTGATTCAGGCCCGTTGGGAGCTTGGCGCGGGAGAGGCTCGTTTACGGGCCGGCGGCTCCGTAGCGGATGGAGCATGGCACGAGGTGCGGTTGGAACGTCGTGGTGCCGTGGCACGTCTGACGGTGGATCGCCGATCGGCGCAGGCGCGCTCCCCGCCCCCGGCTGCCGTCTTAGACGTCCGTGCGGACCGGCTACTCTTAGGTGCCGCCCTGCAGCGGCATGTTCACGCTCTAGCACCGGAACAGGTAAGCCTATTAAAAGTACTAAGCTTTCTGTGTTTAATCATCATTTTACGGCGTTTATTTTGTCATACCACTCAAACTTGAATTAAATTGTTTCAGGTGACCTACGGATTCCACGGCTGCATATCTGACTTAAAAGTGGGCGGATGGAGGCTACCATTGGAGGAAGGCGGCACATCACGCGATGGGCGAGTCCAACTAGTGCGCAGCGTTCGGGCGAAGGTCGCAACCACCTGTGCGCCTCTTCCACCTCCCGGCGCTTGTGCCGCCCAACCCTGCCAGCACGGCGGGACGTGCCGCGAGGTATCATCCGGCTACACCTGCGACTGCCATGCGCGATACGTAGGCCGGGACTGCGAACTCGACACGGACCCGTGTGCATCGCAGCCCTGTCTCCACGGCGGCTTATGCTCGCCTGAGAGTGACGTTGCCGGCGGCGCCTCATTCCGCTGCGCGTGCGCCGCAGGACTCGAGGGTGCACGCTGTGAGCGTGGCCGTTGGTGTGCAGAGGGCGTATGCGCCCACGGTGGAGCTTGCGAAGAGGGCGAGTGGGGTCCGTCGTGTCGCTGTCGAGGCTACTACGGGCCTCGTTGCCAATACGACGTAGATGAGTGCGCTGGCGAACCGTGCCTCAACGGCGCGACATGTCTAAATGAGCCTGGATCTTTCCGCTGCCTCTGCCCGCCTGACAAGACCGGAATGAACTGCGGTAACCCGCTCTACTCGGATGCCGTTACGGCTGGCGAGGCGGGATCAGTTGACGGACGACGCGCTTTAGCCGCTGCTTGGCATTGGGCTCTCGATGCTCGCTGGCCGCTAGGCGCAGTAGGTGCTGTGGCTGCGCTGGCATTGCTGTGTGGCGTAGTGGGTTGTGTTCGAGCCCGTCGAACTCGGCCTCCTCCGCCGCCGCTCAACAGCGCCCTGGAGAAACCGCCGGTGACTAAACTATCGAACCTGGAAGCGGTACGACGTGAACGCCCGGCGTCGTGTGCGGCGCCGCTCAACAACTTAGAGACGTTGCGGTCCTACGGCTCAGCTGGCGACGAGCTGGAGGGGCTTCCACCTGATTATCGCCGCAATCTCAACCTCAACGTCGATCTGGACCGAAAGCCGTGGTCCGAGCAGATGCATTTGCATACCTTTGTCGACAATAAAATCTATAACGGTAAGAGACGCTAAACGTTTTAAAAAAAAAAAATTATTTCGACATAATTTTTTAAATATTATTAATATATTAAAAAATATATACAATTAATGTTATTAAAAAATTGTATTTGTCGGAGAAATATATCGTCACTCTACCGATATGGTCGTATCATCGCAGAACAAAGGACCCGACTAATTATCGTGCAGTACTTAATTTATATGCATTTCTTTTAACAATTAACAACTTAAAGCTTCAATTATAACGAGCAGGCTTACTTACTTCTTACCTTTAATCACAATCTATACTATACTATCTATAATCTCAACCACAAATCACATAGACCCAACTCGGACCAACGGTCTCTTCACCACAATATTCCATCGAATATGTACTCAATCAGAACTGCCCCGCACGCACTGTCCAAATTCAAGATAGCGCCTCGACTTAGCTCTGATTGGTCGTAACAACATTCATACTTTTATTCGTTCTAAATTAAAAAACAAATCAAATTAAATTATAATTCTTAAAATAAACAAGGCATCTCAAGTATTAATCTAAGCAACAATTAAAATCTACGATCAATTGTACAAACCGAAATGTAAATGTCCACCAATAAATATGCCACACAACATGACACATTTACAGTAAACTAAGTAAATACTGTCATGTTGTGACATTGTGATTTCGATGTATTTTTATACAGATTTGAAGAATTGCAAACCACGAGTCCGCGCTCCATCTCCCGCGAGCACTCGTCGTGTGGCGGTTGGAGCGGCAGTCCCCGGCATGGGCGGTGACCTGGTGGGCGGGTACCACTGGGATTGCTCGGACTGGTGTGGAGGTGGAGCTCTCCCCGGCATCAGCGAGGTACCGGGGTCGGAGCGTCTCGACTCGTCGGAGCCACCATCTCCGCTGCGCTCTCCGCAGCCACCCCTTCCGCCCCTCCCTCCTCTGCCGCTCGACACCGATTCTGCCCCGGAGGACCTTGAATCGCATCCCTTTACAGACGGTGAGGACTTATATCTTTAAGCTTCTCTGGATGAATGGATTTTATAAAAATGTTCTGCCTCTTCAGCAGATGTGAAGTAACAAAGATGCAAAAATAAAAATGACTATAATACAATATTCTGTAACTTACAGCGTCGTCATATCTTCTAGCAGAGGAACTCGGGCTTACCAGCGAAGGTGAGGGGTTGGACGGTGGCGGGGAATGCGTAACGAGAGTGCGCCGAGAAACGGACGCTCATAGCCTCATCACTATGCTTGGTGAGTTGAACTACCAAACGATTCGTTTTTTATCGTCCTTGTCTGTAGTACGACTGAGAACATTTTATAACAAATTACTGTGAATAAGTGATGCAAACTGATACTGGCTCTGGATACAATCAATGCAGCGTACTGAGCCAACCAAATTAGAAATTAATTACTTTCTCTATTAATATTAACAAAGATTAATTTTATTTATATACTTACTTGTCTTCTAAAGAAAATATGTATAATATTTTCATATAAACGTCCAAAAAAATTATTTAAAACCCCAAACGAGTTGGGCAGAAATTTAACTTTGTAATTGGATAACTATTATTTCTATTTGCAGAGGAAAGACACTCGTTGTTAGGCGCGGGCGGAGGTTCGGGCAGCGAGCTATCGGCCCATTTATGCGAGTTCGAAGACTCGGACGCAGAAGAGGGTTCGCCTCGACACACGGCCGTGTGACGGCGGCGAGCGGCCTCCGAGCCGCCATTTTCACGCTCGCGCGCCCTCTAGCGCCAAATCTACACTTCGTAGTTAGCGCTTTACGTTTGCGCGCCATCTAGCGCCTTTAAACGGCGCTACTGTACATTTGTATATAATATAGAGTATTTAAAACAATGACTGAATATAGAAGTAATATTTTATAATACTGTATACTCTTCAACTGCTGAGCTTATTTTAATTGAAATTTCAATTGGAAGATGTGAATAGCTAGTATAATTTTATAATTATAACACGTATTGGCAACAATTAATGCATTTAAATTTTTTAATGAATTATCTCAAAATCCTCGATCAGTATTATAGCTAATAGCGCCGTTACCAGCTATATTATTGTATATAAATGTAATGTACATTCCAATACATATTCGTATGCCCATAGCAATTTTACAATAGACTGCAGAATATTTTATGAGAAAAGTATGATTGCGCAGTACCTTGATGTTGAGGTGTACAACACTAGGTTATTACGAAATATTTTTTTTTTTTTAATTCTTAATATTGTTTTTCATGCCATAGAATTAAACTCTATTCATTATTGTTTAAATGCGACATCCAATCTGGACTAGACACGTTTCTGCGGATCGTGCCTCTAACGCCCAACAAGAAATTCTTCACCGGAAAACGAATCAGACTTCTAGTTCAGATGTTCTGTTTCTCTTCTAATTTAGAATATATATTTTAAACATAAATTTATTTCGTAATAAACCTAATGTTATGTGGTTTGTGATGTACATAATGTAATATAAAGTATGGTATGTCTGTGGGCTGCGGGGTATGGGGGCGGGGGGGCTCTCAAAGACCCGTTTGCGCTGAAAATTCTTACATAAATTGTCAAATTTACTGTCATGTAAATGCATCGGTAATAACTATAAATTTTACCTACTAGCAAATTAATTTCCTATATTTTTTTTTAATTTAATTTATAAAAATTAAGACTGGTTAGGTTGTTGATGTGTTTCTATTCGGACCGAAATCTTAATTAGAATTAACGTAATTTCTATTTCAAGGCTAAAATTTATTTATTTCACAAAGACTTCTTTATGTTTAGGGCAAACAGGTCTAAATTATCCGTGATTTTTAATTGGGAGCTGCCTCACACCTTGCTAGATCAACAAATTGGTGCTCTGAATATAGTTTTCATATCATAAGTTAAGGCATTTACAAACTATCCTCTAGGATAAGGAATCTATTTTTATATGTGTACAGACTGTAACTATGTAATTGTGTGGCGACTGTTTGTGTGTGAACGATCGTTCACGTTATAATTTATTAAGATAAGTTTTGACACGACTAATAAAGTATAAATTGAAAGTTGTATTTTATTTACCCCACGTAAAACTATAGACCATATGTTTCATACTGGTTCATTGTATAGTCATAGTCATAGTCAACAAGTTGTCACGATGATCTACAGAATTCGAATCAAATTACGGCAAGAGTATGCTGCCGTTAGGGGGTACAGAATTTACCCCTAAGGGATGTTTGGCGCGCTTTATGACAGACCATAAATTATAAATTTGTGTCTTACTTGTTAAACTACTTCTAAGTATTTATTATTCATTGTTGTTGTTTATTTAAACTAAACTCTTAATTATTATTCAATTAATTCAAATGCGTAATGTATTATTATATTTTCTATAAAATAAATACGTTTATAATGGAACATAAAATATACAGGTATCACTTATTCCACGTCATTAAATTTGAATTTTAGGCATCCCTACTCATCGGCAAAGAAAGAGGGTGTAGGCCGGGAGGCCTAAGGGTTTATTGACAATGTTGGGTATGAATAGGGACAGTAGTTATGAAGCCAGTTTCACTTCAGGTTTTTTTCAGTGACTACGACACAACACTGTTTCGATCATTTACAAAATAAAGCTTTTATTTATCTCCGTAAGTGATTTCAATGAGTGATATAGGAAATGTAAGAACCCTTTCGAACGTAGATGTTTGTAGAATTGCTCCAAGACATAAAAAAAAAGTTAAAAGAACGCTTAAATTTATTATCTAATAACTGAGCTTAATTAGGAAACAATCGAAAATTAAATAATGACTAGAATGCACCATAAACAACAATTAACACAACAGTACTTATAAATTATTATCAAAATTACTCATTCCAACCGACACACTACTTTCACCATCCAGCAAATGACATTCCTCAAATTCGTTTCGCTTTTCATCGATCTTTTCAAAATTATTCTTACACAGGAAGTCCCCGTCGCACACAAAGTCGTTCCTACCATCTTCCATTATTGATTCGTCGAATGGTTCTCTAAAACGTTTATCGCCATCATTGTATTGATATCTCTCTATTTCAAAATCTGGTGAAATTGTTTGTCCTTCGTTCACCGTTTCTTTTCCTAAAATATCTTCAGACTCGATTCTATTTATTGGAAGATCATTATAGGATCTTCCAACATTTTCATTTTTCACCTCATACTTGACTTCGGACAAATCTGTATTGTCCCTATTTTCCAATAAGGGCTTCATATGCATTAGGTTGAAGTTGGGGATCATTCTTGTATCCCATGGGTTTTGGGGCTGCTCTTGGGATTCTAAGTCAAGGTGTACATCTTCGTCAGCTTTTTTGAAACTGCCAAGGTTGTACTGTAAAGGAATGGAGAAAGAGGGTAGATCTAGTTGTGGGTTCTGCCTCGATGGTAGAGCAGAGATTTGGATAGCTGGAGCGGTCTGTTTGTTCTTTCCGTAGCTATTTTGATGCGCAGCTTCGGCCATGTTGATTATTTGCGGAGAGGACACTGTGTTGGAAAATTAAGGAAATATAAATATGACTAAAGTTCCGCTAATGTTATTTATAAATTAGTCCTTATGCGGAAAAGACGTTCCACCATCCACATAGTTTTACAAGCCGAAACGATTATCTCGCCGAAAATAAAACAGCACCTTTGTAAATATGGATATTTGATTTTTGCAACTGTAAATCTCTATTTACTGTAAATCTGTATTTCTGAACTTATCAGCAAAATTTATTTATTTAATTTGGAGATTATTTTTAAAGATTACCTGGTATAGTAATAAAATCTCTCATCTCCAAGGCCAGTGATGATGGAGACCGTTGTTCAGGTGATCTTGTAGACCTGGGTGGATAGGGTTCACAGCCCGCCTTCTGTTGTTTGCGCCATTTTGCTCGACGATTTTGAAACCACACCTGAAAAAAGAATAATTGTTAATACATTTAGGTATATCTCTCTAAAGAAGAAAAATTTTATATTATTTACGAAACTAAACTAAACTAAACTCAATAACTACTAAACCAATTTCAAACATTTCAAGATTATTTAAAATATATGTATTTGCGGACTTTTAGATGAAATTTTGATTATTATATGTCAAAAAGAAGTAACCGCTATAGCACAAGCACTGTTTAGATGGGTACCAAATTTTTGTTTTTATTATTTTATTCTAAATAATACATATGGAAAGATAAACAAAAATACTAGAGAAATGTGGACTCTGAGGTTCCAGCTTTGAGCCCTGTCTGGTGCACCTTCGCTTTCTATGTGCGCATTTAACTTTGCTTGTACGGTGAAAAGAATCGTGAAGAAATCGGATAATTTCATCAAATTAATTTAATTCCCTGGCAGAACAATATAACTTACCTGAACTCTGGCTTCAGTCAGATCTATCCTCATTGCCAGCTCCTCCCTGAAGAATACATCGGGGTAGTGGGTTTTGTGAAATGCAGCCTCTAGTTGTTCTAATTGCACATTTGAAAAAGTTGTTCTGTAAAATATATATTACCTGAATAGTAACCCATGTCAAAAAGTACAGAATACAAATTAAACGAACATAGTTACGAGAATATAATCCTTTAAGACACAAAGAACTATCAAGGAATTTCGAATTTATAAAATGCAAAAAAAAATATTACTTGCAAATTATTTTAAACTTATTGAGTCATTTTATATATATATTCTTATAGAAAATGTACACACCTGTACCTTCGTTGTTTTCGTTTTGGAATATCCCCGGCCTTGCCACCTTAAAATAATTTATAAGATAAAATGTTTCATTACAATTAGCCAGGTAAGTGTAAATGCACTTTAATAATGTATATAATATATATGTGTGTATATCACACAAAACACCATCAAAGTTGTGTTTTGCTGACACCATATTGACAGTGAGAAGAGATTCGTTTCTTGTTTAAGAGTGGCATTCTATAAATATAAAATATACCAAAAATAGCAGTAATAATATTTTCTTTATTAAAACAATAAATGTTGCGCATTATCTAAAACAATAATCTGTGAAATAGTTAATATCATACTCGAATTAGGTGAATATTCTTCCTCCTCCTCAAATTGGTGGTTCTCTTCATCAGCGGGTTCCTGTGCTGGATAATTTTCCACTTCCGCTTCCGGTCGCTCACACAGCGAGCCCGCTCCCAAACTAAAAGTGTAATTAAAAACATCTATCAAATATTTTATTTATTAATTAATCAGTCAATGGTTAAATAAATTCGTTTAATGAGGAAGTTGGTTCGCTAGCGGTTCCTGAGTGGCAAAAAAGTATGCTTCATGTAACGAAGACTGATTGACCTACTTATTATGAAAAATTATAAGCAACAGAGACACATATCTTCATGTCGGACTGCCCTCAAACCTGCCATGCCCACCGTAGTATTAGTCTAGAAAAGGTTTCTTTATTACGGAAAAATGTATACCTATTAAACAAATTAGGGATGTTATAGCAAAAGCTAGTTGTCGGAGAAACGTCATCATTTAAAATGGCTGCTGAGTCGAAGCCTGCTGCGCTATGGCTCTCACGACCATCTAGAGATTCCTCCATCTTTAACAAAATATATAAAATTAAACCGTTTCCATCGCGTAAGCATTTGAAATGTTTTAGAACATCAAGAGAAACTTAATGTTCTCGAAATAAGAATTTCAAGAAACTTTATTATTTATTTTATAAAAACATCGGTGACACTAAAACCTTAAGACTAAGACTCTTGGACCTCAGACTTCTGTATCTGTTTCATAATAAATAATTCTGTCGAATTTTTGGGTCCTAGGCATTTCCTAACGATGTATTCCTTCACCGTTCGAGCGATTGTTAAGGGCGGACATAAGAAGAAAGTACTACATTGGTGCACATCCGGGGTTCGAACATACTACAACAAGGATTAGAGTCTCGGTCGGTCAACACTATCTATATCTCATTCTAAAAACAATCAATACAAAAATTTTTGCTCTCTTTATTTGTACTTTCTACTCACTAATCTGTGGTTTATACATTTGGTTTTATTAATTACATTTGTTTTGTTACTTTTCTTATTTGTGAAGTATTCCGTTTTATAATCCCACTAGTGACCCGCCCCAGCTTCGCACGGGTGCAATGCTGATGAAAAGCAGGTTTTTATTATGTATTGTTATTTCCTTTGCTGGAAATCTCCGATAATATACGCGTTCGATCGCTGCTAAATAAGCTGTAATGGGCTGTATAGATCTATATTAAATGAACAATGTATTCAAGGTATTTAATTGGTTAAGGATTAATGCTGTATTGGTTAAAGTCGCTTCGAAAATTAGCCATTATTTGTCGTAAAAAGTAAATAACAAAAAAAAGTTATTGTGGGTTATCCATAAGAGACAGACATATACCATCAGGGACTTTTCTGTTGACCTTTTCAATGTGTACAATACTTAGTACATTATTTTGATAAAACTCGTAGGGTTCAGCCTGCGTTTGCAATGTAAGCGGAAAAAATGTAACATAACAGTACTTCTCCACTATTAAATTGATGTTATTATACATATAAATCTTCCTCTTGAATCACTCTATCTATTAAAAAAACCGCATTAAAAATCCGTTGCGTAGTTTCAAAGATTTAAGCATACAAAGGGACATAGGGACAGAGAAAGCGACTTTGTTTTATACTATGTAGTGATATGGAGATTTTTTTGACTTGTTCTTGACCGCTTCCTCAAATTGAGAGAAACTCTCAAGATCTACTGAAATAATTGTTTAAAACTTTTTGGTTCGTTTCTTAGAGATTGTTAAACTTTACGGAATTTGATTTATACATTTTAAAACGCTCAAACTGTTAAAACAATCTTAAATGCTATATACATAAGTGTTTTTTTTTTCAATCTATCATAGATAATAAAACTAAAACTTATTTTTTAAGAAGTTCCATTCCTCTGCTATTTGTTGCGTGACACGCGAGTGGGACTAAATTTATGCAGCTTATCTCGTGACCTGTATTATTCTTCATCTAGTTCTTTAATAATTAGCACAAGTGGAAATAATGTGATTTGTTGCTCTGATCTTTGGAATAGAAATTCCAACAAAAACAAATCCTATGAGCGATACATGAAGATAAAGATCCTGCAAGAACTCTTTAGAATTGTTGTTATTAATAAATTTGGCAACCGTTTTTCCACTTAATGGTTTATGCATATCTAACTTCAAATCAAGAGTCCAGAATTTGATTCCCCGCAAAACAATAATTAAGGAAACAATACATGAATTCAGTTAAAAGAAGCCTGATTAACTGAATTCAAGTACTTGCCTTATTGAGAGATTAAAAAATATGTTGAACCTTAAAAAATATCGACTCGTATAAATAAATTTTTAAATTGTAAAATAAACGTTTAGTTTAAAATTTTTGTAAATTAGTAAAAGTCTACATTTTCATTTCGTATAAAAATATATATTATTTTATATTCGTACGAATACATAGGTCCTCTGTGTATGTTCATAATGTTTTGTAACATAATGCTATAAGAGGGTGATTGACCGCCCACAACAGCCAGTACTTGTAGTTAAATTGAATTAAATGCCTATAATTTAGTTAAGTTTATTAAATTATCACTAAATGAGTATAATTTGTTTCTTACGATACAGTTTTGTATGCGACCCCGGATGAACGCCATGTTTTCGCGCGAAAATTTTAACAGATTGTAACTTTATAAAATTGTGGTTTGTGCTTTGGATAATGTGTGATGTGCATACAAATAATAGTCACAGATAATGCAGGAGTGTTCATTAAAAATCAATTTAATTATTATGCTGTTTAACATAAAAATAATATTGATTAAAAAAGATAAATATTATTGTTTAAAAAAGTATAATTTTAAATCTTGGACTTTACTCGAATGTGATAGGTACTTATTTTAATATATAAAATAAGCGGCCTGGTATAACAATAAACTATTTTTTTACTTAAATTATACTTTTCCTTTAGCACAAAGGGATCTGAACTTAAGCGCTTAAACGAGTTGGCAAACAATTATTCAATGAGTTGGTTGGTAAATTTTTAATACACGAATTAGTGCATTGAGAATATATTTAAATATTAATAATAAAACTACATTAAACACAAGTTTACAAGTGTTATATAATTTTATATATCCCTATTTAACATTTTAAAAATGAAAATGTACTTACAGTTAGATGATTCCAAAGCCCGTCACTTAAAAAATAGCATTCTTATAAAATTGTGGTAAAAATCGTCTTGTAACTATTGTCACGTGGTCCCCAGTACTGAAGTGAACAACGATAGCCCGCTAGCGACGTATGAACAGCGAAATCTATAGAGTGGTGAATAAGAAAGACGGTAAAAACGCGTCTGTAAGAAGAGACATTCTGTCGTCTATTTCTTTTAAAAAAAATATTAAAAGATGCATGTATAACTTTTGAATTTTTTAATAAAATATTTTAATTAAATAATTTATGTAGTTTATATAATATTATAAAGTATCATAAAACTCATTCAAATATCTAGTCACTGTTGGGTTTATTTCCAACTGTGAGAACGTAAAATCTTTCTTGATTTAGGCTTAATATTACGCTTATCATTAGTATATTATGTGCCTATACTAAATATGACTTTGAATACATCTTGTATAACAAAAGAAATTTTACCGTCACAAACAGATCCGACAAAACTCAGACAATTTATTATTTTATCTACCTTTACATAATCCAAAAAAATATATTAATAAATAACTTGTTCTTGGCTCCTCGCCACATCTGTTCGCTTTGCCTAGAAAACCAATGACGTTTGCTATTACGCTAAACAAATCGTTATATAGCTATCCACGTGTGTCCGTCTGTTCGGTGCTAAGCCTGGCTCAAGGGGGAGTTGGGAGGTGATGACTTACAAGTGACTGTATCGCTGTCAGCCACAATACACGTTTAGTTTTTCTATAGAAATACTTTGATTTTAGGAATATTTTAATCCAAATTAGAATCAAAAATGTATAACGTTTTACCGTTTTCAAACATCTTAATTATTTTTTGTAACTATTTAAGTAACAATTCTTACATACTCGTATATTCCGGTAAAGGATATTGTGTATTAAATGCTTTGTGTGTATATATCTATACTAAACATTAATGCATCAATGCACTAATCCAGAGCTTGATATACATATCCGGTAGTGGACTGATCAATCAAAAAAATAATGTTAAGTGCCTATCTGATATCTAATTATCAGTAAGTTCTTATATAATATCTACATATAATATATCTCCTGTAATACTTTAGGTCCACAACCTTCTTAAATAATCTATGTCACTCTAGCAGGTGCTGTCTAAGGTGGCCCCGTGAGATACTAAGATAAATCATCATCATCGTAGTCGCTAGGTATGATTTTCAGCGAAACAATGTGTTACAGCCATTGACTTAATATGCATTTTCAAAAAAATGCATTTTATACATTAGAACGGTTGGATAATGCCCCCTTTCCGGGACTTCAACACTGATTAAGACGATCAAGTGATGTTCCTGATAAAATGTTCACTTGTCTATAGCGGGAAGCCACACACTTTTGGGGCAACAGTAGTATCAAAGATTTATCCAAATCTTGAGCGCATCTTCTACCTATACAGTTGGTATATCGATCGTACAATTAGTCATTATTTTTATTTATTGTATATTTAACTAGGTCTTTTTCATATTATTTGTATAATTAGAATTTTTGCATTAAAACATTTTTGCTTTTGTTTAGTTTTATTGATATCTTCTGAATTAAATTCAATTACATACCTTATTTAAAAATTAGATTTAGATATTGGAAAGCAGTGTTGGTCTAGTGGTTTCAGTGAGCAATGTAGGTTCGAACCACGACTTTGCACCAATAGTCTTTCTTAGTGCCCACTTAACACTCGCTTGTACAAGAAAACATCGTAAGGCATGCAAATTTATACTTAAAGGTGGACGGGGTGTGAGGCACGGAAGGCTGATGTTTGACCTTTACATAACATTACTTTGTTTGGTCTTAGTCTTAAAAAACATTTCAGGCTGGTTGGTGGTGGAGATCTCCTTATCTCTTAGAAGTTAATGATTATAATTTATACTAGTATAATGAATTTAATTGTAATTGTATTAAGACAACGTTTGGCTCTACAACTGGCTTTACAAGCGTGGCGATTACCTGAATCGTCACAGTTACGCTCCGAGTATAGATGCAAGCACTTTTCAGAATTTTATTTCTTTTATTCGCGCTTCACCGCTATGTGGAACCACCTGGCCACATATTATGTGCCATATGCTAGTATTTCCGAACCAATTCTTGATTCCAGAAAAACAAACCTCAAAAGGGCGGCAACGTACTCGCGAGCCCTCTGGCATTAAATATTCATGGGCATCATCGAAGTTTTGTAAGGAGCTGCAACCATTACACCATGTTCCATATGACATCTTGAGTAATAAAGAATAATAAAATAAATTAAAAACAAAGATTTCGTCCCCGTAGAGCGAAAACTCATTAAGTCCAAAAAACCTGTTTCGAGATAATGAGGGTTAAAGTTTTGAAATATATAAATTGCCATAACTTCAGCATGTCGTGACATATTTATATGATTTTAGTTTCATTTTAAAGAAATTCAAATTAGGTTAAAATGATGCTAGCTACCCAATGTGATAATTAAGTTATTACTGAGAAAATTTAAAGAAAAACATTTAATTACATGTTCTCTATAGAATATCCGATGTAGTTATGAATTAGTTAATTTTCGCCCCGAGTTAGTTAATTTTCACTCAGATCGAATTTATTTTTATAATAAATAACTTGATTTGGCTAATTTACGACTAACTGGTGGATATACAAAATATACTTAATGAAAAATAACTTAAGAGTTAAAAGGGCTTATTGTTTTATAATACTATGAAATCAAACTACTTTTATTTTAAAAATCTTCTATACTTCCTATACATATTATAATTATGGAGATAAATCAATCGTTTTGCAAAAATAGAAGTAAAATTTTAATATTTTTACTTCACTAACTCATCTACTTTTTCCTCTCTGTTGTCTGGCTCCAAAAGTCGATCAATTTTGTCTTTACTCGTCGGTAAAGCCTGATACCACAAGTGAAGTCTCGTGGAAATATCCCTTTGGCACTTAAATTAATAAGATCTTTCTTTTTTGCATCTGATAGGCAGTGGCGCGGAGTAGGCTTGAGGTATCTTAACGCTTCTAACAGTTCTTCTGTAGTTTGTACGTAATTATTATTTTGGCCATCTTACCTTTCTTTGACACTTGACACAGTCAAACATTACCCTGCTATATAAGGGAGATAAATATGAAATCGGAAACTACCGCCCTATTAGTCTAATGTCTAATGTATATAAAATATTTGCTACGGTCTTTCTCAAACGCATCGAAAAACATTAGACAACCAGCAACCCATTGAGCAGGCAGGCTTTCGAAAGGAGTACTCTGTCATTGACCACATTCTTGTAGTGCGCCAAGTTCTGGAGAAGTACAACGAATACCAGCGTACGTATTACATTGCATTTATCGATTTCAATAAGGCATTCGACTCTTTGTTTCATGGAAAGATTTTGGAGGCATTGGTTGAGCAAGGAATTGAACACAAATATATTAGACGAATAAAAAATGTTTATAGCAACAGTACAGCTACAATATAATTGGAAAAAAATGAAAACCTTTCAGAATAGAGAAAAGCGTCAGGCAAGGGAACCCACTATCCCCAAAATTATTCTCAGCCGTATTGGAATCAATTTTCAAAGGTATCAACTGGGAGAATCTCGAGATCAATGTAGATGGTGTCTCACTAACGCACTTAAGGTTATTTATACACGGATTATTCTCTACAACATCAAGAGACTTAGAAAAAATGATTAACGAACAGTAGTTAGAAAGCGAGAAGGTAGAACTAAAACTAAATCCGGATAAAGCAAGAGTTATGACAAATGGAATTGAGAACACTATTAACCTAGAGAACACCCAGAGCAATTACACCAATGAATACATTTACCTGGGGCAGTTAATGACACAAAAAGATCCTTTTAGCAAAGAAGTTGGGAGAAGAATAACAAACGACTGGAAAAAATACTGGAGCTTTTGAGCAACTTGCAAAAGATATCTATCTAAAAGTACCGAAGCACAGCAAAATTTAAAAAATAATGAAACTATAAGATTTTAGTATTATTTACCATGAATATTTGAATCCATTTTTAGTATAAAAGACGTAATTATGCGGATAAGATTATTTCTGACTTTGGAAATATTTTTTCAAGTTCAAAATATTGAAGATTAGACAGACGTTATATCGAGTTAATGAATTTTCTTTAGGCGTTTTGGTTAGCTGCTAAATTTGAAAACTCACTAAATCCATTTAGTCTACCAAAATGCATACTTATGGTTTAAAAACTTTATTATAAAAGTAATTAAATCATTTTATTTTCAAGATTTGTAATTTTTTGATAAATAAAAAATTGTTAACAAGATTTAGTTATTTATCTTAAATTCTATTAGGAGCAAAGAATAGATTTAGTTACTTCTCACTCTTTCTAACTCGAAAACCAGTATACCTACAAAAATGACGGTTAGACAGTTAAATAGAGAAAAAAAATATAGTTTTATTGGCATTGTTAACTCGATTTGGCCATTTTTCGACTTAATGAGTTTTCGCTCTACGGGGACGATTTGTCCTCTATCTGCATCGGCAAGGAAAGGGATCCTTCGGCAGTCCTACATGCAAGCGCACACTGTCGGAAATTATGTCTTGGCATGCCGCAACGTTCTTAAGGATGACGTGGCGTCTTTAGGCATGCCGCACCGTTCTAGGTATCCCCGAGTGTTACCTCGGCGCCGGCGACATCCATCATGGCCGCAGAGGACCCTGAGTTTTAACGGCTGATCGCGTGGCTGGATGCGGACAAGGCTAAGCTGTTACCGTGTCCTGCCTCGGGCGATTGTTGGTGGCTCCGTGGGGTTTTAGTGGGTATGCAAGGTGGCGTGTCCGTGCCGCGGGATTTCAAACGAAAAAAAAGGCGCCGGCGACGGCGTACCGAAGTATCCCGAAGCAGCCTCAAGCTTATCGAACCAGTATTTTTATCATATATCATGGAAATTTCTACTTTATTGCCATGAAGATAGTGTATATTGCTTTCTATCAGCTCATCCTAAAATTCTCAGCGATGCCGATAATGAGCGCTGGGCCTTAGAATCAATCTAACATATTTACTTTTAAAGGTCATAAGCATACTTGATTACCCATATGAATAAAGTTATTTTGAGTTTAAGCTTACTAGTATCATTTAGAAATATCCATTAAACGACTGGGTTTTGAGAGGATTGAAATAAAACACTAAGACTCATCATGAATGTTAATTCATATTTAATAAATAAATACACTTTCGCATTTTTAAATAAAACTAATGTAAGTGACTTAGTTGTAGCAATTCTCAACAACATTATTATACAATATAAAGAGACGAATGCTTTTATTTCTAATAACAATAACTAAAAGATATATATTAAGTAATCCTCTTCATATACATACATAAGTTAGTAAGGTTTATATTACAGAAAAACAATACAATTGGTATCTGTATGGTAATGTGAAAATCTCGTGAACACAAACCTATCTTTGGCTTCAAGCGATATTTACAAAAGCGCACGCTTCATAGAACCTCAAATTGACAGTTAAATGCCGTAGATAATCGCTTGACAAGTTCGACCCTAAAGTTAAGTTTATAAGGTTCAAAATTTAACGACAAAACCCTATATCAATTCCTTTTACATTGTAATGCATTACAATTTTTATATATTAACGAGTGTCGACCACAGTTTAAGTTGGGAGGTATAGCGATGGTTAAAATTAACTTAAGACTCTAGATCAATCATAAGTGACACACAGTTATGTTAAGTAAGCTTACCATGTAATTTCATCTCAATCATGGTAAATGGTATAATTTTTGGAACCGGTTTTTAGCTATCCAACAATGTAAGGAAATCGTAAAAAAGCACGTTTTTACAGAGTAACCCTGCTAAAATAATATTCTAATCCTATTGTTTGAGTGAATACTGAAAATATCAAAAATCACAAAATTTTATTTTTTAATTATTGGAATCGTCACTTTGGAGTGCGTTCCAAAAATATTTATTCCATCAATAAAAATCGAAAAACGGCTACAGAGTTACCCTGTAACTGTACTTTTTTAGTTAGAGTTTGTAATGCACTGAAGAGAAAATATAAACGTATTAAAAAGTATGTATATATATATAGCTAATTCTTTTGGATGAAGAAGTCTTTAGCAGTTCCGTAGTCGACACATTAAATTCTTACACTAAATGGAGATTCACGTTAAAATGGACAGCGCATAGTACAAAAACGTATACAATAATTGTACGATTGGCTAAGTCAGTCGGGTTGAAAGTAGGAAAATTTACTCATAATAATTTCTTAAATATCAAATTTCAAAGAAATTATTATCAAGCGGGTTTCGTTCGGGCGGTTCAGCTCCCAAAATTCCCGCTACACACGAAAGGGAATTTTTCCTATCCGTATCAAATAGTAGAAATAACAAGCCTATTACAAATTCAACATTAGCTAGTCAACAATCTAGATTTTATTTATTTGAAAATGTTACACAAACAATACAAATGTATGAAATATTTGAGCAGCGCTCCGTGGGCATATTTGGAACTAAACTGAAAGAACATATATATATGTAAATCGTATTAGAACGAGTACATTACAAAACTTGTATAGTTTGAGTTAAGGCTTTGAATTGGAAAAAGAAGATGGCGGATTCAAGGACAGATTTTTATATCGGAAAAAGGACGATCCATAGATAATTTATCTTACTCTACGTTCTATGGTACCAAGGTAACACAGTTGTAAAAATAATCTTGAAATCGGATAAATAATATCTATATAAATATACTTCTGATGGACTGAAAGGAATGGTATGGACGACTATCAATATTTTAGAATACGAGATATTAATTTCTAAAGCTAATAATTTCAACAATGATCGAATAAATTCGTTTAAATGTGCCACATATGGCCGCTAAAAGTAAAACCATATTTGACCTTGTGCCGAAAGTAATGTTAAACTATTGTAGTGAATTTCTCAACGTATGTACAAATTACTCTAACACCCAGCTGGGTACTCGTTAACTTTTCTAACGTGCTATGGAGATTAATTTTGGTTAACCGTTCTGGTAACTTTTTCGAGCCATCTAGATTTTTTGTGTCAGAACCCTGCCTTCCTAACAGCTCTATTAGGTCAAGAAAATAAAACGCTATAATTATCAAGAAATATTCATTCCAAATTTCATAGAAATTGTCTATTTCGATCTATAGTAAATGTCATTCAAAAGATGGACCCATCTCAGTTATCCATTTTCCGTCAATGTTATATTAATTCTTAAAATCTTCAACCAAAGTACGCGTAGTCACCTGATTCCCTAACCGGTCACCAAAGAGCATGACAAAAATAATGCTATCTCACTCCTTCCCATACAATTCGATTAAGTAAAAGCGAGAGGTTTGTGCTTCAGCTTTCAGAAGCTACTAAATCTAAAAGGAATTAGGATGGCACTTGGAAATGATCGAATCCCTTCAAAGATTCGATAATCGCGCAAAGAAATAGAATCAGAATCGATTTACAGAATCGAATAGTAACCAAATCGAAGCGATTACACTTCTGTGCTTTTGCCGACTTGACTCTTCGTGTCGGGGATGCCCGAGGCGCTCAGTTTACGTATTCGTCCCGGGAAAATGCCGCCAAATATACGTCCTGGAATAAAAAATAGTGTAAATTACATCTTATAAAAGTATATAATAATAAAATAATTCCATAAAAAATTTAAAGTTAAACACTGCGAATTTGAATGTATCAAACAGCTACACACTACACATTATATATATATTATATTGATAAAAAGTATATGAAACAGAAAACATAAGTACACAAACGACAATTAATAGATAATAATTTATAGAAAAAAGTCAAAAAGCTCTTCAAATATTCTTTGATATCTTCTTTGACAAGGTGGAAAATATCTAGAACCTTATGCAATTATTATTATTTATGGGGAGTGGGTCCTATACATTTAATTTAATTAGTAAAAAAAAAAATCAAATTTCGTTAAGGCTTCTGAAAACAAAATGTCTTTACTTAAGGTGAATTAAAAACCACTATTGACAAGTTTCTAAGAAATTTGTGGGCAAACATATAATCATACATGCACTTACGAAATCTAGCAATCATGCTCGGAAACCTAAAAAACATACTCAAATATCCAATCATACAGGTCGAACTCTAACATCCTTTTTTGAAGTCGGTTAATAAAGTGCTCGCTCACCCGGCGACCGTTGCTCGGGTGGGTGTCGCGGTGACGTAGCGTGTAGAGCAGTGCGGCTGCCCTGCTGGAAAGAGACGGACATGCCGCTGTCCAGGGACCCTACTGACCCACGGCGCTGGAGCCGCTCAGCTGCGAGGGCCACTGGAATTTAGAAATCATTTTTATTAAGATTTAAAATATTCTGTAGTGACTTATTTTCATAACACATATTACATATACAAAGAGATCTGTGTAGTCATGTTTGCCTATAAGTTTTACATTAAAAACAGTATTCTGTGGTTATTTCATCGATGTATCAGTGTGCCGAGCGTTGGCAAGCTTTTATCAATAAAAAAAAACAAAAAAAAAATTCCCTACATATGTAAGGATTCTATTTTTTATTTTCTGTATGTACATATTCATGTCGTTGATGATGTTTTGAACAGATAATACATGTATCCTTTTTAAATATAAAATTTATTTAATCTTGAAAGAAAATAATGTTTTGATATACAGTAAAATCTATTTATTCGCGGGGTAACCGTGAATACAGAATGGTAATTTATATGGGGTTAGGTTTATATGTTTCTAGGTGCCACAATAAAAAACACAATAGTTTTTTTTTGGCACGAATAAAGAAATTGGGTTGCATTTTTTTAATCCGAGAATAGTGAAAACGCGAATAACGGAAGCGCGAATAGGGAGCTTTTACTGTACATCAAAATGTGTTTATGAATTGGACCGATTATTTTGATTTTCCTATATTTATTGTGTATACTTTAATTCATACAAATTTGTGTTTTGTGTTGTCCAAGATATTTCCTATATATTATGTTAGTGTGAGTAAAACAAAAATGTCTTCTAAAATTTCAAATATTTTAATAATCCAATGACTCAATACGTACCAGGATCATTGATGTCAACTAGCGAGTTGCTGAGAACGTTCCTCTTGATAACTGCGGTAGGGGGGCAGCCTCCACCAGGCGGGCGGGGGGCCATGGGGGCAGGGCACGAGGGGGGCGGGGGCACCACGCTGAAAATGTTGATTAATCGTTTCAGTACCAATAAAATTATATTTAAAAAATATTTATTCCTTTTAAATAGTTCAAATTGTTTTTTTTTAAATCAAAATCCAAATTAAAAAAAAAACTTACCCGTGAGCATGCATGTGATCAATACATTGTTGGTGATCAATTTCCACATCTGCTACTCCACTGTCACGATTCTCCATAACTGGAATGTCATTAGTTAAATGAACGAGAAACATCATACAAATGTTTTGCTAAAATTTTACAAAAAAAAAAAAAATATATATAAACAATATATAAAGTAAAGACTATTGAACAAAGAGACTTTAACAATAAAAACAATCGTCAAAATCTTTAAAGAAAAGCAACTCACCATTCCTAGCACTATTATTCGTACCCCTGCCCTTTCCCCTGTTTAATTCAGCTTCGATCCTCATGGCCTCCATTTCATCCATTTCGGCGATGCTCTCGCGCAGGTCTTCAGCGAATTTGCAACGGTCGTGCTCGTTACGTGCATTGAATGTTGCCAGTCGGCGTCCGTCCACGCGACGGGATAAACGTATGCCGAACGGGTAATCTGGATCGAAGGACCATTTTATGTTATTTATTTATTAAAATAATTTCTTGAGGATTTTGTTATTATAAAACAGGTACAAGTACTGCAATTAAACATGCTTACTTTTTTAATAGGTTTAGTGTGCAAATTTCTATATACATAATTTTACTTACGTGGAACCGAGAAGAGATTCACCAGCATCGCGCACAGCGGGAATGATTGCCTGAACGTGTAGGTGACAGACGACTTCTTCTTGCTGAATATCTTGGTAATCACCAGGAGATCATTGAATAGGAACACCTGTTTTATAAAAAATAGTTAATATACATATCTTTTGAAAGGACTTCAACCTTTCAAAACTTTTAATAAACGTTTCTAAAATAACTATTGAGATTGTCTAGTTGCGGAAACTGAGCCCACCTACCTACCTACCTACCTAACTATTGAGATTATTAGTAAAGATATTAAGCTGGTACTAATATGTATTAAAAGATAAATTGTATTAGAATTAAAGTCTTCTATCAACAAAAGGGCTACAAAATTGAGCCTCGGCATCTTATTGAATACAAATAAATACCTCTCTCTGATGAACCCCCGGGCGTTCCTTCTTATGTATGTCAGGTATTTCGTAGAGACGGCAATAGCACACCAGGCGACGGTGAGGAAGGGCCAAATGCGGCTTCTTCCCAACTATCGTGGCTTGGACTTTCATCACCTGAAATATGTATACAAATAAATTGATTAATTAATTTTTCATATTGAATATTAGACGCTATGGCTAAGTAGATGTTAAAAAACGTTTTATAAATCTAAAAAGCGTTTAATCTATATCATAGTAATTTCTAGAAGAGTATGTATGCATATTATGTATCAAGTCAATAATATTTATTTTAACATTTAACTATTTTTTTTAATAAAATTTGCTTGATTTCAACTCACTGTTCCAGAAATTCTGGAAAAATTTGTTTAGTAAAGCGACTAGAGATTCAATTAACTCTCTGATTTAACTACTTTACTGCGACATACACAATTGTAATTTTTGCCCAATATTTCTTATTCTCTCAGTATAGCCTGGAATTGTCTAGTGTTTAGCCCAGTCAGGTTGGGGACTAATATATTTTACGCAGAAAAGTAGCCCTTATTACCTGAGTAACATGATCGCTGCCGGGTCTAAATTCGCTTGACTTCACCCGCTCATAGATGCCAGCCAACATGTCCCTGTCGATGTCTCCACAGTCGTCGATGCCTCGCAAGTTGCGAACAAAGTCATCGAGTGACATTCGAGCTTCCGGTTTGAGATTCGGTGTGTGCAAATCGGTGTTTAGCATTATAATTGCGAACGCTAAAACGAATATCTGAAAAAAGATTATTTTAAATTTAAATTAGGCAATTATAAAATAATTAAATTAAAAAAAAAATATTATTAAATTAAAATTGAAAAATATTTTAGTCGGCTGATGTGTGATTGAACCAAACATATTAAAACGTTACAATTAATCAAAAGAAATTAATGGTTAGGTTAGCATCGATGAAATCGCTGCAAAGTCTTTAAATGCCTTAATTTTCATAGCTACTATTTGTTGTTTGGGTTTTCTTGTTGAATTTCTTGCGCCATTTTTTTAAATTCTTATTGCAATATGTTATTGAAGTTTGCTTTGAAAGTGAGCTTTTTACTTAAAAATAAATCATGCGTTTAATATAGTAAGACGAAGTTGCAAATAAAAGATCATACCGTATCCTGAGTACGAAGCCTTTGAACGAAGTCTGGATTGCACACGCAGTAGCGCCTTGCGAATGCCTCTACCAGCCTCTCGATCTTTTGTGCCTCCCCTGGCAAACGGAAATGTGCCTGATACCTGCGCAGTGCCACGTCTACCGCCATACCGGACAGATCCAGTTCGTTTACGAAACATCTAGAAAACAAAAAAAAAAACGTATTTAATTTGGTCATCGAGTATGGGGCAACTTCTTTATCGGCCTTTTCTGTCTGAAATATGATATCTCTTTAACAGTACGAGCAAGTGTTCAATAAATAAAACCAATCTATTACTTTGTTAGAAAACACTCACATTGCTATTACATTTAATCAAAGTGTAAAGTTATACGACCTTTACTTTAAGAAGTCTTACATATAAATAAAAAAAAATCATGAACTCACTCTAATGCAGCCATGTTGAATTGGTTCTGCAGGTTTCCAAGATATTCTCCAATCATCTGCTTGCTTAACCCTTTCCTGGTGATGAGGAATCTTGCTACTCCTCGCGGAGAGTTCTCCAGGAAACCACGTGAGATCAAATAGCCAATACCACGCTCTGGTTTTTTGTTAAATAGATTTAAACCCACACGATACTGACGTTTACGTACAGTTTCTGATACCTAAAAAAAATTTAACGCATGAAGATAAGGTGCTATCCGGCCCGAAGGACCATGTACTAAATATGAACAATAAGATTTATTGTAATATGGAAAAATATATTGGATTTAATTGGAAACCAAATAGAAAATACCAAAGTGATTTTCTATCAAAAAATATATAAATAGTGGACCGGAACTATGTAGTCATGTTTAGTTATTACCTTCAAAGGTTGTTGATGGGTATGCTGATGCTCGTGCTGCGGTCGACAACATGCAGCGGCAGGCGGGGCTTCATAGTATGGCGGAGCGTCCTGTCTTTTCCAGACATTGAACCTGTCAGCTTCATAGAGCGTACCAGACGCAGTGCGAGTGTGCTGGAACTGCGGTTCTTGGATGTGGATATGGGGCTCCTAGAAAAATATAATTTTTAAACACATTATTATGACATAAGCTTATTAGTAAGTTGATATGTGAGAAAATAAAAGAAAAATATGATAATGGCTTTATTTAAAAACATATTTTAAGGTAGCATTCTTTCTTTATGATACAATAATAGTCAGATGAAGCTATCATTAAATATGGTATAGAAATATTTTAATTTAATAAAAAAATACCTGTTGCCTAGGTTGGTACACCTGGTGGTAATGCCTGTGCTCCTGAGAGGATGATGAAGACGAGGACTGTACGGATGACATAGATCCCCCTCTCACCACCGCACCCCCGCACTCCGCTCTTCGGAGCGACACGGGGCTTTCCGCACTGGGGACAAACGTATTGCATTATTAACATATATTAACTTGTATAAGCTGCTTCTTAGATTTGGCTGGTGGATCTAACCAATATGAACAAATTTAATGGAGCATGAGTAAAGCAAATGTAAATAATGAGAACAGAGTTTAAATAAATAAATATAAGGCGAAAAAACTGATTGTTCTTGAAAAAAATATATTTGTCTACTTCTTAACAAATATTATTATTTTTAATATTATTTCATTTACATATTTAATCATTTTACTATACACCTATACACAAGACTGCATTATGTAAACTGGTGACATATCCAAATCACACGTAAGTAGTCAAATTATGAATCATCACATGATATACATTTTAGTTAAAACTTAGATTACTGAAAACATTTTTAGCAATTTAACTTACTTGAGTGTAATACTACTTGTCCGTTTTGGCACTTCCGGCGGATGTCGTCTCGCATTTGCCGCCTGGATTGCGGCTAGCTGCTGCTGTTGCCGCGCTGTTGGGGACGATAGTGGTTTACCACCGGAGGACAGTAGGTTCCCGTATATTGGGCCTAAGAAACACGAAATTTTTATTTTATTTATAAAAAAATATCAAACATTTGGGGTGTGAAAATTTGGGGCAGTATTTTTGCGTTTCACGACTGTCAGATAGCGCTATACGTCATGAAATGCGAAGTATCTTATTCGGTACTTTTATCTTTGCATAGCTATTTGTTACTTTATCCATACATTGTGAAACAGACCCTTAATGTAGCTAATTATTGTACCACTATCACAGCAAATAAACAATTTCATTTCATTTCTTATTTTGAAAATGGGCCATAAAGATATTAAAAAAAAATCGTATTTAATTAATTAAAAAAACATACCTGAGTTATTCAATAACTGATGGTTGTGTAGAGATTCGTTATGTGATGAAGATGTCGATATGTTTGTCACTGAACCGCTCACGGAACAGCTGCACACCTGAAAAAAAAATATTACACACTATATTTTTTAAATTAAAACAACCGCAGCGCGCACAACCGTCCTCCTTATCCATATGGAAGAAAGAGTAATCGGATGGACTGGAAAATAAGAGCAGATCAAAAGAGCGATTAGCCAACGAGATTATAAGGTGGCAAAAATTTAATACTAACGGCAAAAGTGGAATAGGGTAGCAAAACTTGAAGCAGAGCTTCCGGATAGGAGCCGAATTTTAGAATTTAAAAAAATATGATATGTAAATTAGATTAAAGGTTTATTATTTATATATGTAATTTAACAATTTCACAGCATACGCATTTATTAAATACTATACATAGAATACCTAAGCCATAGTTTATAGTATACCTAAAGCTAAGAGAAGAGAGTGAGAAATCTTTTCTCTCTTTTTTATAGCTTTTACACTTCATTATTTTTGCATTATCTTCTTAATAGATATAAACATTCTGTGTTTCTTTCACACGAATCCTATCAAGGTTTTATATTTCATATAATTCAAAAAAATAAAACTTTATTTTACGCCATACAGTAAGTAAAATATATGCAATGTGTAAGTGGCTTTATGTGTGTGCATGCGACTGTGTATTGTTGTACAAAAACTTTAAATCCTCCAGCGTCATTTAAGTTTTGCAGTTGTTGTTGCGGGTAAGAAATTAACTAAACTTTATTTTACAATATAACCTTTTGCCTAATACAGGATTTTCTGAAACCTTAAATAAAAAATGCCAACTAAATATTTACTCTTTTTAAAAAGATATTATATATATTACATACTATTGAATGTAAACAGTGTGTGCTTCCTTCATGGAATATATTTAGTTCTTGTGTTGAATAAAAAAAAATTAAAAATTTGAAAATTTTTCAAATTTTTTTTAATGTCGTATGTTACGTCGAACTGCCTAAATATGTACTTCCATTTATAAAATATAAATTAATTTGAAATATAATTAGTGATGTACATATGTACGTCATTAACGTAAAATTATCTAGAGAATTTTCTTTTATAAACATTCTTCGCGATTCTTATCTCTTATCATTATAGTAAATCATCAAATTACTCACAAACATTCGTAAAATAACTTGTATTTTGCCTTACATCTTGCATATTTTCAGTGTTTTTATAAATGTATTGTTGAACACATAAATGAATCATTAATTAAAGTATTTTTATTGACCTTGAACGATTATGCTATTTATTGTATGTAAAATACTTTTTAATACCAAATAAAATTGAATACTGAATCATTGTAAGATTTATATTTGTTATCTTGTAAAGGAATCACTGGCGTAATTTTGGGATTTTTCATTCGAACTTTGGGACGGAACTCGCTTTAGATTTAGATATTATTTTTGCATTTCTATTTATTTGCCTTTATTGATTCAATGTCAAAGACCATTTTCGACCTTTTTAATATAATAAAAAGGTATTTAAGTTTAACATGCAAAGTAATTAGCGTTTAGAGACTTACCGAAAATACCTATATAAATATTATTACATAAAATATATAAACCAGAGAAGGTACAACCTTTTTAGTCTGGTCCACAGATGTCTGTATCTGTTTTAGGCAGGCAACGTAATCAGCCTCCTGTGCCTGACGCGGTGTTGTGGTTTTGGGTCTAAGGCAAGCCGGTTTTGTCACTGTGTTCACCGTTCGAGCTAAAGTCCGATACGCACATGGAAAGTAATTCCATTGGTGCACAGCCATGGATCGAACCTACGACCTCAGTCGAGAGTCAAACTGAAGCCACTAGGCCAACACTGCTTTTATTACAGTAAAAGTACTGACTATTTTATTGTCTTTTGCGAGAAAAACGAATAAAAGTTTTTATGAGTAAAATGTTATGTGATATAATGAAAAAAGTGTATTTTACCAAGATTAAAATTAAACCCCTACATACTCAACGTACACAAACAAAACACATACTAACATCATACTGTGACTTTCCACACCACAACGGAACCCGTCCACTTTTCAAAAACCAAAAATGTTTATTTCTAACGATTTTCTTTGTCAAAATTTTGTTTCTATACGGCTCCATAATCACTGTTAAGCGTTATAACTGTACAACGATACTATTATTACTGATAATGACCGTATGAATTTAAGAGATGACGCTGGTAAAACTGTAGAGGAATTTACGCTTTATTACTTGACAATAAAGGACAAATTTGTGTGAAGTTACTAAACATCAAGTTACTGAGTGATACGATAATTACGTAGACAAATATTTGCATCCGCGTTCACGAATTAATGGAAATAGGCATTGTTTAATAAATTTTATAAGTAAAATAAAATTAAGACAAATTGGCGCGCCATTGTGTATGGCAGAATGTGGGAAGTTAAGATTGTACCACCATAACATTTTTGTACCATATTCTTGCAAATTAATTATTATTATAACGGTTCTTTCTTAATAAGCTGTAAATTACGCGCAATAACGGAATTACAATTCGCGTCTGTCGTTACGCGGAATTAGGTTAGAGAGAGATAACGTAGAGTCAAGAAATAAGGATTTTAACCGTTAAAAAATATAACTATATTTTTAAACGGTTCCGTTTTACAAAATATTTAGGGAAATCTCAATTATTTAACAATCGATCTAGCAAAACAAGTTTTTGGCTATCTTTACCCTCGTCATTTACTTTTCTTTTGAGAATTAAGTGTCTCCTATGTCGTTGTAAAATGTATATTAATATAAAAATGACATTATATTGTAAATAAATGTCATTATCAAATAAAAATCAATACAACAACAGTTTAGGTCTGGGCCTCATGTTTCTGTATCTTTTTCGTGATCATTGTTTTTTTTTAAAGACAAATAGTTAATAAGCCTTATGTGCCTGACACACGCCGTTTCCTCAAAATATTTTCTTAAAAGTGTTAAATGAGCATATAGATATTGGTGCACAGCTGGGGTTCGAACCTACGACAACAGAAATGAGCGTCGCACGTTAATACGACTAGGGCAACACTGCTTTATATTGCAATATGTAACTATCAATAAAAAGTTTCTTTTTTACATAAATATTAAAAAAATTGAAACAATTTAAAAAGGAAAATTTTGAATAATTTTACTTACCCCGCTATCTGCGTCTCCCCTGTGCGGAATTTCACTTGCGATCATGTGTATCTGATGCGCCGACTGCTGTACCCTGGCGACCATCGCATCCACATCGTTCGAGTCACAGCCGATGTGGTTGCTGGAATATTTAGTTATTTATTACAGAAATACATAAATTATGCTTACAGAATATGGCAATACGATAATGTCGAGAAACATTAAATAAAATATAATAAACAAACACAAAAACCGGCAGTTAAAATAGGCAAAACTCCTATTGAATTATACTAAAACACATGCTGTATAAAGGTTGTATATTTTGCTCACTAAGACTTTCTTTGTTTTATAAGCGTGGCGATTGTCTAAATCGCCGGCCTAACAACCAAAATTATATATAGCAGGCAATTTTCAACAATTTATTTACGTAAGAATGCAAATAATATTCACTATTCTTTAAAGCATCCCGTTGTCCCAGAAACCATACCATTAATTACAGCATATTAAACTGAAATTTTTAGTACTTATTAAAGGACGACGTTCAAATCTTGCCTTATAATTCTTTAAAAATATTTATTTAAAATTTCGCTTCCATTTTGTACTACTACTAATTTACATAAATATTACCTATTAATGCAATAAAACCCAGTTTTTTTTATAATTTTGATAAATTAGTACGTGTAAAACTATAAAAAATACCAAGTAAGGGAGATTACAACTCGATATGAACCGAACTACATTGTCGGTTGACTGACAAAAAATCTGCTTCATGTTTCTCCTATACTGTAAGAACTAATAAGTATTTTTGTATATATTTTAAGTGTATTTGTGATATAAATGTAAACAGTTGCTGCATTTGAGTAATCTGTAAAGTTATTTTATAAAAATGAAACCAAAAATTTTGACAAAAATATTGACATTTTCATAAAAATATTGTTCAACGGTATATATTACGTCATACATACTTGGGCAAACTCTACTTACCCCAAGTCGACATCATGTCTCTCCCGTAGTGACATGGACCGCATTGGTCTGGTGAGCGCCAGAGACTTCTCCACACCAGCCGGGCTCTTTTGTAGCATTGTATTCGCGTAGATATCGTTGCCTAAAAAGGTAAATATGATTAATTATTATTATTGATATGGTAGATATGGAAATCCTGCCAGTGTTAAACCTACACAGGGACCAAGCTTTTAGAATTTGTATTATTTTTCTTTTATCAATGTTTAAAGAACTTTTTTCTCGTAACATAATTTTATTTTAATTACATGAGAAACATAATATGTATATACGAGCGAGATACACGTCGCCATTAGCCGTCTGAATTTAAGTCTACTATGTTCACTCTGACATGCATCTTCAATGACTTTTTGAAATTTTGTGAAACGCGCCAATATTGCGAATTTTAGACGGTAATTGATAAAATAATTGAACACCCTCATACTTAATAGACTTCTTCAAATATTATATATAAGATATCCGCCCGTTGCATCCCTTGTAATTTTGATGTATTGTATTATTTGTATTTATTTCTAGCAACGAAGTATGAATAAATAAATAAATAATAAATAATATCTTCTTCTTTAATTATTATTATTATTACTGAATATTGTAAATACTGTGTATTTGTGTGTTGTAAATAAATATTAATTATGATAAATGGAAAGCGTGATATGACGGCCAGAATTATAAGTACTGCCTAAATTTTTACGGACCGTTTCTTATACGAGTTGTAAATTGTAATACGATAACCGAACCATTGAAGAGTTGGTGATCTAGATAATTGAACAGATCGAAGAAAATATTAAAAATATTTGTTATATTTTTAAACTTATATCAATAAACAAAATTAAGGAGCACTTGAACCTAGTAATAACAGAAATAAGTGTTTCTTTGTCAATTTTGACATTTTCACAGCACTCAAAATATTTTAAATTTTGAAAAAAAAAAACAATAATTATAGTATTAATTAGCTTACCGTTAACCATCAAATGATCGCCATCCTGCATTCGTCGAGCATTCGAATCGGCTGCCTTGGCCATAGCAGTAATAGCGCTGAATTTCTTTAGAAGCTGCCGCCTTCTAAACGCGCGTTGAATCGTCACCGCGGCCCTGCGCGCGCGCAACCCACCGTATCGTCTCTCCAATATCTCAACTTGCTTGTCCAACAAGTCTTGTGACATTTCATACCGACTGAAATTTTAATATTATTCTTTTAAATTTTTGTGTTATGTCTGTATTAGTCGTTATATTAGTGAATCACTAATTACATGGTGTCATTATTACGTTAAATCGATGAAAGATGATCAAATTAAGGGTACCCTAACATTCAGAATCGAGACTTAACTCTTATGAAATTCGGGAGTTATAAGTCTCGACTCCAGATGAAAGGGTCAGACCCATTGTAAAGTTAATAGTTTCTTCACAATTAAATTACACTTCTGAACTAAAAACACGAAATCGCGCCTCACACACAGTGAGTATGAAAAGCTCGTATATGGAAATAATGCAATAAATTCTATTATTTCTGATAATAACAGGTTTTTTTTTTTTTCAAAACATCAGTAAATTCAATACAAAGTATAGTGTAAGGCCGAATACAGTATGGAGAAGACGCTATGGAACAAGCAGAACTTTTCACATTTACTAACAGCGGAGTGAGATTTGCAGATGGATTAAGATCATGTTGAAGAATTAAGCATGTAAGGAAATCATTTAATACCTTCAACTATTTATTTAACTATTATTTTAATATATCTGTTCACATTTCATGACTAATGATATGAAATAGGAATTATTATATATCACAAATATTATTTATTAAAAATAAATCTATTAATTAATAAATGTTTAGGTAAACCAGTTAGGGTCGAGGTAAACCGGGTCAGTTTAAGGAGTTACAGTATTTTTGTATGTATGTCCTTGGAATAATGTAATGTTTAGATTAAATCGTATTGTGAATTTCATGCATGTTAATCAAACAATATTAGTTCAAATGCACTGCGTTTATCATTTGTTATCGATAAGCATTATACATATATTTAGTGACAAATAACCTTTTATGTAGAGATTTTATTGAAGTCTACTGATTTTCACAAGGGATGATCATTATAGGTCTTTTTTGCTTTAACTTTTCATAGTTGAAAAAAATCTTTAACACTGTACATTCAACATAGCAGTTGTTTTTAATCATTTTGGAATCAATTTTAGTGCTTTAGATGTTTTACCTTTCAAGGATAGTCGATTCAGATAGTAAGATAGATAAGTTATCTAATACAAGTGAGTAACAAGGATGACTCATGATTTGCATAGGTTAACTAATTGGCGTTATGTATTATTTTCATGCTAAGTGCTGCGTATGAATTCGCGAATGTCAAGACATATCGGCTGTATTAAAAATCTCGTAATCCGTCAGTGGGGTTTGGGGCTTACAATTCTCCGTATTCATCTTTTAGATACTATACTATGCCATTTATTTGCATACATAATTATTTAAGTGTACGCTTAATAACAACTACCGCTTCTAAAAAATTACTATTGTGAAGACTTTTGTCTATTATAAATATATTTGTATATTATAAAGACGTAGATCAATCATAATGTCTATTGAACTACGATCAAAACAATCGTTGAATATTACTTCAAAAAATATAGTAAGCAGATGTATATATGCCAATATTCCAAATAAACAAGAGTAAAGATTTCACTAATTTATGGAATTTATACCGTTAATGAATTAAAACTCTAGTAATAGCACATAGCATAACCTTATCTATCGTAAAAAACATATTGATCCTATAAAAATTCATTTTATCATACATTCTTTACCGTCCCTTTTAATAAAACTCTTAATGCAACTGTTTCATTTCAGCACAGCGTTAAAATAATTTGACAGAAAGAGAAATACGTTAAGTAAAAGAATGCAATTAAATTGATTAAGTGTCTTAATCTTATAATTATCTGTAGCAATATACTTCCAAAACATTAAGGACTTCTACAATTCGATATGTTACTAATCAATTACCTATACCTATAACTCTAGGGTCTACTTCATACCCTCTCTAATTAGTCTCAATAGAAATATATACTATATAACCTATACTTTTCGCAACTCCTTGTCAATTCATGTTCCTTATGAGAACTATAAGCCACTATGCCTTGACATCTGAACATCATACATTGTATGCAGGTTAGACTCGAATACAAGGGAAGGTTTATTCAATTGCGACTACCATTCGAGTAGGATAGGTCTGCATTCCTTTAACATACCCTCGGGTAAGTTTTCCCCTTTTTTGGGGTAAACTGGAATCTTTTTGCGCAATCCCAGTACTGCCAATGATCCCCACGTCTGTGCCACGCCTATGAAAGGAACTGAATTGTCAAATCAGGTCACATTTTTCGAATTTAAACTTTTTTATTTTAAAAAATATATATATGGCGATATGGCGATAATCTTTAAAAAAAGTACAGAAAAATGAGACCTTAGTTTTTATATTTACATTATAATATTAATTTCTATAAATTCCATAGATCACTAGTTTAAAATCCCTGTACACTCAATCAACCCCATATTTTTACGTAAGTATGTACCTGTTGGTATGAACAGCCAATCCGAAGCCCTCTGGCGGCGCGGCGATAAAAAGTGGCGGCGCCGGTTCCGCTGCGCCTGCGCACAGTCCTGCACCGGTCGACGCATTCGAGGCAGACGAGCATGACGAGTTAGAATGGTTTAGAGCTGAAATAAATATTCTATAATAAGTATCTCCAATCATCAGTCAAATAACTACTGTTAGTAAGAATGTTTGTTTGCGTTTCTACGATACGAGACTTACTACTAACCTTAGCCTTATTATCAATGTTGACTTTTACTGACATTTATCACAAGTTTATGCAATATGTCCATTAATATAATGACATATTTAAAACTCTATTAATATCTCGCAGTTAAAATATAACCCAGTATAATAGCAATGTAAATCACTAATTAACCTGACTTGCAAATTTCCTACACGTTATTGTAAATACAAACAAGTATAATTAAATTCTCATTACCACTGTTTATTCTATTGTATGTAAAATTCTTTACGTATTTGAGATGAACGTCTTATCATAAATTAGTAGCTTGTAATCAAACTTTCTGATATTATGATATGCCCGTGTTTTAATATACAAAATAAAGGCTATTTAGAGTAATTCATAAATAAATAAACAAGTTATGACATAGAAATATCCGCCTCGGTTTTAAAATCAAATTCACTTATGTGTTAACAAATTCGTATCCAATCGCTGAAAAGGTGCCCGTATAAACGTCACGAGGCACAAAGCTATCGCTATTTTCCGAGTAACAGTCGTATCGAGTATACGGGCTTGGAAAAAGAGAAAATTCATCAGGATATTTCGCAATATTGTGTTAACGAATTATAAACTGAATGAAATTCAAATAATTAATTTACCGTCCAGTTCGATAATTCGCATACTGCATATATTTTTGTAATACATATGTCATCACTAAGACATCATGGAACATAACAATCTACCCTGAGATAAAGTAATTTATGTCTTACCTAATTTATAAATAAGGTAAATTAACATAATATAAAAAAGTGTCTACTCGTGAACGGGTGCTACTTGTGGTGACTGGTCGTACTTGAATTTGTGTATGCGGTGATATTGTTTATACTACGTATTTGCGTGTTGTTCTCACGAGTATGTAAGTGCGTGCTCCTATTTCACCATGCCACCTACTGATAGAGGCCAAATCTTTGTTTTTAATTTATTTTATTATTCTTTATTACTCAAGATGTCATATGGAACATGGTGTGATGGTTGCAGCTCCTTACAAACATTGTGTAAAAAAAACTTGGCGATTAAAAAGAGTGGCGGAGAGTTTATTGCCAGTTCTTCTCTTCCGTTCTACGCCCTTGATTTGAGAACTGGCAGTAAATGTAAAATTAGAATCATTTTATGTATATTTCTTTTCTTTTTTGACGTTCATAAGTGTACATTATGTTACATATATAAATAAATGAATTTTTGTTTTGTTTTGTCTAAAGGGAAAACACTCTGTTCGTGTGGTATTGTTACTGAATAATATCGTTTTCTTTTTGCTTCATAATCAATTAAATATTTAGAATTAACCGCTTGGCATAAATTTCCAAAGACAAGTTTTTTACATTATAAAACGATATATACTGATGTATTATAGCGTATAAAGCTTTACAAAAATGAATACGGTTGATAGCTCAGAGGTTTTCAGAAACAGAAATATAGTAAATTAATTTGTAATTCCCAATACCCACCAGGCATAGGTCGATGAACTGCTGTGACATATCTGTTGCCCTCCATGTAACCGCGGTCAGGCTCCGCGTGATGACCATGATGTCCGCTGTGAATATTGTGCTGGTGGGAGTAGAACCCGTCCGGGGGGTGAAGAGTCACCCCGCCGCTGTTCTCCTCCTCGTCGACCTTCTGGGAGAAGCTGTAACAAGAAAAGAGAATATTAGTACGAAATGTGGGGTAATATTTTTATCTGTCAAAATTATCAATTTATCCGATAGTTATTACTTGTTTGAAATATGAAACATAACGCTACTTTAGGTAATAAAATATTTATATATTTTGCGAATATTAAGAAATTAAGTTGTATTAATTTTCGCTGTCGATTTTAATCGATTTATAGTAATTTTCATTATTTATAGTAAACAGCCCCTCGTACATGAAAGCATGGAATTGAGCGTAAAAAAGGATACTTTATTGGATTAAGAAATACGATTACAAAAAATACCAACTGGATTTGTTCCTCATTTTGATCAAACCAATTATTTTACTAGGCAGAAGGATTTTCAATCATTGTTCCCTCTTGGGGACATCTCAAAAGAGATATACGATAATTAATGACCCAGAACTAAATGTAACTTATACCGTAACTATGGTCGTGTCGATGTCTAACATGTAATCGTAGTAAGTAATTACTTTCTTAGATTATTATATGTTTAACTTTAAAACAAATTGTGACTGAAATAAAAACACCAGACAAAACTAAAGAACTACTAGGGTAGGTAGTCAATCTGTTTCCTATTGAAATGCAATGCAAAAATTTTTTGTTGGTTGTAAGTTATTCATTATGAAACCTAGGGTATTAGAATAGCTACTATTAGGAACTCCCACCACCTGCCAGGCATAAGTATTAAACATTGGGTGTACCCCGTGGTTTCATCTGCGTTATATGAGTCGTGATATCATATAGTGGATGCCTGGAAGAAATCGCTCGAAAGCGATAAGGCCGCCAGTTACCCTCCTTTTCATTTAATTAAGTTCAATTTTTATATTGTAATGTAACGAAGTGTTAATAAATCAATATATAACTGAACTACCACAAAAAATCAGTTCCTGAGATAATTTTCACTAAATATATATATCATACGCTCAATTGAAGCTATTCACTAATCGATTTTATTATTTGGTGATTACGTCAACAGTTATTTACTTTTTACACATATTACCCACACATTGTCTATGCTTGAAAACAAAATGCATTTTGGAATATTAATACAAAAAAATAATTCGTTCATGTATTGTTGATAGCCTTACTTATGCTGACAAGAAGAAAGGGGGAGGGATATATTGCAGTAAATTTGATTACGCCATACTTGAACGACCCCGATATTACGTCATGTTTTCGTATATGAGTGCCCAAAGAATAATAGTAGGAAAAATGCACGTTGGTTTTTATTAGACATTTCTGTTTGTACTGTCACAGGAATACGGGTCACCATTAATTTGGTCCATTGTTATCATAATTGCGTCCTCATTATTTATTAAAACACTAGGACAGAGAACTAAACTCAACCGGTTTGAATGTGGGCTAGGTCAAGCTTTTATACTAACGAGAATTTAAGCTCAACTGAGTGATTAAAAATAATTATTTTATACATATTGCTCATCTCATATTATGCATCTCATATTAATGTAATGGAACACTTGACCCATATTCATATTGCTAAGCGTAAAAAATATTGTCTTTTATTAACATAGCTTTTACACATTTAAAGAAAACACTTTTTTACCGGATTGAAGCTATGTTTTTTTTATCCATAACTATCCGACAATTCGCGTTAATAGTATATATCTTAATATATATATTTCTTCTGTGCGTGTGTATGTGACTGAACTCCTCTCAAACGACTGGACCAATTTTGACGAAATTTTTTGTGTGTGTTCAAGGGGATCTGGGAATGGTTTAGATTCACAATTTTGTCCGCTGGACAATGTTTTTTTAATTATTTTTTAATTTTATTAGTAGTTGTTGATTTTGGAATGTTTTACATTAGATGCGACAGACGGCGCTACCATCGCAGTGTCAAATTTTAAATAATATTCGAATTTTAATTTGAGTCTATCCCGACAGTTAGCGCTGCGATCAAATTAAAAAAAAAGTTTTGTTATCATTGTGTTATTGTAGACCATGTGCTGGATCGTTAGATATTGTCATAACATTTGAATAATAATTTTCATCAAAATGGTCCAGAATGTTAATTTAGCTTATTAAAAAAAGTTTGAAATTTTCAAATTAAAGACGTGTAGACAGGACAACGTCTGTCGGTTCCGCTAGTAATAGTAAATAAATGCAAAATTATGTTAAATAATTACAAGTTTACAATAATACATAGCTTCAATCAGGTAAAAAAGTGTTTTCTGTAAAACATGTTGCTTATTTTATTAACATATCCCGTAAATTGTTTAAATGTTATAGGAAACAAAGGGGCAGGGCTCATCTGATATAAAGTGATACCGCCGCCCGTGGATATTTAAAATGCCAGAAGGCTCGCAAGTGTGTTGCCGTCCTTTCAAGAACGCCCTTATCTTGAAGGACACTAAGTCCAATTGGTTCGGAAATACTTCTGCAGGTTAGTTCCGTTCTTTATGACATAGGGCAAATACATTTCTGCGTTTGCTTGATCAATTTTTTATATTAATTATCCTCATACGTCGAACTTTGGGGCTAAGACAATTTCTTCACTATATCAGAACGTTGTATGGGATAAAGTAAATTTGCTGTCAAAAAATCAATAAGGACATCTGAAAATAGATAATAACTGACAAGCAACTGTCAAGTGACAAGTTGGCAAGGAAAAGGACAAGCTTTCCTAAATAATAAAAATTAACAGCAACGGTGCCTTTATTGTATTGAGTCATAAATTTTGACAACAATTATAAATCACTTAACTGTTGTAATTATTCTATTATATTCTAAAGACGATGCTTGAATTTTTGAATTGACATCATCAGACATTAATTTTAAAAACAGTACAATCAGCTATATACAAATTTGATAACAAAGTGAATGCAAATATACATTTCAGTTATAAAGACGATGCTTGAAAATTTTTGTTTTTAAATGAAGATAATTTATAAATAAGTGACCATCAACAATGAGTACACACAAAAAGATTACGATTATCTTTGTATCAATTTGAGTTAAGAACAAAAAAAACGCGGTTTTATTTCCGGTAACCGATAAACAATGACTTTGAAAAATCTGAGATAATTTGCGATATCAACAATTCACGTTACTCTAGTAAAACAATAAGATGTGTTTATTGCAATATAATGTTCCATAAAAGGTTCGAAACCCAGCGCTCTCAATGCGTATGCGCATTAACACTTGCTCTTACGGTGAAGGACAATACCGTGAGGAAACCGTCCACCTTAGATCTGGATTTGGATGTTCACCTTCTTATAAAAACAATATTTCTAGACCCAAACAAGGTAACTAAATAATAATAAAGTTAGCGGTGGCCTAGCGATATATTCGGCTTGATGTATCGTAATAGTCCAATTGGTGATCCTCTCGTATCCGAGGCATAAAAAACGAAAATGTAGGACTATGTACATGCTACGCTAGTGCCTTGTTGGTCTTCGCTGACACATATGTACGCGATTTATAGTGTTATTCCCACATTAGCGCAAATATTTTAAGTAAATACCCAAAAATATATACTTAATATTATATATACATTTGCTATAGTAGTTAGAAGGATTTTCCACTTTCAATTCCTCTTAATACCGGCTTCTTAGTAAATAAAATCCTTAGTATGAAGCAACTAAAAGTTGATTCACAAGGAATTCATCGCAGATAAATTTATCAGGACCTATATCTTTTATCTCAGGAGATATCACGATTCCTATCGCAATGCTTGCGCAGTGAAAATATCTGGGACAGAGACTCTCGAATGAGGACGTGAGACGATATTTTAAAATATGCCATTAAATTATGTAGTATTTCAAATTCATCTCCTGTGTTATAACTTTATAGAACTTCTTCGTAAAATATGAACGAGAATAGTCATAATCACATGTGTAATGTAAGTACTAAATTCGATTCTGAACGCAATAACAGTTTCGTGTAGGTAAGCGTTGGGTTACTTGCCTATATATTTAATGAGTTCCAGAACATATATTGCTCCAAGTGTACTTAAAAAAATATAAGGTAGTAAAAATAGGTTTTAAAACTATGTCAGAAAAATCGATTCTGAGGTAATAAAATAATAATGATAGTAAATACGGGATTCAACTGATATGTTTTTAAAACAGGCACAAAAAACCACACAATAAGACTATTTATAGAAATTATAAATGATAAAATCATATTACAAATGGCATGTTGATTTTGACTTGAAGCTCGACTTCAGTAGGTCTTCAGATATTATCTTTGAGAGCCTTCAAGTGTTGTTCAAATGACAATAAAAGTTTTAAAAATACGGGCATAAAAGAGAATTGAAGTTGTTTTATTAACTACATCATATTTTAAGACAATATTCTAATTTCACCTAGATTTTGTATAATTTTACATATTATATCAAACAAAGAGGGCAAAAAGCATTTGATAAACATTTATTATTGCAAGTATTTAAATTATCTTTATAAAAATGAAAATCGTATAGGTTTATACATTTTTGTAAAGACATAATTATATATTTTTTACTGTTTTATGTCAAAACTGACGTTTTATGTAATTGGAATATTGAGAGTATGTTAGTCTGAAATGAAATTACAAACTCAAAATGTTTCTATAATTATTTTAGGTATTTGAAAAATTATTCATCACTTTACGTGTCCGCATACATATTATAATTAATCGTTGGTGTTTCATTCATTATATTTTTTTTTTTGAAATTTTGTTTCAATAGCTATATGTTTTGTTTACTCTGGCACATTTAGAATTTGGTTTATTTTTAATGAGCAATTTCTCGAATAGACTTGCAAACGTGCAATACACAAATGGTTTAAATATAACCTAGATATTAAATTTACTATAATAAATGTAAGGTGACATAAACATCAATTCACAACTGTATTCAGTATTTAGTATTCAAGCGAGCAATTTTTTGTTTCCCCGGTATTCGAACGTTCGCTATTCGCTTAACTACTCAGCCAGGGAGACAGTTATAAAAAATCGGTGGAGCGTACAAATTTTACCGTAGCCTTTCCGTGCTTCGGACCATGAATAATAATTACTCCATAAGTGTGTCAGACTAAATTAATGTTATACGTCAATACACATGGTTCAGAAGTTTCTTAGAGTTCTCTAAGAAATGTGTCAAATTGTAATTAAAAAGCCACTAAAACCTCACATATATGTTGCTAAGGTCAAAACAAGAAGAATCCACGAATTCGAGTAATTTTTATTTTAGTTATTCTTGGAATTCTTCTCTTTAAGCTTTTTTTCTTGGGATTTTTTTATTTCATTTATTCTTGGAATTCCTTTTCTTCTCAGGAAGGTTTTTATGGAACAATTGTACGGAACCTAAAAGTAGCGGAAAAGCGAAAGGTATCTTTGGTGTAGCATAGTATTCCGTACGTGGGTATGTATGCATTATGCTTAGGATCTGAGTGTTTCACGGCGCTGGTCATTCTGCCAGATACCACAGCAGGTACTTTGCGTCACAGTCGCTAAAATTATAAGAATGTAATAATACTAATACTTAGTAGAAAAACAGATTTCTATAGAATTAATAATAAAAATAAATATTGCCGTCTTTTCAAACCATAAAAAAAACTTAAAAAACTATTATTAGCGAAACAGCTCGCCATTATTTAATATTCTGGAAATAATCCTAGCATTAAACATTCTAATTTTAAGAAGATAGAAATCAATCGAATAACTTTTGATACTTTTTGCTGCATACACATTTACCTTTTACAAAATCAGTATCTCAGTATACATAATTTTAGTTTATTATTTTATCAATGTGTCTAATTCCATTTCTGATGATTTTCTTTCCATTGGAAAACTACTATCTATACTTATATAATTACACAGGTTCTAAGAACAGGTAAGATCTTTAATATTAATAATTTAATTTAATCTTGTAGTCGCTTGTTAGCTTTTGTTGGATTCAAGCCAAAACGGTGCAATAAAATATACCTGGACACGGAAATCTAGATTTCCTCTAGACCTCGCAAACAAAGTCATAATTTCTATGGCGACACAAATACCTTTGGAGACGTGTTCTGGCTTTAATGTTACATTTAAAGACAGGAGTAGTATTCATTGAAGGAACATGAACATTGGAAGGACATTTTCACAGGACAATTTTTTATGTATGAAAATGACAGTAGTAACAAAATACCTCTGAACCTTATTTATCTATTCAGTGAAGTTCTGGTGTTTGAATAAAATAATTAGAGGAGGATAAGGAGAAATTGGTCAAACAATATATAGATATCATACATAGAAAAATATTTAACTTTATGCGATTTTATGTGTTGTTTTGCAACACACGCAAAAATACCGATTACAATTTTTTTTTAAATACAATTTAACTTGCAATACAAATAAATAACATTATTTATTTGCAGAGCAAGGCATTGTTTCGAAGCGCGGCACCTAAAATAATAATAGCCACCATGATAGCCACCCTTCGCAAGGAGATGGCAGCAATAGAAGAAAAAGAATACTAATAACTTTATATAAGTACATATTTAAAGCATGAAAAAGAACATACTATCGTGGTAGATACATGCAAATTAGGGTAGCCTGAATAATAAAAATATACTAAATAACCAACAAATACGTTTCGCGAATATTTATCGTCGCTGGAGACAAGATAGTCACGATACTTGTGTTTAGAAAGTTCGAGAAAAGCAACAATTTGAGCTTCTCCGTAAACCGTTCATTGTTATGAGAAAGCGACTCTATATAGCTATCATATTATATATAGCTATATATTATATAGGTAACGCTAAGTAGTTATGATTGTCATAATAAGTTTAATATCTATACGCCGTGTGAACATTTTAAATTTGATACTTTAGACTCGACGAAATCAATATGATATAATACAAACATTATCCTAAAAAAATAAAGCTTTGTTTCACGTCTCTCTCAGCGACCAACTATGCAAAATACTCAATATTTAATCGCGCAGCCCGGACATACAACGAACACTATATATACTACAAAGGAGTATCAATAATATCCATGCCGCTAACAAACCTGCATCATGAGGTACACAACATCACACAACACAACCACATTAGGTATTAATAAGTTAAATGTATTTAAAAGTTTTTTCCTTTCCCAAATGTTTGAACCTTTTTGTATATATTGTGTATCGTTAGATATTTAGTATATTTTTTTTGTTGTATACAATATATGTTCCCTGTATGATTAAGAAATTTATAAAAAAATTGCATTAAGTACCAAATGATCTAAGGGTCAGACGTTGGCTGCGTCAGTATGAGTGAGATTTTTGGCCTAAGTCCAAAGAAGGCTAAAAAAGGGGGCAGATGCGAACAAGACCAATATATTTAGTTCACATCGCGAAGGCTTATCGAGGCTCACTATATATTAATATGTTATAATAAAATATATAATAAAAAATACTGGTTTTAAATGAATGCATAAAATATTTTAGTTTTATATTGGGCTAATGGAATGATCATATAAAACATACGTTTATTTTATGATGCACATTCATAAACACTTTATTTACATCACAAATACAAAGGTATAATTTAATATAGGACAGTCTTATTATCAAAAGTCTGATAATAACCCAGACAAATTGACGAAAAGGCAACATTTCTATACTACATTTAAAAACTGTTAGTTTCTTATAACACAGTATTACACTGTGGGGACACATATACCATGATCCTATTATACTAATATTGGATTTATGTGGCCAGCAGTGATAAAAATACGTATGATCTTCGTAACATAATCAAGTATTAGCACAAACGTTTGATGCATAGTGGGATAATCAAGTGTTGTATTTTATAATGATATTTATGCGTAATATTAAAATGCTCACAATAAAATTGAAATTTCAGAAAATATTTTTATCTATACAAGCTGAAAGGCTAAGTGATCGTTATAATGAAGGCTTCATTAATTTGAAGTTTCAAATAAAGAGTTCTTTGAAAATGTGTAACTGCTAAATTGATACAGATTTTTTTTGGATAGGACACAAACGTGCAAAACACAGTGGTTAACCTATAACGCTAGGGGCTAGCGGGTGTGGTGCCGACCTTACAACCCTCTTTTCTTAACCTTAACCTTTGTATCGGTTTGAAAAATATTACCTGAATATAAAAGGTTAATTAAAACCTAAACATAAAAATCTAATATAGAGTATGTATTTTAAATTTTCTTAACCTACATAGAAGTAATAACAATTATTAAAAATGAATTAAAAACAAATTTAAAAAGTTTGGTCCCTGTGGCAGGGCTCTTTTAACGCTGTCGTTGTGCGAGGAAAGCCACTACCAGCTCTTCACTGCATATCAGTATATAACAAAGTCTATATAGTATAAAACAAAGTCGCTTTCTCTGTCCCTATGTCCCTTTGTATGCTTAAATCTTTGAAACTACGCAACGGATTTTGATGCGGTTTTTTTTTAATATAAGATAGAGTGATTCAAGAGGAAGGTTTATATGTATAATAACATCCATTAAATAGTGGATAAGTACTGTTATTTTTGAGGTTTCTAATGTGATGTCGTAAATCATTACATTTTTTCCGCTTACATTGCAAACGCAGGCTGAACCCTACGAGTTTTATCAAAATAATGTACTAAGTATTGTACACATTGAAAAGGTCTACAGAAAAGTCCGTGATGGTATATGTCTATCTCTTATGGATAACACACAATAACTTTTTTTCAACTCAATTCAATACCTTGAATACATTGTTCATTTAATATAGAACTATACAGCTTATTTAACAGCGATCGAACGCGTATATTATCGGAGCTTTCCAGCGACGGAATTAACAATACATAATCAAAACTGCTGCTTTTCATCAGCATTGCACCCGAGCGAAGCTGGGGCGGGTCAATAGTTGGTAATAAATTAATGTAGATGAATAGCGCATGTAAATATCACATCACGTACGACCAGTAATATTTATCTTAACAACAGTAGACAAAGTAAATATTATTCAGCTACATACACTCAGTCATTGCACATAACAAGCGAATTAAATTTTCTACACAACTAACTACAACGCCCCATAGCACGGACAAAACTCAATTACACACCAACTTTCACCACAATTATTACTTTCCTAGCAATCGCCTTATTGTAAAACAGTCGCACGAGTCTGGAGTGCACTGAAATATACATAACACAACCATAGCCGTTCAAATGCCTAATTAGATTTTGCTACGACCTTGTCGGCTGTTTCAAACAATTTTAAGCCCTACTAATATACAAATACATCGCATTATTGTGGAACACGATAAACTTTATATTACAGTAACTTTTGCGGCAGAGATAATTTAAGTGATAAAGGCTGCCAATTAATGCCTTACCCTATCATTTTATTGGAGCGGCGCCAGTACACGGCCTTGTAGAACACCCTAAGTGTAACGTTACATATGTTTCATTTTTCGAAATAATTTCTGTATGTAGTTTCACAAGCTTTTAGGTCAAATAACATATTCCGAAGCAGGTCAACAGAACTTAATCAGGAGCACGAGTATCCCATCCACAGATATCATTAGCAGCTGTTAATTCTAGCTGAACATTTTAATGAGATAAATTAATTACACCTTCCAACTAAAGTTTGTTTATATGAATAGGAGACGAAATGTATTACTCAAATGAAACGAAACGGGTCCTTACATTGTCACCAGAGGGCGGTTTTCTATTCATTGCGGACTTGATTAATATAGCTGAATGCACCGTCGCAGGAGTGACCCAGTTTCAGAAAAAAATAGTTATTAAAACTGCCCACGTTTGTGAGGGCGAGATTGCCTGGTTCAACGAAATGGCCCGCGGTTGAGTTTTTAACGATTTCAATCTGTGTTTTCAATTATACGGCAACCGCTTACAAATTATAAAAATGCTTTTAACTTTTACTAAAAACATTTTTTGAAAGCAATCAGTATTTTTACTGTTTATTTAAATTAAGTAAATATTAATTGGTATAACCTACTTCATGATCCAAGTTTTTAGTAATTAAATTTGAAACATCCAGACTAGTTGGAAAGTTATTGTATGCGATTAAATATTCAACAAGGGGCCTAAATCAAATCAAACCTACATACTGAACTAGGTCACACACGAAGTGAAAGCTGTAATAAACTAATAGTAACTTAAATCCTATAATGTTTTAGTTTAATATTTATTATATTTTTTTAAATACATTGTCTCGTCACTGAGACATTCTGAAACATCGATCGATACAATCAAACGCTACTTAAGACTTATAAGTAATTTAAGTCGAACTAAATTTACTAATAATTTAATAATACAATTAACATAAGAAAGTGTCCTAACACTACTCTTAGTCTCTATTAAGGGGAAGACACTTCAGAGTAACTTATGTAAATATTATGTAAATAAGTTACTCTGAAGTGCCTTCCCCTTATATTTTCACCTGATATTTTCACTCTTCACTATTTAGCATTTTAGACTCACTAATTTAAATGGTTTTGTCCTTTACAATCTTTTCACTAAGCCCGTGGTCTCAAGTTGAATGGCCTCAACATTCACGTTAATTTATTAGAATTAAAAAAATATTAATGGTTGAATTACATATGTTTTTTTAATTATTAATAGTTTTTGATTGGACTACAGAATAATTATGATCCTATCTAATTCGATTGTCCATTTATTTATAATTCCTATATAAGAAATCTATATTATATTTTGCGTCGATAACCTGTAGAAGTAGTCAAATAAAAAACGAAGAATTAATTTATTTTAAGCTTCTGCAAAGCTTCTCCCGACTTTCCCCTATCAAAGCACACTTACCCGTATTCCTCAGATAACCCTGGCTTCTGACAGAACCAGGACCTTGTTAGCTTTGCAGCTTCCAAGAGCACTCCTCCCAAGTCACCGATCCTCATGCCAGTACAGCAACACCCATCACCTTCACCCTCCACAAGAACCAGTTTCGACTCTGACTTCGCCACTTTGAATTCTATTCAACCGTCAATTCACTTTTTCATTGGCTATGCGTTATTGACATTTTTATTATATGCATTAATAAGATTTAATGCGTTGCTTTATGAACTGTCACTTTCACTATACTTTAATGTCAGTTTTCACTAAATATAATATATTTATATAATATACTTTAACACTTGTTAATAAGTATTCCTGTAAGGTTGAAAATTGTATAACTTCCGAATATTGTTCGAAGTGACTTGAGATTAAGTTTGTAGAAACCAAGAATTCAAAACATTAATATGAAACGAGAAACGCGCTATTAAGCGCAAATAACTTAGCGATATGAACGAAATATTGGATTGTCTAAACCTTGAAGACATTCTCATTTATTTCTCGTATAACGACGTAAATCACTCAACAATTACGCAAGGACAATAAAACATATCGAATACAAAAAGGATCACAATCTGATTGAATTTGGTGTAACTTTCGAAGTGTCGATGGATTCTTAAATGTTCAGTTGTCTATTGAGAAAATTTTACAATACTTACATTACATACAGGTTACGTATCATCGTTAAGTATGATCATTATATGACAATGCAAGCATGTAAAGAAATAAGTATATATATGATTCAGCAATACTTAAAATAAGATATAATTATACTAGGCTTGGTTATTTGCTTTCCTACAGTTTAACCAATGTCACAAAGAAAGATGACATCATCGAGCATTTACGGAAAACCCCATTCAGAGTTTAGAATTTTTTATAATATATTGTTCATATTTACTTTAAATAAATGTTAACACGATTTAAAACTTTATTTTGTTCCACAACTGAGCGTTTTTAAGGAAGTTATTAAGGCCACACATCACCATTGCTGCCCACTGAAGTATTTACGAACCAATTCGACTATGGATCCTTCCAGAAAAGAACGTACCAATTCTTGAAAGGCCGGCAACACACTTGCGAGCCTTCTGGCAATGTGTGTGTCCATGGGCGGCAGTATCACCTAACACCAGATGAGCCTTCTGACCGTTTTCCACACATAACATAAAAAATCAACATATAAAACTATATTATCTGAAGTATTTTATGTATTTTTGTATGGCAATAAATTATAATAATAAAATAAATTAATAAATAAATATGTTTTGTTCCATTTGGAGTCTCTACTCTTGGGCCGTGGGGTTTAAGTGAACAGGTGCTAATTAAACATTTTAGTTCACGCCTGGTAGATACTTGACAGATACTTTCGGTGACCCCAGAGCAGTTGTTTTCCTTTCTCAACGAATAAGTTTTACAATACAGGGATTAAAAGACAGCGTTAAAGGTTTAAATTTTTTTATTAATTCTTAATTATTTATATTATTATTTCAAAGTCTTTCCACATCTACAGACACATTCCTTTATGACATGTAATTTTTTTTATTTAAATTCCAATAGGACCTGTGCGTACTAATTTCCTTGTTTATAGCGTAGATTAGTTTGGATTATTCTGCGCGAAACAATGATTGTTGACACGAATCACTCCATAGATTCTGGTTCAAGACATATCATATCATGTCTCAAACAGCTTGAGTGTCATCACTTGCCAATACTCATATACAATTTCAATGTCACTCACACGACACCAATACATGATAGCCATATTAAGTGTCCGTCTCAGTGTTGCTTTAGGCATTTAGGTACGGTAAATGCATTTAGCCTTTTGCTAATAAACCTCTAGAAAGCTATCTAAGCGTCAGGATTTAGATAAATTAAAATCTTTAGATATGTTTTTATTTTAAATTTGACTAGGTATGAGCAAGTACTATATAATGGAATGCCTGGAAGATATCGATAAGGCCGCCAGTTGCCCTCCTTTTCATTTAATTATGTCAATAATGTATCTAATGTATGTGTCTGCAACGAAGTTTTGATAAATAATATAATACATTATTACTTGTAACATACAATAAACACACTTCGAAACAGTCAATGTATCACTTATTTATGCAAATAAATAATATATACATTATTATTTATAAATAATGTATATATTATTTACTAGCTGCCTCCGCGAACTTCGTTTCCCTTAATGAGATTTTACTGAGCCTACCTGTTTAGTACATACCAACATGAAATATTTTGTTATGCTATCCCAGAGACTGTTCGGTTTTCCGGAATTAAATCTTTTTAGGTTGTTCTGTAAATTTTTCTCTGTATAAACCTCAGAGTTCACAAAATAAGTTTTCAATAATGAAATAAAAAATAGGGTTGAAAATTCAGGGTTAAATGTATTTACTAATGCTGTATCATAAAAAATATTTTTTTTTTAAATATAAAATTGAAGAAAAACAAATTAGGGGCGGATTACCCTTAACATTTAGGGGGATGAAAAATAGATGTTGTCCGATTCCCAGACCTACCCAATATGCACACAAAATTTCGTGAGAATCGGGAATGCTGTTTCGGAGGAGTTTAACCACAAACACCGCGACACAAGAATTTTATTATAGTATATTTATTTGTTCTTATATAATTTTACGGCTTACCGTGACCGTCTGATTGTTTTTGCAATATGTTTTAGTTTGTAATAAATGATATGTAATGTCTATGTCAGTAGAAAATACCTAAATCTTAACACTTGGTTGCTAGAACATCACTAGAAATTATAGTATGGAATATCTGAGTTTCATCATTGAGGCAGAATACGAAATTCCACCCGTATCACCACGTCTATGGAACACGCCCACTGAAGTATTTCCGAACCAATTACCACCACGTAGGGAACAACTCTTTCAAGAAAAGAGCGAACCATTTCTTTAAAAGGCCGGCAACACACTCGCGAAACTTTTAGCATTGAGAATCCATAGGCGGTATTACGTTACATCAGATGAGCATCCTACCAGCTTGCCCTCGATTCTTTAAAAAAAATTTGACAAAAGGTCAAAGTCCACATCAAAAATCTAGAATTATCAATACCCCAATTGGTTAATAATTGATTACACAGATTGCATAAACAATGAAACCGAAAGTAGTCCACTCGCGAACCGCTTGAGTAAAACCAGGAAATGAGGCAAGGCCGCCGATTGACAACAGATTTTTGATATTTAACTGACATTTATTAAATGGCTTCATTTCTTTTCTTATTCTCTCTTGTTTAAAAATGTCAGTGAGTTATTTATATCGAGTTTTTTTTGTTATACAACTAAAGAATTACAGTTTTTAATTTATGGTTTATCATTGGTCATAGCAAGTATATTTTATAGGTTTTGACCTAACTCTTGTTATCTTAATTAATCTATATTATTTATACTTAAACTGTGAATCGGCTAACTTCGTTTTAAAGTCCAAGACTTTTTTTACCAAGACTCTTTTGAGGAAAAATAATAGAATTGCATAATATAAATGAAGCATAATATATATAATTATTTATGCAATTAGCGAATTGTTTGTTATATAAATGAGAAAGGTTAAGGTAACATATAGATCTCTGGACGGCCTTCGTCATTAATCACTGCAATAGTTTTAAGTTAAATACTTCTGCGTTTGATGTATTAAACTAATTTAAAATGGTATATTTTAAATAAATTGGCCCTTTGCACCTCTGGTTTTAAAGCACACAAACATATTTATAATGTACATATACTGTCTATAATTGAATGCCCGTATCAATCTTCACAAGAGCATTGTCCGATATGTCATGTTTGATAATGAAAATAGTTTGACAGCTCTCAGCTGAAACACTCAAAACGTCAGTTTATGTTAATAATATAATCGCCATTCTAATCGTATTACTTAAACAATATTTATTTTAACAGCAACTATTATTTAAAATACGTAATTTGTAATAACCGTAACATATCACCTCGACGTCTGTGAAACCTGCCCTGAAGTATTTCTGAACGAATTTCAATTAGGGAACACTAGGGCACTAACAACTCTATCAAGAGCGAACCAATTGTTTAAAAGGCCTGCAACGCACTCGCGAAGCTTTTAGCATTGAGAGTGTCCATGGGCGGTATCACGCAGGCAGCGTTCATCTGATGTTAATCAGCCTGCCTGCTTGATTCTTTAAAAAATCTTGATCAAAGGTCCACATTAAAAATCTAGAATTATCAATACCCCAATTGGTTAATTATTGATTACACAGATTGCATAAACAATAAAACATATAAAGTACTGATTACATTACAGTCAAATAATGACATTATCATTATTTAATGAAATGCTACCATTTATCTGAGGTACAAATGTATTTGCGCATCCCCATAGCAGGATTATATGGAACTCAATTTTCACCAGGACCTCTTCGAACCCGTTTAAACCACTTTACTACTTACAAGGCCGTGGTAGAGAGGTTCTCCTCGCTCCGCATTCTACCGGGGCTCAATGGCCTGTTATAGTAGATAGGAGATGAGCTGGGATCTTCTCCTTTTCTGCCTCATCTTCTAGGATTCGTGAAATTTGTTAATATTTAATGTTTCACAATATTGTCATCAGTTGTAGTCAATTTATTATATTTAGTAGTTTGGTCCAAAATCACACATAAACAAGGGCAGACCAAAAGAGCTATGGGCCGACGAAAGAAAAGTTAGCAAAAATTGTATGATGAAGGCAAAAAATAAAATAAGGTGGAACCCCACCGACCATCAAGGACAATGGTCGCATAAGCTTAAAAACTTTTATATATATTTATTTTTCTTTATTATGTATAAATAAGTTGTTCATAAATAAAGACCTATTATTATATAGTATTTTTCTATTATTTTATATAAAAAAACCGCTTCAGTGCCTAACCTACGTCTACAATACAATCAAGTATCCATTGCCAGCGAGCGGAGATGTCGCCGCCTCACACTGGAACACTCAATTAAAACTCAACTTAATTACATTTGTTATAAAATACGTTCTCGATCCGCAAATTCAGATGTGTAACGATTCGTAACATGAAACAATAAAATTTGAATTTTACGACATGATTAAAAATGTGCAATTTAGAAGTGCATAGCCGAAATGAAACAACACAATATATGCACAGATTTTGTTGATTCATTATCGTAATGGTATACAGAATCGACGCTTCCTCGGCTGAGTGGTAACGGTTATATCACAAGGAAGTAGGCACACTTAAAATATGATAGCTTGATGACATTATCATCAAACAAACAATGTGTGTTCGAAGTCAGGAAAGCCTGGGAAAATCGATAAAATGCATAAAAAAGTAATCTAATTACTTTTATTTGTAGCCATGCATAAATTATTTTTATTATCTGCCGTATAAGTAGTCAGACATCTGTCACCATGGTAACAAGTTCTTTATATTCAAACATCTGAAATGCTAATTAGTATTATCATTATATATATATATATATATATATATATATATATTGTGGTCATTCGACACTTGATTAAAAAAGTATATAGGTATTGAGAATCTTAAAAACATTTTACATTATGTAAAATGCGAAATATTATTTTTCATATCGTCACGCACATAGTTAGTAATTTTCTATTATATCACGCAGAAATGTTTACTTAAACGTGTTCTAACATATTATGTATAATCTAATAAAACTCGTGTGATAAAAAATATACCTGCGATTGAACTATGATTCGTAATATTTACTTATGTACAAATTTCTTAGAAAACCTCGGTGTTTAATTATGCGCTCCATATATCGAAAAGTTAACAATTATGACTTAAGATTTCGAAATAAAGCCTAGCCTAGTCGTTACATAAAGAATTGTCATTATAAACTACATTCCGACAACGCATCATTCAGTATTTTGGTCACACAACGAGGGGAGACGAGAAACCGACACCGTAAGTTAGCATAGAAAAAAAATCCTATCTTACCGTTCACCTGTCATGTTTGTATATAAAAATTATCTATCTTTAATATTTTTCTACTATAGTTTACAACAATAAATTACCACTCGTTGTTATATAGAAACCGAGATCGATGTAACACACGGTCTTATATAATTTGGTTGAATACTTGTTTGCTATTGAAAAATAGCTCCATTGTTTCATTCACAATAGCATTGGAGTATTGAGTATAAAGATTATGACATAAAATATTCGTTGTATGGCTTTTGATAATGGTATAAGGTTAGATTATTAAAAAAAATGTCCATATTCTCAATTTCGAGTCACATATTACAGCCAGTATATGCCATTCTACTCCGGTTATCCTTCAAAACTCATGCTCCCAACCGCTTCCCTTGCTTAGGTATATTTCCATCCCTAGGATACCTCTTAACTACGTTGTCTATTTTTCACTTTCATCTTATAACGTGTCATTACCATTATAGTCTTTTATATGTTTTTTTGTAACAGTCAGTTCCAGTACCTGCAGTAGAATACTGCAAGCTAAATTTATGAAAATTTTATACAAATATATCTTAACTTAAAAATCTTATATATTATATACCATTTGTCTCGACAAGTATAATGGCAGAGATTATATTGAGTGAGCGGGTTTTATTAAAAAACTAATAATTTTATAAATCCTCCTATATCGTTATGAGAGTTTCACAGTCAATCAATTATGTGTCCGTAAAACATAAAATCAGAAGGTTATATACATAAATCGACGCACATTTAATCCTAACATATTATAAAATAAAGTCCGCTGGCATCTGTATGTTATGAACTTACTAATAAATTGTGTGAATCCTGAGGAAGGTTTAGATATATAATTAGTTTATGTACATTTATCGAAATATAACAATCATCGTGGAACAGGTCAAAAACCTATGGACTAGCCGACACCTGCCGTGGACAGGAATCGGTTGTAAGTCTATACTTGTATCAATTATAAAGAGAAAATATAAGATTGATTGTTTACATTGAATAGGCTCCGGAACTACTGGAGTGATTTGAATAGAATGCCTGGCGAACCCAGAGGACCCATTAGGGGCGTATGAAGGGCTGAGGTGTTTTGAATGGGGACTCGCTACCGCTCTGAATAGCAGAGGGCGTTGAGTATGGACCCAGACTCACAGTCCCACGTCAAGCAGGACATACATGTGTATTATCACCTCATTTAATAAAAAAATGTACAAGGGTTTGAAAAATTCCAATAAAATATATCACTTATGCTGCCGAAACTATAGACAGTGGCGCGAACTGATGATCACCAGTTTTATAGATGGCATCAATACCGTGATATCCTTATATCTAACAGATAAAAATATTTTGGATAGCTAGCTAGTATATGAACAATTACTCCCGGATACTTTATTTCATGTATCAATGAACCAATTGAAAATCATCTCGCCTTTTAGGGACTGTAAGAAAGTGGCAATCAGAGCGAATCGTTAACGCATTTCACGCACGAGACACGCACTCCGGCGCATGGAGAAAACGCGTAAAACATGGCACAATACTTATCTGGAATATCTATTGAATCTTTTTTATCTATCGAGACACTTTGAATGATAAAACAATCATTTTTATCTGTCAAATTAGCAATGGCATAAAATTAAAGTTTATTTTAATAATTGCTTAATTAGGAGGCCAAAAAACCAGTAAAGTTAACTTAACGCAAAACAAAAAAAAAATATATAAAAAATCTAAAGTTTAAAGACCCAAGCAATTACACCTACCTAGATTCGTATACAATTTTAAATCGTTGTTTGAAAACAACTATTTCATGTTGGGCTATTTCCTACTTCCCCATACTTCTATAAGCAAGATTACCGAAATAAATTACTCTATTCAATTTATAAAATTAATAAAATAAATCAAAATGAATGAGTATTCCTACCAGCATGACACTTATTGTACCATATCTGAACGACACAGCTAATAATAACAATCGTGTATTATGGTTAGTGAGATTCGTGATGAAGATATAAAACTTAACAATCGAACGTGTTAACATGGCGGAAGACACAGAAATTCTATTTTTAACTAAGATTCAGTAAATTAATAAATTTAGAAGAGAATTCACTAAATATACTTAAGTGTGGCAGAAGGATTGTGAACCTGATAATGTGTTTGTATGAATAGTGTGAATTTTAGTCTATGTGTCTAATCATAACTAGGACGTATAATAAGCCTCTGTGAGTGATACAATTCGTTTACTTTTTTTGGATGTAAGTCATGCCGGTTTTCTTCACTTCATTCTTACACTGTGCCACCGAATATACGTACAACTCAATGTTAAATTAGATGGATGAATTTAATTTTGTTTGACACTGACATGTAAAACAAAGCCATATTATAGTATATCCATATCAGAATATGAAACTAGAAGAATGTGTTCAGTTCACCTGCAAGCGCCCTTGAAATCGCAATAACCACAGGCAATCAAGTTTATCGGAATCTAGTACATTACAAGTCAAATTGTTATTTATAACCGTTTGCAACGCTCATCATTCCCTGCGCACACGCAACTTTTTGCACCAATAGATACCACCTGTTAGTTACAAGGTTATGTGATAGATCAAGAATTTTAATTGCGATGAGAACTTCATTGTGATCTGGTGCGAAAAACAAGGGTGTTGTAAGTTTGCTTTTGCAGTACCCGCATTATTTTTAAGGTTTTGTCCATCTGCCTTACCACTTTTATTAATATCTATTAGTTGGTTTTCTCAAACTACAGTCGGTGTAGCATTCACTGTCGCTATTAAAGAGTAAAGGCGAAGTTTCTTTTAAGAGATATGTATATATACACATATATATAGACACGTACACACATATAGTTTTTTAGATAAAGACTATTTTTCCACCTTAATAAAATAACGTGACCAATCTGGACATTTAATTTGTTTGGTTTATATTCTGTATGTTGACTCATATGTATATGAGTTTGCACTAATACTTTTTAATACATCAATAAAAAAATTATATGTTACAGTTTAAGGATAATTAGAATGTTAATTGTGTCTTGTGAATCGCGCCAATGTTGATATAGAATTTCAAATATTGATGAATGATGGGAAAATGTAACGATAACATCGCATACATTGTTTTAAAGAGATATATCTCTAAAAATATCTATTAAACATGAATGAGATTCTTTTTTACTAATTTGTTTTATTACTAACAATACATCAAGTATCAAGTGTCAAGCTTAAAACAGTGCATACGTTGCAATCATTTAGTACTTTTCTAGTGGTTTAATTCTTTATAGCTTTTAGTTTTAAATTTATGGTTGTTTTTTGTTATGACACTTTATTGTATTTACCTGATTTCGCTGGTCGTGTCCACATGTTTTAGGGACGACACCGCTTTTTAGATTTTTGTATGTAAGTTAATGTTGACATGTGTTTGTCCTAATTTTGTGGTCCAATTTAAAAAAAAAAACAACATGTTATATTTAAAATTGGGTTATGTCGCGAACCAGATAACCCGGACAAGCTAGTTGTCATCTGCAAGATGGAAGGCAAAAAAGGCTGCGGGGCGAATCACCAACACGCTGGTGCTCCATAACAGCTGCGCTAAGAGAAGCTACAATTTTAAGAATTATAACAAGTCATATTTCTTCCTTTTTTCAAAGTTTCACTGACCGATCATCAAAACTCTAATATCCTCCATTGCGAGCGGAACGGACCCAATACGGAGACTCCGCTATACTCGTAACGATGATTTTCATTAATCTTCTGTTTTGGTGGAAGCAAATGTATGAAAATCAATCACTTTTACCAGACATGAAGATTGGATTGGAACTCATTATAAATGTTTTTTAGCAATCGTGACTGTTTTTTATATCCGTTTACTGAAAAGTTAAGAATACGACAATTACAATTTCCAACAATAAATTAAACGTAAAACTGACAAAATAAACACAATAACTTTTCACCTTCATTCCAACACCTAATTAGGCATAATGACCCTTTCACATTGTCTTTTAAATCATTTTACGTTGGGTCGTAATATCGTGAGAAGTCGCTATTGAAATTGTGTAAGTCTTTTGGCAATATCTTGTGATATAACTACGGGTCAGTTTAACGCAATTACAGCTGCTAATTGGTAACTGTAATTTGATCATAAAATAACACAGTTGTAAAACATTAAAATAATTTGTTTTTATATAGGAATAAAAAATGCAACATTGGTACTACCTTTATAGGTCAGATTGCAGTATCTGTGTCACGATAATTTGTCAATATAATAGGCAAGTAGGTAATCAGCCTCCTATGCCACACGCCGTCGACGTCGGATCTGAGGCAAGCCGCTTTACTCACGATGTTTTGGTACATTTCACACATGGAAAGGGCAACAAACGACAAGGCCAACGCTGCTTTTATTTAGAATCCATATTCATCGGTAATATAATAACATTAACGTATTTGAATTGGTTAATAGCGGACCTGACAGACATAGCCATGTCTATTTATAAAGCCACTATACTAAATTCATTTAAAAGGAGTTTAAATACAAACACACGCAAATATAGGACACTATCTATTTTACCACCAGACCCGACCAACCATCAATAGATGATCATGAAGTAAAATGTACTCAAACAAGCTAGCTGTGATGGTTGTTCACATAGGCCTACTGACCCTAATGCGTATGCGCACAAATGCGGGCGCGAGGCAAAGGCTAATGCGCGTGCTATTAGAATGCGAATCACATTTAAGGAATAGCGGTTGAATTATCTTTCGCGGCTACCGTGAGAAATGTACCGAATTTGTTTCACGGTAAAAACTCAAAAAGTATATCTAGATTTTGTTTACGATTTGTACTATTTCAAAGCGTTAAACCCTGGTGGCTAATTTTCACTTTCACTATTGGTAGGTACTAGGATATTTTATAAGCGTAGAGTTTAGCCTCAATGTACTCACCTTGAGAAAAGAAGAAAATCTTACGGAACTGACATATGCGTTAAAATCTATTAAATGGGACATAATTGGTTTGAGCGAAGTGAGAAGAATGGGCGAAAGTATTACTTGCCATCCAGACTATTTAATATATCAAATAGGGGAGACGCAAGGCCAATATGGGGTAGGATTTATTATTAAACAACACCTAAAACAATATGTGGAAGAATTCATAGGAATCTCAGAACGCATAGCGATTATGAACCTGAAACTGCCGGGATATAAAAAACCGTGGTCTATCGTACAAATATATTCACCCACAGAGCGATCAAATTTGGAAACGATAAACAACTTTTACCATAACTTAAACGAAGCCATTCAAGAACATACACATAAAAACCTTATAGTCATGGGTGACTTCAATGGTCAAATTGGAGCAAGACGCCCAGGAGAAAACGCAATACTAGGTCAATTTACATATAACAACAAGACTAGAAGCAGAAATGGGGAAAAAATCACAAACTTCGCGCTAGAAAACAAACTAACAATCTTAAATACTATGTTCAAGAAGAACCGAAAGACCATGTGGACCTGGATCTCGCCGGATGGTAAAACAAAAAATGAAATTGATTTTATTATGACCAACAGAAACAGCTACTTCTCAAACTTTACCGTCATTAAAAGATTTAACTTCGACACCAACCATAGGCTACTTAGAACCGAGCTTAAAATAAACCAACCGAAAAAAGCTAGACCTAGACAAAACTCAGGAAGCACAAAACTCAACGAACAGCAATTAGAGCAAATAATAACAGCCCTAAGAACTGAACTTAGAGACTTCAAAGAGAATACTAAGGAACTAGAAACCCAAGATAAATACAATTATATAGAGAATATTATCAAAACTCAAACAAAACTCATAGCAGATACTAAAATTGATGAAAAAGGAATGCTATCACAAGACACCATAAAACTCCTAGAAGAAAGAAAGCACCTTACTAATGAAAGAAGCACTCAAAATAGAAGACATAAATTAGCCAAAATCAGCAAAGACATCAAAGAAAGTATGAGGAAGGATAGAAAACAACGAAGGATGCGAACAATAGAAAATTACATACTGAAAACCGGTGGAACAAAAAAAGCACTTAAAGAGTTGACCATCACGAAGAACTGGATCGTAAAAATTAAAGACGACCGAGGAAAATTTGATCATCATAGAATTGACATACTAAAAACAGCTACTTCATACTACAAAAAACTGTATCGAAACAACACCACGCAAGCTGAATTCAATCTAGTAGAAACCTCGAACACCCCCAGTATTCTCCAAGCTGAAGTCAGCAAGGCTATCGATACCCAAAAGAATGAGAAAGCACCCGGGCCTGACGGCATAAGCAACGAAATCTTAAGATATAGCAAAGAGATCCTGCTACCTGTCCTCACAGATATGTTCAACGATATCATGAACACTGAAATCATACCTCAGCAATGGACCGAATCTCACATCATCCTAATGTATAAGAAAGGCGACAAATATGACATAGGAAATTATCGCCCAATAAGTCTTATGTCCAATGTATATAAGATTTTTGCTAAGATCATCTTAAAACGGATCGAAAGAACTCTAGACGAAAACCAACCTATTGAGCAAGCAGGATTCCGCAAAGACTTCTCAGTGATCGACCATATCCACGTAGTGCGTCAAATTCTGGAGAAATACAACGAATATCAACTCACATACTACATTGCATTTATTGATTATAGCAAAGCATTCGATTCTCTACAACATGGCAGAATATGGGAGGCGTTACAAGAACAAGGGATCGAGCACAAGTACATTCGACTAATAAAAAATATATATAGCTCCAGCAGAGCAAGAATCCAACTAGAAAAGAAAAGTACTCCTTTCAGAGTAGAAAAAGGCGTAAGACAGGGAGACCCTCTATCTCCGAAATTATTCTCCGCAGTACTAGAATCAATCTTCCGAAGACTTAATTGGGAACATCTGGGAATTAATATAGACGGCCAACTGCTATCGCACTTGAGATTTGCTGATGACATAGTGTTATTGGCAAAAACAGCAGAAAACCTAACCAGAATGATAAAAGAACTTGCGCAAGAAAGTGAGAGTGTAGGCTTGGCAATGAACCCGGAAAAAACTAGGGTGATGACAAACGGACACAAACATACTATAGATTTAGGTAACTCCGAAATCAACTATACGGATGAATACGTATATCTAGGGCAGCTCATAACTCAAAAAGATTCTATGCAGAAGGAAGTGGACAGAAGAGTTACAAATGGCTGGAAGGCATACTGGAGTCTAAAAGAGGCTATGAAGGATAAAGAGCTCCATATAAACCTAAAAAGTAAACTTTTTAACACCTGCGTACTACCTGTCCTTACGTATGGGTGTCAGTCATGGTCCTTAAATCAGGCCACCTCAAACAAATTAGCAACTTGCCAGTATGCAATGGAAAGGAGCATGCTAAAAATTAAAAAGTCCGACAGAGTTAAAAAAATCGTCATTAGGAACAAAACAAAAACTACCGATGTAATAAGCAAAATCAAGAGACTCAAATGGCGATGGGCTGGTCACCTGGTAAGAGGACACGACAAATGGAGCAAAAGGGTGACATGGTGGTACCCAAGGGAAGGCGAACGGAAAAGAGGCCGACCACAGAAAAGGTGGGACGATGACGTTAGACAAGTGGCAGGAGTCACATGGAACAGAGTGGCTCAAGAAAGAAAGGAATGGAAAAGATTGGAGGAGGCCTTTGCCGACTGGCAAACAGATCTAGGAAAGATAACAAAACAACAAATATTACACTAAATTTAAGCATAATATAAATCTTTAGAATTTAATGTTAACTTAACAAATCCATGTACCTAATTGATCTGAATAAAAGGCTATTATTATTATTATTATTATTATAGAGTTTAGCGGGCAGCCCTTTTTTAAAACAGTTGGAGGTCTCCCAGGGAAGTCAGGACCACAAATCCGTAATGAAAATTTTGATATAACTAAATATGCATAGTAAAAATATACATGAAGGATAGAAATCAAGTAAATTCGAAAACAAAATTATCAATCGCAGATGTTTGGGAAAATAACAGTTACGTGAAATCTAGACTAGTTCAAGATAACGTATTGCATGTCTCTGACATATCTAGAGCAGATTTATTGAAGCAGCACGAAAAACACTTGTCGACTTAAGTGTACTGCATTTTATGTATCAGCAATACATAAAGAATCTTACAACTGCGGGGTAGGTTTCAGACTGCCTTACTAGCTAAAGGCAAAAGGCAAGCTGCTGGTCTGATCATCTCACTAGCAGCAGGCACCTTGTAATACAGCTGTGAGAAATTACCTAAGCCATTAAAGCCTGTCAAATTACTACGAACCGAAAGTGTTCTGAAGCTATAACGCATGGCGGCCGATGGCTGGCCATGCGGCATACTCGTGAACGGGTGCTACTTGTGGTGACTGGTTGTACTTGAATTCGTGGCGGAGAGTTTATTGCCAGTTCTCTTCCGTTCTACGCCCTTGATTTGAGAACAGGCAGTAAATGTAAAATTAGATTCATTTACTGTATATTTCTCTTTTTTTGACGTTCATAAGTGTACATTATGTTACCTATATGAATAAATTATTTTTGACTTTTGTAAACGCGGTTCTGAAAGGGTGACCTGTGCCGGCTATATTAATAATGCTGTTGGAAAAGCAATCTACTCCTAAATTTATTTTTTAAGGTTTTTGCTTGGATCTAACCCTCAATGAATTTCAATGGGCAGTTTTATACGTATACTTAATTTAAAAAAAATTTTTTAGCTATAATAATAAAAAAAATTACTTTATTTGACTTTTATTTTAAATCTTGTGAACGAGAAACTTGGATATGAGATGAATTTAGTATCGTTGTTTAGTATGGTGTCTTTTTATATTTAATTTACAACAATATATTATTATTAAGTCTAAAGTAAGAAATTAAAAACCTAATTTTATTAAGAAACAAGTCTTCTACTTCATTATATTTTTGAGTTTTTAGCCATTCTTCTAGTTTTTTTTGCATACATAGGTTTTAAGGGGATAAATATTTAGTATTTTTAATATGTACAATAGAATTTAGATTGAGGCCTCCCTAGTAAGTCAAAGACCTGTGACAGGGAAGTTTCGCTCTTCTTTAAATTTATTTAGTTTCTACAAGGGTAATTAACACAATTGGTTTTAAAACGAGGGTACTGCAAAAATCATAAACATATGAACATATGATGATGACTGTGTAATTGTGTGTATGAAAGACGAAACAAATCTAAGTGAACGTGTGCATGAAAGAGATGGATTAACAAATTAAAAAGAAATTTAACAATGATCTGTTTTGTTATAGTTGAGAGTTCCGGGCCAATTCTTCAAATATAATTGTAGATATATAAGGCATATTTAATATGAAGCGTACGACTCTATGACGTCTGGACCATTCCGAGTTTTTTAAAATTCATTTCTTAAACTCTGAGTAGCAATTAAAATGATCGATATGCAGCTACTAAAAAGCTAACTGAGAAACGAAATGCGCGGGGTTATTTTTTTATGATAAGATTTATGTTATTATAAAATAACTTCTTACTCAGATTGTATAAATTTGTAGATTTTATTTCAGTGAAAAATTATAAAAAGTATAAGGACTTTGCACATGACGCGCTGAGGTCAATGTCGTGTCACCTCTTTGACCTCGGGGTGTTAGCACAGGTTCCGTGATACAATGACACCAAATCATCTTCCAATTCTATTATCTTTTCATGATATTTATATATAACAATACTCCTTAACTTCTTTACATAGTTATGGGGTAAATTAATTTACAAATAACATCCTTTAAAATTCGAATATAAGCTCATACATTTATGACTGAGAATTCTTAAAACCGGATCGATATGACCAAAGCACTCTCTTGACAGTCCACACGAACTGTTTACAATTAACTCTTTCATGAAACTTTTAACCATCTACAAGCAAGACGATTCTACAGAAGTGCTTGACTGCTCAATGTAGAGCAGAATATGTTAAACAATTGAATATATGACAAACACTTAATTTTCTTTTAATTTTCCCTTTTAACCCGACGTACAAATACATACCCCGTCGGGAGCGATGTATGTGGATCGGCCCTGCGCCAGATTACTATTGAGAGACTCGAGCAGACAATGCCCATACATCTATATGCATGTGCATGCTAGAATATATAAGTTTACCTTACGTTTACCGTTTTTACCTAAAATGTTAATCTTGAGCGATTTAGTTAATAGTTCTAGAAGTGGAATTGAGGTTGATTTAAGGCCTAAAGCGAATTATTTTGACAAGTTTTTCATATTAATAGGGGACTTAAATATATTATTAATTGGCTACTACAAATAATAATACTATTGATTTATCAATTACACAATGTAGAACATAGTGATCTTAATAAGTATATAATAATAGTTTAAACACTATAATCATATTTAAATGTAAAATTTGTATTTAAAAGTGACATACTAGAAACAGTTTTACAAAGATCAACGAACTGTTATCACAAAAACATTAGCAAAATTCTTATCAGCTTCATTTATTTTCAATACCGGAGGGTATCTTTTTAACTTAAGGTGAAAACACAAAATTATATATATATATATATATACATATATATATATATATATATATATATATATATATATATATATATATATCACGCACAACGGACCTGCTAAGAGTCTAATTGCGGAAACGGAGTCTCTACATACATACATACATATATATCTATATATAAATTAACAAACTAAAAAAAACTACATACATTTGTAGAAAAACATAATAAAAATATTTAATACAGTCCAGTGCTATCGAACCTCATACTACAGCTTTCTAAAAATATACATTATTTTACACTACACTTAATATGTGCCTTGCAACAGTTTTTATTTGAAAGTTTATTGCCGTTTTTAGTATTTTTATTCCCTATTCCCTAATATTTATATTCCTCGCCGTTTAAACCTTACCTCAAAATCCACAATTATGTATGATCATAATTAGCCAAATCGGTCCATTTATTTAGGTCCAGACGTTCTCGAGTTTTAGCGCGATACAAACGAACAGAATTTAAATATATATAGGAGCATTTTTTTGTCGTATCACACTTTTTGTTACGATTTTTATTTCGTCGACATGGACTTTTTGTACCATTAAACAAATCTGTCCTGAATTAGTGTATCTAGTTATCATATAGTAAACTAAGCCATAAGGCGGTGTCATATATTTAAGTTAAGTCTAAATTGCCTTATATTTATTCTTACTAGCATCTATATAGAAACATTAATTTACAGAATATATCATTGACAAATCCCATATCACAGCGTGTCAATACGATCATTAAGTATCATTAAGTATACGTATAAATCAAAACTGGGCGAAAATTATTCCTTTAGATATCATTAATATTTTTGAGTAACAACAATTAATATTCGCAATTACTGATAAAGATAAATATAAAAGAAAAAAGTACTTATGAAGATCGCTTAACTCATTATATTTACTTGAATTATTCAAAAACTTACATGATAAAGCAATTATAATATTATGAACGTCTAACAATTCATAACACAGTTAGCATCTACAAATTATATTACGTAAAGTCTATCCGTGCATGAAGTATTACCACAAAACTATTAGAACAATAGATACAATTTATCGAAAGTAAAATTGCTTCAAATTGTGGTAAACCGCTCATCTGTGTAATGTGAGAAACTGCGGAACTGATGTGCGGTCTGCCCTTGATCAACCTTGATTATAGTCAACACCTAATAACCGAGATTATTATAGAAAGAGTGGAGAAAAGAAAAAGAGATTAATTCGTTCATAATTATTACTGAGAATTGCGTAAGCAGACTGAAAAAGCCACACTGATCTATTTTGTATGTAGTTCACAAGTACTTACGCATTACCAATTACATATAAATAAATGAATTTTGATTTGATTATTTTTATGTAAGACTTTTTCAAATTGCTGTCTTAAATCCTTCTAAAATAATGCTTTGGTCTAGGAATACATAGAAATTAAATATATATACAGCATTTATTATCATGCAATATTATTATTATTATATGTTCTAATCTAATACGCGACTAAATCGTCTCGTTTCTAAGTGGTAATGTATTCTTGTGCATCTTCGTCGTCATCGCTTTGGCCTAAAGGCTATTAAACGGTCACTAACAATTTCACTTATAAAAGGCACTACTTAGTATTCCAAGTGCTTGTCCTGTTCCGCTCAAAGGACTTGGAACCGTCTGAAAATTGTCCACTCATTATGAATGATAAAGACGCCGGTAACTTCGTCTTGCTATAAATTCGCGTACACGTTTCAAATTTAAAATTTTACACTGTGTGAATTGTCAAATAACTATCAATACGCAATATTGCAGGTATTAAATAGTAAATATTGTAATGTGTCAATTGGAACGACTATTTCAAATCTGAAGTGGAAATTGACTGGGCAAGTTATAAGAAGCAGAAGGGAGAATTGTTGCAGTTTACGAATTGGTGTCCACGTGGAGGACGATAACATAAGCGATGTGATGACATATTCACATACAGGAAAGACAATTCATGGCGGCGAGTCGCCCGCAATCCGAGTCAATGGCGTGTCCTGGTCACTTGGCAAGCGGATAAGGAGCTGGCTGGATACAATAGATAATTAATATTCAATAAAATTATTTCTATCGTATTCACCAATTTTAACGAATTTAAAACGATTTAATTTAATTAATCCTTTAAGATTTAGTTGACAGTCCTGCGCTTTTGGGATAGAACTAGAACAAATTATCAATAGTAACAGCAATACATAACATGTTTAATAGAATTTGTAAGTTTCATATTTGCAAATACAAGGAGTAAGATTCACTTAGCACGTACTTTCTAAGTGTAACTGGATCGTACAAATCGACTGGATCCGATGACCCGCTTGTACAACTGAATATTGATGATTGTTTGCAGTCATATATAGAATAACATTAATAACAGCTACTGTGCTATCCGAGGTTTTATATAACATTTATATAATATAGTATAAGTTATAAAAATCTAAAGTTAATCTATATATTTATATAATTAAATAACCGACATATTTAGGCATTATTATGTGTCGAATTTAAGAATGTAATGTAAAATCTATGGCATATACATATGTATAAATCGTTATATCTGATTAACGATAATGCATATAAATTAATTCATAATATTAACCCAAGTACATTAATAAAATAATAGTTCCCTTGTTGAGTCCCATTCAAAATATTGACGTTCGTCGTAAATCGTTTAAAAACATACTAACAAATCAGCAATAATTTAGCCTCCCATTGAAATGTTACAGCAGACAAGTTGTATTGTCAGTCCATTCACTATTGTGTGTATGACAACACCATACATTGACCTGATCGTTAAAACATTCAACATTTACAAAACACCACATTATGCTAAACATCCTTTTATAAACTTAGGTTCAATCGAAATAACCTGAACTGTTGAACTGATTTAACTACTGAATGATTCAATATGCTTAATCGACACCAGAGTCATCGAGTATACTTTGTAAAAAGACTGGGAAAGGTGGAAATGCATTTGTGCATAACCTGGCTGCGAAAGTAGCAGGGTGGGTGGGATGCGACCCACATTAGAATCTCTGCTGTTCAGACACTGGGTGAGCAATACCCACTAAATCCACTTCGAGTTGTTGCTACAAGGTGCTACGATCAAAATTTTCGGTGCAGTCTACAGTATGGGCTATTTACTCAACGTCTTCTAACCGTAGGAAGTAAAATCCCAGACAGTGTCAGTTTACAAACACTCTCTTAAAAATATGCCTGTTCATACTTAACTTTTCTTATACTTATTATAAGGCAGGGGCAGTAAAATATTAAACTTAGTATATTATGTTATGAGTAATTTTCCTCCTCGAGGTCGTGGGTTCGATCCCGGCTGGATTTTCTGTCTATGTGCGCGCATTTAACATTCGCTCGAAGTGTCAGGCACAGGAGGCTGATAACTTGTCTATTAGATTGACAAATGAGTATGAAACAGATAAAAAAATCTGAGGTTCAGATCTAAAAAGTTTGTTTTGTTTTATATTACGTATTAGTCCATAAAATTATTTGTAAGACAAAGCAACATGGATTTATTAGAATAATAAAAGTTATGCTAATCAATAAAAAAAATTGTCAATTTTTGATTAAAAATTAATGTTTGAATGTTAATTATGCTTTTAGGATATTGCATGATTAAAAGTAACTTATATTCAGCTGGGCTACTACAATAAGGAATTTAAGCTAAATCAAATCAAGAACGAAATAGATTTCCCTAACAAACCAGGAATTATGTCATTGCAATTGCCAAAGCATACGCGTAACCCTTCTAAAAATCTTTACTGTAGGAACTTATCGAGTAAAGCAAAAAAAGGCAATCTGCAGTACGTAAGTTTAAACGGTATTTAAATAAATTTGTAAATCGAATAATAGATAAGAAATAAAATACAGGAAGTAGCAAAGCGTAATTACAAGTTCTCAATTAGCATAATTATGCTATCAACACGTCAATCAATTAAGTACTTATTGTTAGCTCACCTAGAGATCTAGTTCCCATACAAACTATAGGAAGACTGACAGCTAATGGTGCATTCACACAAATTTTGTGGGCCAGTTGAGTTGCAACATGCATTGGGTAACTTTATTATTAACCCACTTTTAAGAAATGTCAAAAAAATACAATTTTAATTGGTTATACATTTTGTATCACAGTTGTCATCTAGAATCGGTAGTTAATACTAAAGAAAAAGAACACAAAAGATCTAAATTGGCGTTTATCATTTTTTTTATAATTATTTAATTATGCATTTTCTGCTTTATCAGTTAACAATGCTCCTGTCTAAAATTGCGTTAAAACATTTCTCTCACAGTATAACGTTTTCATATTACAAAGAATTTCTTTGACTTTTGATACCGATCTATCAAAGAGAACTCAACTCGCTGTCGTCAAAAGATAAAACGATATCTTTAATTAAAAAACAACGTAATTACAAGCTCCGGTGTCTTATAATTTCGCGAAAACTTAATTAAGGTATTTTTGTTAATTAAAAAACGTAATGGTTTTATTAGAACTTGGGCTGAAGTAGAGAAAACTTAAAATATGGATAGTTAATGTTAATATGAAATAAATTAATACATTTTTTATACTATCCCAATTAACCACTAAGGAGATTTTAATATATTAAAAGGTTTATTAAAAGTATTTCAAATAAACGACTAGTTCATGAACAAGAGTCAGGTTTTTAACCAAAAAAAAAACGGTTTATAAAAGTCTTTATTATAAAAATTTACTCATACAAACTTATTGTGTTATCAAGTATCGCAAAGAAAATAATAACCATAAACTATTGAATACTCTCTGAAAATGAAATAAGTGATATCGTTTATAGTCTATTACTTCGTCAAGTGTCAGAACCCAGATCAAAGAATTTCCCTTAGAAAATTATAAGGATTCGATAAATTGAATTGTCTATCAAAAATTTAAGTACAATTTCAATAATTTAATGTTTTCTCACACCTTACAAACAAATGTGACACGACTGTGATAAGGACCAAATATATGAGTCTCTTTATGAGTAATTGTATTTACATTGCGATAAAAATGATGGACGACTAGGTAATAAGCCTTCAGATATACTTTTATGCAAAATACTAAATCTAACTCTTAAAATCTAAGTAACAAACATACCCTTATTTTATTATTTTACTATATTTTAGTAAGACAAATAACTTGTATTTGTGTAGTTAATGATAATATCTATTTTAAATCCTTATTGATTTGGTAATCACCATCATAGTGTCAAATTGTATTTGACTGTGATAAAAAGTGACAGATGACTGCTGAGTTAAAATACTCGATGTTTATTTGAGAACATATACATTTATTTTTAACAGCCTCCAAACTTTTAAATGAGGGTAGCAAGAATCGTGTTTTACCTACAATAACAATTACCTACATATAAAGTCTGGAAGACATCGCTAGGCAATAAGTTAGCACATGTACACATTTCTGATGTTGTGTGTGCAAAAAAACTATTTTGTTTTAATATGTTATCTATATATATACCACGCCTAAACATTTGAGGCATTTATTTTTACGGATCCAGGAAGCGAAGTTCATTGACCTATAACACCGTAAGTGTGTAGCATATCTTTCAACACACATAGCGATTTAGCAGTTGCGCAGTTTAACAGACAAACAAACACTGAGTGCATTAGAAAAAATAAGTACTATGGACTTTCTATGCCCATTTAACATTCGCTCGAACGGTGAAGGAAACATCGTGAGGAAACCGGATTGCCTTAGACCGAAAAAGTCGACGTGTATCAGGTACAGGAGGCTGATCAGCAGATTGACAAATGAAACAGAGAGAAATCTGAGGCCCAGACCGAAAATGGTTGAAGCACCACTGATTTATTTAAAGTACTACAGATGCGTCATTAACATGTTATATACCCAGTCTCGCATCTGTAGGTCCGCCTTTAGAGTTTTGGAGAAAATTATTTGATCCTTATCAATTGCATTACTCGATCGTGATTTAAACTTTAAAGCCGTTGTGGTGGTATTCATAGATAGGAACTTGTGTAAAGATACATGCCCATGATAAGAGTCAGTCATAGAAAGCAACAGTAACGCTCATAATAATTTAACAAAATATTGCGTATTCAAGAATAATAAAAAATTCAGTGGTTAGAATTTTTATAAATACATATTTTCAATATCTTTTTAAAGTAGAATAAAGGCTACCGAAGCGAAAATGAAATAACCGAAACCGTCCTTGTAGGATTATACAAATCCACCTATATTCAAGAGAAAATAATATTAGCAAATCCACGAATCTGAAAACATCCTAAAATGTATAAAGCTTTTTATTTTTATAATGATACACGAATAAAGCTTTCACAGAGTTAAGAAATGTTTAGCTAATAAGGAACGGTATATTAATAAAAACTTTATACTTCTGAGTTACTAGCTCAGGACGTAACATGGGTGACTTTAATAGGTTAAAAATTAGCGGCAACCCTAGCCAGCATAATCTTAAGCTAATATAAAGTGTTTCAATTCATTAAAAATGTATTTAAAAAATAATTCAATTACTTCTAGTGATGTCAGTTACTTTATAAAAATCAATATTAATTTCCGCTTTTACATTTTGTATCACAGTTATATCTTCTACACATCTACAATTATAAAGAAGATCATTATTGGAAGTCACCACTCATTATTTTTACCTACCAAATTAACCAATTTGCCAATCTATCAAATTGTATTGATGCTGTGTAGAGCGTAATAGAAGAATTGGTAGCCTAGCCTATTATAAGCAAAAGCAAAAAGTACCAGGTCGTCGGCTGGAGCGTGTGTGCGATCTAACAGCAGGTAAGCACATTAAATAATACTAGAAACCAGTATCCCAGGTACCACTCATTCGGCAGGGTGGAAGAGGATTTGCTGCAGCCAGTAATTAGCAGGAGGTGGCTCCGGACAGCGCTGAAGGTTTCTAATTTTGGAGACACATTGTCGCTGAGTGAGTGTGAGTATGAATGAATTAGTTTCATATTCAGAAATAAACGATTTAATACAGTAATATAATAACTCAGTGCCATGGTAACCATGCCGTTAACGTCTGGTAAACAAAGCTATCGAGTGGAGAAAATGAAAGTGGTCGGCATAATGACGTTGCTTTCGTGACATAAATCATATCTGAGGAACATGGCTTCTATTATGGATACTACTATGCGAACTCATTCTCGCTCAGAACTCAGTAAGCGCTCTCATGTATTTTTTATATACTAGCAGCCCCCGTATACTTCGTTTCTCCTTTATGTGATTTTACTTAGACAACTTTTTGAGTACATACTAACATGGTACATTTGTCTATGCTGCCCCAGAGACTATTCGGTTTTCCGGAATGAAAACTTTTTAGGTTGATCTGTGATTTTTTCTCTATATGCACCTCAGAGTTCGTATCATAAGCTTTTAATTAACGCATAAAAACAGGGGGTAATTGTAGAGAGGTGAAAATTAAGGGTTGAATGTATATTTGTATGTCGTGTCATAAAAAATAAAAACAATTTTTTTTTTCTAAAATATACAAAAATGGGCTGGACACCCCTTATCGCTTAGGGGGTTCGTGAGATAGATACTAAGCGATTCTTAGATCTACTGAATATTCATAGTAAATTTCATAAGAATCAGTTGAGCCGTTTCGAAGGAGTATGGGAATTAACATTTTGACACGAGAATTTTATATATATGTATATATGAAGAAGATATGACGACAACGGAGACACAGTGTTATATTAAGTTAAGTTGTTTTGTAAGTTCGTGATTTAACATGAATGTGTGCTCCTACGCTCTATTTTTCATCAGTAACAATAATCATAATATATATCATAATATATTTCACACACACAAATATACAGTATATAAAATACTGTACAATACTATTTTATTTAACTAATAAGCCACAAAATAATCAGTCAAACAGAAACCCTTCGTCATAATCAATCATTGCTTAATAATCTACGTCAAAACACAAACTAAAGATAGATACATATAGTAACACTATGTGTACGGATAAAGCAAACTTTTATAAATCTTTCAGTAAAAAAATCACACACAGTATATCATTTTTTTATGTAGTAAAGTCAAACCGTCAGGAGACTTTCCTGATGTTAAGTGATACGACCGCCCATGGACATTGCCAGAAGGCTCGCAAATGCGTTGCCGGCCTTTTAGGAATTGATACGCGCATTCTTAAATCGACTTGGGTCGGAAATAATTCAGTGGACAGCTGGTTCCACATAATGTTGGTGTTCGCAAAAACTGCCTTAAGAACCGCTCAGTTGTGGAACGACCGACACCAAGGTGATACGGTATTTTGTATTCTGCCTTGACATCCGATAATGACAGAATATTAAAACCCAATAGGTTATCACTTCAGATCGGAAGATTTCTTAAGCATGCCTCATATCTGTGTAAGTAACGATCTCTAACGACCTTGTATATACCTAATGTTTTTTCTCACACTGCCAAAACTGTATCGAAAAACTCGAAATCGAGAAGGGTAAATCATAGTAGTGGATAGTTATTAGTGTTCAAGTCGGATCATTTATCATACAAACGTGGTCTGCATATATACAAACGATTATAACAGATCCTTTATTAGGATCCGTCACTTTACTATACGTAATGCCATTTTGATAAATGAGTAATGTCATGCGGCCGAGACAATTGTATTTCTCTTAATATAAGAACAATAAGGACCCATTTTCTCCATCTGTCACTTCCACGTCGTATTTAAATTAAATTTTACTTCATACGATATTCGCATTTTTATCTTATTGATTAGCCTCAATTGATTATAAATAATACAATTGTTTCGTATTATAATAAACATAAAGACTTTATGGCAGAATACTTAAAGGTGCAGTGAGACTATGGAATTCACTTCTCTTATGTATCCGCTTAGCTCCTTCTCTATCTTCCTTTAAGCCAGAATCACCTATCCAGATCGTATCCCTTACTTTTGTGCTAATCGATCTGAAATTATCGTGCACTTCTTGCGTTTACCTTAACTATTACTTTCTAACTCTGTTGCCTGGAAGAGATCGCTCGAACGCGCTAAGATGGTTAATTTCTCTTTTGATGTGAAACATCTATAGCCGCACGTAAAACCGATTTCTGGCGTGGCGACGCATGCCGTGGCAACGCATCGCCACGCTATATCATGATATATACATACAACCTATATTATGCAGTAGTAATTTTTTTATTTAATGAAAATAAATGTTTATTCAATAAATAGTCATCGTTATCTGGATAACAAAATCGTAAAATTTTATTTTATCATTATGACATATTTAGTTCCTATCACAATCTGTTCTTTGCTGCATATTACTTCACAGAATAATTTCGATGTTTCACATCTGCCAGGCGTCCCGTGACGGCTCACATTTTTTTTTATCTCTAATTTCTATATACATCGGAATGGAAACTAAAATTTTTAAAACATACATGTAATTTAGGTAACAATGTGCCTCTACTCACCAAAGCGTAACTTATCTTGTAAGGTAATATACTGTACTTTACCCGCGTCACAGCTGACGGAGTTTTATTTGAAAAACTGCTACACAAGACGTCAGCTTCGGATATTATATTCAAAAATCGAACACAATTGTTTTGTGACTCAGTTTTGTAAGACGTTATTTTGTTGTTTTTGACAAAACTAATTTTGAAAGTTAAACCGTGTAATTTTAATTTAGTAAATAATCATATATATATACTTCTGTACACATGGAGTTTTTAATATAATAATTTACTTAAAAACTACGTGGAAATGGCAGAGAACACAATTGTCTCGGCCGTAAGAAATTGCTCATTTATTGAAAAGACAATACGTATAGTTTAATTAATATTTAGTAATAAAGTAAGCAGATAAGCTATATATATCTAGATAGAAACGCAACAGTTTATTAACAAATGAACATCTTTATGTAAAACGGAAAAATCATGCGTTAAAAATACATTTTTTTGGGGAACTTTAATAAGTAACAAAATGTTAAATAACTTCCAGAAGAATTAATACAATACATAAGAAGTTGTAGAATAGACAAAGTTATAAATTACAAATAATAAAGATTAAAAGTCACAAAAACTTGAATAAAGTTAGGAAAAACAATGTTTTTGCGTCTTCAAAAGTTAAACCTCTGAAGCATAACAGTGTCTATTTCAAAGAAAATAGTTTCCTTGATTACAAGACCGAGGTTTCTCATAATTAAAGTACTATAGAAGTATAATGAAAGGAATTCAAACAAATTCTCTTTTTGAATATTTTTATTATTTTACTTGTGTTTTTGTTATTCTTGTATAATATAAAATTTATATAATTTTATGGTAATTTATGAAGCGATTGTTTCTAATATAAATAAATTAAACTTGGAATAAATTCGAATTCGATTCGCCGAAATGCCATAGAATAAATTCTTTTAACTTCCCACTCAAGAATTTTCCGCGTGGGTACAACCTTCGGAACTCATAAGATAGAACTTAATGCTCAAGCGATAATTTAATAGAATATCAAAGTTGTTGAATTACAAACCAAATTTAAATCTGAAATACATAAAGTCAAAGGATCATTGGTTTCCATCAACATCAACAAAAATCTGTCTTTCAAAAAATGTCATAGTATCAATAAGGAAGAGCCCTTGAGAGATGAGAATCCGCTGCTAAGTAATGAATATCCTTAATTTAAAGTTTTTAAATTAAGAAGGAAAATATAAATCAAGTACTTTTATGTTCACCTATAGTTATTAGTATAATTTACACATGCGGGACATACGCCCATGTCTCGAAATTTTTAACGTGTTTTTACGCTTCTTTCTTTTTTTTTAATATTACGTACGTGTCACAGCATAGTATTCACTCACGATTATATCGTAATTATACCTATATGCGAATTTAAGCTGCAATTAACATTCTAGAGATAGTCATAATTAGTCTTTACATAATTGGCTAGCTTTCTCCGATTTGCTGAGAATAGAAAAATTTATGATAAAGCGTGGGAAAATCCCATATCACGAAGATAGGATTAGATTGACATATTTGCTTATGTCTAGACAATTGTGTCAATGATAAATCAAATAAAAATACTAGTAATAACAACCTCTTGTAAAAGCCTTGTTTTCAAACATTGATATCTGTTTATTGCTAGTTCTGCTCTTCCCTTCTACGATTTGAGCACTGGCAGTAAATGTAAAATTAGAAGCATTAACTGTTTATTTCGATTTTGATGATCATAAGTGTACATTATGTTACCTACATGAATAAATAATTTTTGAACTTGAATTTGTACTCTACTAAGTGATTAATATATGTCTTGACCAGGCGAAAATTTACTGCAACTAATGTCTTAACTGCGAAATATTTAGTTTCATTACTTAAACATTAAAGTATGAACCAGTTTTAATTGACCCACTTATCTCAGACTTTAAGTTTCAGTAAAGTTTACCTGAGTGTAGATTTAAGTGATTATGTAATATTGACAAGGAAAGGAAAGTTATAAAAGTCCCTTAAAATATATATACTGTAGTCACTTTCACTTTTATCAGCCTAAGTTTGACAAACTACTAAGTACAATATTTGTATGAACAAACCATCGCCTTAATACTATAATCTGATTTTAATTTATACTATTTTTTTTAAATAAATCTGGGGGCAAACGGGCAGGAGGCTCACCTGATGTTACGTGATACCGCCTCATGCACTCAATGCCAGAGGGCTCGGGAGTGCGTTGCCGGCCTTTTAAGAATTGGTACGTTTATGTTTTTTACTTAAACTCATTTAGGAGGTACAGAAACCGCTGAATTTCTAAGGTCAAAAAATATATTCGGTAGTTATAAGACGTTTAAATGTATTTTAAACAAAAATGATACTGATATCAAATAAGTTATCAAAAGGTTAAAACTGACGTAAAATCAGCATTTCGCAGCCAAATGTACAGAATATTTGTAAGTGAATAATAATAATTTAGTAATTTTCGATTTGCTTTATAAGAGAATTATATTCATAGAAGAAACTGGACAGGACTAGGTTTTAAAAGGACTTAAAACCAATGGTTATTGTAATATGAATAGACTATTATTGAAGAACTTAAGCTACCTACACAACAAATCCTTCGGTGAGTCAGAAATATTCAAACCCTAATCCGAGAAACATTTAGAACCTTACGACACTTCGTTATCAATGTAATTAAAAATCAATTAATTTTCAAACCAATTAAATGCGTGACAGCACAAAATCCGAAGGTTCCTAACACCAAATTACATTTGCACTATTAACCTTGGTCACAAAGCGTTTAGCCACTGTTCACTGCACTTTATCACTGATTACGTAGTAGTTTTTCAATCCGACAAATTGTAAAACGCGTGCGGCCTCCGTGCACGGCCGTGAGCGACTGTTGACTTATGCGCGTACAGCGGAAAGCCGCTTACTAAAGTGCGACACTCACGCGCAGAAAGATAATAATTTATCATCCAGCGCTGTTTTGCTTTAGTATAGAAAGTGCTTTCTTCGACAGGTAGTTTCGTTTCGCTTGATTGATGGTGAAAACTGAAATTTCAGAACAGCTACTCACACTAGCATTAAATTTCTCCAATTTATAGTTTTATTATATTATAAGGTAAATGCCGATGTGTCTACAGTAAATTTATTTAAGTTCTTCTTATATTTATCTTTAAAACCACAGTTCTGTCTTGCAAACAACACCATAATATATAATATTACTTTTCAGTGCATAAGTTCAACGATATTTTAGGTGTGTTCAGATCAAATATCGATCAAACACATAGAACATGTACAATTATGTCGCAAACATCTCGAAGGTCGTAGGAAAAATCAATCATCAGAACAATGACGGAAGTGCTTCTAAAGACAAACAATTTGTTCGTTCTTGAGTGATTTAGATTCATTTGTAATATGGACTTTGCTCTCTTGTAGTTGAATATCTTAATGAGAACTAAATGTTAATTGAACCTCCAACAAATTAATAATAAATATATATTTAAATGCTTGCCTTGATACTTAGCAATTTCCAATTGTGTTCTGATTTTAAACCGTTCAAAATATTCTATATTCAAAACGGAGGACGCCAGATTTTTAAAAGCGGAAGCTATATATTGCCATATGGTCTTTCCTGTAATCCGCGAAGCCTTACCTCTCGTAATCTTTACGTTTTAATCATTAATCATTCATTACTCCGCGAAAATCGTAATTTATGAATATTTAATAAATTAAGTGGATCTTAAGAATCTCGTAAATTAATGAACATCATCATGTAATTTTAAAATTAAAAGCTTTTAGATTTATTCATTTCTTTAAGCATATCTCATGCAATAAATACAAAAACAAACATAAAGTATTGAATTTAAAGGAAGGCAACGCCCTCGCGAGTTTTAGCATCGAGTGAACGTTCTTTCTTAAACGAGATGAGAATTAAATGTACGGGTATAATAGAATGTAATAGTATTTGTAATAAAGGAAAACCTAGACAAGAAGACAAAAGTTTTTAACTTAATTTAACATTCTTAACAAATACAGTTTTAAGGTTAAAAGCGAGCAACATAATTCAAATATAGCATTTTATTAACGTTCTTGTGTTTCATTTACACTTTCGTATATACGATATTCCCAATAGCGGTATAGATCAAGTGAATGCACAAGGTCGTTGTAACCGGTCCGCCGCCACAGCCTCCGCAACTCCCTTTCAGGCTGTATTGTTCAACGATATGCGAATTGAATTATAAGCGTGGGGAAACACTGGGCCTTCAACTTGCCCAACCTGATGTCATCAACAAGTATGTCGTAAATGTCGTGTAAGATCATTACATTTTGGTATGTTGGGAAACTCACTCTTAATTTTGTTGGAAGCAGACTGTGCCATGCGTTTCGCCGTATTGCGTAGTAGCGTTATGTTATAGATGCCATATATAAATAGATTAACTAAAATTTTATTTTGTTTAAGGGACTTCTACAAATTGTAAAATTAAACAAAAGACCTATGTACATTTTCCAATATGTAATAATAATATACTATTAAATGTTGTAAGCATACATAAGCGTTTGATAATGCATTTTCTGTCCTTATTTATCTCATTTTACTTCACACTAAGTAAATATAGTAATGTAATGTATAATTAGCATCATTGGTTCGATCTCGCTCTCATCCTTAAGGTCGTAGGTTCGATCCCCGGCTGTCCACGAATGGAGTTTCATTCTATGAGCGCATTTATTTTTCGAACGGTAAAGGAAATCGACTTGCCTATTACATTGACAAATGATCATGAAACTGTTAAAGGATTTTAAAGTCCAGACCTAAAAAGGTTGTAACGCTACTTATTTAATATTTATCTTTTTTTTTTTTTATATAATAGGGGGCAAACGGGCAGGAGGCTCACCTGATGTTAAGTGATACCGCCGCCCATGGACACTCTCGATGCTAGAGGGCTCGCGAGTGCGTTGCCGGCCTTTTAAGAATTTGTACGCTCTTTTCTTGAAGGACCCTAAGTCGAATTGGTTCGGAAATACTTCAGTGGGCAACTGGTTCCACAAAGTGGTGGTGCGCGGCAAAAACTGCCTTGAAAATCGCGCAGTTGTGGAACGGCGGACGTCGAGGTGATACGGATGGAATTTCGTATTCTGCCTCGACGTCCGATGATGAAACTCAGCTGCAGGTATTAATCCAAATTATTAATTAATTAAACAACTCCTCTGAACACTCTCCATGGTAAATGCGGTAGAAGATGCAGAGTGACCCCACATCTCTACGCAACGCCAAAGGATCAAGCCGCTCGGAGAGAGATTGGTCGTCAACGATTCGAACCGCTCTTCGTTGAACACGGTCAAGTGGAAGGAGTTAGTACTGGGGAGCCCCCGCCCAGAGGTGACATCTATGTTTAGTAATGTCTATATGTATATACTATACATTAAATAAATATGTAAAGTATGAGCATATTTTTATTCTATTATCAGTGGATTATAAATCTACTTAAATAGTCAACATTATGTCACTTATAACCTATTCTCTTATTTATATCTTCTTTCTCTAGTCTATGCTTTTAGCGATGAAATATTGATAATTTTGTATCGATTTGTCCTGTGTTCTTAATTTTCTTTTAAAAGTTTGGGAATAAATGAAGGCTTAATAGTTGCGCTAAGAGAGTATAAAGTCCGGGTACAATGTGTAAACGACTCTGAAAACATCTTAAGATGGTAAAGCGAGTTACACCCTAGGAGTGTTAGAAGACTAGTCATCCTATCCCAATTACCATAATGGTTAAATTGAATTGTTATCCTCCTATAAAAAAAGCACAAATATATTTGTATACGTACATTTGACGTGTCCATTTGATATTTCTAAGTTTTTACAACATTACAACAATTTGATAAAAATACAAATTTTACACTCAAACAACACGCTTATAAATCAAGGATACTTTAATTCTAAACAACGGAAGTAATTACCTACCTACAATTTAACGCTTCATTGCTCTCAATTGAACGAGAAAATACATGTTTTTCCTTTTTCCAGTTTAAAGCTTTCACGCAAGCATTTAAACCAGGAATGTATTTAAGAAATTGAAACGACAACCGCTGAATATATGTGATCCATTTTTTTTTTTATATTTACATTTGACTAAATTGTTTGGGAATTCATTAAAATACACCCGATTCCAGCAAGTATACGAATCCTTAGTCTTTGTGCATTATCGTATATTATTTTTTACATACCGTGGTGAAGCGTTGCTTTTGTAATATATTGTACATATTTGTAATATATTGTACCTAAAATCAAATATAATAATATAAATAATTATAATACGAACTAATTAACACATTAAAAAATTCGTGACTATAGGTTCATGATAAATCATTTAACATAGAACAGATACTTTAATAGATCAATCTAAGTTTATTTCATACCCAGGAGAACAGGTAGAAGAATGACTAATTGTAAGATTTTACAGCCTCATCAACTGCAATGTCGAAAGGCTCACAAGTGTCTTAAAAATGGTGCATACTTTAATGTATTTAGGGTTTATTGAAAGGTTCAAATGCAAATGTGTAGAAATATCAGAACAAAAACGATTCAATCTTATTTAATTCAACACAATATTCTCTAATGTATATTTTGCGCTAGTACGAGCCACTTGGAATATTTGCATAGCAGTGCATCAGAGTTAATATTTATCTTAGATATCTAACCGAGAGAGTCGTTTCACTAAATAAACAATATGTAATTGTGTAAAGCAATAGTAGTCTCCTATTACTTAATTTTCATTGTTAGGACATTAATCAATGGAACCTGAAAAGCAGTAATAATTCTTTTTACATGCTATTTATAAGCGACCATATTTTCATACTAAGATTCGACCACTGAACCATGAGACCAATAATCTCAGGAAAAAAATATTTTAAAAGATTTGCTTGTTCTAATAATATTTAACATCAGGTGAGCCACGTTTGCCCAATTTTCTATAAAAGTAATAATATATATATATATTACATTATAAGTTGTTTTTCCAAATACTCTTAGCTCTTCATTAGAATGTCATTAAAGCCATAAGGGCCTCTCCCTTTCCCTCTCCAAGAATTTCCCAAAATTGCGTGACGTATAACTTGAACGCCCCCTACGTAGATCATATAGATAGATGAAATAAGCATTATTTTATGCCTTATAGATATTTTTTACAAGTATTCAGAGCGCTTAAACTTTGAAAACAAGAAACCATAACTTAATAAGCTGTTGTAAACGTTCTTATATTGTTTCGTTGTTTGAAATAAGATTAGAATACCCGTTTAATTTGTTTCAGTTTTTACTTTTACTGAGTTCAAATTGCACAGTTACAAAAACTGTGTTATTTGCGCTTGTCAGTAATTAAGTTGACATAAAACAAAACCCTTGTATTAGTGAAGGTTTCAATTATAATTTACCGAATTTTGAATCTTGTATAAGTGGTAATATACATGATAGAAAATTTGTTTTTACGTGCGCCTCTCATCCCAGAGGTCGTAGGATCAATGCCCGGCTGTGGACCCGGACCCATTTCTGTCTATATGCGCATTAAACATATGGTGCAAGAAAGTATCGAATGAAGACCTCCGAACCGGCAAGATTAATCACTAATTGCCTTTTAGACATCACGGAAGATATGCGAAAATCTCAGGCTCAGACCTAAATGGTTGAAACACCATTGGTGTGTAAATATGCCATTTCAAACCCCTTTCGCTGAACCACCAAATTTAATTATTATTTAGAGTTATTTTTAAAATTAACTTATAGGTAGTATCTAATTCTATCATTCACACACACCAAAAGGTCTTGATTTCTTTCCACAAGTAGGTTAGTAGGAAACGCATAGGCCGGCGCCATCGCTGTCGGCCATGCCACAATTTCGCATGTTTACATATGGATATAGCCATACGTACATTGGAAATGTAAAAAACATGTCTATTTTTGACCAAAAAATAACACTCTCAACAGAAACCATTGTTATTATGACTTTACTAATAAATCTCTGTTATTGAAATTTTAAATCATACGTAATATTATCAAATTGTATTTTTTACAATTCAACAACAGTTATCGTAACCAGGTAACCATTTCACAACTTTCGATAATCTATCTCCTTTTCGCTTATAGAATATGAAAGGGATAGATCGAAAGCTCGATGCAACTGGACGTGGTCGGAATGAATGCAGAATGTTGCATAAAATTGGTGCAATACATTGTATATTGATGTTGTTTCTTAATGTTTTTTAGGTCAATACGTGATTTTTAATACAAAATATAATAAGCCGTAATTACATAATTACTTACCGTCTCTGAAGCTTAGTATTACAATCATGGTTCAAATCGAATTCCAGAAAATTCTTCAAGTCTTTCTTGTAACCAGTAACGCAAATAAAACTAAAAAGCTTACTTGAAAATTTTAAACTAATAAAACACTGTTTTCTAGAAATTTTCAGAGCGAATTTGTTTTGTTGTAAAAGAATTGAAAATAAATATAAAATAAAGCGCAAAATGGCAGCAGAGCATTGATTAGGTACAAAGGAAAATATACACACCGCTAACAAAATTTTACGTAAGTCACATATTTCTGTCCTTAACACATTTTCCTTACCACAACAAATGAGAAAGTATGCCGCATTGTATAAATTATTTACCTCAAACTTGGCAAGATTTGGAAGTGACATCGGCGCGTGCGCGGTCATGTTCCCCAAATAATATGAACACCCAATATGGAGACAAGCGTTCGTTTTATCGACATACTCTTACTCTTAAAATCTGTTTGTTAACTTAAGCCGATAAATAACCAACGCTACAATCGAAGTTCTTCCCTATAATAATATACAAAAGATCTCTCTCTCTCTCTTAAATCGGCAACCCATGTCTCAGCGTCCCAGAGAAGCATGTGGAGCTGACTATCAGTTTCCACCGGTTTCTATCCAGAGCCTCTCTTACAACTGTGTATAGTTTTGAAGACGATGAGTCACTTGAACGGTCCATCTGGTTGGTGAACGGCCATGTGATCTTTTGCTTCCTGTCATATCAACCAAAATCAGTTTCTCCAAGTTCCCATCGCCTCTGTGCATTGTATGGACGAAGTAAGATAACTCAAATAATATTTAAGAATTAATTAATAATACCAATAATAAATAAAAAAACATGGTGCTACGAGCGGTTTAATCGCTAATAAGCGATCCCTTCCAGGCAACCCTAATATATGAAGCCAGTGTTATATATGTAAAAACCTATTCTCATGGCTACATACAAAAGATATAAGAATCGCTCCTGGCGTTTCGGTGTTTGAATACGACACGGGATCTTTATAATTAGACTTTACGAATTTTACGAAAAAATTACATAGGAGTGTTAGGGATAAAGTAATTCAGTTTTTTAATGTAAGCTTTGAACTCTTACACTTTCAGAATATTAACATAATATCTTTACCAAGGACAGAATTAAATACTTTCATCATCGTCTACCTATAAATTGGTATGTACCCAGAAAACATATAAATAGATTAATTGAATTGTATATCTATAAATATAATTCTACTGTACGTGTGTCACTAAACTCCTCTTAAAAGCCTGGACCCATTTAAATGATTTATTGTATGCATTTGGGTGGCGCCCTGGATGGTATGGATTCACAAATGAGGCTGCATTGGGAACTTTCATACTTTGTATAATATCCTAATCGTTTGAAATATCATGGAGGACGTCTGTCGGATCCATTAGTTACTTATAAATTTAAAAAGATATATACGGTTGTTACTTAACACAATTTCATGAAACATTAAATTACATAATTTGGTTATGCAGTGGAGGCCACTACTTAATCAGGTTAACCAAGTTCAAAACAAGGCTGATTGCACTTTATTTGGAGTTATATCGAAGTATACAAAATTATTGTGCAACTCTGTCTTATGAATTACATGTTGCCTTCGTGGAAAACTTATAATTATCAACATCAAATATTTGGGAGATAGGCTGGTATTTTCTTTATACATCTTATAAAAAGATACCTCTTCTATTGAAGTACAAATTTTTGAAAATTCAATTTTTAGTCCCATAAATACTTGTGTTGAAATCTTATCTTTTCATTTAAATTGTAAAATTTAATCGTAAAAATGGTGACCCAATTTTTTTTTATATCATAATGGACCGTAGACTAAAAACAGTATGTTTACAATATTTTTCCATAAAAATAGTTATCATGGTAACTGATTTAATTTTTGTCTTAAGATAAAAGATCTGTCTCTATATATGACGGTATCACTTAACATCAGATGAGTTTGAGCCCTTTCCAGGAACCAGGCCCTTTAAAAAGGACTAAATAAAAAGAAAAGGTGATACAGATTGTAATTTAAAACTTTAATTGACTCTGCGTTCGTCGCTCAATGAGAAAGATAGAAAATTATTAAAAATCACATAAAATTAGTCAAATATGTTTACTAATATCACTTACCTAATATCATTGAACCGGCAACCACATTCTCTCACATCACAAAAGTACATCTCCAACAAAATTAACTTTTTATTACAAGGAAAACACAACGTTCACAAAAGCACTTCAACTCACACAAAATATTATGAAAGACGAAAATAAAGATCATTAAAACTGGGAAATTAGTTAATCTTTATTGTAAAACATAAAATATCTATAAATGTCATTTACGTATTAAACGTTGTAACTGAGAACATAAAAGGGCGGAAACAGATCAAGTGTTTTAGATGAAATGGGCGGTTCCCGGATGATTCAACTATTCGTGGCTTTTCTATCTATAAAATTACTGCTATTCAAGAGAATATGTCTTGTCTGCTTGATATTTTAATGTATTGAGGAAAATAAATCATGTTTGTTGGAAATTATGTGCGTATATTTTACAAGTAGTAAATAGTAATAAAAAAAACTGATTGTAAATTGTATTTCACAAGACTCGCACAGAAGATAAAATATAAACATATAGTGAAATGTTTACATTTTTTTAATTAAATGAATATTTTTTAATTTGTTCTAGCTAGGATTACTTATTATTTTAGGTACTTAAACACGTTATCCTAAATTGTCAAGGGTCACGAAATTCAAATAATTTTCTTATTAAGAATTTTTGCTTTACGTTCAAACAACTATCCCGATATTATTATAATGGTCCTTCGAAACAGAGTATATAATTTTTGCTATTCAAAGGTACGTGAAATAAATAACAACGCAAAAACCGCAATAAAAACTAGATTAAACAGACAATAATCTTTTAGCGCAATTTTTCTTGTAATTACTCTTTGATAGCGAAGGCTTTGATGTACTTAAGAGTTCAATTCTGATCCTTTTAACGATAATTAGTATTATTAACCGCGGCGTCTCTCTTTGTTCGTATATTTTTTTACTATATTTGTCATCGTGTTTCAGGACGTTTCAGTCCTCTAGTTATTTAAGTTTTCAATAACTCTTATCTTAAATCCATGTTTCAGCTTTCTCTGATGCGGGACCATCAGACTTGTCCGACATAAAATAAATGGCCATAAATCACTCCTCATAATATCTTATGAGTCATTAAATAAAAGCGACTGTAACGACTTAATGAATGTAATAATATATAGCTAATTAAAATAATTATTTAAGTTTAATATCGTAAACAGTTTATGAGTAATTTACTTATTTGTGATTTATTTATTTATTTATTTATTTATTTATTAATTACAGACATGGCTAAACTCACAATAAAATAGACTATAATATATACAATACAAAATTAATTAAAATAACATAAAACACAGTTTATTCTAACCCCTAATACTCTCCAAGTATACCCTCAAATCAGAGTACACTGCCGCCATACGCTCACTAAATAGGTCACTCTCCGGTGAAGAGTCGAGAAACCCATTTAGCATCGAGAGTAGTCGAGGAATGGGAGCTTGCTGACGCTGGACAGTGCGAGCCGAACGCACAGCAAAGAGGTTATGCCTCCGGCAGCGGTAATAATTGTCCGGAACGTACAGTCTGATGATTTCCCCCATCAAGTATGCGCTTTCCGTTTCGTTTTTAATAACGTTTAGACCAAACCTTACCACCGCCAAATCCCTACGAAGCTCTAACGAATTGTACCCCAATACCCCCATCAGGAACTTAGTAGGGTAGAGGTAAGGAAAAAAATTGTACCTTCGTTTGTACAGGATTCTAAGGAACTTCTTTTGCACCCTTTCAACCATATCCCCATAATACTTTTCATAAGGGGACCATATGACGCAACTGGTTTCAAGAATTGGCCTTACCAAAGATGAATATAGTACCCTAGTGGCAGTGTCCGATAGACCAACTGAATTTCTCAGGACAAACCCCAACCTTCTAAATGCAGCATCCGTTATCATCCGAATATGCTCCGCAAATGAAAGGTCAGGAACAAACAAAACACCCAAATCGCGGACTTTGTCTACGCGCCTAATAACTTCAGATCCTATGCTATAGTCGCAGAGTATTTTATTCAGAGAGGCACTAAAGGTTATCACTTCACATTTGTCATAGTTGAGATGGAGGTTATTTAATTCACTCCAATGTAGCAGTTCATCCAAATCACGTTGCATACATAGACAGTCATTGTCAGTCTTAATCTTTTTAAAAATCTTAACGTCGTCGGCAAATAATAGCACTTTGGAATATTTAATACAGCTCGGAAGGTCGTTAATCATTATCAAAAATAGCAGCGGTCCCAGGTTCGAACCCTGGCTGATACCAGAACTTGTTGGATAAGGTTGTGAGATATATTGTCCATATTTAACGTATTGGTTACGATTTGATAGGTAACTAGAAAAAAACTTAAGCAGAACAGGGCTACACCCAATTGCGGCCAACTTTTGGAGAAGAATATCATTGTCTACTCGATCGAATGCTTTGCGAAAATCCAAATATACTGCATCCACCTGACACCGCTTATCAATTTCGCGCGATACCATGTCAGCAAACGACAATAGATTTGTATTAACTGATCTGCGTGGGAGGAAGGCGTGCTGGGAAGGAGTAATGTGGGGAATGCATTTAGGCAACATTAATGAGTGCAAAGACATTTCAAATACCTTCGCCAGCGTACAAAGAATCGCGATAGGCCTGTAGTTTTCAACTCTGCCACTACAATTAGCTTTAGGAACTGGGGTCACGCGGGATGTTTTCCATAACGTTGGGTAGACCCCTGAGTATAGAATAGTATTGAAAATATGCGATATAGGCAATAATAAATAGTCTGCCAGTCCTTTAATTATATAAGCCGGGATCATATCTGAACCCGGAGGTGAATTAGATTTAAGTTTATTTACACTACGCACAATAACTTCTCTTTCGAAACTTTTGATATCAAAATGATTAGAGAATGCTTTTGGGTTACGACTGGCAGTTGCTGCATTTAGTTGCGGTTTATCTGCCACAAATACCGATTTAAAGTGACTAGCAAATGCCTCTGCAGCGTCACAACCGTAATATTCAACATCATTATACAAAATTGCAGAGTCTTTAGCTTTTGGGTTTCTAAGAGTATTAATATATTGCCAAAATTGCGTAGGTTTATTAACTAAATTTAATGAGATGGTATGTAAATAGTTAATGTTAGCTTTGCGAATGTCGTTTTTAATGACTGACCTGAGACGTTTAAATTCTAAACCCGCGTTATTATCCTTAAGAAATTTCCACTGCCAATGGAGCTGCGCTTTAGTTCTTAATTTAGCGATAATTTCATTACTAAAATATACAGGGTAGACCCTTTGCTTAGTTAACTTCCGTTTTTTTCTAGGAAAGCATTGATCAAACGAACTATATAGAATGCTATTAAAATGTTTCACCGCTTCATCAACATCATCAATACTAAGAAATTCTGTCCAGTCTACGTCTTTTAGAATATAATATAACGACAAAAAATTTCCTTTATTAAAGTTCCATTCATTTATGTTAGTAATATTCGATGGTTCACGGGTTTGCGCAGGCTGATAAAAATTGTAACTAAGAGTTACTTTTAAGGGTGGATGATGACCGTCAATTCGGGACAGCTCATCACCTAAATCTACTGCTTCCACATTCACTCTGCTGTAACTCGACTCTTCACCGGTAAGGACTGCATCTAATACCCTCCCGTTCTTATTCAATATTTTATTGAATTGCATTAAGCCCAATTCAGCCAGAAAACAATTAAAATTCATTATACAACTTTCACTACAGCTATAAAAATTGAAATCTCCCAATATTAAAATCTTATTGCTATTACTAAATTCCTTAACAACATTACTTACATGATCAAACCAGTTTATATACAATTTTTCAGAAGTGGAAGGTGGTAAATAGACAACACAAACGTATACATACTGGCCCATAAAACTAAACCTAGCCCACATATCCTCAACGTCACTGCATTCATATTTTGGTAAACGCGTCAAATGTAAGGGTGCTTTTGACAAAAGCATTACACCTCCTCCAGGACGCCCACGATCTCTGCGAATGACAGACCAGTCACCATCAGTGACTTCGGCGTCACTTACAGAACCATCCAGATTTGTTTCTGTTATAGCGACCAATTGGACACCGATAAGAGTCATTAGGTTCGTTCTGAATGTTAGCAACTTTGTTTTAAGGCCTCTCACGTTCTGATAATAGGCAACCAGACTTAATTTTTCATTCTTATTATATGGTGTATTTATTAAGGAAGTCCTATTTTTCAATTTGTTTGCCTCGAAAATTAGTTTTCCACGGCTTGACGCATATTTTATCTGTCCAGCTCTCTTCCGCCATAACTAGGTTGCCATACTTGGCAGGAACTCCAATTTTAAATGATGCGTAGTTTCCGCGGGCGTTAAGAGCTTCTACAGAGATGTCTTTGGTAGTACAGATGTTTTCAAGATGCTTACGAACCTGTTCAACGTTTGTCCCAAATTTTAAATAAAACAAATGGTAATAACTCATTTTCTCTGAAGCCTCGAGGCTTGTTGATCCCGGCCGCGCAGTACCTCGCACCAGATATGGAGTGCTTAAACGTCGACTACTGACCGGTATCTTTACCTCTGTGCAGCTTCCATGATTACAGGAAATCTTTGACCTCTGTATATTGTTAGGTGATTTTATATACTTCTCAGGAGCTGCTGACTTAGGCAACTCATTCACTTCACTCACTTCATCGGAGGGAGGGCTATGAGTGATCGGAACTGTTGATGCATTTTTACGTTTTTGCTTCCGATTTTTCTTGGATGGAACTGGATGCAGCGGCGTAGGACTTGCCTCGCTTTGCTTATTTATATTTGAATCCGTTAATACCCGCTCGCTGACAGTTCCAGGTAAGAATAGTTTGTCTTCTATGACCTTCAATCGATGATTTAATACTTCAAATGAGTTGTTTATAAGCCTCGAAATATTATCAGTCAGAGCGGAGACTGCACGTTTAATTTCTCCAGAGACAATTTCCTCAATCATTACTCGCAATTCGGAACCCGAAAGAGATGGCAAAGTCAGTAATTCACGATGACGTCGCTGGTTAAAAACTACGTTATCAGTAGGAGCATTACTTGGGTAGGACATATTTAAATTTTCAACGTTGTCGTTGTTCTTACACGTTGCACATGTCCACGAATTCCTCTCGCAAGATCCCTCCGCACTGGTCAGTGCATTGTTAACACATCTAATATGATACTGTCGTTGGCAAACTGTACAATTCAATGATTGATTTAGACCAGTTATTATATCGTTACACTCATAGCAATTCATATTTCAATACCCTGTTTATGTGGATATCACAAATGATGTAGGTAGATAGATATATGTATAACATATAAACATTATTCATTTAATAAGTTGTTGGTATTGAAACATCTCAGCCTCGTTAAGCAGACCTGTATATATAATACGCCGGTTATATAGTTTGAGAATTGCAGAATAAAGAGGGCACCACTCTCGTATGTAATATCTCCGGCGTAAATATACACAGTGTCAATAGAGAATAACCACTAGATCATATTTGAGAAGACCATATATAACTAATGAAGTATGATTGTTTATCCACATAAATTGCGTTAAATAATTAACCTCCCATGCTAATTTATCTTTTAACCCAGTTATACAACACGTTTACATAAACTTCCATCCTATTAATAACACTAAACGTATACCTGTATACAATTTATTGAGCAAGGAAGTTGTTCTGCTGAAAGATTTCAATCAACCTTATTTCTGTTTCTGTGAAAACTGTTTACAATGAAAATATTTTTGCTTCTAGTCAGTATACGGATATATCAAAAAATGTTTATTTTAGGTTTATTATTAAATAATATCATTAGGATAATTACATACTTCTCTAACCTCTCTTAAAATACCTACTCGCGTGATTGGTGCTATCAGGGCGTATGATGGGCGTTAAAGTCGCCAGGTATCACGATTTCGGCGGCCCTTCAGGCGATTGACCACCCCGCGACGTCCCAAGCCGAGGTTCGAGTCTCAGCGGGAAAAGTCGCGTTGCCCATTCAGGCCGAGCTGAGCCCGCCAAAACAGCGAGAGCTGTATTGTAAAGGCCCTTAAGGCCAACAGCGAGATTCCTTTCAAAAAAAAGATTTCGGCGGACGGGACCGTTGTTTCATTTTTTTAAATAGCTCAGCCCTTGGAACTATACTACTGCACTTAACATGGTAGGGCTTATCCACCACTCGGGGCATACTGAGGGAAAATTTAATTTGTTTTTTTTTATAGAACAGGGGGCAAACGGGCTCACCTGATGTTAAGTGATAACGCCGTCTATGGACACTCTCAATGCCAGAGGGCTCGCGAGTGCGTGGCCGGCCTTTTATGAATTGGTACGCTCTTTTCTTGAAGGATCCTAAGTCCTTCTTGAAAAGAGCGTACCAATTCAGTTTCAACTCTTGCCAACTATAGTTATAATAATAATAATTATATAATTATGTTTTTATGTTGTTGTCACTATATCACTATTGATCTATGTTTTGAAATTAAAAGTCTTCTTGTGATTTTGTGTTGTTATGTATTATGTCCTTATACAGAATGGTCATTTATTAATATATCTATATTTTACATAATTTTAAATTTAAATAGTATTAATAGTAAATAATGGAGGATACCGTGAGCAATTTCTGCAAAAACCCTTCATCTTTTATTTGGTAATGTAAGCTTAACTACAGCTGTGATGTGCTTTTTGACATTCAACACCTTTTGCCTTCAGTCACCGTGACCACGCACGCTGTAAAGCACGCGAAACGTCGGTAAAATTTAAAATTACATATATATGTTAAATAATTATAAATGTAATAATAGATAGCTTCAATCCTGTAAAAGGTATTTCCTTTTACTCCTTATATATATAATCATCTATTTATCTACATATAAAACCATTAATTAACGATAACAATACTCCATTATTAACATATTAAACAACGCAGGACAGCTAAGCCACACACACAGCATAAAAACGCCAAAGATTATGATTACGCTGCATAGACCACAGATTAATCAAATCATGAGACAAACATTACTTTACAACAAGTCTTTTTACCATCCTAAAACATTATACTGACAAAAGCTCATAAGAGCATGAGCTTACGTAACTTAGTGTTTTGCCTTGTTACAAGAGAACTCTCAATGGGCCAATTATATAATATCAACTACACGACATGACTTTTATGTATGCAAACGAGATTTAAGTATTCCCATGTGCATTGCAGAGCCAAACATTTTTGTGTAAACGCCGACACATTCTACGTCATATTTATTATTTAATACGGGGACTGGAATCGAACTAAGGACTAACATTCTTTTTAAGACAACTATTGAACGATAGAAATGGAAGCGGTAACAGGAAACGAATGGAGAAAAAAAGGAATAGCGGGTAGATACTGAAGGTAGCTAGGATATAGGATAACAATATAAAAATAATGTATAAAGTTTAAAAAAAATCTAAGCTGTTTATTTTTATTTTTTGGCATTATTGCCTGATATATTTCAACAGGCCTTTTTATTATCATATAATTATTTGTTTTAATTATTACAATTTGTACGATTGACATTAAATTTAATGTAAAACAACTGTTAATGTCCTAATCCTTAGGATTAAATAGGATATCTCTGTCTGCCCAAGTATATAAATAAATTCTTAAAAATGTAAAATGATTTTATTATAAATTATCTCTAACACTATCCAAACATCTTTTATTCGTTGAGAGGTCACGTTATAATTAAACAAAACACAAGAAATGTTAATTAATAATATAGAAGTTTCAACATCTTGTGTAAACTGTGAGACCCTCAAAGGAATTCTCCGAATAACTGCTTTTAGGCCAACTCAGTTTACATAGCGTGGGCCACTTTAGTTATATGAAGTAAATTCAATGAATTCAAAAAATTCAAAATCATTTATTTATGTACACTACATTGTGTGTAACGAAGCTACACTATTAAGTTAAATAATATTGTTAAATTTGTGGTTTCTTTACCATTGAATCTAACACACAAATTAACTTGCAATGATAATGCAATAGGTCAATGTAAACTTAGGTAATTACTAAAATCCCATTGCTCTCCGCATGTCATGGTCACAAGTATTTATTTTGTGAATACGCAATCAACTGTCTTCACTAATAACGATGAATATTTTTTTAAAGATTTACTTCGTGTCGTAGTGGAGTATAAAATTATCAGTGGCGCTACAATATTTTTAGGTGTGGGCCTCATATATCTGTTTCACGATCAAGTCACTGCCAATACACATCGTGGTGAAGGAAAACTTCGCAAGGCAAACCGCCTTAGACCTAAAAACACGAAGTTTTCCTTCACCGTTCGAACAAATGTCAAATGGGCACATAGAAAGGAAGTCCATTGGTGCACAGCCAGGGTTCGCACCACCTCACGGTGAGTGAGCTAGACCAACGCTACTTTATTAATATATAACACAGTTAAAACTCCTAATCACGGAAAGTACTGGTTAATAGAAGTCGTTTTAATTCCAGTTAGGGAATTAAAAAGTGTTCTTCTAATACCTACAACTGAATTTTGGAAGAGAATTTATTCGAAATAGTAAAATGTAGTTTCAACGTGGGAGTGACATTTGACAATGGAATGAGAGTGTTAAATCCTTTTTAAACCAGTTTTATATGAAACAAATCATACAATTATTGTGGATTGTTTTATAAATAATATATATCCTAATAATAAACCTAATAAGGGCCAGCAATGCACTCGGAAGCGCTCTGCCATAATGAGCGTCGTTGGGCGGCGGTACTACTAAATATCAGGTGCCGATAAAAAAATATTACCTTACTATTAGCCTTAAATAGCAATTAGATTTTTTGTCTTACCTATCTAAAATCAGTTTCCAGTTGGGTAATTTCCTTATCTGAAGAATCGCCCGAGACATCGGTGTATGTTTGTAAACAGTCGTGTGAAACGGAAAGTGGATGCGTGACCTCATTACAAGGTCAAGTGACGTCACCCAACAGGCCCGGGGATTCGCAAAATGCTTATGCATAAATCATTGTATCGTTGTATCGTTTTTAGTTCTACTGTATATAATAATAGTAAAGCCAGTTTATCTCCAATATTTCAAAATTTTGAATAAAGTTTAAATTTGTTATATACATTATTTCCGGTTATCTTAACTTCCTTTAGTATCATTGATCGGTACCCCTTCAAGGCCTCCTCTATGCTTTTCCATTCATGGCTTTCTTTCTCCATTCGCTTCCTGTTAATGCTCCTTTCTCTTCAATCCACATTTTTTTCTGTTGTGGTTAAACTCGTTAACCAAACTTCAGAAAAAATAATGCGTAATAATAATCGGCTGCCTGTGAAGGGTTATGTGGGACTGTCCACTGTGCATACCCACTAAAACCCCACGGAGCCAGCAACAATCGCCCAAGGCAGGACACGGTAACAGCTTAGCCCTGTCCGAATCCAGCCACGAAAATTAAAAAGCCAACATCACGAGGTGTCCTCAGGTGGTCACCCATCCAAGTACTCGCCCGACGTTGCTTAACTTTGGTGATCGGACGAGAACCAGTGTATTCAACGTTGGCTTGGTTCATTCGTACAACCAAACCTTTTTATCTTATTATGATTGATAGTTTGTGAATATTTTGTCTATGACGTCAATAGACTAAATGCATGTGGCGTTATTAAAGTTTCAACGCCTACAATGTGTTCACATGTCTTCGGGGCAGTTTATCTAACGAAGATAGAATACATCTTTTGCATTGGGGACATAATAATGAATTTGGAGCTTAAATTTTACTCTGTTTTTCTATCTTTAGTTAATAGCGCTAAAGCCTGACCGTTAAGGACATTTGCAAGGTGAACAATAGATGCTCTGGAGGCGGATGCTTAGAATTTCCTTGACAGCTAAGGAACAAACGTATCCATAATAAAGACGGTAACAGATAAAAATCCTCAGGCACCGAGGGCACCCGACCTCGGGGCTGATCACCTACTCACGATCGATTAGATAAAGAACCTTAGCGGTTTTACTATTACCCAAACGCAGAGGACAAGGGGGAAATGAGGAAGTTTTCCGTCGCCACTAACACGACCTTTAGAAATAAAAAGCGCGACTGAAGAATAAAATTTCTTTTCAGATTAAATTGAACATATTTTTGTTCTTGGGTAATCAAATATCACAAAAAAAAATACAAAAATATCTCTAATTCTAGCTAAATTGTAGTAAGAATTGGCAATTGATTATTATGGATTTTAAATCTCAAAAATAAATTATTTTATAGTTCAGTAAATATTGTATAGTTCATGCTTTTAAGCTCAAATGAGCTTTAAGCAACTAAAAACATCTGCTCACATTTCCGTAAGGATTTTTCGATCAGAAGCATGAAACTAGGTTACACTGAAGTTTAAAAATGGCTGAAAATTTTCTAGGAAATGTACATTTCATAACTTTATTTTACCGAGAGAATTGCCCATTAGGAGAATTTCATAACTTATATTTCTCGTAACTAAGTAAATTATTTTTCTCTTGACAGATTTTCACAAATTATTTTTTGTAGGTATATCGCAAGCCATCAGTCCCATCCGGAGATTTCTAGCGTTTAATTAAGCCGGTGGTCCCGGGCTCTATGCCGGAAATTAATAATAGTCCGTTCTACACCTACAAGGCCGCTACGTAGAAGCATTCTACTCTGTATTATTTAATTTATAGACAAGTAGATGATCATGCTTCCGTGCTTATACAAATCGTGCACACTTTCCGAACTGTTTGGCATAGAGATGTAGCATCTTCTGTGGCTGCAGCCCACTGAAATATTTCCGAACCAATTCTACTTAGGGTCCATCAAGAAAGAAAAGAGCATACCATTTCTTATAATGCCGCCAACGCACTTGCGAGCCTTCTGGCAATGAGGCGGCGGTATTACTCAATATAACGCGAGTCTTGCCGTTTACCCCTGTTATGAAATAACACACGAATACATAATATGTAACAATATAATGTGTTCCTTAGTGCAATGTACGAATATAATTTCTCTTTCATACGTTAATAGCACTTTTACTATGCAAATCACTTATGATGCGTCCGCAAAACGAAAACATAATTTTAGAAAGTGACGTTCATTGTATGAAATAACATACAATTGTCTGATAGACTTGGAGATATTAAAAGAAAATATTTATATAATACATGAGGCAGATACGAAGATACGTATTAATAGGCAAGTGTTTGTATAAATTAGAATTTTTAAAACATTGGTTAGAAGTTTAAATACACTTTAAATAAGCATACACCACATACACAACTTCACATAGGCACTTTTACATCATCACACAACACAGCTTAATAAAGATATTACGTAGTTAACTGAATTGAATATTTTTTATTGTTTTTTCCCTTTTGTATGTATTCTAACTTTGGCTATATTTTTTGTGTAATTGTTTGTTTTTATATATAATTTTTGTTAGCTGCAGGATTACTAAATAATATATATGAATCTGTTTAAGAATATGAATCTGTATTTATTGTGATAATCTTCAGGTTATTTTTCATAAATTCTTAGAACGAAGGGCTTTTGTTTTTCTCTTTTTCTTAACAAAACATTCTTTCGAATATGCACCATGTACGACAATTTTATGTGTGTGTCTTACCGGGCAGGCTTATCTTATGTTTAGTGATACCGCACATGAACACTTACATCAGCAGCAAGCTCGCAAATGCGTTGCCGATCTTTTCAGAATTGGTACGCTCTCCCTAACCTAAGTCGAATTGAAATACAGCAGTGGGCAGCTGGTTCCACATATCGCGCGGCACAACCTGCCTTTAATAACGCTCAGCTGTGGAACGACGGACGTCAAAGTGCTACGGATGATACATATTGGGACTAGCGTTAGATCAATTTTGTATCTTTTTTAAAAATATACACGAAGTGAATGTAATTCTTTGAGAAATAAAGTATCTTTTAATCGATTAATAGCATTTTTAACTTTTTTTAAATAAATTGTGTGTCATGTTAAAGTTATACTTACTAACATATTTAATAGTGATGGTTAATTGTTTAAAACCAAAGTCCATTTACAATGTTAACAAATTGTAATTACCGCAACAGAGTGCGTACAAAATTATGTTAATTACTTAGGGACCGTAAATGTTTTCCTCTGAAACAATAATATATTTTTGAAGTAAATTACAATTTTACCATTATATTGACGTATAGATATAAAAATCCATAGCATAATAGGGATTAAAACGCTCGACCTTTTAAATGCAGATTATTAGGGTTTACTGAATGCTGCGCTGTTGTTCATACCACGCAAATAGCAGTTACATATCAATATTGAGGTTTTGTACCAAGTGATTTCAAGACAATTAAATCAAAACTATTGGGAAACGAAAAGAGGATAAACAAGACCGATCATGAGATGAGCGGATATTGCAAAAACGGCTGGTTCGAGGTTAATGCAATTCACCCAAAACAGAGATACTTGGAGTTCCTTGGAGGAGGCCTTCACATGTGGAAGGGTTCTTACAAAATAACTGTGAAAAAGATACAAAAAAAAGGGAAAAAATTGTATAATTTACTTTTTTTCAAAAATATGTGTGTGTTGGTACGGTATGTAATGGTATTAAATGTACTTTGTTCTTGCACATGTAGAAAGGCTTACACCGTTTTAGTTTTTTTCTATACGATCAGGTTAAATACAAAAACATAATATTTTACATTTACATAGGAACGTATTGGACATGGTCTAGACACCTCTATGGAACATTAGTACTCCTATCATATGAAATTCATACTTTCAATATTATTCGAAATAGACAACACAGATATTATATATCTTCATTAAGTTAAAATTTACCTAGCATTAAGTATAAAGATATTTTATTTAAATTGCTAGTTCCCTTTATATAATGCCATCTTTCTGCAACAAGAGAAAAGTTGAAAATTTCAAAGTATGAATGCAGTAGTAATGAGGTCCACAACTTTGCGAGCTTTCAGTTGATTGCAGTGAAAGTTTCCAGAAACATAATGAACTTTAGCTGGACTTTAACAGGAATGTAAAATCGAAACGGCTTTGAAGTTATCTTCATTTAAATGCATATTTAAATCAAGATAACTTTTAAGTGTAACATCAAAAATACCATAATTTTGTATTAAGTTGTAATTAATACAGATTTTGATATTTATATTGGTTCAGTAAGATTCAATTGTCTCTCAAAAAATGCTCTAATTTCCCTAAACATTCTACTATAAATCACACACACGTATATTCCCACTTTACATAACGATAAATTGAATTCAAATAGCCTAAAGGAAGACGGCGAGTCAAACAGTTCAATAAAAGCGAAAGCTTTGAAATTTTAGATCATTGCGTTGTAATCTTATTCTCAACTGAATTGAGTCCACGTGGACGGTGTTTTATTTTTAATTTCTTTCATACTTCATTACTTTTATGGAAACCAAATAACTATACATAAAAATTATAGGGAATGCAACAGGCGGCCTTATCGCTAACAAGCGATCTCCTCCAGGCAACACTAGTAAAAAAGGGATAAAGTGCAGAAGTGCATAACCAAATCTTATAATAAAATATTATAAAACCTTAATCTGAAGTAATACAAAAAATATTAATCAAACCAACTTAAAACTAAAAAGGTACTCTTCTCACGGATACATGAATTGCGATGCAATACAGAAGAATCGAAATAATTAAAAAACTCAAGATTGAGAAGGATAGGAATGGTTAAGAAAAGTTTATACAGAAAAGTTTTAAACGATATTAAGGAGGTAGCCAACCGAATGGTGTCGGGCAGACTATTCTAGAACTACATGGCGGAGATCGTAAACGAATTGACTAAAAGCATGGGCTGAGTTTTCAATAAGCATCTATTGAGAAAAAAGTTTACGTATATAATTAAGGAGATTATTAACACTATATATTTTTTTAAATATTAATTAGGTTAGGCATGTACCTGACATAGTACGATACAAAGTGTGCTTGTGTGTGACAACGAAAGCTTCAATCCTTAAATAAGACTTCGTGCTTCAATGTAACAGAATGAAAAAATGTGGTAAAATATACTGTTTCCCTTCAGTATCTGGGTCAAAAATTACACTGCTATTCCACGGCATCCTGGCCTATATATTCTAATGAGCGTCATTACACTCAGGCTTCATATGAGGACTAAAAACTTGCTCGTTGCGATAAAAAGGACTGGGTTTAATATTTATTTCAACAACTCAAATACCATTCATATATTTACAACTTAGAAAACACGTTATGGGATTTTATTATAATACAATTTTGTATATGTGTATATTTTTGTATGCATATAATCGTAACAGTACAAGTACAGTACAAACAAATGTTACTAAAAAACTTTTAATTGCAAATTCATTCATAATAGACGACGATCGAAAACAGCAACGCCGCACTTTGACGTGCTAGTTCAGTAAAAAAAATCCATAATGTGTTTTCTACGTACATAAATTTTTCGGTCCTAGCAGCTTTTTAAAAAGAAAATAATGGTGAAAATTTCTACTTAAATATGGTTTTAGTAAAGTTTCGATAAAAATGATATTTGTCTCGGAACCAGTCATTTTTAACTTAAAAAATTTTTTTTTTCGTAGCCAAAAACGTTTTAACTCAAAATTATATTTTACTCTCATTAAACGCATGATTACACTTTCGAATAGTTGAGCTACATAGTTCATTCTTCAAATAAATAGATAAATAAAATCATTATATATATTGTTTTTTAATAAAATGTTTCATCTATAATGTAAAAAAAACCTGTGAATCAGTATATATATACCTATAAGTTTTACTTCACATAATAGTACGAAAGAAACAATTGACAAATGAACTGAAAGGAGAGGGAATGATAAGTCGGGAGCATTGCGAAGAGGCTTCATTCAGCAGAAAGGACCTGCCGTCAACTTAGCTATAGAGCCTTAATGAACAATGCTGTAATAGGCTGCGATTGCACAGACCAAGTTACGGGATATGGCGTTTTCAAACTGTACAAACTGAGTAGAGAATGTGTTTATATAACTAGTGGACTAAAATATTTGTTATCATGGTAACCAACTTCTTACATGGAAAAATTAAAACAAAACCATGAGTTTGCATTGAAGGGAAAGTAATTGAATATATATAAGAACGCCTTCATTTCTTATGACACCAAACACAATACTACACATTTCATAATGCATGGTTATAATAAATGCAAGGTTTTTATGAATCGGAATCCAAGTCAAATTTAAATTCAGTAAATAAAAAATCAATTGTTATAAAGAAAAATAACAATAAGAAAACATAATATACATATTATATTAGCCACGACACAAGCTTTGTAAAAGTAGAACAAATAATTGTTACCGCTTCCAACAAAGCTTTATTTAATTGGTACATTAAATAGACTCTGCACAGCTGCATCGCAAAAACCGCACTAATGGTTGATAAAATCAATAAATGGAACGATTTATCCGCGCCAGGGATCCGAAGATATTTCTTCGTTCTATATTCAATGAACGGTTAAGAATTATAACCATTATTTCATACTAAATTTTAGACATAGACAACAAACATTTATTACTAACGAAACACACACAATAATATTAAACAAAAAAAAATTTTTTTAAGGAACAAGGTACATTTTAGAGAGATCATAAAAGAAGTTTCTACTAGTATTATAAATAAAATAAAAACGAGGGACGCCCACCAGAATCCAGCTAAAATGGAATATAAGGGAGAGTGGTGTTTATAAAAAATGGTAGCGAGTACGAGAGACAAGTGGACAAATTTGGAAGAGGCCATCACTCCTTTGGATGTCGTGTATTAATGTTAAGCGTGGACTTAATGTAATGATTATATACTACTCGAATAAAAGCTATTTTTTTGCTGACTTAAATTTATTTCGAAGTAATTCTAGAGTTCCTAGAATTACTTCGAAATTAAAGAGTCTTACGACTACGTACTATGTACCTACGACTCGCTTATCTACCACTTAATGCTGCAGTGAATAGGGTATCCCGCTCTCCTTAGATACTTACATTTATGAAAACATTGATATATTTTACAGCATCTTCCTAGCGTTATTTCTTTATATAAGTTTAAATCTTTTCAGTTTTAGTTTTTACTGTTTGCCTGTGTGTTTTCTTGTTTCTTTTAAGTATAAATGTTGTTTTAGAAATTATATAAAAATAATACATTTTTATTAGAGAAGAACAACATTAAAATCGATTTTTGTTTAGTTTTTTGTATTTTTTTAAATAGATTTTTTTGTTTAATGTTTGTTTAGTGATTGTAACATAAGATTAGTATTTTGTGTATTTACCGATGTAACAGTGTGTCGAGCGTTGGTAAACTTTTATAAATAAAAAAAAACAAGAAGACATTTGTTTCCGTACATTTTCAATAGGAGTAATTTAATATAAATGTACTGTAATACTACTGACTCCAAATTGGATTAAAGAAGTTCACCCTGACTGCTTTGTGTCAACTAGTTGTACATTTAATTGAAAGAAAATCTTTCATTAAGATAATGTCAAACTTGAACCACAGTCAAAACAGTACGTCTGAGGCTTTGAAACGACGAAGGCACCCTTTGTTTGAACGGAAGTGTTTTTATATACTGTATATATGTACCAGTTTTTGGGACATACAAGGGTGCTCAGTTACGAAAATAGTAGACACTTGTCACGATGCGGTTATGAGGGTTTTGTTAAAAATATTTTGAATATCCAACAATAAAGAACAAAAATATAGCATGTATTATAAAAGTACAATTATAATTAGCATTTTAGCTTTATAAACCAAAGAGAACAACAATCCAAAAGTGGAAGTGGGAAAGCCACACGGAGGGATCCAAGTCACAAAGCCAAGTAAGCTCTCTACTGGGCAAAAGGACATGTGGTCAAAACAGACCTGGCGAAGTAAGCATCATTGCAGAGCCTAAAGCTGAATTGATCTGTAGTGCTGTCACAAGGCAAAAGAGCCGCCCAAGACCGATCAGGTTGCTCTTCCAACTGGTTCTTTCTTCTCCACATGGCGGATTAAGGTGAAGAAAGTCAATTCTATACATAGATACTTAGAATAAGAATGTTGACTAGTTACATTGCATCTACCGACATTATGTCATATATATATATATATATATATATGTATAATGTTAAATAATATACATTACATTTATAATATATACAACAAAAATTTAAAATAGATGAAGTATTCACTAACCTGTCATCTTGCAAGTGTTTCAGTTCACTCAGTTCCAATTCTCGCCGCAAATTCGACACCTCACACAGCAGCATATCCCGCTCCGTCGATACTTTCTCGAGTTCGGCGCGTAACCGCACCACCTCGTTAGTCAAATCCATCGTCGCCATTATCGATAACCACTACCGACACAACACATCACTATCACTGGTAAGCCGATCGCTCGAACCAATCAAACTCGCGCATTTTAAATTTAGAACGCTCGAAACTATTGCAAATGGTGTTGTATGAAGTTTCTGCTACACAGTCGGCATCTGAAACAATAAATACTGGCATGAGGAATGTGGGAATCTCATACTCGAGGATTCAGAATTTGTTCATAAACTACGTCATGAAGCAGACATAGTTATTGTAAAAGTTGTTGTTCACTTTTATTGGATGTTCCGGGAAAATATGCTGGCAACATTTTTGTAAAGTCATTGGAAAGGTAAATTTTCATTAGGAGCTAGATAGACCGGACACAGTATTAGCCTAAAGACATCAACATGCGACTCTCATCTCTGAGGTAGGTTTGATGATCCCCGGTCAATTTAATGTATTTCTAAGTGCGCATCTAACATTCGCTTGAATGGTACAGGAAATAAAGTCGTCAGCGTGTGTCAGACACAGGAGACTGATAACCTACTCGCTTATTGACAAATGATCATGAAACAGATACAGGCATCTAAGACCCAAATCAGGTTGCAGCGCCAATGATTAAGTTTTTTATTCTATTTTTAGATGACCCGGTGAACGAATCAACTACATATTTGTGTCACTAATTACAATTATAAAACAGAACAATACTACAGCTAAGAAACACAAATAAGTATTTCCGAACCAATTCGACTTAGGGTCCTTCAAGAAAAGAGCGTACCAATTCTTAAAAAGCCGGCAACGCACTCGCGAGCCCTCTGACCATGAGAGTGTCCATGGGCAGCGGTATCACTTAACACCAGATGAGCCTCCAAAAATACATCTTTTATATCCAAAAATACATCAAACATTTACCAGCTAGGAACAGCTTTTATTGGGACGTACAATTGCCGTATTATTTCTTATGTTTCTCATTTAAACCTTCAGATTATAATATTCCAGAAATTCTTAGCGAAACAAACGATAGCCATTTTTTATATACATATTATATATAAGTAGTCATTATTTATATGTAAGAAACCTTTTATGTAATTTCAAATGCACATATTATACCAACGGGAGTAGAATGTAAATGAAGTGAAAAGCATGTCAGGATTGTAGAAAGCTGAAGTCCTTTGGGAAAACGCGTGAGTTTCTGTGGAAATTGTTTGATGTTATAATTTCGAATTTGTAGGGTTTTCGTAGAAGAAACGAATATTGATTATTCGTAATAACACGTTTTATCGCGTAATAAACGATTTCTTCCAACCTTTGCAACCGACTGTCTTGAGTTTACAAGGGCATTTATTTTGCCTTTCTCCACAGGAATAATGAAGCAATGGTAATGGATTTCTTAAAATGGGTCCACATACTTCCTCTTTATAATATTAGTATGATTTAAAAATATAATAGATTCGTTATTTGCTGCCAGCTTGGTTTCTTGAGTTAATGTCATTAATGATGCAGTGACTACAAATATTACTGTTATCATGACAATGACGCCAAGCTCTTTTCATTTGGTATTTCTTGATTATGTACTCGTTTTCTTTGGATGCATATGTTATACTTTGAACTAAATTGCCCCCAGGCTTACGACAACTGATTACATTTTTTACTAAAGGTCTCATCACATAAGTGATATAGCCCAAGAACACACTGCCAGAGGGTTCGCAGATGGTTTTCCGATCTTTTAAGATTTTTAAATATTTATATTGACACAATTAAGTATATGGCAGTTTGTCATACAGATAATGGTACTCATATGAAATATAAGATCTATAATAGGTACGAAAGAGTATGTGAGAGTTTTGTTTATGTAGGTACATGTGCTGTCCTACAATTGGATAGGACATGCATGAGATTAAAATATAATTAATGTAACTTTATTCCAACCCAATTATACAAAAAAAGTAGCAAGAATTCTGTGCAACGGAGAACCAATCTAGAAGAAGCAAGGCTTTTCTTGAAAGACCTTTAGTTGAATTTGTTCGGAAACGATATGTAGCAAAAAGAAATAAACCTGGTTAAATTAATATGTTACATTATATATAACAATATATTAAGCACGCCAAAATTTAGAAACTAAATGTATCATTCATCGAAAAGACGTGTACAAACATCAATTAGCAGACAAACAAAAACAACACAGCTGAAACATTTCAACTCTTTCCAAAGTTTATTTACTTTGGTTTTACACTCCATTAACCAGGAAGCGGTAGAATCCAGTTCGACTTATTTTCCGATAAAGCCATTGTGGTAGGTTACAATAGGCAAACAGGATCGAGTCGAAACTGACCCCGTCTTAACACTTGGTTTGTCTGATTATACCCTGGTGATCAAGGTCATGTGCGTCGATTTTGACCTAAATAGTGCATTTAGCATGTCTAATAATATTATCACTGAGCAGGTTTTAGCCTAAAAACTTCTCAGTTCATAGCCTGACCCACAACATAGTTCATGGAAACCAAAATTAATTTGATATAGAGTCATGACTTAAGTGACTTTTTAGTCAAAGCGGGATATTGGTTTAATTTAGGTTAAATAATAAGTAGTCAATTAAAAACTCCCTTTAAATTTTTTTATTGAGAAAAAGATAGTTGGCTTAAAAATAAGGACTTACAAAATTTAGGTAGATACCAAAAATATTTAGTAATATTTATATTCAGCCTATTTTCAGACTAAAGAAAATCATACAATAAAAATGTACGTAAATAAATAACCAAGTCAAATAACAATTTTATACAACAGAGAACCGACAACGCATCCGTAAGATATCCCTATGGACAACACTCTACACTTAGCCGGATGTAATTACTTGTAAAAAGATTTTATTAAATCCAAACTAAAATTAACTAAAGTCATTAATAAAATTAAATATAAAAAAATCGTAATAATCTCGGTGCTAATTTCCTTCGGGCGTTGTTAATGGAAACATAAATTGATTAAACTCACGGTTTTATGAGCTAAATGGAGGTCTTAATCGTTTTGTGAGCCGATATTTTCATTAAGTGTCATAGTTTTCAAACCCGTGCTTTTATTCATACAGCCAACAGATTTAACGCTTCGTTTTAAACGGTACGTTTAGTTTTAGGAATATATGTATGTGGCTTTTTTAATCGCTGACAAATACATATAGCGCGGAGTTAGAAATTGGAATTGTAATTAAACTTGATTGAATGCAATAGAGTTCTTCAATACAATAGAGTCCTGTGCTGAGATATAGCGGGCTACTCAATTCAGAGGAAGTTGTATGGATCTGTTTAACGCTGTGCTTAAGCTCTGTTATATGTGATTTAAATCATTTGATATGTGTGATTTAAATGCAGTAATAAAATAAATAAAAATAAATGTTGTTTATGACCGAAAAGAATTTTAATTATAAAATATTTACTATCAATAACGTCCATTTTATATTGGTTTTGTAGTAATTTTAGACAAGTGAATATGAAAAAACTTACTTTATTATAATAGCGCCATCTAGATACTAGCCATCAAACTACCGAGGTTAGATGCGCAAGCGCACGCTCGTGAATATCCGAAATCAACGCTAGATGTCACGTCATGACACAAAATAGTGTGAAAGATATATCTATCTTTGTTGCTCAACACAATCGTTTACAAATCATAAGAAATAAGGTTACGACAGTGTTTTGACACTCAGCTGATTCATCATAATTGACGTTTCATTGGGTCAGCTGTTTTTGACCACTTGCAATATATATTGAAAAGCCCATATTCAATGTATGTCAAGTAAAATTAAAAGATATCGTAGGGATAAAATGGGATTAAAGGGATTTAAACTATAGCCCATTAAATTTAATTTTTTTCAATTAAAATAAGAATCTCCTATATAGTAGGTACTTATATTGTTGATTTATTTTTATTTTTTTTTACTGCAATAAGATGAATATGAGTAAAAGCTTTCATGTAAAATAGTACTAGAATAAAATATTTGATGGAATTAGTAAAAAAAAAAAATATTTTGAAAAGTCTGCCTTGCCTTGCTTTGCACTTTACGCTAAGAAATCCTTTTTTAAGTGTTTTACCTTCCTATGGTTACCGGGAATAGATCGCTTGTTAGCAATAAGATTTCCCGTTGCATCCCTAATATTGTTTTTATATAACGAAGTTTAAATAAAACCTGTAACTTAGAAACGTTCTTATCTTTATATGTGATAGTAGAAACGTAAATCATATCGCCATTTAAAAAATACCGGCTGTCGCAATTTTCTACTTTAAACTACGCAAAGGCGTATCTATAAACCAGAGATTCCACTTTGAAACAATTATACGGCGATTGACGCCATAATGGTAAAGTCGTCAGCTATCCCATTAATCCGCTCCCGGGCGAAAGTAAACATTCTGAACAAACAGACAAACGAGTGTTCTACTATTTAATAGTTTCGCCGAATTGTGGGGAAGCTGTGATGTAATGCGATACTGTTTCGTAATACTAATGAAGATTTATAGAACTTTGGTTATATTGCAATACCATTCTCAAAGCAAAAAAGAATATATATACGATTTCGATCAGTTCTAAACATCCATACAAAATAACATTTGAATAAATCCTCTTCATGCAGAAAAATCCACATTTTAACTAACTCCTGTTAACAACAACATGTCTCTTTTCATCCCGTTGTAGACATAATTCAATAGAAAGAGATGAAATAATCGTATATAGGAAAAAGTTGATATATCAAAACTCAGAAAGAGGTGCACTTTTTCAAGACCAATTAACTGGACGGCCAATCGTGAGACATAGTTGAAACATATTTAATTCTCTCTAAATATCGTAATAAATTCTTTATTATCGTAGTCGTAAAGTATTTATGCACTTTGCATTCATACAAATGGCGCTACAACATTTAAGTCTGCGCCTGTTATTTCTATCTTTCGTGCTAGCGTGATCACCTACTTGCCGATTAGATTTGGGTCTAAGGCATATCGATTTTCTTACGATGTTATCCCCGTAAGAGCGAGAATTAATGCACATTTAGGCATCCATTGGTTCACTTCCGAAGATCGAACCAACGGGATGAGAGTTGTACGTTGTAATCAACACTGTTCACTCACACTTGCCAAATTAAATCAACCGTATACACTTTTACGAGAAACCCGAACAAGACCGAACATTTAAAATTCTATGACCGTGAATAAATTTCCACGAAGACGTAATCTGTTTTATTTCTTTTATATTGTAATTTTACCGTTGACTTAACTAGAATTATGTTCAGTTTATTCCTTAATGCATGTTAAACAAGCTTGCTAGCCTTGTGAAAAAGATTTCGAGGATAAAAATGTTTGATAGATTCTCCAGAAAATTAAATAAGGTCTCCTATCTAAATGTATTGCAATCCTATGTATGTATTTCCATAAAGAGCCAGGCTTCATATAGTTCTTGTGTGTTCTTTTCTTCTTTTTTTGTCATTCAATTTAATATGTGTATGTTGTTTGGTTGATATTTAGTGTAAAATGCTGTGTACAGATATAATTGGATATCAGCTTTTCAAATGTTGTTTAGTGTATAATAACTGTATGTATGTAATCAATCTGTTTTCTGTTTTTGTACCTAAATGTAAAAATAAAATAAAATAAAATATAGACGAAAAGTCCATAGGTGTACAGCCGGGAATCGAATCAAAGACCCCAGGAATGAGTCGCATTGTAACAAGACCAACACTTCATTCACACCATTTGTTGATATTGTTTTAAGATCCCGACCGCACCCATAATCATGTCTACATCTTATGTTTTATTTGTTTTTAAAAAAATGTTTAGAAAGTACTGGTCAATTTTTATGTGTAAAAATAGTTCGCAGGGCGAACTATATAAGTAGCTACCAAATACAAACATATGGAACATTTTATTATGCTACCTTGCCTTAGACCTTTGGCTTTTCTCGAATAAAAACTTAAGTAGATACGAAATCAATAGAGTTCAAGAAATATAAAAAAAAGTACTTGACATGGTCCAGCTGTTTTTGAGTTTTGCGTTTAACAAAACTTGTAATTCACTTTTATTTATATATAGTTTTGAATACTAAAATCTTAAACATATACTGCGTAGGAGTTTCCAATTTCGTTAGACAGTATTTTCTACCACAGTCTTATTTCAGGTTAATATGTATCCTATTATACTCACAAATAACGTGACTTTCTATAGGTAAAAGAAAAATTGCTTCAGTGGATACGCACAAACATTACGTCTTTATAATAAGTATAAAATGCGATAAAATTATCTTATATAGGAACTATGTTGAATCGTAAATTTAAATGAGATGTTTCTCGTTTTTAAGAATATTTTTAGTAATAGTCATTTATTGCAATTGCTTAAGGATGCGAGTCAAACTAAGCCAACCGACGAGGATAGAGCTCCAGTAAAAATGAGGTACAGATGATGAGACAAGAGTTGCCAGAGTTGACAAAGTCAATGAAAACTTGCGTTCCTGACTCTGTACAGTCAAAACCTCCAATACTACTACTACTACATTTAACTCCGGACTCGTCTCTCTTCTTTCTTCAAGCATAACATGCGCAGTGACAATGAGAACTCCGAGAAACTGATTGTGGTTAGTTCAAACACAGAAGGCAAAAGATCACATGACCGTTCACAAACCATATACATATCAAGACTTCTGTACACTATCGACTATGCACTGACATAAGAGAGACGCTGATCCGGTAGAAACAGAAAGTCCGCTCCAGATGCTTATTGCTTCATTGCTGACCACGACGCTCAGCCATCAACTGCCGATTAAGGAGAGAGACAGTTAAGACATAAAATATGTTGGAAAACCAATTTAAAAGTTACAAATACAATCGGAATGGTATTAACAAAACCAAAACAGGCTTAGAACTTTGTTTAAAAGCTTTCGTTGTTCAAAATGAACGTCCAAAACGTGTGTTAACTTTATTAATTTAAAAGTTAAGCCGCTAATGGGTTATATAATATTTTATTATCAATTGTACTTAAAATGCACCGGATTTAAACTTGCTTATGTTAGACTCTTTAGTTAAAATTATAGATTAAACTTGTCATAGATAACAGAGCAGTGTTGGCCTACTGGATTCACATCGTGAGATCTGAAATCGTAGGTTCGATCCCCGGATTTGCACCAATGGACTTTTAAATGTGTGTATTTAACATTCGCTTGAACAGTGAAGGACCCAAAAAGTCGATGGTGTGTGTAAGGCATCTGTGGCCAAGACTTAAAAAGGTTAAATAATTATAAATGTTATTTAAATGTTTCTTACAATTTTACTAAAGCGTTGCTTGAGTATAATCAAATAAAACGACCATGCACTGATCAACATCCTAAGCTTCATCAAGATTTATTATCGAGCCAGGAATAACCGAGACTGAATTCCTTAGTAACTTCAGAGATTAGTGTGTACATACATACATAAACACAAGAAAACTTCTAGTCCATTACTTCTTTAACTTCTCAATTACATATTATTAAAATTCATTTGTTTTGATTGATTATATAGTTATGGTACAATGGCTATGCTTAACAGAAAAACATTCCTCATCAATAAACAGCTACAGTTAATATTATAATGTACGAGTAACGATGATGATATAAGCAACTTCTGTAGCATATTTTAAATAAGGTAACTATGATTAAATTAATTAATTCCGATTGTCTCATTCATAATAATACGACTTATTACAAAATTTAATAACAGTTGTAATCTATCTAATATATTAACATTTTACGAATCACGTAACAAAAATACCCTGCGTCACTCCGTAATATTTCTACTTTTGTGTTGGTGTGCCTCTCCATTACTAGAAGTTGACCATCCATCTTGAGAAGGGTGTCTAGTCTTGTGCCGCAATAGCCGTCGACACTCTAACTTTACAAGGCCATGATTTTTTCCTTCTTTATAATTAATTGAGGAGATGGTAGCGGTCAAAGCTGAACACTTCAGTATTACTACTACTAGGAAATAATTTTTGAAAACGACAATTTTCTATAAAAAAACATTAAATGATATCAATGCTGTGTTTAATTATTAATTTAACTTGTGTTTTCTGTATATAAAAACACCTCTAACACAAACACAAAATTACATAAGTTCCTGAATTTCCTTAATACCAATTACTGTTTAATTAGCTATAAATTACAGCCGGTCAATGGTTAATAAAAATGCTATAAACGAATAACACAAATAGTTGTGGGTGGTAGAACATAGTATATGGTAATACATTCATTTATATTAAACTAGTGACCCGCCCCAGCTTCGCACGGGTGCAATGCTGATGAAAAGCAGGTTTTTATTATGTATTGTTATTTCCGTCGCTGGAAAGCTCCGATGATATACGCGTTCGATCGCTGCTAAATAAGCTGTAATGGGCTGTATAGATCTATATTAAATGAACAATGCATTCAAGGTATTTAATTTTTAAGGATTAATGCTGTATTGGTTAAAATCGCTTTGAAAATTAGCCATTATTTGTCGTAAAAAGTAAAAGACAAAAAAAAGTTATTGTGGGTTATCCATAAGAGATAGACATATACCATCACGGACTTTTCTGTAGACCTTTTCAATGTGTACAATACTTAGTACATTATTTTGATAAAACTCGTAGGGTTCAGCCTGCTTTTGCAATGGAAGCGGAAAAAATGTAATTATTTACGACATCATATTAGATACCTCAAAAATAACAGTACTTCTCCACTATTTAATGGATGTTATTATACATAAAAACCTTCCACTCCCTTGAATCACTCTATCTATTTAAAAAAACCGCATCAAAATCCGTTGCGTAGTTTCAAAGATTTAAGCATACAAAGGGACATAGGGACAGAGAAAGCGACTTTGTTTTATACTATGTAGTGATTTTCGTGGCGATCTTTGACCAACATTATGCATATTATAATTGAGGACTATGTGTTATAACATGACTATGATATCTCAGTTAGATTTCTTGCTAAAGGTATACATAAAATTATATATATTTATACGTAATAAAAGCAGAGTTTATCGAACCAATATAAATACCTTATTAATGCTTTTATATTAAGTTTTACAACATATAACTATATGTACTGGCGTCTTGTAAAAAAATGTACCACCTTTTTTATAAATCAATCATATTAATAAAATAATAAAATAAAATAGCCTTTATTGCTGAACTTATTTTTACAGTAATTTTTCTTACAAATACGTTTATAACTTTTAACAGTTTCTTTTCTTTTCATAAATCAGGTATCGGTAAACGGTCGTTTCTACCTTTCAGCTTGTCTTTCGACATAGGCCTCCTCTAAAGATTTCCACTCTGTTCTATTTTTCGCTATGCGCGTCCATATTGGGCCCGCCACTTTTTTGATGTCGTCCTCCCATCTTCTAGTCTGTCTGCCTCTGTTTCTTTTACTATCTCGTGGTTGCCATTCAGTTATTATTCTCGTCCATTTCTCCTTCTTCTCTCTTATCATATGCCCAGCCCACCTCCACTTTAAGCACCTGTATGTTGTGTATGCATTCTTAAATTTTGTTTTGTTTTTGATACATTTTAGTTTAACTCGGTCTTTTCTTTTAATTCCTATTGTGCTTCTCTCCATTCCATTCTGACAAACTTTTATTTTCCTTGCTTGTTCTTCTGTCAATGCCCATGTTTGGCACCCATATAGTAAGCATGGTAAGATACACATATTGTATATTCTCCTCTTGTTCCTCATAGACATATCCTGGTTCTTCATGACTTCACTGAGTGACCAATATCTCTTCCAAGTATTAGTTATTCTTCTTTCTATTTCTTTTTGCATACATTCCTCAGTAGATATTAACTGTCCCAAATACACATACTCCTTTACATACTCTATTTCTTCATCATTTACTGTTATGGACTCTGTTTGTGAGGAGTTAGACATTACTTTTGTTTTCGTTAAGTTCATTGACAGGCCTGCCTTCTCACTTTCTTCCGCTAACTGTTGCAACATTTCCTTTAGGGTTTTCGGGTTTTCCGAAAATAAGATTAGGTCGTCTGCAAAGCGTAGGTGACTCAGATTTTCGCCATTTATATTTAGTCCTTTATTCGTCCAATCCAGATTTCTGAATATCATTTCCAGAACTGCTGCAAATATTTTTGGTGAAATTGGGTCTCCCTGGCGTACACCTCTCTCAACCGGAAATTCTTCGCCTATAGATTCTAATTTTACTTGTGTGGTGCTTTTTGTGTATACGTTTTTCAGTATCCGTATGTATTTTGCATGTACGCCTTGATCTTTTAGTGCGTCCCAGATAAATCTATGTTCAAGTGTGTCGAATGCTTTGTTGAAATCCACGAACCCTATGTAGTAAATTTTGTTATATTCTTTAAATTTCTGGAGTATTTGTCTAAGGGCGTGTATGTGGTCTATTGTTGAAAAATGTCTACGGAATCCAGCTTGTTCTTTGGGTTGATTTTCTTCAAGTGTGTTTGTGATTCTAGATAATATTATTTTTGAAAACACTTTGTAAATATTGGACATTAAACTGATTGGTCTGTAATTTGCTATATCTCCTTTGTCACCTTTTTTATGTAGTAGTATAATTGTAGATTTTGTCCAATCCTCTGGAATGTTTTCCGTATTGATAATTTCATTAAATATATCTGTAAGTCTTGGAGCGATTACTGGTAACGTTGCTTTTAGAAGTTCGTTTGTAACAAGATCAGATCCAGGGGCTTTATCGAGTTTTTGTGTATTTATTGCTTTTATGGTTTCTTCCTTCATTATTTCCGGTATATATTCTTCATTAGTTATTTCGTCGTTTTCTTTTATAGTGTCTTTCTCTTTTTGACTTCGGTATAAGTTTCGGTAGAATTCTGTAGCGATTTTTAATATTTCGAGTCTTTTACCTGTACTATTACCATCTTTCTTTCTCATACTTGGTATCCAGTCCTTTTTGTAGTTTAACTCCTTCAATGCCTTTTTTATTCCTCCTGTCTTTTCTATGTAACTTTTCATTGTATTAGATCTTTTAGTTTTTCTTTCTTTCCTAAGTTGTTCACTGATCTTTTTGCTTACTTCTGTTACTCTTTGGCGGTTTCCTTTAATTTCCTTTTGTCGTAAAAGTTCTTTTCGTTCTTGTAATAATTGTTTGATTGTAAGTGAGACTTCTTTCTTGATACTTTTGTTTGTTTTTCTGGTTACTGTTTTTAGTTGATTTAGTAATAGGTTGTACTTTTCTTGTATCGATGGATATTCTTTCTTCTCTAATTCCGCGGCATCTAGAGATGTTTGAAGATTATTAAGTAATAGTTTAGGGTCACCTGAGTATTGTACCGCTAATTGTTTATTTTGAAATCGTCTTGTTTTCTTGAACATTCCTGACATCGCAACTCGAACCATCCTATGGTCTGTGTGGAAGTTTAAATTGTTTATGATCGAAATGTTCTTGAAGGCTTTTCTATTATTAGACATAATAAAATCGATTTCATTCTTATATTGTCCATTGGGTGAGATCCATGTCCATTTTTTTGATGGTTTCCTTTTATAAAAACTGTTTAGAATACTTAATCTGTTTTCCAGTGCAAAGTTTACTAGTCTTGTTCCGTTTTTGCTTCTATTTCCATACCCATAGTTTCCTATGGTATTTTCTTCCCCACTATTTTGAATCCCAATTTGTCCATTAAAGTCTCCCATCACGATGACGTTTTTGTGTGCGTTATCAATAGCGTTTTGGAGATTTTCATAGAATTCCTCAATTGTTTTTACGTCCTCTTTTTTATCAGATTCAGTTGGTGAATATGCCTGTATAATAGACCATCTCTCTTCTTTATCTCCGTTCACGGGCAGTTTTATATTAAGGATTGCAATACGTTCCGAGAATCCACTAAGTTCTTCTATGTTGTTGACTAGATTTACTTTCACCATGAATCCAACTCCATACAGCCCGGGCGTCTCCCCTTTATAATGTAGTACGTATTTGCCATGGTTTTCTATACCTTCTCCAAATCTGCGCATTTCGCTAATACCTATAATATCCCACTTTAACTCTTCTATTGCCAGCTCTAGTTCTTGGAGTTTTTCAGGTGTTCTAAGAGATCGACAGTTAATAGTTGCTATGTGGATGTCATTTACTTTGTTTTTCATGTTAGTGTTATTTTTTTCCTTTAGAGGGTCGTGGTCATTTTTCCCCACGATGACCAGTCGGCTTGGGGAAGTATTTTGTTTTGTTATTTTATGTTGGTTCATGTTGAGCTGTTTATTTTTCCGTTTACCGACAGTTAATTGTTATTCTTTGTTAGTTGTTGTCTTAGCGGGAAGAGACGAAAGAGAATTAGCTCTAATCCTCATTACGTCGAAAGCATTTGGTCTATTGTTAATCGGCGGCATTAGAGTTTGTTGTTTCCTTGGTTGAGCATTGTTTTGTGGGGATGATGATGTTTCTCTTTTGCGCTTTTCCTTATTTATGTTAGTATTTTTTCCTTTTACTACTAGTTTGTCAAATTTCAGGTACGCGATATTTCCCTTTTCTCTCTCCTCTTTTAGCTGCGCCTGCAACGTTTTCCTTTTCTCTATTACTTCCTTTGTGTAGTCTTCTGTAACATATACATTTTTGAAGTTTTTCTTCTTTCCCATAACTTCATTCTTCTTCCATTCGCTCGTAAAGGAAATCAGAATTGGTCTTGGTTTTCCAGAAGACTTTCCCTTTCCTAGACGATATATTTTGTTTATCTCATGTTCTTGTAATTGTATGTCAAGGTCAGTTTTGAAGATATGTATTGTATTTTGTATTAATTCTTGTGTAGACCTTTCGCCTTCATTTACTCCAAACATTATCAAATTGTTTTGCTTCTTTCCTCTTTTTAAACTTTCTACTTCCTTTTCGAGATTTTCTACTTTTATTTTTAAGTTTCTATTTTCTGTTATAATAGGTTGAAGTTTTTCGTCTAATCTCTCCATTATATTATTTGTTATCGAATCTTTCAATTCTATTGTTTGGTTCAAGATTTCATTCTTCATTTTATCAAACAATAGTTGAAACTGATCCTCCATTCTTGTAAACTAAATCTGCGTGTTATGGAACGTAATTAGTGGTAGTTTTTATTTACTTGCTCTGGCAACACTAGTTAGCTGTTACTGTGACAAGTGTCAATGTCATTGATCTTTTGTCTATGCTCAATATGATTGGTGGATTTCTAACCTCTAATTATCACTTTTTGGAGATACTTTTGTTGAAATTCAAGAACTTACGTGATATTGTGTGAAATCGGTAGTTCCACTACACGGACGACACTTCAATTTGTGTTTTGTGACGTCGCAGTCTCAAGAACAGTGTACGAAATTATTTTTTAGCACTCAATAATACGGAGCTACACAATTACGATGCTTACAGTATGACAGCCCAGGTAGGTTTTCAAATCAATCATATTGCTCGGTTTTAAATTAACTGCTCACCTTCTCCACAGAGCCTAACCACATTTAACGGAAAGAGTACTTTACACTAAAAGGAGGCTGCAGTTCTCATTCATAAGAAGAGATGCTTATAAGAATTCAAATTATAAAGACATATTTTAACACACAACATGAATTCATATGCTTAGCAGATTTTCTTAATAACCTTAAATATTCCTAAGAAAATCTAAAAAATATATGTATAACTATTCAAGGAGTTATTATTATATGAATAAACAATTATTCCGGAGTACGAATATTTTTTTAAGTCATCGGGAATTAAAATACAGCCTTTCTCCGGGCATAAATTTTAATATTGAAACAATCATAAAAATCTCTCTGTTAGTTTTAGAATTTTTTTGCTACAAATATTTTATAACAATATATTTGAGAAAAGATATGTAAAATTAATATTATAAAATCTGATGGACACGAAACAATCCTTTATTGATCAGCCCACTACCGAATATTCCAGCCACTGGATAAGTAGTGTTTATTATATTACAGAGGTGCCTCAACTCCTATGTTGGTTTTTGCAGACGTAATTTGAAACATTTTACTCATTTTAAACCTAGGGATGAACAAGGGCCGACAAAGTTTATGTGCCGTATTCTATAAGTCATAAGTTAATAATTTAGACAAATAAAAAAACCTTATTACTTACCAGACATTTTAGCAACTAATTTGTTTGTTTTCGTCAAGGATCGTCCCACATGGAGCACAACTCATGGTCAGTCGACACTTTTACTAACATTCCTAATGCGTAGCGAGGTTTCACTCACGCCGCATAACGTGATTTACGGCGTCTGCGGCGCCTGCGCAGGACGTACACATTATCTATGAAATCGTTACGTTTCAACACGTTAAGTGATGAAATTAGGTCTACACCTACAACGTTATCGAGGCGCTATCGTTTAAATAGTCGTTTGTTTACCGTCGTTTATACTGAAACTATTTTCATATTTTTCGACACTTAGCGCCACTAGGCCACTAGAATATGATTTACAAATAGGTGTCTAAATATGAAGTGCTAATAAGAGTTAACATTGCTAACATTTGTATTTCTTAATATAGTTTATTATCATTTATTTTTATTGTATTATTTTTTTATCTTTTATCATTGCAATGTTTTCCTATAAATGTTGTGCACGCTTGTCATTGCATGTGTATTGTGATTTTGTATGTTGGTTTTCTTTATATGCCTTATTAAAATAAATAAATATTGTTACCTGTATGTTTATATGTAACTTGTTTAGTTATCATAATCCACTATTCAATGATAATAGATATAGCTTAACCTATAAGAATCTTACTTATTCATTAAAAAAAATCTTGTGTTTTACAAAAGCTTTTTAACGATCGGCAAACTAATACATTGGTGCATAAGAAAAAGTAAACACAATATTTAATGCGACAACCAAAAAATTAGAACAAATAATATCGTTTCATAAATGAAAATAACTAAATGAATATTTATTGCAAAGTATGAAGGGAGAAACTTTGTACATATATCGGTGAGATTTTACCAAAACACGTTCTTCTGATGGATGCTAGAATATCTAGAGTACCATTGAAGCTCCCCTTTAATCCATGAAATAAAATTAAATTTTATATTTCCGATTATTAATATTTTTTTTAAAGAGTAGAGAGAAGTTTTACGCCGGCCAACCTATATACCCTCTGTTTTCTTCGCCGATTAGTAAGGATGCTTACAGCTTCAAAATTAATGACGTGAAATAAGTGATACCTATGAAATATGTCTATCTTATGTTCGATTTAATAAACATATTTCATTTTATTACATTTCTAAAGAACGTTTTACTGCTAAATTTAAAAAATTTCTAGCTTGGTTCTTAATTTATTTCAATACTAAATAGCTGAAATAATCGCTTTTTAATAATGACTCTGTGTAAGGCTATATGAAACTATAGTTGGATTTTTATATACATTATATATTTCTCCCACCCTTTACTTATAATAAATAAATCAGTGGCCTAACCTTTTTTGTCTGTATGTTTTTAGGCCTCAGGTTGATATATCTGTTTCATAATCATTTGTCAATATAATAGCCAAGTAGGTCATCAGCCTCCTGTGCCTGACACACGCTGTCACCTTTTGGGGTCTGCAATTGGGAATGCAAGCCGGTTTCCTTACAATATTTTCCTTCGCCGTTCGAGCGAATGTTAAATGCGCACATAATCAATGTCCAATTGTGCACCGTCGGAGTCGAAGCTACGAACTTTCCGAAGCTACTGGGCCTACACTGCTTTTACATAAACTTATTTATAAGTGTATACAGAAACTATGTCTCATGGTGATCTTACTGCAAACTCAGTGTGTCATAATTCTTTGATATCAAAGTCGATAGATCTTTAGTTCCTATGTGAATTCCCGAATAAGTAGTGATAAGCAATCTAAGCAAGGGTCATTGACCGTCTATTTTGTAACCTGTTCGGCAGACTGGAAACAGGGTGCCTAAAACCTATCGATTTACCAGCTTAGCAGATTATACGGTCTATTTCATGTTACGTATGGGGTCCGGGTTAATTTAACCTTTGATGGAAGAAAAGGGAGACCACAGTAAGTAGCTAAATAGTCGAACTAGGAACATTCTAACCTCTTCTTGAATGGAGAAAGATATCCTGAATACATCCGAGTTCACATTACCATAAGTAAGTTTCTTTGTATGCTTCACGCTTTCGCTCTACTGAATTTGATTTATATCATGAAAACACTACGTAACATAGTAACAGAGATATTTTTCCATATGTTTCGTCACAAACAGGAACTCACTTATAAAAAGTCGTGCACACCGTGGTGCAATTTATATTATGTTTATGTGCGCATTTAGCACTCATTTCTTCGGTGAAGGCATCAACTATCTTACGCCCAAAAAAGTCAACGGCGTATAAAAAAAACATGATCACTAAACAAGTATAGAAATCTGAGGTTCAGACCTAAAAGGTTACAACGCTAATGCTTTTTTAACATGTAAGCATTATATTAACAATATTCAATTAATAAATAAAAATAAATCAGTGGCGCTACTAACTCTTTAGGTGCGCAGCCCGGGATCGAACCTACGACCTCAGGTATGAGAGTTGCACTCTGAAGCCACTAGGCCAACAATGCTTATTATTATTTAAATAATAATATTGACTATATCAAACCACAAAACACAAAAGATCAACATCTTTTATATTAAAATTTTGACACATAGACTCCGTCACAATAGAAAAAATATTATTAGCTATGTTCTAAATAGACCGGCGCAGATTGAAATCATAAACAATAATAAATAATAATTTATCTGTTATCCGTTATCTGTCATATTACATCTATAGCCACCCAGTAATTGTAGGTATTATATTCTCTGTTGGAATTTACGTGATATAAATCAAGAATTTAATGGACTTGGAATTTGTGGACAAGCGTACAAACAAAATAAATCTAGCATACGCTTAAAAGCTTAAGAAGTTCATATTAAAAAAAAAAACAAAACAGGCAAGGCACTTGCTAGCCTTCTGGCAATGTGAGTGTCCATGGGCGACGGTACCACTTAACATCAAATGAGGCTCCTGCTCGTCTGCGTCCCGTTATATAAAAAAAAATCTCGTATATCAAATTCCATATACCTCATTCTTTGAAGTTAAGAAATATTAGAACAACATTTTATGACACCTTAAAATTTAGATTCTCGTCATATAAATTTTATTATCAAGCCTTTGCTAAAGTGAACTTTAGTACGGTTTTAAAAAGACAAAGTCGTGACGAAATCTGCATATCAGAGGATATTATGTTAATACAGTCCTCATTAGTCTACATAATTGGTCCTTCACTTGAGGTGCTCCGAGATAGGAAAATATTTAGCAGTTCACACTCAAAGGCTCTTGCGGGACTACCGTTGGCGAGAAGTTAATAAAATAACGGTTAGTTTACTGTTTGCGGTTACTATGTTCTTTCTAAAACCCGTAGGTATATAAAATTTAAAATTCATATTTTTCTTCCTTTCGTTAGGAACATTTGGGCCTAAATTTCATTCGATTCGGCTATTGGGTTTCGATGAATCGTTTAAAACTATTAAGACGTTTTGTTCGCAGGATTAAAACCAGAATTCCGTCTTGTAGCCCATCTTTAATAGTAATTAAAGAGCATTTTCTCTCAAGTTTCGAATTGAAATTTATTTCTTAAATTATTTAATTTTGATGCAATAAGAAATGGAATCGTAAAAAATCTGATCTATTACGCCAGATGTGCTGAACCAACGGACACTATTTAATATTTTTGCATTGTCTTTATACACGTGAAGATCATTTACAATAACATGAATGTTAAATCCACCTTGGGCAATAGATTTATACTTGACGTGAACACGTGCAAGCAAACAAGTAGGCAGATGGCTGATCACACCTGGCAAGCGGCACACGAAATTCTTATTTGCTTATTCAGTGGTGTAGAAATAAAATCTAAACTATTATGGCCTTATCTCTTTTCTTGAGACACAATTATGAATTAAATAACTTGTTTAGATAAATTTACGATTCTGGTACCAATTTAGGAGACAAACTAATTTAACCATAAAAATAAATCATAAAAAATAGAAACATATAAAAGCATTCAAAAAATGAAATGATTAAGACAAAACAGTCGATACCTCGTTCATTTAGCATTCAAATGAAAACCGTTGGTTATCAATACAGCCTTTAATTATCACGCGACGGCGCCACCGCATCGTTAGGGCTGACTCCAATATACATATATATTGTTCTTGCAGGCATGTCAATAGCGAAGATTTGGGATTAGATAGACAACTATACACAAAAATAAAATAAATAAAAAAAATTTAAACTTATTTAAGTACTCTTTCAAATGTTGAAAAAATATAGCCAGTTTTATATTAATATATAGTATATAGATATTGCTATGTGTTTCTTTTGTAAATAGTATATCAAGCAGTAATAAATAAAGGCTTAACTAAACTTGGTATGTCTGTAACGAACATAAACATGAATAAAAAGTATGTTTCATCAAAGGAGAAACAACTTCTTTTGATGCTTAAATTATTCATATTGCAATAATATTCATGTTAAAAATTTTCGCAGCTATATGAGGGTAGATGTAAAAAGCCAAAAGCCAGCTCAAAACTGCCAGCCCTTACTACGTGACTCACAGGGAAAATTGAAAATGTTACGTCATCCTTCAGGTTGAATCGCATGTGTTTATGGTGGAAAATTAACATTGTCATTCCTTGCGAATATTTCAATTCGACAGTGTACCTACATATTATAATTAGAAAACGTGTGCGTACTTATGTACACGTGTTAGAAGTTATACTTCTTTAGTGTAACAAAATAAAAATCTTTCAAAAATGTTGTAGAAAAGCGACAGTAACAACAGAATAAATGTACTTAATGCACTGAAATATTTAATATATCGCATTATAAAGTTAATTAAATTTTATTTAAATAACACAAATAAAATTATTATATTAGCTAACTTCCCGATGTCTGTCTTTTGTAACGGTGAGCACGGGCATCGTAAAATTTACTCTCAGCATTTTACCCTAACGCACCAAAATAATTATAACGTCAAAAGAAACAGTCGAAGCCTTTGCCCAAAGTAAGTGTTAGCTCTTAATATTTATTTAATTAAGTTGTAAACAAATCTTTAATAAATATATTTACATCTCTATAATTTTGACATAAGCACGAATCTACGTTGAACATTCCCACGAAGTGTGATGGTCGGGCCGGACTAGGGAATATACTCGGAACGGGATGATTTTTTTTTATGAACATGAGCGGAAAGAACACACTGCCAAGGCTCGCAACTACTTTACCGGTTTTAGACGTTAGTTCGGAAGTACTTCAGTGGGCAGTTGTTTCCACATGGCGCGACAAAAACTGTTGCAAAATCTCTTGCTGCACATTCAAGACTAACGTAGGACGTTATCCATTCCATCTTACAAATGACGCATTAACCTCAAACTAAACGCGCAAAATATTCGGCAAGTAGCAAGTCGGTGGATCGCAGGCGGGTCGAAAATATCCTTTTGAATATTTGACACAGTAATTAGGCAACCCACTCGGCCGAACACTGACGTCACCCAACATGCCATCAACCCTTTGATCTGAACGGGTATAAATAACTTCTTAGTTTTCGGATTAGCCAAAACACCGCTATACTTATTTGATAAGGTCCTCGGTCACTGCATTATTGCAGTAACAACTAAGCTTAGTCAGATCGACTTGATCTATAAAATTTAGTATCGTCTTTAATTAACACAACTTTTACACATTTAAAGAAAACACTTTATTAACGGATTGAAGCTATGTATTATTAGCGTATACGTATGCGTGCAATAACATAATATAGAAATATTAATAATAATTGTAAATTATATTTAGTGTTTTATTTATAAAATTTAAAAGAAAGCTTTTCAATACTTGTATACAGGTAGTTCTAATACGGATCTCAAACTTTTGCGCCCACTAAAGCGCAGAATACAAAGCTACACGTGCGTCAAAGATCGATGATGCAATGCGAAAGGGAAGAAAATAATAGATAAAACGAGGAATACATATTTTAGAAAAAGAATGGGTGGGGCACATGGCACGAGGAACAGAAGTAGAGCAAGAAACTGGTACAATAAACAAAAATGAGGAAGACAAAATAGAACGTGGATAGACCAAATTAGGGAAACAGCAGGTGATAAAAGACAGAGAGTGGCACAGTGGAGACAGTAGGTAGGTAATGTAATTTGGAGGAGGTCTTCGCCATAAAAGGCACACAGATCAAAAGATAGAAATAAAATTGTGTTTAATTGTAAAATTGTTGTATATGAAATAGGCTTTAATTATTATTACTTATATATAATAATATTTAATTACCTTCAGAAGCAATAAAAATAAATAAATCAATGGCGCGACAACCCTTATGGTCTAGGCCTCAGATTTCTGTATCCAATAGGCAAATAGGTGATGAGCCTTCTGTGCCTGACGCATGCCCTCAAGTATTTGGGTCTAGCCGGTTTCTTCACGATGTTTTCCTTCAACGTTCGAGCAAATTTCAAATGTGCACAAAGAAAGAAAGACACCTTCAGTAGCAACATATTAAAAAACTAAATAAAATATATATAAAAATCTCTCATACAAAAAACTGTCTTTAAATATTTCAAACATTAAATTAAGTTAAAATATAGAATTTAATCATCCCACATGTTCCTGATTTTCATTAAAAGCATTTCAACCAACCTGAAACGAAAACATGAAACATGAAACAATGCACGGAGTAATAAAATCTTTTGTTTGAAACTAGACCACATTATAAAGCTGGTATTAAAGAGATGTTTGGGAATTTTATGAACAAATATAACCCAATTTTTTATAAATAGATATTTCGATTCTTATATGGGGCAAAGTCATCAATATGTTATTACTAGGGCTCATGTCTCGTTCGACTTCGAATAGAAGAAACAGGATTTGGATTTAGGCTGTTCTTATTCAGTGGTATCCATAAATCTTTATTAAATCAAGTTTTTAGGGACATCATTATAAATTTATAGCGGACTTGACATCCATGGGTTACTTAAAATAATAATAAAAAATAAATAGTATTTGTATAATGTATATTTATATAAATAATCCTCAAATCCACTTAAACACTAACAAAATTCATGACAATTTGACCAATTTAGGAGTAGTTTAATTACAAACAAGCACGAAGATTTATATACATATATAAAGATTTAAAGATTTATTTTTTATTTTTAAAATCTGTTCTTACTGAATATGTGCTGATTTTAAATTACATATAACAAACATATAAACTAACGCCAGCTATGCATGCCAGCTAGGTAAGTCTTTTTGCATTTTTTATTTAAATAATCAATTTCATTAAAACTTATAAATCACATGCCTATATAATATATCAAATTGCACAATCATCACTAACTCAATTAAAACTCCACATTCCGTTTCAAATCAAAGGAACTTATTGCGACAAGAATTTCCAATCAAAACCATTCAATTCCTTGTTTGAACATCGATACCAAAGTAACCACAGATTCGATATGTCTCTGACGTAGAACCTCTGATTGAACTGTCCTTTACGTACCTTTATCTGTGGTGATGTTAAATTGACTGCTCTTTGTAAGGACGGTGGTGTAACTATGGTGGTTGTTTTGAGTTGACGATTTGTGTGTAATCTATGAAGTTGTAAGCCAATGCTGGCACGTATTAAAAAGTTTTACAGTTTTCAATTATATTTTCATACTTATATATACATCATTGTTCAAAGATGTATAAAATATTTTAATTAGTATAATGATTACTGCAATTTTATTAAACTTTTAAACTCTAATCACAGTAATTCTATTATTATTATAAATTATAAAACTATTATTATTATTAGCATAATTAAATTAGCATACACCGCTATATGACATTAATATACAAACAAAATGGTGCTAGTTTCAACAGCAACAAAGCTTACTTGATACAATATAATATTGTGTAGGAAGCAAGATTGAGTTGAAGATTGACCTGTCCAAAACATGACGTCCTTTGTAATATGTAATGGTGAATATAGATCCTCTATTACGTTCGCTTTGAAGTAAAATTCTCAGCCTTATAAATATAAAGTATAAGATATATTCTATCACTTGGTTTGTAGGCGTTTAATTCTGGTGGTTTTCAGCTATAGATATCTCAAGGATTTTACGTAGGTCGTATTAAAAAGTTGACAGGTGTCAAGGGACATTCGGATGGAACGAGGTTCTTTTCGACTAATTGGAGGAATTGTAGTAAAAATTTAATTTTTAAAGTTATAATAGTAGCAAGTATGCATTATAACATTGTCACAATAGTGAAGATGTTATAATGCATACTTGCTTAAAATACATAAGAATTTATTACTGTGTAAATCTGTACTTACCTAACTCCATCAGAAATACGCGGAACTTGTGCAGAAACACGGTCAAGATTAATTATTGTTAATACACACAAAAAAAAATATAGTCGCGACACCACCTGTTCAATGCGAAATAGAAAGACTAAACGAAAATAGCTGGCTTGCTTTCTCTAAGAGAGAGAGAGAGATACGGAACGCGCGATAAGGAACTTCGTTCCGAAACTGTATCATTGAGTTCGATCTTGAACTACGAGAGGAAAATACTCGGGTGACTGGAGTTTTCATTACTAGAGTCGTCGTGAAAAAACCTTATATACATATTATATCTCTTTTTTCCATACAATCCACTAAATCATATTTCAAATCCCATTGTTCTTGTTGCAAGTTATCATAGTAAAAAAGTATGAATCACATCTTATTGTATTACCACTTTTATTATTGTAACAGTTTAATTATTATTGTAACAGGGCAGTTATACAAGACTACCAAAGTATTTATATATGTCGTATTGAACATAAATATATATATTATTTGTAGTATAAAATTTGTAGATAAGCCACATTTTACACAGTGCTTCAACAAATTAATTCTTAACAAAACCCATTACGGGCTCAGGTGCGAAGAGGAGCGACATTATATTTTAAAAAGAAATGGAAATACTTAAATTTTATGTTTCTTATCCACTTAAACTCAATTTTATAAATCATTTGCATAACAAAACATAAGCTAATTTAAAAGCTGTAAGGACCTTTAGATTTCTGTATCTTGATATATTTTAATGGCAGCCGCCCACGCCATTGTGTCTCACATGTGGTGTCCTCACAGTATTCAACGTAGGAGCATGTATATGAGCGCACATGATAGATAGATAATTCGAACAGTAATAATAATAATAATAATAATAATAGTAAATTTCCATTTACTACCAGTTCCCAAGTCAAAGGCGTAAAGCGGGCAAGAAGAAATGGCAAGAAAGTTTCCGCCACTCTTTTCAATCGCCAAGTTTTAAGTCATACAAGTTGTTTGAACTGAAGCAAATAAATCCCAAGGATCATTGAAGTATTCGAAAAAGTTATAAAAAGTTGTATTGACTATTTTTATTTTAACGAGGGCTTTGAATTTATTTAGTGATAATTCTCTAATTTCGCTTGGGAGTTTGTTGTAAAAACGTCTATGTGCGCATTACGGTATAAAAGGTACAGGAAAACGTGTGGAAGCCGGCTCGCCTTACGCCCAAACCCAATAACCTATCTCAATTCATTTCTGACTATCTTAGATAGATATCTTAATCCAAATATTTTTAAAAGTGTGCCAATAACCAATCGACGGATTGTAATAGCTATCTGTCGATACAAGCTATCTTTTGTAGGTCAGATTGATGTATGTGGATAGACCTTTGTATGAAAATGACAGTTCAACTGTGCCAAATTCCAATATCCTATCCTAAGAATTTAACTTACACAAGTTTATTTTAAATAATAAAAAAGCTATTTGATATGTTTTAAACACAGGTATGTATATTTTAACATTATTTGTACGGTTTGTTTACTATATATGGTTTAGTTAGTATAGGGTTTGGTTATTAGTGATATCACTACATAGTATAAAACAAAGACGCTTCTCTGTCCCTATGTCCCTTGTATGCTTAAATCTATGAAACTACGCAACGGATTTTAATGCGGTTTAATAGATAGAGTGATTCAAGCGATCTATACAGCCCATTATAGCTTATTTAGCAGCGATCGAACGCGTATATTATCGGAGCTTTCAAGCGACGGAAATAACAATACATAATAAAAACCTGCTTTTCATCAGCATTGCACCCGTGCGAAGCTGGGGCGGGTCACTAGTTGATTATAAAGTATGATGAGTTGAGTGTAAAGAGCGAAAAAATTGCATTCTATCCGTCGCCAAAACTGGATTGTCTTCGTAGGGTTTGGTTATTGGGATGCAGATAGTATATCGATTGACTGTCACAGTCTGATCCTAGATTTTCAATCTGAGATTGTGGATTAATTATTGGGTTCGGGCGTAAATTGCCCAAAAAGTGGCGTGTGTCAGGCACAAGGGGCTGATCACCTTATCTATAGATTTACAAATGATCATGAAACAGATACAGAGATATGATGCCCATATCTAAAAAGGTTGTAGAGTTATCCATCAGGCTAGGTTCAAACAGGCAGATTACAAGACGCATGTATTTAAATACTAGGGCATACCCTAAAATATTGCATTTTTTTAAAAATAGAACATGACCCGTTTGGGCAGGAGGCTTACCTCATGTTAAGTGATACCAGAGACAATCTAAATGCCAGAAGGCTCGGGAGAGCGTTGCTAGCTTTTTAATTAATTCATAATTTTTATTTCAGCCTCTCATTAAAAAATATTATACTAACATTTATACTATAATACGTTAAACCACAGTTTACAAAGTGTTTACTGGAAAAATCTCGGGTCAGCTACATTTTAACTTTTAGTAATCCCAGATTGCGACCTATTTTATTATTGTATTATTTTTACTTACTCGCGGGTCATGGTACAGCCAATTTTCGTTGCGGTTCCCGTCTTATTTTAAGCGAGAATTTCGTCTTATCGTAGCCTTCTTCCGGGTAGAGCCTATCTCTGCGGCTTTATGTATTTGGATACCCAATTTCTTTTAGGATTTGTGAGGGTAGGAATGAAACAAGATTTTTTACTGTTGTTTTAACTTCTAGCGAGATTTCATCTGAATTATTACATTGACTATCAAAAATTTGAATTTAACATGAGTGAAATTATGAACTGCGAGCAAAATTACCTGATTTAATCATGCAATCATCATATTTATTTAAAGTACAGCCCAAAATTGTCAAGTAGTATTTCAAATATGAATATCCATTTCGCAAGGAACGTCTAATAACGTCTAAGTCGATTTTCGATCGAATTGTTGTATTTTTTTTAATTCCCAACTATTTTCTTGTCGTTTTGAGTATCGAATAAGCGTGCGAGTATCAATGCCAATGGATTTTTTACATGTATACATATGTGTATGTGAGCAGGTTAGGGGCCGTTCATAAAATACGTTCGCATACAAGGGGGGGGAGGGGTCTGGCTGAGTGTGACAAGATGTGACAAGGGGGGAGGGGGGGTATAGGGCAGCGTGACGTTCGCCGTTTATTATTTTTTGACATGAGCGCTAGCTCTGTGGCGCGACTCTAGCGGCGTTGCGATCCGTCACAACGGGTTTCTTTGTTTTTCCAATACTTGAGAGAGTAACGTTTCCACGTACCCTGCGCTCTCGATTCAGTAACAAATGAAAATACTATTTCTCATGTATTTATTGTTATTTTATTCCTTCATTCGTCATTTAGCAGTGAACTAAATAATAAATGTTTTTAATTTTCAGAATTTGTATACTATCATTTAGAATGTATCATACTCAGCAGGGGGGGGTCTTAGTTTTTGTGACGAAATATTTCTAGGGGGGCTCACAAAAAGTGTGACACAGCGTGACAATGGGGGGGAGGGGGTCAAAAAAAGCTGATTTCAGTGAGACGTATTTTATGAACGGCCCCTTATAGAATACAGCGAATGTTAAAACTATACTGTATAAAAATTTAGACGCCAGAAAGTCAGTCTTGTGTATATGAAAACTTGTGTACAATTTCGTCGTTCAACCCCAGCACTAAAAAATTAAAATCCTTACTCTCAACTGAACAATAAACTCACGGCCCTGTTAAACATGGGGCTTTTACTCAATATCTAGTGCACTCCCGGATTATCCGCTACTAAAGTAATTAAATGCATGCATCAAATTATGTTCAGCGAATAATCTGGTTTATTCTCGCTGGAAATTATTCGTTGGAGATTCTATTAATCTCAAAAACATTCCCTTTTACGACGCTAAAACAAATTATAACGTGATTTTAATTTAGTGTAAAAGATAAATTATTATATATAATTAAAAGATCTTTAGTATGTTGTTGTATATCGTGTATATGTATTATTTCTTTTCACTCAAGAAACAAATGGTAAAGTACAAACACAAACTTTTAACACAAAGTTTGTTATTTATACACGAATTTTAACATATTTATTTATTTATTTATATGTATTTATTTATCCTTTATCGCCTTATACAAAAACACACATAACAAAAATAAAAAACACAGTGGCAAAGGGCGGCCTTATCGCTTACAAGCGAACGGAGTTTATGAAACCAGAAACCAGAGGCGCTACATCCGTTTAGGTCTTGGCCTCAAATATATATATATTTTTTTTATACGCAAATAGGTGAGATCAGCCTTCTGTGCCTGATAACCCACGCATTCGAATCATACAGCCTCGGTTTCCTTAAGATTGTTAATCGACCGAGCTAGTATTAAATGTGCATGTAGATTGAAAAGTCTATCTATCTATAGCATACGGGGTTTGAAAATACAAGCTCATGGATGAGGCTCGTGCGATCAATAGACTTGTAAAATCTTTTAGCAGCGTTTAAGAGTCGTATAATTTTCTTAATATTTCTTGTTATTTCGAAAATAATATAACTGTAATCACTAACTGACTTAGTTAAAATTGTTTTACTTTAACATCGCGGAAACATACCAGACAGGTAGACGAAGGGCGGCTCCCGCTAACATACAGTTCTATACTGTGCATTGTACTTCCGGAAACGCGTTTTCTCACAACAACAGATAAATTTCAGTACCCAGACTTTTTTTAATACTATTCTTCATCTAGAAAAACTAATTACACCCTTTGAGAGGTTAGAGAGAACTAAAAATATTTGCTTACACGTTGTGGGGTTAATTACGAGATTTTATTTTATTTAAATTTAGAAATTATACTACGAGGAACCATATTATTTGAAAAACCTATGATGAAGGTAGAATATTTTTGATTTGTGAATATGACGGTAGATTTGATTAGACTGAGAGTGTGTTCTCATCGTTGTTGTCATTTAAACTAACAAAATGTACTTGTCATCTGAAAAATGGATTAATATTTTTTTAAGGTATGTGACATATTTCAGTCTCATTACCCGCATCGTTGTTACTTGTGTCACAATGGAAAGGCTGCTGCCCCTGACACAAGGCAAGACACGCTCGTAGTCGCAAGGCATGTGGACACATCACTAAGTCGTCAATAATAACTTAATTTGCCTCATCACAATTTTGCTATTTACAAGTTTACGTCATACAAAAAATATACATAATAACTTTGTGAGAGTTCTCTATGACAGGACTTTAGAAAATCCATGTGGTTTAAAAACAGCTCGCATATTATAATGACGACTATATACCACGAAACACAAGTAAAAAAACAAAATATAGCTTAACACGAGAGTGTATGTATGTGTAATGGTGGTTTTATTAAACAGGAAAGGAATTATAATATCTAAATTATATGTAGATATACTAAATTTGGTTAACAATTCTTAAAGCCGTCTTGAAATGTAGGTTAAGACTCAAGGGTACTTCCCAGTGTGTCACTAACCTTGGCTATTTTGTTTTAATATTCAACACCTGAACTATGCTATTTTGGTAGAACAAGGGCGACCACTGGTTCCTTTACTATTCAGGTTGAAGGGCCTTTAATATTTGCATACTAGTGTTCAATATGTTGTCATTACTATTACATTGTAAATTGAATATTTAATATTATGTAACAAGTTTATATTTCAACAAATAATTTACGATGGCAATTGGATTTGATTTTTTTTCATCGGAAGACAACAACTAATTACAATAATATAAAGATTTGACACTTTCTTTTGCGATCTAGCGTGGAATCGATTAGCGTCTTCCCATAGAGATACGACCTCAAATCGTCCTCCAAAAGTCAAATCATTCATATTAATTAACCCTATTAAAAAGTCACTTTTGAAATTTTTCATTCAAAATTACGAGTTAAAAATAAAATTAACTCCTCTCTTAAAAGCCAGCAAGGCAACCACTAATTATCCATTTGCATGGGCTGCGATGACTAGGGCGTACAGTAAAAAAAATATTTTGAAATACAGGTATCACTTATTCCAGGTCTTTAAACCTGAATCGGTAGACATCCCTACTCATCGGCAACGAAGATAGAGGGTGTAGGCCGAGAGGAAAACCTGGCGTAAGAAGCTCTCGGTACTCTTTCAAAATAGCAAATCATCAAACAAGACTTATTTTAAAACGAATATCGCAAATTAATTAGTAGTAGTAAGTTGCCTGCCTACAACTAGTTCCAGGCCTCTTAGGGCACTCAGTAGTCGTTTGCCGCCCTACTCTATAAAAAATAAACAAGTAGATGTTATTGATATTTTTATTTGTTAAATTTAAACAAAATATATAAATCTTCCAATCTACCCACACATCAGAATTTTTGGATATGTAACTTTATAAATTATTATATTATGTTATAACACTTCAACCTGTATACTGATAATAATCCTTCCTAAGTGGAAGGATTATCAGTATTAATATTACTGTATCTGTAATTTTAAGTAATACTATTTGCCAGTGTCACGGATTTTCTACAAAAAGATAAATACTAACAACTGTGCACCAAACCTACCAAAAGCAATGCTCAAATAAAATAAATCACAGTTTAAATTGGATAAGGACAGTATATTTTAGCGATGCCAATAGGATTCCCACTTTAGAGAGTCCATAAGTGACATTGATGAAGGTTCGTAATGGGCAATACATCAATTTGTATTTTATTCTTCAGTTTGTAAAAGGAGTTTCTTGACAGCTCTTCTTGCCTGCTATATGCCGTTCATTTGGCATGTGGCAGTAAATGTTTTAATTATAAAGGGAAAACGGCGTGTTGATAGAACGAACGACTGCGGAAGAGTTGCTCTACATCTGGCAGGGGACAGGACAAGCTTTACGAGAGCCATCTGACGTTCATAAGTGTACATTATGTTACCTATATGAATAAATGATTTTTTGATTTGATTTGATTTGAATCCAGTCCAGTCCAGTAATGGCGAGACACCAAAAGAAAAACTAAACCTAAATTTACATTTTATTTTTTTATGTTGACGTTCATAAGTGTAATAATAATAAATTAAATGACTTTACAAAACAATCCCTCAATCTATCTCCTATATCATTTTGTATGTATAATGTCATCAAAATAAATCTAAATCACTCTCTGATGAGGTTTAAGTTAAATTTAAGGGTTTAAATGACGGGGAGTAAATTTGTTTCATACTAAAATGCAAGAGGGATCTATTTTAGAAACTTCTATGTCAGTAACGACTAAGATGAAGAGAGTAAAATAATAAGTATTATTACGGCCGATGTAAGTTTTGATGTAAAATACCGCAGCTCGTATTGTCAAAAGGCTCGAAGTGCGGTGGCAGTCTTTTAAGAATTGGTACGCTCTTTTCTTGAATCAACTTAGTTCGAAAATACTTCAGCGGGAAGCTGGCTCCACACAGTGGTCCAGCGCGGCAAAAACTCTCTTGAAAAACGCTTAGTTCTAAAAAAATCTATCCGTCGGGAGCTGTGACTTCAACAACTGGCGGAAGGCGATGCTGATACCATGTCCTGCTTCGGGGGATTGCTGGTGGCGCCGAGAGGTTTAAGTGGATATGCATGTATAAATTACAAAATAATAATTTAAAGAAAGCTATTGCATAACATCCAAGCAAAATATTACGGCACCCCACATTCGTTACGTATTCGTTATAACGAGTAACGGAATAGAAATCAATATCCGTTTTTTAAATTAAATCAGGGATATGCTTCCGATTGAGGAGCGAAGTCAGGGCACGTCGTTTTGCGGAACACATGTTGTATAAGCCCGGTGGTGACCACACTTTAATGTAAATCTAGATACTTTTTTAAGGGGAATCAACATTATTAATTATCAAACATTTTTATTAAGTAGAGAATATCTTTGATTTATTTTTGAATATTTTTTTTGTTTAGCATACGGAGGTATATTAAATACTTATATATATGGGTATATATAAGTAATCTATTTAATTTTTAATACACAAAGCTTATGTTTATACATTAATTAAGGCTTTTAAGTTGTATACAACTGAAAGGGAGGTCACCCCATCGAACCAGCGGTATCACGAGTATGACGTCCCATCCGGTTTGTGCGCGTGCTCACTGTCTATGATCAACAGGTGACCATAATGAAGCTAATTTAAGTTAACAAACATATATTAAGAGATACAATCAGTGTTAGTTAAAATTAGTATTTTACGTTAAATAATTTAGTTACCTAAACTGATAAGATTAAAAAAACACACACAATATCATAAATTATAAGGGATGCAACGGGCGACCATATCGCTAACAAGCGATCTCTTCCAGGCAACCTTAGTATTTGTCGTTATTAAGAGTGTGTGTTGTGATGCTATGAAGTGTCAATTGATTTCGACGCTTTAGAGACTTTGTCATTAAATCAAGTGAGTTTACACTGCATAATTAAAAATATGTTGCGAAGCGCAAAATTCGAGTACATAATTCAAAGAATTATGTATGTCCTTGAACTCTAAAGAAGGTTCTAATGGAGAGAATTAAAAAAAACTTAAGTATGTACTAAGGTTTTTAATTCAGGAAAGCGAACAGTCGTAGGGTAGTATAGCAAAACATTCCATATGTTGGTATGTAGCTACTAAATTAAGGTGAAACACAATTCGCATTGGCAATTTAAAAAAATATCGTCATAAATACAACTAAACACTAAACAATAGGCTCGTGACAGACAAATAAATTCAAAACCAACAATGCAAAGTCGTAAAAACTCAATTCAAGAGTAAAACGGGTCAATTCATTTAAAACATAATAGAACCACAATCTCAACGCAATACGTGGCCGTGAAACGTGTAATTTATGTTAATAAATAAGTGAAAATAAAGAGCACAATATGCAGCCCGCAAACGCATAGAAGACAAAAATTTTTGAGGCATATGTCATTAATAGTGGTTTACCAAATCACAGAAAGCCGGTCGAACTATGACTCGCGCATCTCTATAACGCATATCATTTGTTTGTTCACGCTTTGTTGGTCTGAATTTTAAGTAGTTTGACGTTTGATAACGTGTTGGTTTTCGTTATTATTTACACGTCCGTATTCAATAAAGATCTTCATCGCTTGGCTTTGCTTAGAGTTGAGGTGTCTTTCTGTATCTTAAAAGCATTTACCATTGAAAGTGTTCAGTGGAATTTTTCGGATTAATACTTGCTGAGTCACATCATTAGCTGTCAAGCCAGAATACGAAATTCCACTCATATCACTTCGTCCGTCGTTCCAAAATTGATCACTTTTTAAGGCAGTTTATGCCGTGCAGCACCACTATGTGAAACCAGCTCACTGATGTATTTCCGAACCAATTAGGCTTAGGTTTTTCAAGAAAAGATCGTTATAAGTAATTCTTAAAAGGCCGGCAACGCACTTGCGAGTCCTCTGTATTACTTAACATCAGATGAGCTTGCTGCCCGTTTATCCCGTTATTTATAAAAAAAAATACTTATTTAATTTTTAAAATATTAAGTGCTAGAGTTGAGCTTATAAATATATCGCGCGAGTTATGGCCCTACAGTAGGTATAAAAGGACGTGCGTATACGCACAACGCAAACTGTTTGATTGCCCGGGGTCACGCTAATTGGGCGTACGCTCAACTCTTGACAGGTCATGTCACACCCATTATTTAGGAAATTATTTAATGTGATAAAATATTAAAACATTCACAGCAATTATATCCCTTTATGTATGTGATGTAGATTTCTGCATCTGATTAACAGACTCGTTTGTTTTTTGAATATTTTATGATTTGCATAGAATATACAACAGCCCTATGTGGATCCTGCGTCCAACGTTGCGTTTAGAGGTACTTGACAACTCTATCCAGCCAGCGCAGCCTCGGCCTTAACCTGCCGTGGATGACAGAAAAGGACTTTTGGGTGCTGTTATCTGCGATTTGCTGCAACCACTAGAGTTTGTTGCATTTTATGAATTGGACGATGTTGGCGTCGTCAAGGATGTTAATCATTGTAGCGAATACGTCGAGCAACATCGTTGGTAACAGTGGCAATATAATATAATAATATATATGCGTATAACAAAATTCATTGGTACATAACATAACAATGTTATAACCGCTCTTTCAGTGCCTAGTTCATGATCTTTCCTTTCAGAACACGTAGAATATTCATTCTACTCGTAGGAGCAAAGTATCAAAGCGTTTCATAGCAATTTCTTTGGCGTCTGCGACACATCATTAGCGCCGCGGGTCGTGCGAACGCTTTTTGTTCCTTACATTAGAGGCTCATTCTACACGAGGATCAGTATATGGAGTACAAATAGATGATTGCTACTACAGAGAAGTCTTGAAGTTCAAGAGTGCTATACACGTTGCATAAATATTTTTTTGGTTGAATGTGCCGTGCAAAAAATCGTTTTTCCATTATCAAAACATATACATTTCGTAATCCTGCAGCTAACACAAATTTTATATAATTAAAAAAATAATTTAACTAAAGATAAACCAATATACATAATATATACAAACAGTTACGAAAGAAAAAATCAATTAAATTTATTAAATATACAATAATATATATATTTCACTAGGGTAGCTCAAAAAATCATGTTTTAATATTGGTCGTCGTTTATCCGGGCTGCGAGATACTGAAACAACTGCGTTTTTTTTTCATAGTTGGTGTTGACGTGAGAAACGTGAAACAAAGCACCATTACGATCTGCAATGAATTAATTATATAAGGAGACATTTATCAATTAAATTTGGTATAGGGGAGAGCCAGCCGTGGTATCCATTAAAAATATTATCAAATATTCGCAGTTAGGGGCCGCAGTCTGGCAAGTTCCAATGTTAATCGTTATAAAGCCTCTAAGGGCCGCTTCTAACCTATCAAGCAACCCACCATTCGTGTAAATAATTTCTTAGTGTAAGTAAGAATAGAATGAAGGAGAAAATAATATGGTATGTCTTTAGTATTATTGGTGTAGTGGTTTTAACGTACGAATCTCATCCCTTTAAGGGAAGAAAACACCGCGTGGAATCCGGCCTTAGATCTAAAAAGTCGACGGTGTGTGTCAAGGACAGAAGGTTGATCACCTACTTATCTATTAGAAATGATCAAAAAACAGATACAGAAATCTGAGGTCCACCTTTTGACTTGACTTTTTCCTACTACGCCTAAATAGGCTATTTGACAGGATGAGAAATAAAAAGTTATGGGGCGTTATCTGTATAAAACATGATATATAAAGCATAATAGAGTAAAATATGATCAACAATTTATCCAAAAATCCATAATTTAAAAATAAATTTTTTTTAACGTCAATTATGTGACAAAACGATCACAGCTTAGTCAAATCAACGATTGTTTGTTATTAATGAAATATTATTCATTTAACTAAACATGATAAACACTATTTATAATTTTCTTAACCTACACAGTAATAATTAATGTCAATAATTATAATTGGTTTTGGAGTTTAGTTTCGTCAAATTCAATGAATATTTTGTCTAGTAAAGATCTCGTACATTTGATTACCAAATATTTTTCAAATGTACGCACTAAGAATAACTCTTAATAGAGATTAGACACTGTAAGTAGTGTTATTAGACACTTACTTATGTTAAATATCCTTATTAGTAAATATAAACTTAAATTGATAATTTATTTTAAGTTAGGCTATGTCTTGGACCACATAATTGAGGGGTGTTGGGCTTGGGACGGCTTTCGCACGGTCCTTGCTGATAATATTGTTGGCAATCTGTTAGAAGATAGCAATGACGGTCCCTGGAATACCTACAAGGATTTTTGTGAGGCCATGATAAAGCAGAAAGGGAATGCGATTCAGTTGCTCCGCCGAATAGTAAACGACGACTGGGGCAGTGATGCCTGGTTTTCGCACTGCAGAAAGAGTTTGGAGATTTATGCGTGGAAGAACTCACAGTATTATTGTGTCATTTGCATTTTGCGGGGCTAAGTTTAGCGTTTAGGGTTGTAAATATCAAGTGTGAGTCCCACATAATCCCTGCTAAAGCAGAATGCCGCAGGGATGTGTTTGACAGCAGTTCCTGACGTAAAAAAAACTATAACTAAATATTCATATAGCTCAAAGTCCGCGCAACTTCTACATTTCACCACGTTTATTGCATGTATAAATTGTGAAAAGACTTTATAAGATCTAATAATAATTTGCATACACGTGGCTGGAAGAAATCAATAAACTGTCATCACTATATGGGTCAGTGAGCAGGGAGCGCGCTTCACTAAGTTAATTATGTAAACTAAACAAAAACTGTGTTACAATAAGACAACAAAGCTTATGGCACAGAATACTAATAAGATATTTAATATTAGTGTTGGCCTGGTTGAAGCAATTCCAATACTCCAATCCCTGGTTGTAGGTTTTCTATGTGCCCATTTAACACTCCCTCGTATTTTGAAGGCATCGTTCGGAAACCGGCCTTGGGTCTAAGGCTGTTTTCCGAACAACGTCAAGTTTTCGAAAAAAGTCAATGGCGGTTATTACGCACGGCTGATAACCTACTATTAAAATGATCAAGAAACAACGAAATCTGAGACCAAAGTTCTGGCACCAGTAGGGGCCAATGGGCAGGAGGCTAATCTGAAGTTATACCCATAGACACTCTATTGCCAAAGGGCTCGCAAGTGTGAAACCGGCCTTCTAAGAAATTGGGACTTATTACAGAACAATGACTAATAGGTGGTTTGATTATTATATACATAAACTTGTAAGAGCCGCAAAACAATATGAATTTGTATGTAACATATTAAATACAAAAATAAGAAAGATATTTAAATTCGCTAACATATAACAATGAAACGGACGTTAACAATTACGTACTATTAGCCTTAATTAATATCTACGTCAATATAAACCATATCAAATTCTAGCACATTTGAACGAATTCGTAAACTCTCATAATGTAATCCTATTTTACATAGCATATACTTTGATAGAAAGAGACAACACGCTATTTAGCAGCTACATTTCAGGCTCGTCATGGACCGTCCATGAGTAGTATTAATCTTTAATTACGTATACGTACGTACGTACGTAAAAGAAATATGACTTATTGACTGTGAAACTCTTTTTATAGGTTATGTCTGTTTGCTAAATGCCTTAAATAATAGGCGACAAATATAGACGTATAGCGCCAATTAACCAGCGGCGCCTTCTTAGATCTCGGCCTTAGATTTCTGTATCTGTTTCATGATCATTTGTCAATCTAATAGGCAAATATGTGATCAGTCTGTGGCTGACACTCGCTGTCAACTTTTTGAGTTTGTAAGCCGGTTCCTCACGATGTTTTCCTCCACCGTTTGCGCGAATGTTAAATGCGCACATACACAGAAATACCATTGGTTCACAGCCGGGGGTTGTACCTACGACCTCAGAGATGATAGTCGCTCGATGAAGCCACTAAGCCAATACGGGTCACTGCTTTTTCATAAAAACTGAATTCAATGCAGTTTGAAGTCCGTATCGATTAGCATTTTATTCGATGTCTTAGTGCCCCTGACTTCGATCTAAAACTGACAGTCAGCAAACCATAGCAGCTGACTGTACGTCGTGAACCTACCAACCAATGTTTTTCACTTGACATAATAATTTATATATATATCTAATGTGTGTAGTTTAACTGCTGTACCCACCGTTTCTGACAAAATGTGTAAGTTCTAGAAGGTTCGAGGATCGTTTAGATTAATAATGATGTTTTTTTTTGTATTCAAGACATGTCACACGTTCTCTGTCGGGTCCACTAGAATTAAAAAGTTTCGTTTATGTGGTCAAAGTAAACTTCTAGTATTACGCGTTTTCTTTATCTTTCATTGGTTTCTCTTCATTACTGAAGGTAAACCGTCAGTCTTATGAAGCGTGCCTTGTGTGCCAGACGCAGCAACTCTTGCGCAGTCGCAATACCCGTCCACTCCCTTACGTTACCAAGATCATTTATTCTACCTACATGCCGTCTACCCTGGACTTTACCCATTATTTGGTGAAAGCACCAAGTCATTGTTTAGACGCGCGGCATCCAAAATTAAACTAGCCATTATGATCGCCAACCTTCGCAAGTAGATGACACTATAAGAAGAAGTTACTCTTGTAGGTACGAATGTCCAACACAACTTCATCGACACAAAATATTAAAAAAAAAAACTATCAGATTTTCAATGAGGAAAAGGAAACTCGTAAATTGCCGGCGCCGCTAACTAGCGCCCAGCGTGGGGCAAATCCCGGAGCAATTTTCCATTTCAACCCCCTTATCAGGCAACAGACGCATTACTGCTAATACATTTAAAGCTTAATATCCTTTGAATTAATTGGACAGCGTGCTTTGAACCTAATTGCGATTCAATAGAGTTTATTTTTGAATGTTTTAGGGTTGCATTCATAAAAAAGCGACGCATGTAATTCACAGGGCGAGGAAATCTCTGCAAGTGCTTTCAAGGGTTAGGTAAACGTTCAAAAATGTATTTAATTTTAATTTTTGTATGCTTAGCAGTAATTAAACGATTTCTGTTTTGACAGACTCACAAAAACTACATGAGAATTATACAATTTATTAAAATGATACTATACAAAAATCAAAATCATTAAAATGTAAATTTAAAAAATGTATTAATCGAGTAACTTTAAATATTTATATATTTAAAATACTGATTATATTTAGGAGTTGCGACTGTTAACTAAATCATACCAATATAATTTAAAATATTAGCTGTGGTTTAACCCGCATAAATTCGGCCGTAGCCCAATGTTTCATGGTATAAATCTTTTATCGGTAAATAGACTTTAAAATGAAAATATTTTTTGATATTTCTTCATATTATTGTATCACGGTTTTGTAGATATGGATGTCTTCTATAAAACTGTCATCCAATACTTTCCTCAATTGTCAATAATTTCTGCATGTACGCGCTTTAGAAATTTTCAAATAACAACTTAGGTACACTAACGTCATACAGGTCCATTTTTTTTAATTTTCTGTAGCCTGAAATGGTGAAAAAAAAATCGAAATCGGTCCAGTAGTTTCGGAGTCAATGCAAACAATTAAATCTTTCTCTTTATAATATAAGTATAGACATTCAAATATTACTTTCAAAGTATTATACTGATTTATTATTCTTACCAAAACAACAAACTTCCGATCATAACTTATGGATTTGGCGTGTTTAAAAATAAGTTTGCCAACTTTCATACATTTTGGTAAATTTTAAATCACAGCGACTACTATATAATAATGTTTATTCGTATGAAAATGCGTCACCCTTAAGATGTCATGGCTGTATGAAGTAGAAAACCCCATTGTTTTTTATAAACGTTTCTAAAAAGGCGAATTAAAGTGTAAGACAACCACGCTTACATAGTCTATAATGGAATGAATAATCTTAAACTTAACAACCTTCTATTTTATGAGTAGCTTAGTGGTGTTCCAGACGATGAGGCCTATCTATATGTATAAAAATGAATCCCTATTTCCCTGGGTCACGGCATCACACGTGAACGGCTGGACCGATTTCGCTTATTCTTTTTTTGTTATTGTCAGGAAAAGGTTATTATGATAAAAAAATAAGGAAATTGCGCAGAAAATTAGAAAAATTTAAGAAGGCTTCACTACCATATTAAGTAATTACAGACGATACGATAGCAAAATTATGGTGTCTTTTATACCTTTATTGAAATATTATTACATTGCATTACATCTTTATATAAGCTGCTGGCTATGCGTTTGCTAATTGTTTGAAATATCAGGCAGGATGTCTGTCGGTTCCGCTAGTTTTAAATAAAGAACAGGTCGTTTAAGATTTCTATCATTACTTAAACTTTGAATAAAATCCATTCATAACAGGTACATATGTATTTAGCAGGGACATGACATGACAAATTTTTCAACACCCCTGTTTTATTTCGGAAGAGAGGAGGTAATATTAATAGTTTGAAGTCGATAAGTAATTTGTTTAATGTAAGTTTAGGTTGGGTCAGTTCTCCTAATCGAAGCGATTTTGTTTAAATACAAAGTCATGAATTCAGTTTTAATGAGTACATGTAGTTAGGTGCGTTTCACGAAGTCCTGAAAATGCACTGATATTTTGGGATTCGATTTGGGAGTCATGGAGATAATGATGCGATGGAGACTCAGTGTGGATGGCCCTGCCTCATATAGGGGCTGTTGCATTACTTCAAGTCATAAAAGAGTCATAGAGATGGTGAAAATTATAATAATTATTATTATCATCATCCCTATTAACACTTAGCTATAGTAGACGTTGTATATTACCGCTGACGTGACAACGTCTTATAATTCGATAGAGCCGGCTGCACATACGAGAAAACATGACGTATGCGGCGTTACCTCGCTCTGAAGCGTTCCATTTAATGGTTGAAGTTGCACGCAAGCGATACGAACTATACTTACGTATAATGTTTTCTTTTCTCACTATCCTAGATTATGTGATTCCATAAAGTATCAGTTTACAGAAAATTAAACATGAATTGTTTTTAACAGCCAATATACCGTATGCCCAGTAGCAATATCACTTCCGGCTCATTTCGATTATTCAAATCCCTTTATGGGCTGGGGCAAGTCTGGCTCTGACAAATGGTTGAGGGTGGCTAACAGTAGGGGTGAGGCTCGAGCCAATACTTATTTGTCAATACTTCAATGTGATTCAGTAAAACGGAATCAAAATTTTTAAGATCATTTTATTGAATATATAGGTTTTATTTATTTATTAAAACTTCGTTACATAATTAAATGAAAAGGAGGGCAACTGGCGGCCTTATCGCTTTCGAGCGATCTCTTTCTAGAAGCCACTGTAAGTAAAGAAAAAAAATATAGTTTTAATCAATGGATACGCGATTTAAGATAAAGATTTCTCGTGTCCCCACTGTTATACTCTAAACTTTAAAAAATACTTTTTGACGTTTCTTGGTTTTTTTTAATTATTAACAAAGGCTACACTAACCCGTAAACGTCGAGGCTTTTTAACTTCTTGATACCACGGGCCTAGAGAACATTGAAAAGGACTAAACCATTCGAATTAGTGAATTACTATGAGTGCACGTTAGTCTTGAGAGCTAAACAGTGGTATGTGGATAAAAGATTACACAAGAATAGTGTGTTCCACATAAATTTCTTATGTTAAATATCCTTTTTAGTAAATAAGACTTAAATTAATTATTTGACTTATGTTAAACAAGAGTAAAAAATCACGTTTCTTCGCGCAAAGTCGCCACAAATATTCAGTGATAGAGTTCTAGACCTATCATTATAGTTTTACTCGCTATAATAATTATATAAAAACCATACCCCGGTAATATTCCAACGCTACCAAATCGGGAAAACAATGAGCCAACGGGACATAATACCACAGATAACTGGGATCCGACTTGGGCTGGTAAGTTTCCAATCAGAGATTTTTCACTGAAGTATCATTTATCTATTAACGATCTTGTTACAGGAACATCAAAAATTCATGAAATATGGATGCCATCAAAAACATAACTTCTAAAAAAAAGCCTCGCAACGCAGTTCATCTATCGTAAAAAGTTGTGAGATCCATATCATATCAAGTTGGTTGAATTCCATCGATAGTTAAAGGACCTTTTGTCTTAGTAATTACGTAATAAGCTAAACAACGAGATCTTATAATGACCATGTCAATATTACAAATTTATGTATTAAATAAATAAATTGACTTGGCCATCGCATGTAAACACAATGCATCTCACAAGAAATACATGATATATTAAAATAGATTGTTTAGTGCAATTGATTTCAATTTAATACATCAAAAGTTTTTGATAACAAGATTCAGGTTTCAAATTTTATTCACAACGAAGTTATAGGAGGTCGAAATTGGCCTGAACTATTTCGAGAAAAGTACCACCATGGCTGACCTGGCGGGCGACCTCCCGTACCTCCAGATTCAAATTGTAGGAACTGAAACCGAAACACAAACGAAAACATATAATATATGTTCATAGTACACCATGCTCCTGCTAATGGAGGACAAATCTTTGTTTTTAATTTATTTTATTATTCTTTATTACTCAGGATGTCATATGGAACATGGCGTAATGGTTGCAGCTCCTTACAAACGTTGTGTAAAAGAAAAACTTGTCGATTAAAAACAGTGGCGGAGAGTTTATTGCCAGTTCTTCTCTTCCGTTCCGGTTAATGTAAAATTAGAAGCATTTAATTTATATTTATTTTTTTTTGACGTTCATAAGTGTACATTATGTTACCTATATGAATAAACGATTTTTGATTTGATTTGATTTGATCAGCTCCTTGTCTGTGAGAGTCAGGTAGATACAAAAATGTCTGCCCATACGCAAAGCTTTTACGTATCCCCTAAAAATAATATAGTAATAGATTAAATGTATTAAGAAAGGAATACAGAGTTCCTTGTTCTTGATATCAAAATAAACAGCGTTTCACATCGTAAGGAATCGTGAAATGGCCTGAATTCTGAGCAATGTGAATGCGCTTGGAATTTAGAGTATTTTTTAATTTCTAAGTAACAGTATTTGTTCGCAACGCGGAAATAAATATTTATATACCCAATATGAAATTTCTAACTGCTATTTTGTTATTATTTGAATATTAATCTGTATTTATTAAAAGTCCAATGGCGTTACTATTTTCGCCTTTCGGCCTTCTTTAAAGATTTTTTGTTTTCTTTTACTAAGTGCCATACATATTTATAAATATACTAGCTAACCTAGCCTACCTTTTTAGTTCATATCAACATGGAACGTTTTGCTATGCTGCCCCAGAGACTGTTCAGTTTTCTGGAATGAAAGCTTTTTAAGTTTTTCTGTGATTTTTCTCTATATAAACCTAAGAGTTCAAGTTATAAGTTTTTAACTAACAAACAAAAAAATATCGGTTAATCAACATAAAATACAGGGTTGATGAAAAATAAGGGTTGTATGTATTTTTGAATGCTGTATCATCTTTTTTGTCTAAAAACTAATATATTGTGTGGACACTCCCTATCACCTAGGGGTTGGAAAGATAGATATTCGATTCTCAGGCTTACTGAAAATGCATAAAAAATTTCATAAGAATCGGTCGAGTCGTTTAGGACGAGTATAGCAACGAATGAACGACAGGAGAATTTTATATATATATCAAATGTACGAGGTGTTCGAATCAGCTAACATTATGGTATTAAGACTGTGATAATATTGATTTAATAAACAGAGACCACACTTCATTACATAATATAAACTTCATACACAATTGTTAGACACGCTTTACAAATTAACAAAGGACCAGGAACTATTGTAACGAGTTTAACGAAGAGTTGACTGACACGTATTACGGAAGAGATATAGGAACCGTGCCCTTAATATACTTATAGTACAATAGCATTAGAAACCGGATATAACCGCCACCGGATACCAAAAGTAAATATAAAAAATAAATCATCCAACAAATCTGTCATTAATAAGTTTAACAGAAATTAGTATGATATAAATTGACCGCGGCAACTGTTGCTTTACTTAGCTGAACTGTGTAGTCGTGTAGGCATTTTTCTATAATATTGTAATGATGAAGGGGACTAAACCTGCCCGTAGGCTACGAACTCAGATGCCATACTTATTAGTTGTGGAGGTAGATTCAATAATATACGAGATAATATTTTTATACGATATCATGATTCAGAGATAAATCTTTTAAATGTTCGGTTTAAAACTATGTTCGGTTAGGATGCACTATAATTCTGACTAGGCAGAAATTACCACATATATAGTATTACACCAAATATGTTTATGAATTACATTACTATGTAAATGAATAAATAATGAACTACTGATAAAAAGAAGATATCTTTCATTCATAATTTACTGTTAAACTACCAAAAACAGTAAAAAGTATTAGTAAACATCGATAATACACCAAAAATGTATTCATTATTATCTCAGTCAATATATAATACGAAAAAGTGTTTAAACCTTACCTTTCTACTCTTTGGTATCTGAAACAAAAATATTTTTTCGTTAAAAACAGCGTATGCAATAAAAATAAGTATTTACCAAAAAATCAAGTCGAATTACCAAATAAAAACCTCCTTATTTGAAGCCAAAAAAGGGGGAAATTCTATCAAATTGTCGCTGCGAGCTCAGTTAAAAATACCAACGACCAAACATTTGGCAGCTATATCAATAATATAATTAAACATCACAACTTAAATTCACTTGTATTCTAGTGAGCTACACATACAAAAATCTAGTAAAACACTGATCACGCAAAATGCCCCACAGCTCACAACCCTTGTTAAACTCCTGTAATAAAATTACAGCCTTATCTCTTCAGCTATAAGGACTCTTTTAACACATCCCTGGTGACCCCAAATTCGTTAAGCACTTGTAGCGCACAATTTCGGTGCACTGATCAATACAATCATTCTTATACCACAGAATATTATTTGTATTAAACTAGACTTGTTTCGTCTGCAACTGTTTTAATACAGAATATCATCTGACTAGTAAAAGTTAGGATACTACCAATACTAGACAGCTATTGATATATTTTATCATCGAGGCATCATGTAGATGTCGAATTTAAATAGATATAAACTATTAGGCCCTATTTTATTGGTTTAGGCATAAAACCATAACACACAGATAGAGTTACTTATGATAAATAATATTATATTTTTATTGATGAGTACCACGTCATTCCATGAGCCAAAACGCCTTTTCTTAAATTGTGTTTCAATTCTAGTTAAATATTGAGTCTGTCATTTGAAAATAGTTTTACATAATAGCCACGCTGTTTAGCATTTCTATGAATTAATAATAAGCCGCAATCAGTGAGTTACTATAATGATATAACTGATCATAGTAGATTAAATACAAAATTCTTTTCTTATAATGTTGAAGGTAATTTGAAAAATTCACTCCACATTTTTCATAAAGAGTTCTAACGCTACGTCGAGAAAACTAAAATGCTTTATAAAATTTTCTGGAACGTGGAACTAGTTTATTTAATAAGGAGCTTATAAACCTATCTAAAGCCATTTCTTGCTCATAATTAAAGGTTTACCTGTGTTTCTATTACAGTATCTCAGTAGCACCGGTACTCAATATAATCGCTGTTTAAAAAAAAACTCGAAAATGCGTTAATAACTTTTTATTTGTATTGAAAAGCATTTTAATAGAATACTTTAGTTTCTTTATATACAAGGAATATGTATGTCCATGGACGGAGGTATGCTTGAGGATACAGAAAGATACATAGAAGGAATAACCTCCTCTTTCAGCTTTTAGATAAAAAAATGGTTAAACATATCCGCAAGTACAACCTCATACATAACAAAAAGTTTGCCTGCACGTATACCAACAGTTTAGTTTGAATTTAAGGTTATTGTTATTATGGTAAAGATCTTTATCATAACACGGTATAGCATCTGAGAGCAGATATCTGAAATGTTTTTTTTAATATTACATTTACCAATTACACTGTAACGATGAGGCAGCTAGTTCACATTTAAATCGTGGTCAAAATATTAAACCGAGCTGACACTATGTCACTAAGTATTTGCCTCCAGAGTCTAGCAACATTTAGGCGTCATAGCCCGGAAACGTTATAAAACCTTAAAAAACTTGTAATAATAGGGATAATGGAGGGAATGGTACTAAAGGGACGCAACCTGATGGACCGACCAGGTATCATGAAACCTAGGCACTAAGGTGGCTGACTTCAATCACCTAGCTGGAGATCACAAAATTTCAAACGTTCAACATTCATAATTTCACGGAAAAACTTACAAACCACTTTTTTTCGGTACGCAATAGTTACAATATATAACTAATTTATGACTAATATAAGCTAAAACTAAAAATTCATTCTACAAAAATTTCCAAAAAGCCTAAATAAACATATTAAAATGTTATAACAGTGCCATGCTATGTGGCTATTAAAACAGTTTCCAACATTTCCACCGTCGCTTATCGGGAAATCAATAAGCAAGTTCACGGGAAAGGTTCACTGCGACTCAAACAATGCCCAGAGCACATATAAAACCTCTGGGGCTCACAACGGTCAAAAGATTTTATTTATATTGCTCTTAGAATGTATTTTAGTTTCCAATGCTATGGTAGATTGGTATTGGGCTATATAAAGTAGCTATTAAGTGTAAATATAGCAATATTTTGTCCATGATATATTGATAATATGAATATTCTACTATATATTTTATATTAAAACAGAAGGTAAAAAGAAGTAAGCACGTCGAATGGATAATCTTTTAAGTAAATTAAAAAAAAAATTACAATGAGCAATTTAGTAAAAGAATGATTACAAAGATTACTTTGATTATATACATATATTTAATCTATTTATTAAGTGGTCCTACCTATAAAGCTGTTGTAGCTATTTAGTAAGTGTAACTTACACTTGTAAGTAGTAACAAGTGTATCATACAACGGCTTTAATATACAACGGAAAAGGTTTAATAAATATCCTTACCACCGCAACTTCCCACAAAACTCAATAGCAAGTAGGGAGTATTGTAAATGTAGATAACATGTGCTCGGGTAATAAAGGCCCTAATAAATACGATGTCATGAGACATCGTAAATGAACTCGTAAATGGGGTTTTCGGCAACACTTTTTATGTGTGTGAGACCTAGACCGTTAATTTGAAATGAAAAAAATCCCTAACAGTTTTTACCGTATAGAAAAATAATGACCTAAATGGGATGATACATCTCTAGTGAGTATAATAGATGTAAGATGGACAAATATATTTTGAAGATTTTGTTTCTCCACGTATACATTTAAAATTAAATGTTTAAATACCGAATTCTAGTAAGTATACTTCAACAGAGTATCGATTCTTAAAAGACCGCATACGCAATCGCTACATTAAAGTGAGCCTTCGGCCTATGCCCCATGTTACATTAAACGTCGTCATCAAACGTCTGGGGAAATTTATATGGATAAATATAATTGATAATTAAATTTAATACTTGTACTAATACTTTAATACGTATCAACGTGTAGGTTCTTGTGTACGACTGCTGTACTTACTTGAGAAAATCCCTGGAATTTCTAGGAGTTACCCCGCTCAGCTGGAATGTAGCCGCATTTTAGGGCTACTTTAAATAGATGTTATAAGTAAATGTATGTATAAGCTTTAATTAAAGAATAATTTTTCACGTTTATATTTGCAAATAACCGTGACTGATTAAAGAGCAAAACAAACATTACTTAAAGTTTGCTAATTAGGAGTTAATAATTAATCATATGTTTTATACTTGATTGGACCAGAACTAAGCCGAACATAGATTTATTACATTTATAAAACTTCAAAGGGACAAGTAAGAAAGTACTGAAATATTGACAGCATTAATTGTACATAGTAATAGTTGTCGATAGTCTGCGTCCTCCAAGATACTGTAAGCCAATATGACATTGTGTAATAGGATGCCAATGGCCTTATGTTGCAATATTTCGCCCACATTGCTCGAAAACCTCATGAAAAACTTGAAGTACCGGACACATAGAGGAAAAGAGTCTCAAAACTGGGCATCTGACGCCATTTACCAAGCGCTCTGACACTTGGTAAAAAGCAGCAGTGTGCACAACGAATTCGGGATCATGAGAAGGCTCGCAGTGCAATCAGTGAGAAAGTAAATGAAGCAGGAGGACTTAAAGTTTTAATAAGCATTAATTAAAGTACAGATAAAGTTTGTATTGTACAAAATATATCTCTTAAATTCATACAAAAACATTCAACCGAACTGTTGTGGCACTCGCCTACAAAACGGAATGTTGAAAACAAAAGTTTTAAGAGCAATTTGAGCTGAAAAATAGCGTAACAAGATTCTAGTTTTGCGGTAATCTAGCGGTTATCTTGCGGATTATACTTACGATCTAGGTTAATGGTACACAACTTCAATTATCACTTGAAGGTTAAATGCATTTTGCAATTAAATAAAAACTCTAAAACTGACAGAATTCTTAGTATTTCATGTGTTATATATAAAAACATGTTTACCTTGTCCTATCTTTTTGTGAGTAGAACAGAGCAATGCTATGGAGACGTCCAAACAAAAGATGAGGACGACAATCTAGGACGATTCTCGGGATAGAAGACTCGGAGTAAATAGGAAAACATATGCCCATCTCCTTCCGCCTCTGTAGTGTATATCGCACTGGGTTAGAGCTTCATACATATGCCACTGGGGCCCTGGAAACTCTTTAACGCGACTTTATAGGATTTACCCGAGATGGTTAGTGTAGTGTGTGTGGGTGGGAGTGTAGTGTAGTTAGTTTAGTGATTCCAGGCATTGTGAGTGTCCATGGGCGGCAGTATTACTTAACATCAGGTAAGTGCCCGTTTGCCTCATTTAAAAAAACATGTGGCACTCGGGGACTGCTGCCGTAAAGCAATTGAGTAGCATTTTTTATCCACTTATGCAATTATAAATATTTATTTATACAGTATTTTTTTCTTTGATATTAATTCAATCTACCACTCTAACAGACTAAGACACCTATATCGTCTGTCTCACTCTAAAGCGGCTGCACCAGCCGCCGTTAACATACGTCACCGATTTCGTCGGAGTGATGTGAATACGCAGTATACCTTCTACCCACTCTAAAGGACCTGTGCTACGTCACCGAACATACCAGACCGATGTGAGACGCAGTATGCGATCTGTCCCACTCTAACGCCTATTGGTCGCCCCTACATTACGTCATCGTGTGTTAGGTTTTATTTTCGTTACGTAAATTTCTTGATTCGGTAGCCGCGCTCGAAGCCCGCGGTAGAATCCATGCAATATCTAAATTTAAAAAAATCGCGTCAAAATTATACCAAAGTATTGTGTATTGAATCATCCAATAATAATTATAAAGATTCTGTCGGGCTAATAATATTTTAGTATGACAGATAACATATAACTTATAATTTCCTGGTAATTTATCTACATATTCCCTGACAATGCGAATGGTATAACTCAATACCGGTTTAAAATCTCACTAAAAGTCATGTGTTAAGACATATGTTTGTGAACAGATGTGAAACAGAATATAAGATTACTAGGTGATTTTAAGGAATACCATAAGGAGAATTTAAGATAATGACATCAATTCCCAACTAATAATAAACTATAAACAATACGTAATTAATGGAAAATAAAATGGTGTATTTGTCTTTATAGTGATCAACCTTTCATGCCTCCAAACATAAAATTTAAATTAACTCTTACTTGTATGCAAAATGCTTTCTCCTAAAATATATTGCTTAGACTTTCGACTATATTTAAATATTCTACATTACCTTATCATATTAATAAAACCTATCCGAGCATGAGCCGAATAAAGGGAAAATTAATTTTCATTAAATACTGTTACGAAGAAATTCAATTAATCCTATAATCTGAGAGAATCCTCTCCGGTCATATATACAGGGATTACAAATAAGAATTGGGTTAACCAAGAGATTTGGATTAGCGAAATTTATTGGTTTAAATTATAAATCTTTCTCTTAGCTTTCACAAGTTTCTATTGCTATGTATTGTATAACTATTATTAGATAGAGCTCGAATATTAAGTATCGTTTGACATTTCATATTTACGCACTGTACATATACATCTAGTATATATATATCTTGAGCACTGTTGGTTTAGTGGCTCATCCCTGAGGTCGTAGGTGCGGTACCCAACTGTGCACTTAAGATATGTATGTTATGATATGTACGTGATGTATATGAGAACGATTGTACCACCTTACACACTTTTGTCCCAAATTCTTGCGATAAATTATTGTTATTATTATTATAGAGGACTTTATTTCTATGTGTGCATTTAACATCGTGAGGAAACTGGCTTGCTATAGAACCGTAAAGTTGACGGCGTGTGTCAGGCACAGGAGACTGATAACTTACTTGCCTATTAGATTGACAAATGATGAAAGACATACCAAAATCTGAGGGCCACACCTAAATGGTAACGTAGCTGATTTACATGCCAAATAGATATTCTGTTTGTCATACCATACAATACCCATTAATTAACATAAAGTCTCCTATCTCCTATAGAGAGAGTCAGTTCTTCTTGCCATCTTTACACCTTTGATTTGCGAACTGGCAGTAATGTAACTTTAAAATCAATTTAACATATTTTCTGTTGTCGTTCATAAGTGTACTTGGATACCTATATGAATAAAGTTATTTTCAGTTTGAGTTTAAGTCAATGATATTCAATCTTTGTAAAAGGCTTTCTTACAGGTTATTTGCACCTTTTTTTTTATTCGAATTGGGAATGCATTTGCGCATCCCCTGCCCTAGAAAGTTGCAGGGGTATGTGGGACTCGACCCACACCAAAATGTCTGCTATTCAGAGACTGGGTGAACAATACCCACTAAAAACACCTCGACAAATACCTACAAAGCCGCGTTACAGGCTCCGGGGTCGCTATCGCATTCTACCGGGACCTCAACGGCATATTACACTCAAAAAGCTAGGTTATTTGCCCTATGGAACTACTAGATAATATTACCAGTGCAATTTTAAAGATTATTTGTCTTCGTAGGCTTCATTACTTAAATTTGTGCCTGTCTTAATAAGCCCTATGCGATAGGCCACTTGGTGCTTCCACATCACTCTATTCTCAGCTTGTTTCAGGGCATTAGAGATGATACCCATAATTGTTTTAATTCCGGCAGACCAACGGGTAGGCGATCGACTCCGTCTCCTGCCATACTTTATTCATTCCTACCTACCATTGCCAGTTGATCGAGACTCTCTTGGTAATATGGCCAAAGTAGCTAAGCACCTGTGTGTAAATGATGATTGACAGTGTTGTGGTGATCTTCAGACCAAGTAAAGATCAACTTAGAATGGACTTATCGTTTATTTTTGCAGTTCATGGTATTTCTAAAATTTACCTCCAACATCACATATTGAATGCCTCTTTCTTCTCTATCTATCTACTTAATTCACAGATAAGGGTTTATACAACTTAAAACAAACCAGTTTAGTTAGTATCTGTTATGAGAGAATTTTTAGTGTTACTATAAATGTTAGCTTTATAAGTAAAACAAACAAAACTTCACAATTTTAAGGAACTCGGAAGTTGTCGGACAGAAAAGAATCGATAGTGCGGTATCGCCTTGTTAGGAAACTGGGCTATTTTACGAACGATAAGGAAAAATTGTCACCAGCAAAGAGCTAGTGTTCAACTTGCTTGTTATTTAGAATAGATTTTTATTTAACATAAACACCTATAAAGAGACTTATAAAATATTCTCAAACTAAACTTAGTTTTGCACTCAAGGAAGTAAGTAGTTGCTCATACCAAAATTAAGTATGTCAGGTCAAAAGCAAACGAATTACTTACACTGATCGGACGTATAAGTACTTGCAAAAACATTAAAATCTACACAATTTAACAGTTATTAATGTGACAATTACCTAATTTTTAAACCTTAATAACTAGGGAAGACTCATTTTCGAAGACATATTTATAGTATATATATATATAGATATATATTAAAACGTCGCCTCAGTCTGGCTGGGCAAACGTTCACAATTCAATGGATTCCCTGCAGGTGAGGAAACAGTCATCTCGACCAAAGCACAAAGGATCTTCTTGGAAAAGTTATAATCATTGAAAGATGCAATCTGACCAATGCTTTATATGAAAATCCAGTCAAAATATCATAACTTATGAAAGTCAGTAAAAAGGTTGTCCTAACTAAATGAAATGTTTATTTATTAATTAACACTTCGTTGCATTACAATCTAAAAAAAAATAAACATAATTAAATGAAAAGGAGGGCAACTGGCGGCTGTATCGCTTTCGAGCGATTTCTTCCATGCAACCACTGTGAGTAAAGGAAAAAAAAATATTAAATTACATAAGGAAGGAAGTGCAAAAATTTATATATAATATAAAATATAAATAAGAAGAAAAAAAACTTAACAAAAACAAAAAAAATAAACTAAACTGATACAGAATACATAAAAAAAAACAAAAAATAATAATATGACTTTTAAATTTAAATAATTTAATTTTAAAAGTCATATTTAAACAGGATTAACTTACACTTAACTGAGTCGACTTGTTTATCCTGTCATTAATAATTTTAGTATAGTTGAAAAAAAATCATATAATTTTCTTCATTGAACTTGCTTCAAGATGCCTATGGAGTAATTTTTAAAAGCCGTATAGCCATAAATCCATTTCCTCTATCTGACATCAAAGGACCTTTTATTCTCTAACGGGGTCATCACCCCTGACCCCTGGATAAATACTCGCCGCTCGTGTGACAAATTTAATATAATTCTTAACGATTAAAGAATATGATCTTCAGGAGCTATCTTCATACTGACTATAGATTAAATGTTGTTTGATTATGTTAAATCTTCACAATTTTGTTGAAACGTGTTGGCCCAGTGGCGTCAGCGTGTGACTCGCATCATTGGGGTCGTAGGTTCGATTTCCGGCTGTATACCAATCTACTTTCTTTCTACATACGCATTTCACATTACAGGTGCAGGAGGCTGATCACCTACTTACCTATTAGATTGACAAATGACCATGAATCAGACAGAAATCAAAAATGGTTATATTAATTAATTTTTATTTTTTTATAATTTCTTAGACAACAAATGTTCTTTCTACACTAATATATTATTCTTAGTTGTGTTTGTAAGATATAGAAACAAAAAACTGGAAAGTTATGAATATTATCTACACCATTCGAAAGCAACATTCCCGAATTCATACTGGCTACATTTTTATATTAAAAACAAAAACGTATACAATCAAAATAGAGATAATATTAAATTTGTTTATTTATATATTTTTGGTAAATGAAATCATAATGGACTTTTGAACAAAGGCCACATTACATACATTCCAAGTAACTATATTAATGACGTGAGCTTGATTAACATTAGAACCTTGAACCTGTAATACATCTCCCTCTCTCATACATTAAACTTAATCGTTATGTCCTTCTCCTACATATTGCCGATTGTCTTTGACAGCAAAGCGTTAAAGTGGCACTAATTGTATCAAGCGAGGCTAATATCAATGGAAACTATTTCTAACGCCTCCCCACGATCATGACCATGACACATTATGAACTAGATTTATCGATTATGACCTATATCTTGGATGCTATTTTCTCGTTCCAAATTTAAAAAAACTACTGGAGTGGAATCTTGTCGCACTAAATTATAAAGGTGTGGGTACTTATTACAGTCTTATATTTGTGTAATTATATAGAACTAGCGGAACCGACAGACGTTGTCCTGTCTACACGTCTTTAATTTGAAAATTTCAAACTTTTTTTAATAAGCTAAATTAACATTCTGGACCATTTTGATGAAAATTATTATTCAAATGTTATGACAATATCTAACGATCCAGCACATGGTCTACAATAACACAACTTTTTTTTTAATTTGATCGCAGCGCTAACTGTCGGGATAGACTACAATTAAAATTCGAATATTATTTAAAATTTGACACTGCGATGGTAGCGCCGTCTGTCGCATCTAATGTAAAACATTCCAAAATCAACAACTACTAATAAAATTAAAAAATAATTAAAAAAACATTGTCCAGCGGACAAAATTGTGAATCTAAACCATTCCCAGATCCCCTTGAACACACACAAAAAATTTCGTCAAAATTGGTCCAGTCGTTTGAGAGGAGTTCAGTCACATACACACGCACAGAAGAAATATATATAGATAAAATGTTCTATTATTAACAAAACTACAGACGTTTACCTGCACTTGGTGGAAAGTAAGATACAGACAAAGGTAAGTAAGGCAAGTAGGTCACGGCTGCATTAAAAAAATCAGTTCAATTAAACGGCGTTTTCATCCGTCAAAGAAGTATTTTGTAGTGCTTGAGAATACCAAAGGTATATGTAATTCTCTGAAACATAATACTGTTATAAAATTCCACAAGCATGTTATCATTCAAATCAAACAATCTAAGTGCACACCTGTATTAAGGAAATACATTCAAATAAGGAATTTGAGATAACAATAATCAGATTTCTATGCATCCGAATGTGCATATATATTGTATTGTGTACCTTTAAAGTATACCGTGCACCAAGCTCATATATTTATTTATTTATTGAATTATTTATCAAATATGATACTATTGTATGGATAACTTAGAGGTGCAAGTTTAATACTTGTTTAAACATAAATATTAAAATTTTGATTAAATACTTATTGCTGTTAAACTGTCTATCCTGACCGTTGCCTCCTGTTACATATATAAAAAAACAATACACCAATTGACTATGCCAATTCGTCGACCTCTTCTAAACAAATTTTCCGTTATGAAAGCCAATCGAACAGATTCGTAATGTTTTATAATCAAAACAATCACATCTGTGTAATAAATCACATGTGTGGTCATGAATTGATTAGTCACTGAGAACAAAGAATCCTTCAGTCCTCAATATTTTTTTACTTATATTGAGTTCTCTTGTATACGTAGGCGTGGGAAGGGTTTAACTCAGAATTTTGAATTTCGAATCAAAATCCGGCATTGCATGGAAGTTCCCCATGTCTCATAAAAATACACATTAATATGTTTTTTGTAATTACCGTCAATATTTATAAAATGTACAATAACGCTTTGTTACTATACTAACAAAGACATACATATTTCTGGTACACGGACGATTTTAATTTCATTTGAGATGGAATTAACTAGCCAATGTTATAGTCGCCGAAGCGTAAATCCGTACATACACATATAACCTTAATAATATTATATGTTACACTTTATTCAATTCACCAATTTATTATTCTTAATTCTTTTATCATATTAATTTATGTCTTATAATCCTCATTTTTAATTTTATACAACAACCTATTGTTACTACTACTCAAAAGTAAATTAGCCCAATTAATTTGACTAATATAAAATATACTCTGTCAAATTAGGTTTTAGCTGTGCTGTCCTTGACATGCGTACTGTAGTTACAACAGTCCTTTAAGAAAAATGCGTATCAATTCTTTAAAGGACGATAATACACTCGCGAGCCTACTGGCATTGAGACTGTCCATGGGCGGCGGTATCGCTTAACATCAGATGAGCCTCCTGCCCGCTTGCCTCCTGTTATATAAAAAAATAGATCTAAATCTTAAGGATAGAGTTTTATTTTCTGTATATCTGATAGTGGCTGCTAGAGTTTGTCATATCTTAATTTATACTTCTTATCCGTATAAAGTTAATGCAGATTACCTATAAACCTGTAAACATGAGTGCAACGTCCCCACCCAGCAATGATTCATCTGTTGAGTGCATTCAAAGCGCATAGCACTACCAAATTAGACAACGCGATACAAGTGTCTAAAACGCTTTCGTTTGTTTTGCCATGTGACAGCTTCTTGTATTCCAAATTCAAAATAACATTCACACATTCAAAATAAGGTATTTGAAATAAATATAGTCAAATTTCTATGAAACTGAATGTAGATATTGTATTGTAAACTTGGGGTGTTACAGCGCAGAGGAAACAGTCAAGTAGTTCTGAATTACGTGGCCGTGGTTTCCAAACGAACAGAAAGCCTTGAAGCAGTAAGATCGCTCCGTGGAGCCTGCGGACTGCCCAGGTAAGTACTGAGTACCTGGAAGGAGCTGGGCTGGCTTTTTTAGCCAGTATTTTACGAACAATGGACCAAATGGACGTCTAAGTGCGGAAACTGAGTCCACACTACATAATCCATACATATTGTGTACCTTTAATTCAAGTATAGCTCATACCAAGCTTATATCATTTATTATTTCTGCATAATTTGAATTTGAATCGTGCCAGTTTAATACTTGTATAACGAAAACAACACTGGAATTATTTTGCTTACGGAACTACGTAAAACAAAAAATGTTAAAGTATTTACTTACTACTGTTTTTGTATTTATAACATACGTTACTAAATAGTCTAATAAATTCATAGTATAGTAACATAAAGAAACAACAATTGGACTATGCCAATTAGCTAATTTAAAATTACTTCTAAATTATTCTTCATAACACCTATCTCTCACATACTAAGTAACGATACAAAGCTAGAATAATAAAAATAATCCGACGATTTTAGAACATCGAAATACAAAACGAATGCTGTGGGAGCGACAATCTAAATATGGCTACCAACGGGGAGCGACCAAATCGTTTTGCAAAACGCACCTAAACTGTTTTATTAATGAGAATCACACGTTGAAATTGAGGCTCAATTTAGCTGTCTAACTATAAGTGTTGTCATTGATTTATGAATTATTATTAACTTAGGTTTTCCTTTTTCCACTGAAGTCTATTACTATAAAATTATCTTCCCTTACATTTGAAATTCCCTCATTCTTTCTTATTTTTAATTTCGGTAACAGCTGTTTCTTTTTCTATAAAGTTTATTTTGCTTTCTTTCGTAATTGTTCATATATATAAATTGAGGTAGTTTTTTAATGTTTAATTACCTTATTATTTTCTGCTCCAAACAAATATGACAAGGATCGTTTATTTATTCGTAATGTTATACGAGAGTGGGAAGAGGTTTTAATAGCAATTTAATACAAATCATTTTTATAAATATGTATACTGTCTACAGAAGATTCTAACGATTGTTGTTACGAAATTATTGAAAATCTATCTATCTATAATATATCTAACAATGAAAATTCGTGTATGAGAAACAAGTATTAGTTCTATATTTAAATAAATAATAAACTCCTTCTAATCCAATATTAATTGGTATGATCAATTAATCAGCTGATTGGGTATAACACATTGTAGCTCACGCAATGTGAAGGTCACCTGCGGTAAATACTTTGTGCCTTCGAGTCTTAATTGTCTATTGACACGAATTATTATGAATACTCAGTATGCATTGTTCTAAGATCACTTTGTAACAGTGTTGAATCTCTGAGAGTTAACAAAAACTATTTAATTTTATACATACGCAAAATTATTAATATTAATTTTATGTTACCAGAGCTGTTTGTATGCAAATATGTTAAACAAAAACAAATAAACCAGTGTCCCTGCAATCATTTTAGGTATGGGCCTCAGATTTCTATAATTGTTTCATGACAAGTAGGTGATTCAACCATCTGTGCCTGACACACTCCGTCGACTTTAGGGTCTATGCCGGTTAGGAAACCGGGAGGACACCGTTGAAACGAATGTTAAATATACACAAAGTCTATTGGTGCACAGCCGGGGGTCGAACCGTGGTCGAACCTCACGGATGACAGGTGCACGCTGAAGCCACTAGGCCAACACTGCTCTTAATGATGCAAAGATGAAGTTTTCTTAATATCCGTCTGTAAATTTTTAGATTTTTAATGATTATACCATTTGATATTAATGAAATGAAATATTTAACATGATTTTATTTGTTCTATTGTTTTATATAAGTTTTATGTAATTAAGGATACGAAATTGTAAATGAAATTGGTTTGTGAGCTAATTTCACAGTACTTCACCCCTCTCAATCAATTAAGTTAATGTAAGGAGTGGTCGTTGTTGATTAGGGTTTTGATTTCACTATTTGATTAAATTTTTTAATCAGATTTCACTTCGAAACAAATATTGGACTCGATGTATATTTACCAATATGTATTAAAGACATTAATTAATTTTGTTTTATAATTTACAGATTTATTAACATTAAAATTATACTTTGACTCTTAAGCACTCTTTTGACGGTAAGTTTAAGAATGAATGTCGTGTTCCGAGAACCTTTAAGCTACTTGAATCTAAGTTGAATTTACTTGCGCTAAAATTGTGTCACATTTTCTTTGCGAAAATAAGACAGCTAAAGAACATTAATGTACTTTTGACTTTAAAATACTAGATTACTAGATATAATATATACAATAATTCGCTTCCACTTGCCACAAGATGGCGTTATATCAATTTATTAAGTATTTACTTAAATTAACTGTTGATGATTGCGACAAAGAAATCAAGTAACGTAAATAATAACGTTTTTCAATAGAAATTGATAATTGAATCATATTTTCTCAGAATTATCTTATACTATGTTAAATCATCCATCAACATAGCGATGCTAACTACCAGAGTGGTATTTACTAATTACATTAAAACATTAATTCACGCTCATTACTCAGAAGCAGTGCGTGCTACGTTTACCAAAGAAATGTGTTAATACTAGTGTTTTAAACCTATTAAGATCTCTTTTATGCTCTGAAGAACTATTTTTAAGATTAATAATTTAAATGATACAATACAATTCATGATATTTATTGAAGACCGGTAAACACCTGTTAATTATAGACAAGTAGATGACAAATATTAAAAACAAAATATTTTTTGGCGAATTGACAGCTGAACAGAAAATATATATATAAAAATCAATATGTACGTATATAAAAATCAATTGCAGAATATCTACGTAGCTAAATACTAAAAAAAAGCTAAACACAAGACGGCTGGAACAATGGAAGTAATTTTTAAGACGGTTTTAATGAAGCGAAAAATTTCAAAAATATTATATATATATACTTAGGTTTTTTCGAATAGCATTATATATACCAGCTAAGTAATAAATCATATTCAGCGAATCGCAGCTGCCCGCGCATCGATATATATAATCGAATAAATTAATATTTAGCGGCAATTTATAAATCATATATTTGTAGTTAGAAATTTTGTACTTGCAAGAATAGTCAAGGCAAATGGGTAAAAAGCCTTCCGTGGCATGGGGCTGAGCGATTCAATGCAACAATTATTATTATACGGGGAATCGCACTTAGCGTACTCCAGTTCCTTGGAGATAAAAAATTCTTTTTCCATACACATAATACTAATCTGTTTTATAACTTTATCAAATTCAACCTAAGTTTTAACGCGTCGTCAACTCGGAAAATAACGATAATACTTTTACGCAAATGTAAGTCATTAAAAATGTAAGATTCAATTGCGATGTCAAAGTTTCGTTTCAGAATTTCAGGTCGTAATTTAACTTTTATTAGACCCAAACTCCAGGATATTAAATATTTAATTATTATACTAGTGTTTCAATACTTGGCGACGTGCGTGAATATACAAGGCTGATAACACAGCGAGTTTGTATTTGTGTATTTTTCTTTATATAACAAGGAGGGTCATGTCATAAGTTGCCAGCTTTAAAAAAATGATAAGCTCTTTTCTTGAAGGTCCCTAAGTTGAATTTGTTCGGAAATACTTGAGTGCTTAACTCGGAAATACTTAGTGGCAAATACTGCTTTGCTTGCTCAGTTCTGGTTCTGGTGTATCTCCGACTATTTAATTGATAATCGCTATATGTGAAGTACATCATCCCTTTACTTTCTGTTTTATTTATTTAACTTGTTTGTTTAGTCAACACTCATTATATATAATATGAAAATGTCTTCCAAACATAAGTGTAAAAATCGATGACATAATCTCATCTATCGCTAATTCAAAAACAAGTTCAGATATGTCGGCGTTGTTACAGAAAAAAATAATCTAATCTAAATCTTCCAAACCTTGAATACTAATCAAGAACATTTCTCCCTTACTTCTTGACCATTATGCAAATTCAATTTGTTCGCTCACTTTCGATACTTAATCATGATTTACATTAATATTAATTAACTGTAAATATAATATAGATTAGAATTTAGTAACTAAGGAAAATATTTACTACTAGCATCCCGGCTTTACACTTTAACGTGACCCTTAAACCTTAAAAAATATATCTGGCCTATAGGTTTTTACCGGAAAACCGCAAATTTCGATTAATCAGACAGTGAGACTCGGGATGACTTCTGTTTATACAATATATCAAAAGTAAGCATGTTTTCACTGACTTTTGTACGCAATATGAAGCTATACAACTTTTCTTTGAAACTCATCATCTCTTCTCATCGTTAATGCACCATTCTTAGAAGAGGATTTTCTTTTACTTTGCAAATCCGACGACCAAGAAAAAGTCTTTTCATTTTTCGGGTAGACATTACTAACAAAACACACACACATACACAGAATATCAACAATAAAAACAATATAAAAGGGAGATAGCAATTGCTTTTCCTTTTAAAGAACAAGGTACCCATATACATATATATAATAACTAAACAAAGAAGACATTTGAAGATTTAACAAATATACTTTGAGTCTTAAATAGCGATTTCTTTTTATTATTTTCAAAACAAGACGACAAATGATTAACTAAGGATATATACGGTTATTAAGTTGTCAAAAACATTTCGTTACTATAGATCATAGAAGTAACTAAACCCATAATTCCCAGTACCAAAAGTTTTCTAATAAAGTCCAGGCTTCGAGAGTTCCTGTCTCTTCCGTACTTTTATCGGCTTGTATGATTTTCTTCCGTCAAAAACTTTATGACAGAGCCAGTATTTTAGTTATATCCGCTTTTCGTAGCTACGTTTAATATTGCGAAACTAGTGAAAATTTACTTTGAGGAAGTTTTATGAGCCAATGAATCGAGTTCGAGGAACAAAACTTTTAGTTTAATTGTCTGTATTTATTTTAATTACATTAATTTAGAAAGGTTAAGCTAAAATACTTTTTTTCATGTTCCTTCTAAATCAGAACCACTTTTATACCCACTAAGGGCATCCGCGACCCAAAAAAATCTGTTACATTTATAATCAAGACCAAGGTAGTTCACAAATCAAATAAACTTGACCTCTACATGATTGCTCATCAAACATACATCAATAGTAAACAAGCAAACAATTGAATGACGCAACAATCATTACCGCATTTATAGTTGTATGACGTGACCATTACACATGACCTATGCACTTAGTTAAATCAAGTTACATCTTTCGATGCACAGGGATCACGCTTTAATGGTTTTACAACGCACCTGAACCAGAATAAATTGGTCCATCGAATCCCCCACGTATTGTACAAAGTTTAATATAATCGAACGCTACACACAGGTCTCGTGTAGCTGGGTATTGTTTCACCGTTCATATTGGCCTGGTTCACAGATGTCTAGGGGCAACTGTCTATTGTGTTGTATTATGTTTATTTAATTTGTAACTTACATGAAAATGTTATAACAGTTTACAAATACCCTTTAAACATAGCATAGTTTGATATGTTAAATATGTATGTGGCTTTACGATTTATTTACTTACAAAAGCTTGCCAATGCTCGACACTGACACATTGGTACACACAATTTGGAATGTGACAAGTACTAAACATAACAAACATGAAAAGTTTTTTTTAATAATAAAAGCTAAAGGAAAATTGATTTTAAAGTGTCAGGGGAGAAACTAAACTTAGCTCGTTAATCAGAATGCACATGGATACAATCTGGATATCGGTAAGATTTGGCCAAAACCCATTCGTCTGAAAGGATTTTTGATTTAGTTACTAAAATTGTTATAACACACAACAAACTTATGAGATACTTAAAACATGTTTCCGGTAGACGGCAACAATATATGTACATATAGACCATTCATAAAATATTTCTTACGCACATAAAAGTGCTTTTTATAACACCTTAATAGGCGACTTTTGTGGAGTGCGAGTAGAAGCAAATCTTTTCATAGAAATAACGCAGGCTTTAATTTAAAATTTAATTATGTCGCGACGCTTTCATTTGCCTAAGGATAGTTATTAAAATATCATACAAAAATGAAATAAAAAACCAAGTGTTTTTAAGATATTATATCAAAATCAATTAGCTAATTTTAAGTTTTAGTACAATTATGTAAACCAAAATGACTGAATTTATTTAATGCAGTTGGTATACTCTTTTTTATTGATTTATTTCGTAACAGCTAACATAAATTAAATATTATATAAAAACACAATTATACTAAAACTACATCAAAGATGGAATACATCATGTATGAACAACAAGGTTCAAACTTTTGCAAAAGAAAAAAATCAATAAAGTTATTTAAGTACATACCTAAGTAATAACAAATTTGGCTGCATTGTGCGATGGATGTGTGAAAGGGAGGCACTTTTTATATATAATTTAGCGTAAATTTCGTGCAGTCCAGTTTTTTTTAAATTAACATTCCATGTCTACCTAAGACTTTTTATCTCTAGTTTCCATTTTAATTAAACAACTGTAGATTATTAATATTATTAAAGAAAACTAAAGCATCGAAGGATATCTTGTGGTTTTCTGATTATAAAATTAATTGTAATGTACTTAAATTAAATGTAATGTAAATTTTTTTTTATATTATAGGCGGACAAACGAGCCTACTGGACGCCCAAAAGGGGCGGCCAGTAGGTACAATATTTTTAGTTAGAATTTGAATTGCGTATGCTGCAAATAAATAAACAAACAGATACTTTTTTTATATGAATTATTGAGATAAGCTTCAGGAGATGCTGGACATCGATTCTAGTTCTCAACTCAAATCAGATTTAAATCAAAAGGGCGTTAATTCAATTGAGCCACTTAACGATTAAAACCTCACATAAAGAGTATAACCACGTTTAATTATTCGCTTGTTCGCGGGTAAACGAAGCGTAAACGAACAGTTATGTGGCTTTCCTCTCGTGTTTGGAGTTAAACAGTTTTTGTTACGTCACATTAGGAGGTTAAATACTGGCCCAGCTGGAGATGTTTTTTAGCAGTTTTAATTAGTTCTATAACATCACGTATTATGAAGCTAACTTTTGAGATTTATTGCATATGTCATATATTTTATTTCTAAATAAGTAGTTTTAAAATAAAAGAACGGAGCTATTTGCTCAAATTCTGTTTAAGAACAAATCGAATGAATGAATGAAGTTTCTAATACTTAAGGGCCTCTTTATTTATCGTTGGTTTTGTTTATCCCTCCCACACTCTCTTGTCAAAAGCAAGCAAAAGTAAGCGAAACTCAAAAAAATAACAGTAAGTACATAAACGTTTTAATCTTTTGTAGGAATCCTCGAAAATGCATTTAGTTTTCAAGTATAGACAATGTGTGGGTAATATGTTTAAAAAGGTAAATAATTACTGTCGACGTAATCACTAAATAAGAAAAACAAATACCCCCCCATCCCCTCGCCCCTAAAGTACGTAATACTTGATCGGTCCCAAATATAATTTCTTCAGCAATATCAATACCAATCTCCCGATCAACGAATTTTGCGTGGCGCGAGTCGACCTACAATGTGCATAATATAAATATAGATAAACACAAACGATATTAATCGTCAATTCGTCGACAAGCTAATATTGGTATGCGGTGAATGGTTTTCATTTAAAAATGATCGATCGCTGTGTAAACAGCGAGTGTTTTTACGCTTCGCACTTCATTTGATACAGAAATGCTTTTAGAATAGTTTATAAAATGTTTCAAGTTAAATCTGAAATATAGACTCGTGGAGATATGTTTTTTATGTAGGACTAGTGACCCGCCCCAGCTTCGTACGGGTGCAATGCTGATGAAAAGCAGGTTTTTATTATGTATTGTTATTTCCGTCGCTGGAAAGCTCCGATAATATACGCTACATATACCATATAGACATATACCATCACGGACTTTTCTGTAGACCTTTTCAATGTGTTATACTTACAATACTTAGTACATTATTTTGATAAAACTCGTAGGGTTCAGCCTGCGTTTGCAATGTAAGCAGAAAAAATGTAATTATTTACGACATCACATTAGAAACCTCAAAAATAACAGTACTTCTCCACTACTTAATGAATGTTATTGTACATATAAACCATCCTCTTGAATCACTCTATCTATTAAGAAAACCGCAACAAAATCCGTTGCGTAGTTTCAAAGATTTAAGCATACAAAGGGACATAGGAACAGAGAAAGCGACTTTGTTTATACTATGTAGTGATAATTGGTGTGGGTATTATTTTGGAGTTCTATTGAATTAGTAGTAACTGTTAAGGTAGAATAATGTCGTGGAATAAATAAATTAAATAAAATAAAAGATTGCTTATTGGAAATTGTAACAATATACATTTATATGTCAATAACTAGATAATGAAACAAAACCATACATAATTAATTCAGTTTAATTTATGTGTTTTTATTTTTTAACTATTTTTAATTATATGTTTAATTAATAACTCTGGGTTACGGCTGCGTTTAGCAATAGATTAGCGTTTAGATCGCCGATTTGCAGCATTATTTTTTCTCCTATATGTGTTATTTTGATACGAATAAAATATTAAAATCAGATTATTTTTCGCGTGAAGATATAACTGAATCGCAAACACCTTTACCAGATCATTCTTATATCTACTGATGCTTATTAGCGGCAAAGACGTGATCATCGATCAGTGCTCGTATATGCGTTTAGAGTACGGCTATCTGTTTGTTGAAAACGATACGATGCCCAGCGTGAAATAGGTTATTACAACATTTACGCAGTTGCGTGGGTCTTTATGTGGGTTTTGGTAATTAAAATATGAATAGATAAGGTTATTAAGGCCATATAAGGTTGAGGTTACGAACTTACAAACGCCCAAAAAACCTATGATTCATCTAATATTGAAAGGGTAAACCATTAATTAAAGTTTTACACAAAGTTTGTTTGGGACAACGTCTTTTATCAGTACAAATATGTATATTTATTTACACATTAATAATTAAACCTTTCTTTGTAAGCATATTGCACTCTTTCCTATGAAGATAATTTCTAAAATGTTTACAGGTATAAAGGGGAAGTTTTCCATAAATAACAATGTTCAATATTTATGATGTCTAGACTGCACTCAATCTGAAAATTGCGCTTAGCCTCTTTTAGAACTTCCGAATGAAGTATTTAAGAACCAATTCCACTTCGAATCCTTCAAGAAAAATCATACCATTTTTTAAAAGACCGGCAACGCACTCGCGAGCATTGAGTGTCACTTGACATCAGGTCGGCCTCCTGCACCATAACCAAAAAATAACCATACTATACTTTAATACTATCGGCCATTCACTTTACTTTATTATGATCTTAGCTTACCAACGTTTGGACATTTCAACGCTCTGATATAGTTATTTTAAAAGGATCATCAAAATCATAAATTGTACAAACCAAGTCTCGCAACTCAGTTCTTCTACCGTTAAAAGCTGTGAGATCTAACTAATAGCCAACTCAGCCAAATTATTCAGTCCCTACTTAAGGGACCTTCTGTCTTAGTTATTTCGTAATTAGCCAACCTAACAAAATCTTATAGTGACCATAATAATATAACAAATCTTTTGTTTTAAATAAATAAATTGACTTAAAATTTTTGGCTTTTATTTAATACACAACAAAGGTCGAAAATGGCCAAATTAAAGTTTCTAGAAAAGGTTGTTACGACCGTACCTCTAGATAAAGACGAGACTCGCTGAATGCAATTGCTGATGAGCACTTCACTACATAGTATAAAACAAAGTCGCTTTCTCTGTCCCTATGTCCCTTTGTATGCTTAAATCTTTGAAACTACGCAACAGATTTTGATGCGGTTTTTTTTAATAGATAGAGTGATTCAAGAGGAAGGTTTATATGTATAATAACATCCATTAAATAATGGAGAAGTACTGTTATTTTTGAGGTTTCTAATGTGATGTCGTAAATAATTACATTTTTTCCGCCTACATTGCAAACGCAGGCTGAACCCTACGAGTTTTATCAAAATAATGTATTAAGTATTGTAAGTATAACACATTGAAAAGGTCTACAGAAAAGTCCGTGATAATATATGTCTATATGGTATATGTAGCGTATATTATCGGAGCTTTCCAGCGACGGAAATAACAATACATAATAAAAACCTGTTTTTCATCAGCATTGCACCCGTGCGAAGCTGGGGCGGGTCACTAGTAAATAATAATAGGAAGGAATCCCTCCGTATTCTAGAAGGTGGATCAGAGAATAACTGACGAATTTGGCTGGTGGAACTTTTAACTCAGAACAAAGCAGCAGTAACCTACATTTTTATTATTTAACCTATTTACCAACTGAATAGTTCAGATGTAAATTAATTAAATTATCTGAAAATAAAGCACGAATAACATAGAAACTACTGTCCGAATGTTAATATATTTTAATTAAATGCAAGAAAGTATGAGATGAGCGTATTTGTTGCTCGTTTTGAAATGTTAACAACTTAATTAGAAAAAACAATGCTTTCACTGACTTTTACTTTATATATATACCTTTAAGGGAAATGTTTTAATACAAAAACACTTTGAAAACTGTATAGGTGTTTTTTAATAGACACATAGTATAATCACGTATAGGTTTTTATAGCTATCACGAAATTTTAAAAAGCAGTCGTCATATTAACTATTTATTTAATTTCGTATTCAATTATTTAGCAGCTGGTATCAAAGCTATATCAGATATAACGCATAAAAGTGCTTATACATAAAAAAGTAATTTTTCACGGATAAGATAGAATTGTTATCACAAAGATAACGTTTTAGGTCGTGTTCTGTTGTGAAAGGGCTAGTTTTAAGATGCCGCATTAAGTAAATAAACCCTATCAAATTTAACAACGATTTGACAATTATAAATATACAGTTCCAGACTATTTAAGACTCTATTTCCAGACTATATAAGACTATTTACACTTCATATACTTTACCCAAAAACTAAATTTTATAACTTTTATTTCAACAAGAGCACTGGTACGTCAGATATAAAACGAAAGACAAAACGATGGCGCGATTCGTTTCATTCTGATGGGTCAACACCGTTACGTCCATCCGGCGCAACTCATGAAGTAGGTAGCGCCATATATTACGGCCGCTTGTCCAATCACAAATACACGGTTTCATGTTTCGTTATACATTCTCACGGTGTGTCATTTTTTATGACTGCAAAAATAAATTTAAAAAAAATACACGTCAAATTGATAATTTCGATATGAAGTATGTTCAAAAGAGAAAAGGATACGGTACTTGGGTATTTGTCTTAAGTCATTCAGTCACAAACATTTTATGTATGGTTTATATTTACTTTTAATGTAAAAGGGGGCAAATAGGCAATTCTTATGTTAAGTGATACCGCCACCTGCGGGTCCTTTGGCAATGAGTTCCAGAGGGCTCGCGGGTACATTGCCGGTCGTTTAATATTTAATACGCTCTTTTGATGAAGGATCCTCAGTCAAATTGGTTCGGAAATACATCGGTGGACATAGTCCAATGTGGCTATATTTTTTCGACGTTTTGTTTAAACTATACGAGGATCACAAGGAGGTTGTACGATATTTCTAGCGAGCCGACATCGTACACTTCATGCAAGCGAGATGCAAACAGAGGTTGCATACAGTCAGCAAAAACTTTATGAGTGTAACTTCAGTTCAAAGGTACCAAATACGTAAATGTACAAAATGACATCACATCCAGATGCTACAATTGTTTAGGGCGATAGCGCGGTTTTCAACGCATGTGGGCCGCGCCTTAAAAACCCTGTTAGGGCATTGATCTTGACAAATATGGAAGGTAAAAAGAGAGTTGTACGCGGTAAAAGTTATAATTAGGTGAAAATGTTAGATTGGTATCTGCTTCCAGTGAAATCTTATTTTAAACTATAATAGATGTTCACGGTTCACATTGACAACAAAATTCGCACTTATAAATTAATTTGAATATTAAATAGGAATATATTGACTTTATATTTATATTTATAGAAAATTTATAGCTATAATGCTGCGTTAACGACACGACGTGGGTGACAAGTCGGCATTTTATAGTCCACTATGGCAAAGAATGCAGTACTTTTGCTGTTGAGTGATACTCAACTTCAATTTAGCATTATTTTATCTGCATTGCAGATTTAAATATCAAGATATCATATTTTGTTTGTTTGTAACGCAATAAATTAAGTTCTTTTCAATGTATGAAATATGTAATTAGTTTACTATGGATTTTCTTTATTGCCTCAGTATATCATAATAAATTGTATGGCACTTTGTAAATCTATTATTTAAGTTAAAAAAGCTTAGTTACAAAATAAACTTAGTATCTAACTTTTTCTCAATGTTTCGTATTGGATTACATTATTCTTAAAGAAACTTTACATTACCATCATTTATAGAGTATATATTTGAGAGAAAATTAAATATACAAAAATGGGTATTATATATATTATTATTTAACCTTGGGGATCATTTTGCTTGAGATAATATCTAAAATGTTCAGGCTCCATACCAATCCACCCACAAACTAAAGAAAATATTTAATATACATAGACTATGCAAATTAATGTTAACAGGCCTGTATAATACTAAAAATAGTGATGAGTTAATGTAATAGGTGCATAGAAATTGAAACATCAACTTAATACTACTATGATCTCATACCACTTAAGAATGAAAGATTTAACTAAAGAAGATATCAGTCTGATAGCAGATATATTTTCCATATCCGTCATCTGTGATATAAAAATGAAATTGAACAATATTAGAACAACAATTAATTCATAGTATCCAATACATATCCTTATTTGCAAATTGCAATAACATTATTAATTTATTATTGAAAAAATGTATTATAATTTTTTATACCAAAATCAAAACCAGTAGGGTTTTGATTTTTATGAAGACTATTAATATTCAAACTTCTAAGGCTTAAAAAATGCATGCATGCATTAGGTTCATAACAATTAGAGTTGCATGCCATTTCACAAGTTACTTTATAAATGTTTGAGACCTCCTCAAAATGTTTTTTCTAATTAAACATCTAATAAATTAAGGTGACTAAAAAATCGGACCTTCTTGGTTCATAATAAAAAGAGAAATGTAATTCTATATTTTAATTATTAAGAATATATGCCAATTTAAATTTAGTTTTCATTTTATAAATAAATTTACAAAATATTAATAGACATTCTTAAAAAGAAACATTTCAAAACTTGTTTTTAAAAATAAATATAACTAACGATAACCCAATAAACACAAGACATCTATATGGCCTTCTAATAATAATGATTCCATATTTGTATTCGGAAGGGCTCTTACAAAAAGGGGGCAAAATATCGATTGTGTCACTCACCATAACAAGCCGGCAAAGTAGTAATTTTACTTAAGACTTAGTCCACTGTTCACATAAATAATAATCGAATGCAAATTAAGAGACACTTTTAATCACTGCACAATTTATAATATCAATAATTACATTCACAAAGAAATCACGTATTATTCACGTTCAAAACCTCTCTCGACACAATATTCATACAAGACGAAAATTAGACACTATCCAATCCAAACACCAACCATAGACTAACCAAAGTCAACTTCTATTTTATAAAATTCCAATGGCGGATATCTAGCGGCACAGATACAGTCCGTAGAGATTAATGCTGTCATTCAGATGTAGTGTTGCCATTTTAATGTTTTAATTACCCTAAAAATATTAGACATCATCTAATACATAAATAAATTGTACGTCACCCCAAATTTTGTATTTTTGAAGTTATACTTCTTTAGCTGCGTTATGAAAAATTGATGACAGTGAAGTATCCCACTAAATCGCTCATTAAGTTGAGCTTTGCTTTGCTTTGCTTTGCACTTGGCGCATGTTGGCCCGCATGCCGACTCTGTTTACTGTGTATTTATATTTATAATATTTATTCACATGCTTTGAGTTTCTACATTTAAAATACGTGTTTTCATTATACAAGTGCGAATTTTATACGTGCGTCTGAATTATAATCACAAGTGATTTAAATTGAATATTTAAATTAATACTAATTAATATTAGAAAATATTTGTGAAAAACATCAATCAATCAATCATCATCAACCTTCCTAAATGCTTTAATACAATTGAGGTTAACTATCCGTATTTATTATTTAGCAATATAAATGACAAAATTATTATTTAATATAATTCATACTTAATATTCTTAAATTATTAACGTTAAATATTTATTATTTTAAAAAAGAGAAATAAATTTAATCAAACATTAATTGACAAATTGGTGATAAAAAGTAGAATCGAACATCAAATTTAAATATTAACTTGTAATATTTATTATTAAATTGAATGAATAATTAAACAATTAATAATTATAACTTTTCATACGCCAAAGAAGTATACCTTCTAACGCGTGTACATAAGTATACATTCTTTCATTTTTTTATACAAAGGTCCTGGATGATCCTCTATGTAATGAATATCAAATCTGATTAGGTCACACCTTAGCTACAGACCAGACAAGATTGCTTTTCTTTCACTAAACACCCTTCGCTAGACCCTTTTGCACCCGCTTCCTATTTCACCTCCTTCTACTGATAGAGGACACATCTTTGTTTTCAATTTATTTTATTATTCTTTATTATTTAAGATGTCATATGGAACATGGTGTAATTAAGTAAGCTCCTTACAAACGTTGTGTAAAAGAAAAACTTGGCGATTAAAAAGAGTGGTGGAGAGGTAATTGCCAGTTCTTCTCTTCCTTTCTACGACCTTGATTTGAGAACTGGCAGTAAATGTAAAATTAAAAGCATTCAATGTATTTTTTTTTGACGTAACATAAGTTTACATTATGTTACCTACTCGAAGAAATGATTTTCAAAATTTGAACTGGAATTATTTAATTGTTTGAGTTGTATACTTTTGAATTTTGGAAATGTAATTATCATTATTATTAATAAGCAATGCCTATAAGGTATCGGTTGAAATTTACCGATAAATGTAGCAAAACGTAAGCTTGTAACATTGAAGTAGGCTCCTGTTGTGTTGTGTTTTTTGGTTTTCAATTACCAAATGCCAATGCCAATAGTTGGTAAATTGGACTTGTAAAATATGTACTGTTTAAGTAATATTATATTTGTTAATATGTATTTAATTTTAAGGTCTTCCATGATTTTAAAGATTGTTTATGGAAATATAAGACTGTAGTGTTAAGACTGAAAACTAGATGACACTGTGCTAAAAATATTTTCAACCGTCTTACAAAACAGAAAGTTTTCTGTTGTTCGGATGATTTTTTATAGTTTCGTAAAATTACGCCAATATGATAATGATAATAATCTAAAAAAATATACAGTTCTCATTACACTTTGTATATACATATAATTGTATATAATAGTTCTGTTTGTCAGATGTTTTTAAGTTAAGATTTTTATTTTATACGTTTCGATAGTACACGTATAGATTTGTAAAATTTGGATGTTTTCGACGGTTTTGGTTTGGTTACAAGTAACAAAGTTTCAAACACTCCTTAATAGATGGCGCTACATACCTTAAAACACCTATTTACGACCATTTTTATAGTTTCGTAAAATATAATATCTGATCTGTGAACTGTGCATTGTGCAACCGTAACAAAAGCAAGGGGGCTGTTCTTGCAAGTACTCGAAATAATGAATAAAACTCAAATTCAAATTTAGCGTGCTGTAATTATTTTTGTTCCTTGTTGGATACATTTTATCAGTAATTTTCTAATTTATTATACAAATTGGCTTACACTACAAGAAGTCTTGTCATCAATAGATTTTTCTTTCCATGAAAATAAATCTAGAACAACGAAAGCAACTATCATTTTAAATGGGAGTATCTTAGACCCAACAATCGACTTAATTGACAATTTTTTTTAAATATTAAAAAAAAACATAGAAATATAGGCCCATGTAATTTTATTGTTGCTGGTTGTTATTGTCTATGTGATATGTAAATTTTTCATAACATACTTATTTATTTATTAAGTCTACACTCTATAACATCATACATATTACGAAATCTACTGATAATTTTATAAAATCTCCTGTCTAATATGTACTACAATATATTATTTAAACATAAATTTTAAATATTGTTTGATGATTTGGTTTTTTAAAAGAGTACCGAGAGTTTTTTACGCCGGCTTTTTCTCTCGGCCTACACCCTCTGTCTTCTTTGCCGATGAATAGGGATACCTACAGGTTCAAATTGATTCACGTGGAATAAGTGATACCTAGATGATCTTATGTTCCAAAATAAACGTATTTTTTTTATTTCATAAGTTTTGCAAAAAATAGGAATTAAAAAAAAATACAATTAAAAACATAAACAAGATAGGACAAATACACAATAAAATAAAATTACCAAGAATTTTGGTACTTAAAGCAGAGAAAAAAAAAATCATCAGCAAAACAGCGAATTTGGTTCGAGAAAGGCACCCAACAATGTTTTTCTAAAACCGATCAGCCCACTACCGAATATATCCAGCTCCGGATAAGCTGTGTTCAATCCGTTAAAGTCGCGAAGAGTTCGAACGAGAGGTGCCTGAACTCCTAGGTTGGTTTTGGCACAAGGTACTTGGAAAATATTGGGTCTAACCCAGGGAACGAGTATGGGACTACAATTTTAATACCCTGTAAGAAGTCATTGCTCTATATATGATTATTTAGCAATTTATGTAAGAAGGTAACACCGGCTAAAGTCCTCCGTTCGTACAGTGAAAGCATATTAAATTTTTTAATCCGCTGATCGTACGGGTGCCGGTGAGAAAATCCTCTACTTTTGAATGCTAGGTGTCGCGTAAAAGATCTTTGAATGCTTTCAACGCGTTGCGAATGGATCGCTTATAGTGGATTCGATACTCAAAGAAAAGATATATGTATAGAAAAAATAAAAACCACATTGTATTTATAAAACCCATTTATTTCGACGCTTTTTGACATAAATGTTAAAATACATTCCATACAGCTTAATAAATATTTAAAACGAAAGATATAAAAATCTAAATCAATATAAAACATAAGTTACCACTTAATTAATTAATCTCAACCAAAAAGTCCAAAATATTTAAAATCGTGTCATAGACAAGCTCAATAAAAAATATGTATATTTAGATTTACACTGGTTTTCTTTAATAAAATATAATTAAAATGTGAAAATATCATTTTAGTTTTTATATAAAACATGCTTGGTCTGGCTTTCATGCGGTAAAAAAACATAATTAGCGTATAAAATATTTTTCAACTTACAATAACTAGTCTAAATCACATAATTTTAATCACATTTATTAAATTAAACTAATAGTTACTTTAAGGAATTTAAAGGCAATTATTTTTATCTTTAGTATAAAAATATACAGTAAAAACCATCACTTTATAGTCCATTTTTGGTTTGGTAACGTATAACAAAGTTTCATACACTCCTTAACAGATGGCGCTAAAATACCTTAAAACGCCGATTTAGCAACCATTTTTATAGTTTCGTAAAATACGTCAATGTTAAGCTACAAAAACATACAATTTTCAATACACTTTGTATAGTTCAACTCATTCAAGGCTAGTTTAGTTCCAAATACGGCCACAGCGCGCTGCTCAAGTTTTATATAAAAAATCTTACTACATATATACGTAAATAATACGTTGAGCACTTATCGTTCGATTGTGGCTTAGCATACATGTATGGAAACGCATAGATAGTTAAATGTGTCACAATTTCGTTTTGACATATACGAATATTTGACAAAACTATAGAAATCCTACTAAAGTTTGACTTCTAAACACGTGTCATATAATTGTAATTACATAAACTTTTTCTCATAATCCGTTCAAGAGATGTCGCTTATCACACTTTTGGCGTATCCTCTGATTGAGCTTCAATTGGCTTAACTTCAGTTGGTGGTACCATAGGCGTTATAGCTGGAACGTCTTTTTCCAAAGGTCTAAAAGACCAGCCTCCTGCACCATCAAATTCTAACACGTGTGTGTGGTATTTCCTGAAATATAATAATTTTGTATGACATCTATTTTTCAACGAATTTATTAAGGACAAAAGAATTCGAAATGTAATGTACATAATGTCAATTCGTATATATAAGCGTTTGTAGCTTCATGTATGCCAAAATTTTGAAATCTGAAAAGAAATTTCAGTCTGCTAAATTGCATGGTGTATACTAACCATACGCTGGGTCTGTGTGTAATGGAAAGCAAGGTGATGCCTTCCTTGATAGCCTCTTCGTACATGACAACTTCTGTTTCCATGGAAACAGCACTCGTACACTCATCGAGTAAGGCGTATACGGGCCTAAAATAAAAATTAAACATGGACATCTTGTATGCCTGGGTACAACAGATTAAAAAAAAAATTAATACAAAGGAATACTGAATTTAATTTATTTTTTGAAATAATAATACTATTATTTTATTTTAGTAATATAGGCCGTTGGTCGATGGCGTGCGTGGCCGGCGAATAGACTATGTGCCCTTTATACATTCGCTCGAACTAACGAAGAAAAATATCGTTGAGAAACTGGCTTGCCTTAAACCCAAAAAGTAGCCGGCGTGTGTCAGGCACAGAAGGCCGATAACTTACTTGCCTATTAAATTGACCAATGGACATGAAACAGATGCAGAAATCTGAGGCCTAGACCTAAAAACGATGTAGAGCCACTGAAGTTATTATTTTATTGAAATACATTATTTGATATACGGGTCGTATTTAAATGCTTAACATTAATGCCCCGTCTTGTCCTGAAAAAAAACTCACCTATGATAGAACATTCTAGCACAAGCCATCCTCTGTTTCTCCCCGCCGGAGAGCGTGGCGCGCCAATCACAAACCGCCCTCAGACCGCCATGTCGCGCTGCGCACGCGTCTAAGCGTACGACTCGTAGAATATGCATAGCTCTTGCTTCGGCCTCTCTGTCGTCTTCTGATACCCGAGACGGATAAGTTATCTGGTCTAATAAAGACCCCATTGACATGTACGGCCTGTAAAATTATGCTTGAATATAATTGCCATAAATCTATACTGATTTGAGGAACTGTCAACAGTCCTACCCCCACAATAGCACATTTAGCGAGATTGTAGCCTCAACGGCTAGCACTTTTTTTTAAAGTTAAATCTAAATTTAGAGACCCACTTATTCGCTAAAATAATAATAATATTTAAGTTTTAAAATATTCCCGTATTTCATATAGAAATAACCAAAAAAAACTAATCTCCATCATTTGCTCGAAACAGTTCCGGCCTCAATTTTCAATTTAATCTATTTATATTTAGATTATATACATCATTAAACATTAGTAAACTGAAAATCTAGTTTACTGGAAGCTGTTATTTTATTGCTGCATGAAGTCTGACATATTTTGCAGCGTCCAAGACGAGATTATGACTCGAGATACGAATTACAATATCGACCTAATTAATTCATACAAGTTTTTTTTTAATCTCTTCAGGTTAAAGTTCTCGTTTTTGCTATATGTACAAAAACGCATACAATCAGAGATATATCTATTATCGATTTTCAGGGCATAATTTTGTTATTTCAATGTAGGGCGTATCGCTAGTCATTACCTCTGTGGTATGTAGAACATGACGGGTCGCGCAACACAATACGGTGGGGCGTTAGGTTCGTCCGCGCAGTGTGCACACGCGCATGGGCGAGGGACGCTCAACTCGCCACCGAATACCGGCCATAAGCCTGATATTATACGGAATAAACTGAAAAAAATAATTATATATACTATATTTATCTTAATTAATGTGCAGATGCGCGATGAGACATTGGAGAAACTGATCGTCCTCAAAACTGTACGCTGTAATCAGATGAAGGTGAAATCTCAAATCCAGATTTTGCCTCGCTGACCAGACATGTGATAGTTAATAATCTTATTTTGTTTATGAACTTATTCATGATTTAAGTTTGTAGTAATATGGGTTTCTCACATGAATACTTTTCTTAAAATTTTGAAATTGTTTAATATAAAACTACTTTCGTAATCTGACCATTCCGATAACTTAATATGCAAAATTATGGAACACGAACACGGGTCAAACAGCTCAAATCTTTATTTCTGATAGGGAAAGAAACTGTCTTCAAAAGAGAAACAATAGAAAAACTGTGCTTTTTCATCACACACCTTTGAAGTCGCAAAACCTTTTAAGAAACTATTATCTAGCAACTAAAATATAAAAATAGATTTATTTTACCTAGATTTTCCGCATCCATTAGGTCCAACAATCAACAGATGAGTGCCAGGATTGAGGTCCAATGTGACGCCACTAGCGACCACATCGCACGCTGGAGTTACGATCGGTACGTTACGGAGACGTATCGAGAGATCGTTCGTGTACGTAACTTGACCTATGAAAAACAATATTTAATTATATTACAACGTGCTTTCGCGGGGTCATTCTTTAAGGAATTTATTAAAGGATCTGAAACTCGTGAAAAAAGCTGCTGTTGAAGTAAATATATAATAGAAACAGGAACAAGTTCTCTTATTCTAAGCCCACCTTCTCCTTAAAAGTAAATTGGTCTCAAAGCATTTTATCCAGTTTTAAATGAAAGCTAAAAGTTGAAAAGATATACTAACGGGTTTAAACTGTTTAAATATTATTCATTTATAAGCTCTGTGACATAAAATGACTGAAGGACTGACAGCTGACAGTAACGTCATTGCTCTCTGACGTATATATTATAGATATGGGGATACTGTCATCACTGTTTTATTAAAAAAAAACCCCTTAATCAAATAAAAAAATCAAAACAGGATTAAAGCGGACCTTGAATTTTCATATTTAAACAAATAGCCTCATTTTAACTTTTTATTGTTTACTTACCCATAGGAACAGGCTGTTTATCTCTAAAGGTAACTTGGAAGCCCGTGGAAGAGGGCGATGCTACGTGCACTGCGCGCACGCATTTCCCGCGAGCGACTTCCCCAAATACCACTAACATGTCGGACACTCGCGTTGCGTATCCCGCTAGTGTCACTATTTCCTGTTCAGAAATAAATTTAATTACTATTTATAAGTTATTAAACTTCATTGACACTATGAGACAGTAATTAAAAAAAAGTTTTTGCGTCACGAATCAGTAGTGAACTTTGATGTTAAATATAAATTTCGATGCACTTTTTAATTCAATTAACTGTCAGGACTATATCGATTTGTAATATATCCTATGTTATTATTTAAAAGTTTGATTTTCATTTATTCACAAAAATTCATCAATTAAATTCGAAAATCTGTCAATATTTTTTTTAAAGAGCATGTATCGTATCGCTTACTCTTGATTGGATTAGACATCTAAATATATATCAATATCATTTCTATATATTTAGTGGTAGGACATGAATTACCTTATAACTAGACATGAGCCTCTCGATGGCGTCAGCCGCTGAATTCAATAGATTTCTTGATGTCGTCATGTACTCTGTTCTAGCGCTTATACCTTCACCTGCTGTACCTATAATAAAATATCATTTGATAATGCTTCACGTATTACATCTCTATTTATACGTTTTTTTTTTTTTTTTTTTTTTTTATATAATAGGGGGCAAACGGGCAGGAGGCTCACCTGATGTTAAGTGATACCGCCGCCCATGGACACTCTCGATGCTAGAGGGCTCGCGAGTGCGTTGCCGGCCTTTTAAGAATTTGTACGCTCTTTTCTTGAAGGACCCTAAGTCGAATTGGTTCGGAAATACTTCAGTGGGCAACTGGTTCCACAAAGTGGTGGTGCGCGGCAAAAACTGCCTTGAAAATCGCGCAGTTGTGGAACGGCGGACGTCGAGGTGATACGGATGGAATTTCGTATTCTGCCTCGACGTCCGATGATGAAACTCAGCTGCAGGTATTAATCCGAACAACTCCTCTGAACACTCTCCATGGTAAATGCGGTAGAAGATGCAGAGTGACCCCACATCTCTACGCAACGCCAAAGGATCAAGCCGCTCGGAGAGAGATTGGTCGTCGACGATTCGAACCGCTCTTCGTTGAACACGGTCAAGTGGAAGGAGTTGGTACTGGGGAGCCCCCGCCCAGAGGTGAGAACAGTACTCCATGTGGGGCCGAATTTGCGCTTTATATAGTTGCAAGCGGTGGCCCGGAGTGAAGTACCGTCTCGCCTTGTTGAGCACACCAAGCTTTTTGGAGGCTAATTTAGCCTTTCCCTCCAAGTGACCGCGAAACTGAACGTCGTTCGATATGTCAACGCCAAGTATTCCAATGCTGGCTGCGGCTTTAAGAAGAGTGTTTTCGAAAAGAGGAGTAGCGACAAAGGGTGTTTTTTTAGCGGAAAACGCGCAAACTTGTGTCTTCTTGGGGTTAAATTGGACTAGATTTAGTCTGCCCCAGTCGGAGACTCCACGTAGTAGAGTTTCTACTTCAGACACAAGTTTGTTCCGGTACTCATCGACATCTGCCCGAGAAATACCTGCCCGGCCAATGTAAAGAGTATCCCCAGTGCTGTCATCCGCATAGCAATGAATGTTGCTAAGTTGCAACATATCATTGATATGCAGAAGAAACAGGGTCGGGGATAAAACACAGCCTTGTGGGACCCCAGCGTTCACGGGTTTAAGGTCGGAACAAGCTCCGTCAATGACGACCTTGATGCTCCGATCGGCCAGAAAGCTGGAGATCCAATCGCATAATTTCTCGGGAAGCCCATAAGCTGGAAGCTTCGAGAGCAGTGCTCTGTGCCACACCCGATCGAAGGCTTTCGCTATGTCCAAACTAACCGCTAGAGCCTCCCCCTTGGACTCAATTGCCTCCGCCCATCTATGCGTAAGGTATACAAGAAGGTCACCAGCCGAACGACCACGACGAAAGCCGTACTGAGAGTCACTTATCAGCTGGTGGCCCTCCAGATACCTCAAGAGCTGGCCATTAATAATGGATTCCATTATTTTGGAGAACAATGAGGTTATCGCTATTGGGCGATAGTTGGACGGATCAGAGCGATCGCCTTTTTTAGGTATCGGATGAATCGAAGCGATCTTCCAGCACTCCGGGACAGTGCCAAGCGAGTACAGGTACCGGAAAAGGCGCGTTAAGACCGGAGCCAACTCAGGAGCACAAGTACGCAGCACAATTGGAGGAATACCATCCGGCCCGCTCGACTTATGTATGTCCAAGGAAGATAATGCTTTGCGGACAGCACGTTGCCGGAATGTAACTTCCGGCATCGAAGAATCACACCTTGAAATGATCGGTGGTGATCTCCCTCGGTCATCCAAAGTCGAGCTGGATGCGAAGAGACAGCCTAAAAGGTCGGCCTTCTCCTTCGCAGTGTGGGCCAGCGAGTCATCCTCCCTGTGCAATGGTGGAATGGAGGGCTGACAAAAATTCCCTTGGACAGCTTTGGCGAGAGACCAGAAGGCTCGAGTCCCCGAAGGGAGTTGGGCCAATCTCTCGCCAAATCTGGCAATGTGCTCTGACTTTGCCTTAGTGATTTCCCGTTTGAAGGACCTGGAGGCTGAGTTATATGCTTTTTTGAGTTCGCTGGTATTAGCATCACGAGATTTCGCCGCTTCCGCCCATGCCTTAAAGCATTCTCGCTTTCGACGCGAGGCCGCCTTGCAAGAACGTTTAAACCAGGGCTGAGACTTGCCACCGATCGGCACCGCAGAAAATGGAATAAAGAGTTCCATGCCCTGCAAAACCACTTCGGTGACAGAGGCAGCGACGGAATCTGGAGCATCCAACGAAAAGCAAATAGGCCCCCAAGGGTAGGACGCAAAGAAAGACCGCATCCCGTCCCAATCTGCTGACTTATAGTGCCAAATACGGCGACAACCCAAAAAGCGGGGCCGCGAAGGGCGCGTAGATGGCACAGTACTCCGGACCACACAATGATCCGATGAACCCAATGGCGGGTCAACAGAGACTTGATAGTTCTCCGGATGCGAAGTCAGCAGAAGGTCCAACAAAGAGGGTTTATGACCAACCACATCTGGTATTCGCGTAATCGCAGGGACCATTTGTGTCAGGTCGTAGGCTAAAGCAAAGTCGTGAAAGGATCTTCCCGCGTGATCGGTGGTTTCAGAGCCGAGCCAATCGGCATGGTGGGCGTTAAAATCGCCAAGTATCACGATTTCAGCGGTAGGAACCCTTTCGAGCAGGGAATCTGTAGCCATTTGGATGTGCTCAATGAGAGAATTCTAAAACAATGTGCATGCCTAAAAATATGACCTATTATATTAGAACAGAAGTAATCTATCAAAGGAGGAAATTAAAACAAACAAACACTAATAATAAATAAAACTATAAAAAGAAAAACACTTTTTTACGGATTATAGTTATGTATTATGGTTAACTCCGGGGAAATAAATACAGATAACACAACATTTTCTACAGCTGTAATAGTTTTTGACATTTAACACCTTTGTCTTCAGTCACCGTGACCACGCACGCTGTAAAGCACGCGAAACGTCGGTTTAAATTTAAAATTATGTCTAAATAATTATAAGTTTAAATACAATAATACATAACTATAATCCGTAAAAAAGTGTTTTTCTTTAAATGTGTAAAAGTTATGTTAATAAAAGACAATACTATAAAACTATAAAAACAATAAAAACCTGAACTAAATTAAAACTTGAACCTCACTAAGATCATGATAAACAAGGTTGGCAGACTGTTGTAAAACATATAAGTATTTTCATCGATGTTAGTAATCAAGTTGTAAGAGCGAGATAGCCTATTCATTGGACCATTAAAATATGCAGATAGAAGATCCGTTAATAAAGGTAGACACGAGTTTTCTCATACGTCAAAAACGTGATGGATTTGACCGACTTCAAATAGCCATAACTCAAAAATAATAGCAACGACTGATGAAACTTGGTAAGAATAAAGTTGCTAATATATATGATATTTATTGATATATAACAAGAACAAGAGAATCATTTTTATATGACATATATATACAACATTATGTAATTTTTTTATTTATTTATTAACACTTCGTTGCATTACATAAAAGAAAAAAATATGAACATAATTTAATGAAAAGCAACTGGCGGCCTTATCGCTTTCCAGCGATTCCTTCCAGGCAACCACTGTGAGTAAAGGAAAAAAAACATGTATTAAATTACATTAGGTTGGTTTACATAAAGAACTCTTCAAAGCCTAAATAGATTTTTAACATTATATTAAAATATTATCCAAATGTAGTAGTATATTTTATAAGTGATTAATTTGTCTGTTAAAAAAATAACTTACCATCCAGCTTCTTTCCGGTAAGTATGGGAAGTGCCAACATGACCATCCCGGTACCAGACCAAACATACTTCATGCAGAACTGCTCCAGCATCACATACCACAGTTTCTTATTAAAGACTGAGGTCATTTGAGTGACCAACTCCTTGTACGCTGATTGGAGCTGGCCCATTTCAACCTAAAAAAAATATGACATATCATCATATTTGCAAGTGTGTTATTATTTTGAATTCTTAACTTTTTTTTTGATACTGTTGAAGAAATGCCTTCAAATCAAATCTATCTTCATTTATAGAAACAAGTATGAACGTCAAAAAAATTAAATTAATTGTAAATTTACATTTACTGCCAATTCTCAAATCAAGGGCGTAGAACTGGAAGAAATAAACTATTCGCCAATCTTTTTAATCGCCAAGTTTTTTCTATTACACAAAACTAAATTAAAATATATTGAAAGAAAAAATAAACATTCTTCACGAATTAAATTAGTTTCTAAGCAATAGTGGTGGGCTGTTTTATAAGAAGTTAGCAAAAAAAGTTTATTATCATAACAATAAAGTTATTGTTGTATTGTTGTAATTACGATTGCATCACACGGCACGCTTTGTACCTTGACTACATGAAATAGATAATAATTATTAATCTAATTTAGTACTAGACGTACAATTAAAACAAAGCGGAATTACTTGAATCTCATTTCAGTTAATTATTATTATGTGGCTTGCTTTATTCTTGCGGTACGCCTTCTATCTATCCCTATTAAACTACTGGTTACAAATGAATGCTTTATTTTAAAGTCAAACTTTTATTACATCGTCTCAAACTTTTTGGTCTGTGTGGCGCATGTCACGTGACGGTCAGCCGCGGAGTAGGGATAAAGTGAAAGGCGCTCGTCATAGCAGCCAAGGCCAATATGGCAGCGCACATGGTTCGCACCAGCTGACCGTGTAGTGTATAGACTATTATTCATTTGTGCCAGTGCTCCACGGTATTTTATTATGTGTATATAATCCAAATAATTGTTAAGAATTATGTATCTAAGACACAGAATTCAATAAAAATTTGAATTTAGTTGGAGACTTAGTCTACTTTTATTAGTCCCATTATCATTCCAATTTTCCAAGTATAAAATTAAGATTAATAAAGCGATTTTATACCCTTAATGGAATATTATTCCAAAATTTTTTATTTAAATGTCTATAATGTGAAAATTTTCACTTTTACCGTGGTTTCATAAAACCACACAACAATTTTTTTAATGTGTGGTTGGAGAGCAGACTTACATTATGTCCTCCATAAAACGCGACCTCTTCCGCATGAGCTATCAGTCTCGAATGGACATGTCTCAGATTGGCCTTCATTCGTGCTTCTTCGCCTGCTAGGGCACCGAACCTTGGACTCAGGATTCGGAGAAGTTGACCAGTCAAGCATATTACCACTGTTGCTATACCGGGTCCTGGAAATGAAAAGAAACATATATAGTGAAAATATTTCAAAATAATTTTACTAATAAAAAACGCTAAAAGTTAAAATTTTGAAAAAGCTTTAAATAGTGTAAGTTTCAAGTATACTGTGCACTAAGCTTTTTAATTTTTTGTTAAGTAACAAAAAACGCTTTTAAAAATATACAGGCTATTTCTTGTATAGTACATATTTCTTCTTACCTAAGAATATATTTCCCTTCATCTTGCTTGAGTAGCTGGCCAGGGTTAAAACGATGAGGAGTAAATCAAAGCACGGCTTAGTAAGAGAGCTGTATAGGTGAGCTACTGATTGGGCGAACACTGACACATCTTCTGTTAATCTGTGGAGAAAATACAGTATTTAGGCGAAATTGTCAAAAGAATATTTTTGATGTATTTTCTACCAAGTAAATTCGCTGGGATTATAATTACAAAACACAAGGAGTGTTCAGAGGCTTGGAACCTTCGAGAATGTTAAGCAACATCTGTAAGAATCCATCAAAGTACACAAGCACTTATAATAAATTAACGGTTTTAATTTCTTTACGTAGTATTTATGCTGAGGCGATCCGACTTCTTGATTCAACAGGAACAAGACGCCTGAAGATAACTAAACCTTTAAGTTAATAAACCTAGTGTAGTGAATATAAGGGCAAGGGTATCTTGGACACACGAACATAGTGTCATAATATTATAGAACACTAAGATTGTTATGACTAATGAACATAACCTTAGTCTAAGCTATTCATTAGTATTGTAGAAAATTGAGTCAATTATTACTTCATTCTTCTATCAAGTTTGTCTCTGTACATCGAGAGCAAAAAACGTATATGGCGAGAGAAGGTTGCGGTATTTGCTACCGCGGCTAAAAAATAGTCTACCCAAACAGATATTAGATAGCCTAATGCTAACCAACATAAACTCTAAATTAAAAAACTACTTTTATATGCATTTGTCGCGCTCCTACACAAGACTGTTATGGTTACATTAATACAAACCACAGCTAATGTTACATACTGTGATATATTATTTTGTAAAATAATTAATAACAAAGAAAAAATAATTCATCTGCCCTAATCAATATGGGCTAGATTTTTTTTAAATAGCACTCTTTTGTGAAGTTTAATCTAAAAGTATTTACTAGTCATATATATATCGTATGACTACCAAACATACCTATGATCGGCATTTTCTATCCTAGCGTCCAAGTTCGCCACTCTATAGTACGTCTGGTTTTTGAAGTAGAGCTCATAGGCGTGGTTCACCAGCCTCGTTCTGAAGGCGAGAGCTAATCTTCCCTCCAAGTATCTGATCATGGAATTTATAAACGTCGCTGGCACGGCTATGCCGAACCATTGTAAGAGCAATGCTGCGAACGACTTCATGTCTTTTTGGACTATGTGTTTTACTGGAAAATAATGTTTTAAAAGTATATTACATTGATCTGTATTAGAATTGTGTACTGAAGCTATAATAATATAGGGGACTTACATCAATATTAAAAAAGTAAATATTTTTTGGAAAAAAAACAAGGTATCCAAAAGAATATTGCATGAAACAAAGGTCTGATAAACAAATGGATATAAATTTAATTCAATGAAATAGACGACATATTATCCTTTGACCAAAAATATGTTTACATGTCCAATACCAAATTCATCAAGCGTAAATATCATAGCTTTCCTCATTATAATATTTAAATCTTCCAAATAAAAGAATAATTATTCATTGGGTTTCCTCAAGGCTATTGAAATACGCTCACATTCACAATATTTTTTGTGCCAATTTTTGGGAAAAACTAATTTGGCTTACAATTGGATATTCCTATTATAATCGCTCAATCAACGAAAATCATATTCACCAATCTGATCTCCCTTGGATTTTTTTTCATTTGAATACAAAAAATGTCACTTGTCACTATGCTAGCCTATTATATTATTACGATTATTTTGAGAAAATAGGTACTGATTACATATTATGATAGACTGATATAATTTACCTATAGAACCTTCCAAAGACGCGACGTATATAGACAAGAACGTTCGCGAGAAGAGGCACAGCGTATGAACAGAGAGCAAGGCAACTTCATGACTCCGGAATCCCGGTACCATGATCTTCGCCAAAGATACTATTTGTCTGAGAAATTCCAGATTCAGACCAGGTACATGTTCTTCTACTGTTTGGGACTGTGTCTCGTCCGCATCTTCCTGAAAGGCAAAAAAGAATTCATCATACAAGTTCAAAATAATATGAATTGTCCATGCGGAATTTGAGCAAGACTTAGAAAATTTCCATCAGTTTTCCATAAAAAGGAAAAAAATATTCAACTTCGTAGACTGTTAAAAAACATTTGAAAAATTAATATGCAAAGTTTGTTCACGATTTAGTAAAATTTGTCTCTGATTTTACCAAATAATTTAAGGAACCTTTTGTCACACCGTCATTCAACAACAACCCGCAAATTGTATTCTAAAATACAATTTGCACAACGTATTTTAAAAATTACTAATTAAATGTCAAATTTTAAAAACCAACTTTTAGTCAACATAGTATATTAAAAAAGTCATTACTATTAATTATCAATACTAGGCTGGATCTAAAACTGTGTTTCATAAACTATTTGGGGTAGAAATAAATTAAACTTTAGGATGTAAGTATGCTTACAATATTCTGCTTGTTATCGGTATCAACTTCCCCCCGACAGAGGGCGCACTGTTCCGCACCACAGTGTCCTCCACACGTCTGACTTTCGACGCCGCCATTTTCCACTGTGTGTAATTTTCCATTTTTTGCTACCTGAAATTTACAAATTAATTTTACTTTAAGATACGTATATGTATATATATATATATATATATATATATATATATATTAAATTATACATAAGAAACTAAACAAAATATTTAAAATTTTCGGATCATTGTTCTACTATCATACATTAGCACGTGATACTTTATAAGTAGATATTCTTACATATAAGTCTCATCATGTGTTGAGAAGAAATTATTTGCAAATTTAAACGTAGTCAAGGCTATAAAAGTAGTAAGTACATATATGTTAGAGACCACAATCTTTTTGTGTAACTTGTATCTCAATGTTTTACAAGCGATTCAATTGTTTAATTATAAACTTCAGATGTTATTTACTTGAAACTTCAAAAGCTTTTTATTCGCGTTGTGTGTTTTTATATGATGCTGCGAATGTGGCTTTAACACGTTTCTGTATAACTACCTAATTGATTTTAATAGCCATAGAAATAGCAGTATTTTAAATGTCTTTTTAATCTCTTCATAAAATAATACTTACTTTATTATATGACTACCGAGAACTCAACCTATCCAGTCTTAAAACATGAATTCATAGATGTTACAACGAGATGCTATTCCTATACCAAAAATCATCACATATATTGTTCGGTAATTTATGTCAAAATGACGTAACAATACATTTTGCATCGAATAAGGCATCAACACGTGCACGCCACACATTTTTGTTCAACGGAGCGCAACCACAGACTCGCATTAGCCTTGCTCAGTTGCGTAATGTTTATGATTTAAATGAAAGGTTACTGATTTTTAATCTACATTTTTAGTTGAAGGACTAGGAGTAGACAAATTTTAGCAGGGAGAAGTAGAAAAAAAAATGTCTTTGGTACCAGAGAGTACATTTAACATTTGTTTACTCATCTCTCTCACCACTATCGCCGAGCATAAGTTTTTTGAATTTCGAAAGCCGGTGTTGTCTTTTTTACTTGTTTTGTGAGACAGGATTGTTCGAGCTCTTTTTATTATTAAATAGTATTTTATCAAACGAACGCCTTGATTAAGAAAGAATACGTCCTAGATTAATTCAAATTAATTTGAAAACCACATCTGTGCTATCGAAAATAAAATCAGTGAACTCGTAACTCTCTTTCTAACTCGGCAGATGAGGACACGTATAAATTAATTGTCTAGACATTCATAAGTTATAAAACATAGATTGTCAAGGTTATATATGCAACCATGCGAATTAAATATGTTTTCAAAAGTAACAAGGTATTTGGAATCTGACATTTGACTTAAGGATAAAATAAGGATTTTGATATTTAACAATAAAATTGATTTATTACTGATTGGTGTTAACGAAGAAACACATATTAATTACACTTATGTAGGATGCTTAGTGAAACGATTCTGAAAATAGTTTACTAAAACATGTTTAGCATTATGTGTGTGTGTTACACAGTTACCCGAATACAAACATTCTTGGATTTTCATACAAGATGTAAATAAGGAAATAATGTTGTCAGTGAAGCCTTCGATCAGTGATGACATTGAACTTAAGTCCCTTGAAGGTTTGCATTGTTATATGCGGTTTACGCATTAACATTGTATTCTTTACATTATCGCGTGAGGCCATAATTATACTAAGAGATTCAATTCCGATTTACGTTGATTTTCGTGTAAAAAATGGTTCTATTTAAACCCTTTACTGCCTTTAAATAGTCGTGACACCCTCATGTGACATACATTTCTGCGTCATCTTGTTTACGGAAATCCTACTTTTAGCCTTTCCGAAAATTAATTATTTCAAGGAATTGATCAGTTATCAAAATTATGTAGCGAAGCTGCAGGTCTTGAACATCCGTAGAACTGTTAAGTTATTAGGTTTACTTTTTCTTACGGTGGTGTTTCCCATGGTACTACACTAACATCACAAACATTTCTTACATTCAGTTCAGTAGGCTAGTAACTAGCAGACTTACACTTTGAATGACTAACAAGCTTACGTAGACTAACATAATATGTTAAAATAAAAAAATATGACTCATTAACTGTGATTAAATTTAACGAAGAAAAACTAATTAAAATCGTTTTTTGAGTGAATCAGTGACTAACGTTGTCCATCGGATGACTAAACGTTTCAGTTTTTATCAATCCGATTATAATAAATTTTGTACAGAAGAATTTTATGAAGAGATTATTTTTCAAGAGATTAATTTGCCCCAATGGATCAAATCATGAACCGGTTAATAGGAGAAAACCTATTAATAATATTCCGATACTTAAGAATCATTAAACTAATGAAGTACGAATATTTACTTTAGATAATAATTGGTAAGTGGATAAAAAATAGTAAATAATAACAAAGTGTCTCTCCGTAACAGAGATTAAGAAGTATCGGAGACTTTCTTATGTTAAATATCTTTTTTTTAGTAAATTAGGTTATCTTTAATTACTTATTATCTTAAGTTAGGCTAAATCGCTATCTATACCTATTCTCTTTCCAATACATTTTAGTAATAGACTGTACATTCGTTTTTATCAATATAATAAAGGTCAAATTTATTATAAACAATATCAATAACATTTAATTTCAATCTTATCTTGTTTCCTGTTCACATAACATTATCACACGTTTTTCCCCAATTTACAAGTTACTAATAAAAATCTGACAATGGCTTGATATCTTTTGTATAATTTTCAATTGTTTTTAATCTGTAATTTAGCATATTGCATTTGACTACTCGAGTATACGTTAAAAACTTTATTAAATTTAAAAAATAATTATCATTAATCGGGCGAGATTATTTTTAATTTACTGCTGTAGACAGTTTAATATAATCATTCCTTTGTTCTTCCTTGATAGATAGGATATCCGCGTTGCATGAAATATATCAACAAAGCTCAAGAGCTTTAAGCTTTAAGCAATAGTTAAGTGTGTCTTCCGTATGTCAAAAACGTATTGATTTAGAATTTTGGATGTAAAATTATAAATAGACCTTGAAATTTTAATTAACAGTCAAAATCTGTTATATCGACATGGAACAAAATGTTTGGTCGTAAAAACCGATAATCGTAACAGTATATGAACGCTGTTATTAAGTACTTAATACAATGGAATTTAATATTAACGTTCGCGTCAATTTAAATATAAATAATATAATAAACGAAATAAATAAAGTTGGATTATGACATAAGAATCTAGATTAGGTTAGGTAATCTAGAACTCGCAATGAAAAATTAATAAAAACAATGCCTCACCTTATAATTATTATTATTATGACATGGTGGAGGCTGCTTCTTATCTCTTGTGCCGTAGAGTGCGCACGCGGCTAAAGCAACCCCAACTCCTACACCGACAGCTAGTGTCGCAGTTGGCTGGACCCTGAACGCTTGCTCACGGATTTTAGTCAAAATCGCCGGCATCTTGATTTATTTTTCGAGATTGTTCACTGTTTATGTTGTGTTTAGTTGTGATCTTGGGTCCATGATTCTGGAATAAAATTGAAATTATTAGCAATGTAGCTGTAGAAAATTACTGAACTACAATTACAGACAGTAATATTGTTAGTAATTATTAGTATTCGCATATTATTTTATTCTATTCGTTGAGTTTAACTGATAACCCTGTATTGGGCCCGTTTTGTTGTTTATAGATAATTATTAACTTAGTACCACATGTGTTTAAGATTATATAAATAACATTTAATTATCAGACCATTTTGAGTTAATTTAATCTTAATTTAGTACTTTGAAACTAAAATATTCACTAGCACTATGATGAAGTAATATTTAAGATCTACGTACTACTACTATACTACGTACGTACTGCGATGCGTAAATGGGCTTTAGGGAAAAGGTTGGTAAGGACCCAAGATTAAGAATGAGAAGAGATCGCCCTAAAGAAAGTTGATAGAAGATATAGAAGAGTTATCAGGAAGCAAATGAAGAAAGAAAGCTATGAATATTTGGAAAAGAAAACCTTCACCCATGAAAGTGATCCGATCAATGATACGGAAGGAAGTGCGGATGAAAAAATGTATTTGTATAACAAATCTAAATTGTACACAGGTTTTATTAAATGGTCTTTAAATACTCTTTAGACATAATCTTTAATAAAGTTTATAATAATATTTACCATTTTTGCTAAACCATCTCTGAAGCAAAAGTACTTAAGTTGTTAAGGTCAAAACATGTTATTAGTTACCAAGTAATCATTATCAACTAATTTTGGAATATGTATATTTATTTTTTGAAGTTCATAAGTAGGTACATTGTTTTATCTATTTGAATAAACGATTTTTGACTTTGACTTATATTATACAGAGAAAACGTTTGTGATTTTGTATGTATGTTCGTAATGTTTTCATATAAAAACTACTGGACCGATTTCATTCATTTTCGAAAATTCTGTCACCATTAGAAAACTGCATCTCTTCACTGACTGACATAAATTGGAAAATATTATCCTTAAAAAACTGTCATTGCCTACGCTGTGGTATTTATGTTAGTGATATAAAAAATGTAGACTATAAAAAAAATGATGTACAGTATTATAGAACGTATCAATATCAACAAAAATAAGGTTTTACGCATAGGCCATTCCTACCTATCCGAAGCGGAACTTCAGAACATCAAATTAATTTGCCACAAAAACTACGTCAAATGTGTATGAGAAACTTTTAAGTCACTGAAGTTCTACAAATAAATCTCTTGTCTAATATTATATAAGAAAGTTTTGCGTTTTGAATTTATTTTTAATAATCAAGATAAAAATTCCTGGACTGTTAAAAAAATATTTGATTACCTACTTGAAATCAAAATTTTTTCAATACCTGTAGAGAATTTTAAATTACTAATGTTGGACATTCTACTTTATAAGATGTATATTCGTTGTAAATTAAAATAAATATATATTAGTGTGTATCTAATAATCTGTCAGGAAGTAATTAAAAATTAAGTAAAATAAAACGTTTAATATCTATTCGTCCGATTTAATAGACTTTCCACTACCACGATGGGTAACTACGCGAGTAAAACCACTGGGCAATACGAGTTCTTTATATCTTCAAACTAATTTTAGGCTGCGATAATAATATTTCTTTCGAGTCTAGTTAATTTTACGAAATTTAAGCAGTTAAAATATTGCATTAAAAAATGTTGAAGGTAATTTCCTCAATGCCAGTCATTAGTTATTTTTACATCATGACTTTTCATATGACCATTAAAATGCATGCTTAAATCATTATATTTAATTTAACTGCCTTAACAGGTATTTGTATTTACTTAATAAGAAAATTGGCTTTTTTGCGACCACATACGTACCCAAAATGCCTTGTCAAAGGTATATGTTGGAATAGTGAAAAGTGGATTTTAATAGCTGCTGAAAAAATTGAGTGGGAAATAACAAATTCGATCATTAATTTTATTCTCGTGTGATTATTATTAATTAACCTCAACTTTTAGACAAAACAAATTGTGAGGCATGAAGAACATTAAATTGTTTATGTATGGAATACATAATTTTGTTATTACACAATTCTTCTGAAAAAAAAATCTTAATTATTAGTGCATAGATCTAAATAAAGATGGGCCAGTCCTAATTAGTGTTTTTTATATACAAAGTATTTTTAACGCTTCTGAACAAACTAAAATTACAACCTTGACAGATACCTACCAGTTCAAATTACTATAACTGAGACACATAATGTCAATAGCACAATCAATTAGAAAAAAACATAACATTCATATTTATGCAACAAGTAATTTTTTTTAACAATAACTACTTAATGTCCCCCAGTATGTGACAGATCGTAGTGAATAAAAAGACAAAAAAAAAACAATAACTAGTAATTATTATTTTCGGTAGAAAAGTTTAAGTAGTCATTTTGACCCCTAAGCTTTACTTGGTCAAATCACAAATTCTAACATTCTATTAGCAACTCGTTGCCGCTCATTGCTTGAATTCATTCGTTGGCCTAGTAACATCTATATCTGTAGTATTGTATTGAATACCTACTAACACGAGATACCATTGAATTAAATATTCAGCTGGTGTTTTTATGACCTGACGTGACTCGAGGATCAAATTAATGCAAAATTTCATATTGTATTCATATTATATCTTCAAGATAAATTCAAAAGATTTGTAGCGATAATATTGAATATTAGGAATTTTTACGGTTTATCGCTTTTGCACCCTTAAATGATAAGACTGAATAAAGATTAACGTAATCGTTTAGAAAAACAAGAGCCACGTTTAAATGAAATTATTTAATAGTATAAATTAGGTAATAGGTCCTTAGTGCCCTACTTCTCTTATCTTAAATCCAAACTACCAAAACGTGAATAAGCTTTTATGGAATTAAAGAAAGATGTGGGACATAGATTTGCACCTTGCGAAACTCATAGAAATACTTTGAATAAATTAAGTTCTTGACTTTGTCCCGCAAGACGTCATCTACATAAAATATAACTTGTGATTACTATGGCATAACCAGAGGTTAAACCTTGGCCTGTGGCAATATAGTCCTG